>HG995193.1:17912353-18588172 GCA_905332935.1 Bombus hortorum
ATTTTTATTTCCGAATATTTTTTTAACACGTTTTTTTTTCTTTTGTTTTGTTTTTGTTTTTTTTTTTTTCTTTTAGTACAAAAATGGAAACGTGTGATTCTTTCGTAATATAGCTTCGGTTGATAAACGATTACAATTTTCAAGAAGCTCTCGTATGTATCTGTGTGTGTATATATATATATATATATGTATGTATGTATGTATGTATACACTGTAAATGCTCGAAAAAGTGAAATTCAGCATCAAAATAGGTCGCGCTTAGAGAGTATAGAAGTTGTTAGTGTTAACATCTACTTTTTGGCCCCGCATTAATGAACGAACTCGACGTTTCCTGCGAAACTGTTGTGTATATGTGTGCTACGGAAAATGTTCGAAACTTGTTACGTTCGACTATAACCCTCGCTTCACATTCTTCTTCCTTTTTTCGGAAACGGATAGCAAAAATTTTAGAAAATCGTTACGTGTATAACTCTTTACGCTAAACCATTTAATATTTAGGAATAATATATATTGTTTACTGAAATGTGTATTATTTCTTAATTCTTCATAACAAAAATGTAAGTCAAAGTTTCAAAAAGAAAAAGATATTTCAACTCTAGACCACAGATATTTAACAATTTAACAGCTACATATATTGCCAAGATATTGTAAATAGTCAAAAGAAACACCCACAAATACCTAAAATTGTAAAAAAATTTGCAAAAATTGTATTCTCAATCTTGGGGCATCATGTAGTTCACGTAATTTAAATATAGAATAATGCTCGGAATTATTTTCGTAAATCGATGACTCATCGGCATCATACTTCTAATTTTAGCACGGTGTGTCAAACAAACGTCACTTTTGTCGCCTACTGCTCGTCGGCGGCCTCGAGCCTAGGCCGTTTTTTGCTAAGGCAGTGGTCTTGTACTGTCTAAACTCTGCGAGTTGTTTCGTCAAACGTCAAAGCGGAAAAAGGCGCTCTGAATTATCTCTGTCCGACGTTTAGCATTGTTCAGCCACTTTTGCGTCACCAGCGTGCCGCACAAAGTATACTTACCAAAATTTTTCCACCGCGCGTTCCATCAACTGACTGCAACTTTTGTTACGATTTGCATAGTCGAATATTGTTGGCCTTATCCGCGTGCTTCGCAGTTCCAGTACTCTAACTCACTCGTACGCTTCACGTATCAGTTCTATCGCCCACTGTCTATTTGTTTCGCTTGTCAACTGTTCGTTAGCTCTAAGCTTTATTTCTCGTATTCACGTCTCTTTAAGTTTTGCTAACGCGTTTGTATACTTTTACTTGAAATCTTCCGATTGTAGTATAGCTCTCTTTGCATCCATACTTTCTCGTTATATTTCATTGTAATCGCATTTCGTTGTAATTTATACGTTATACAAGTTCGTTTAATCGCCTTTGGCATTCTGCATCATCTGTCTCTGTACTTTATCATTTAGTCAATTATACTCCACACTAACAAATTAATTATAACATATAAATTTCTAATAAAACTCCAATTTATCAATGTGCAGCTTTATGTTTCTGCTACTTTTTCTTCTACAAGAAAACTGGCTGCTACGATTAACAAGTTTCGAGCAATTTCCATACGAGTTATCCGTGCTTAATATTGTGCCCAGCGTTTCATCCTCGTGTATTCATGCAACACGTAGAAACGAACAGAAGACGAGAAGATGAAACATTTGTAGAAATTGAAGGAAAAGAAAGAATAAAATCTCGAAGTGTACACGCGTGTCGTGTACACTGGAACGAAACAGTCAGCTTGAAACTAAATCCCGAATTGCTTACCGACGACACCATAGTCGCAAGTCGGACGATTTTTTGGCAATGTCGATGGAAGTAGCTGAAAAACAAATCGTATCGATAACTAGAAGAGATCTTGGCACGGTACACGAACGCACACATAAAACAAAATGCGACTGGTCCATCGAATCGTGTTTCCAAAAACTTGGGAAACGTACAGGTAAGCTTACACGAGTTTACGAATCGATCGCAGTCTAGCTTTTTTATCTTCTTCGATCGATTTAAAATAGACGATGCTTCGATGTGTACGCTAATATACTTGTTATATTATATGTAAATGTCTCTAATAATTAAGATTCTTTCACAAAGACGCATACGTGAGAAACATTCGTGCGAGTCGGTCGATAATAATAAAATAGCACACAAGTTAGAAGCAATTAGTGCAGAGATTTAAAAACAGGTGATTTCGGAAATTGATGGCTCCTAATATTCGATGTTCCTGGGGAAGAAATTGTTGTTGACATTACAAATTTTCAGATTAGCTGTTTCAACACAACTTGTCAGTTCTTGATTGGATAACAATGAAAATTATGTATCTAATGTTTTTTTTTTTTTTTTTTTTATTTCAGAACTCTTTTTTCGATTCTAGTAACATGGAAAGATAAATAACAGAAAAGGACAAATTACAATTCTGAAATTCAAGGTAAACGTGTGAATGATTTTTATATAAAACAGTCGACTGACAATAAATCAGCTTTGCTTAGCTCATCGAGCACTCGAGATCTACAAATTTCTGAACTCCCGTTTTTTAACTCCCTGCACAATATCCCGAACGTGATAATGTGTAGAGGGCCAAAGAAACATTTCTCACCTTCGTCGCTGGAAACGTTTCATTGGCGCAAGTTAGCCTCTTCGAGATTATTAATATTTACGTAAATATCAGAATAATATAAACTGCGGTATTCTGTGTTATATATCGAGATATTTTCGCATCACGCAGACGTGTGTTTCCATAGCCTATATCTCGACAATCAGCAGTGCAACACACAAGCTTTCATCAAGCAAAAATTTCTTTGAAGCATTTCTCGCGGAATATGCTACGTGGATCCGTAATAGATTTGAACGAAATTTCTTTTAATAAAATGGAATGAAAAAATCTACTAAATAATCAATTAAGAGTGATACCGTTAAAATGATAGGAATTGAACATTTTATATATCTTATTATTAGTTCTTCCATTAAGTTCACTGTAAAAAGAGACAATATTGAAATTAGACAAATGAGAAGGTTAATAAGATATCTTTTAAATTACTTCAAAAATCCGTAATAAAAAATGAACAACTTGAACTTCAATAAAAGTATACAAATCAAGTATAGAAATAGTTATTTTTTACTCTATAGAAAGGTTTACGGAGAAAAATTATTTACTTATCGATAATAACAATAATAAAATAAATTCGAAAAGAAGACAAACTTATTGGAACTGTGAGTATTTAAATTTAATATCTTCGAATAATAATACGTTAGAACCAATTTACAATATTAAACTTTCTATCTTTAGCACGTTCAGTGTCACTGAATTAATAGTTTTCGTATAATAGTCAGACAATTTTTAAATTTCGAAATGTATTCACAATCCATTCACAAAATAAACATTAACGAATAAATCAATATCTTAAATCAATATTTACTATTTCAAATATAAAAGCTTAAACAAAGCTTCAAGATTCATGTTTGCAAAACACTGAGCATGTTAAGGACACATACAGGG
The DNA here is from genome assembly GCA_905332935.1 of Bombus hortorum. Lineage (NCBI taxonomy): Eukaryota > Metazoa > Arthropoda > Insecta > Hymenoptera > Apidae > Bombus > Bombus hortorum. The sequence goes on from HG995193.1 coordinate 17,915,869, forward strand.
GGTTTCAAAATTAGTAGCAAGATTTATTCTACTCGTTTCGAGAGTGAAGAATGTACCACACACGCAATGAATGGTCGAGCGCTTCACGATACTTAATAAATGTATTAGTGAATAGCTATCCCAAACGTCCCAAATCTGAAATATAAATTATTGCAGAATTTGAAATCATTGTAGCCCAAATTTCGAAATAATTTCGTCTAAAATATGAGAAAAAGTTGTCCAAAATCTACAGAATCGTCATATTCTCTCTTATCTTGTATGTTTAAGTCATAATAAATGATCATAATAGTTCAAATTAAATCTGAACTAGGCTACTTAGTTTCATTTTATATAGATATTAATTAAGTTATATATCGTAATTAAAAATTATCAATATTACTATTATCCAAAATTAGGTAACCTGCTTAAATTTAATTTCAACTATTCTTTGTCACCTATGACTCAATAACATCATTCAAGGATTAAATACAACAAAGTTATGAGAATGCATCCTGAAACTTGAAAATAACGTCACCTTCAACACAATACATGAAAGCAAAAAATACTTGTAGAGTATATTAGCAACCTATAATACGGACATAACATAAAATCGTTTTGTACGACGAAAAATAATCCAGAGCTCATGAATCGACCAACACAAACTCACAGAAGCATAATAAAAAAAAATGATTCCATCCTGCGTGTTAACATGTAACCATATATTATCAATTCACTCTCGCAACGAATAGAAATGCAATGGAGATAACGAACGACAGTTTGAAAAGCACTCTCTGTAGAAGCCTCGAAAGATCGTCAGCTTGAACATCGATCGTGAAAAGCGGTCTCGAAACGCGCACACCTTGCGCGCGCGCGCGCGCGCGCACGACGACGCTCGTTTAAAACGTAACATACGCAACATCATGTTCACTTGATAGACGAGACAAAACGAAATCACAAAACGGCGATACTCACACCAAGCTGGTGTATACTCACACCGAGTATATTAACAGTGACGGTTCTAACGGCCGATATGTATGTTGCAGAATTTACATAACTCGATTCTGAAAAGAAACATTAGCAACAATGTAGTTGTGGCTCCGATATTGTTATTCGCGGTTCGAGATTGATGGAAGAAAGTGCGAAGAATTACAGAAAAACAGTGAAAAGAAAAGAGAAAAGGAAGGAAAAGAGTGATAGACGGTGTGATAGACAGAGAAAAAGACGGGGAAAGAGGGGGTAGGGGTGAGAGAAAAATAGTTGTCGAAAAAAAGAGGAAAGGAAGGGAGAGCTCGAAACAAACGCTATTCCCGTTAGTAGAAGGAACGGAATTCCTCAGATATTTACATAATTTCATATAGCTTTGTAAATTTATTCCGAAACGTCGCCAAATCGGGGCGCTGCGTTATGTAAATTAATTCATATGCTGGATAACGATTTTTAATCGCGTGTTAAACCGACGATAGCGAGCCATCGATGCATGCGCCGTCGGAATCTGATCGATTGGAAAGCCGGTGAAATAATGGTTGACGCTTTTTTTCTTTTGATAGACTGGCCGCGATTTCACTTCCGTCTCAATGATAAATGAGGGCGAACGGTATTGGAATGCGAATCGTGAACTAATTTTGTTTTATCTCAGTTTATCGCAGCGTTTTTTAATCACGGTACAATTTAATTAATTTGAATTATCGATTTAATGATAAGACAGCAAACGAATAGAAAGACAGATTCTTGTTATGAAGGAGTTGTGTAAGAAATGAAGTTTTTCTATTTTTTGATTTATTGCATGAAGAAGGATATTTAATGAATAAAAAGTTATTGCAGGTTTGCCTTGAGAAAGCTATGTGATGATAATATAATACATTACATTTTTTTAAATACTATATTTATTTAAAATACCGAGCATAAAGTCATAGCTGCATAGAATATTTTAATATAAATTCACACATATGTATATTCAACGGTCAATGAAGGACGAAGACAAGAAAATGTTGATACATCATCAGAGCGATGATTGTTTGTTGAATAAAGAAACATTGAAAGTTCCAAGTTACGAGCTTAAAACCGATAGATTGTTATCATCCCAAACAAATTCTAGTAATAAACAGCGAGGAATTCACAGAATGGGCCCGCAAATTGCAGGACACGCGACGATTACGTCGAATTCTTTCATGCAGAAACGAAGCTGTGTATCTTGAGAACCTGAAGGCCGACATTATGTAAATTAATTCGCTTATCGATAAATACAACCTTCTCTGTTCTTCGACGATGGAAATAGAAAAGACGTTCAATCGATACACCGAAACGAAGAGAAGCAAAATGCTTTCTGCGTATTAAAATTTCAGAACACGGAGCACAGAAATTCGTCCATTCAATTGATCAAGCTAAGAATTAATTTTAGTATTCTTTTATCGTTCATTGAACACTTGACTAACAATTTATTTTTAAAACGTGATCGTTTCAGTTACTCGTGAAAAGTGGTAGTTCTTTGTTATTTATGTTACCTGATCACTGTCTGGCAAGGAAATATGAAGATTACTCGATAACAGATCTGACCTTTATTTGAAGTAGTCGTTACGTTAATAAAATTCTATTCTTCACCTATCTAAATATTCTACTTTTACTCATTTTCGTGATCAGGGCATGTAGTTCCCTATAACATTATATTAGGACGATTATGTACAGGTATATTATATCGTAGAATATTCTTCCCATTTTATTTAAATTCAAATTACGACTAACAAAATTTAAACAAACGATAGAATAAAAGTCAAATCTTGGAAATAAAAATTTTACAGAACCTAAAATAAATGAAAAAGACATCGTGTACAAAATCTATTTCATTATTCGGTATCATTGTTTCTACCCTCGTTACATCGCAAAGTAATTGAATTCGTAACATTAAAGTTCGAACGTAACGCGAAACTGGGCGAATCATAATCTGTCCCGTTTGAGACAGTGGATTCGCGACTAAGACCTGGAAATAAGCTTTTCGTTTAGAAGCGGGATTTCTATGGTGGACAAAAGACGCGAAACCTGGTGAAAATTTAGGTTAACTTTCGATATAGAACAACCGAGTCGGAGCCTTCGCATGAAGGATCCGACGAATCCTTGACCTATATCCCTTAAAACATCATATCGCCATTACGTGTGCCTTGCACACAAAAAATTGTACGTGCATGTGTGCGGGCACGTATGTACGATGGTCCTGGAGGATGTTCAAAATCACGGCAGATAGCTTTACGTAAAGGACTGCCGTTTCCTTTTTGCTGATAACTTTTGCCGTTGTAAGACCGGTCACGGTACCGACGAAATTCGATAAAAGTCCAGCTGGAAAATTTCGTGGCTGGCATACGACGAAAGCACGCGAAGCCCGCCACTTTGATCTCGCGACCTTTAGAAAATCGGATTTCCAGCTTCGAAGACATTTTTTGTACGCCTCTTTGGCGAGACGTTCGCTATCCCCTAATACGCTTAAGGCCTGAAAGGACTTCTTTCGGTCTTTGACCAGCCTCCTTTGCATTACGAAGAAAAGTAATTTACTGTTTGTTTGGTCATTCGAAGAATTTTATTTATTACTGAAAGTTTTGAGTAAGAATTTCTTGATCTATGAAATTCGGAGTCTAATGAATTTCGTGTTTTTTTTTTTTGTTCGCGCTACTTACTTTCCGTTCCGTATCTGATAAGAGCGAGAAATGCTGTCCCGATCTTTCAATGTTTAACCAGCCTTCTTTTCGCTACGGAAGAGAGTAATTTATTGTTTGTTTGAATAAAAATTTGTTGATCTTTAAAGTTTCAGAGATTTGCTTATAGAGTCTGATGGAAGAAAAATTTGTTCATACTACTTATTTTTCGTTCGACGTCTAAACGAAAAGCGCTGTTTTGTTTTTTCATAGATAGCAATATCGTCTAAAGTTAAGTATGGTAGTTTGTTAGCGTAAGTAGCTCGTATTTGACTTTTAGCTTCTGCTTTTGAAAGCCATGTTTTGCGTCCATTTATCCCCGTAATTCATCTGGTGTTTTCAAAGTCAAACGAGGAAGATTTATATCGGCAATGTTGAGATGACATGCTATCATTTACATCATTTCAAATAATTATAATGAATAATGACTGTAATATATCCCAGATCAATTAAAAAAATAACATTAATACATTGGTAATTCGGTTAATAAATTAAGAATTGGTAAAAAAACAGTAAAGTGAACGAAATAAGAAATCAACATTATTAATATAATTTTATGGCTATGGGCTATATGGCATATGGATTTCAGACAGTGCGGCTAATATCAGTATTTTTATTCAATATTCAATATTTTTCAAAGTTTCTCAATAGTATTGAGATAGTTTGAATAGTTTAAAATACAATCGATTTATGTTATCTATTGAAACTAAAAGTATCTTATACACGAACTATTTAAAACTAGAAGAGTATGAGTAATAAAGCATTAAACATTTTTTAAATATCGCAGATTCAGAATTATTATTTACAGCATCGTTTAAAAATAACATTAATTTGTAATCTCAAATGTACTTACATATATATTAAACTTTTTTTTCGGTATTACAAATAGAATTACCAGTTTTTAAATCATTTCCAAAATAATGCACTACACAAATTAGTCTCAAACAATTGTAAAACGCTAAAGTTAACCACCATACCATAACCATACAGAATATATTCAGTTCCAACCTTCGTTAAAATCAGAAACAGTTCATACGAATGGCAATTACGCGGATATTAAAACTCGTTCCTTACGTTGGATACTTTTATCTATTTTACGAACAGCGTATAGATTGGACTACTGAAAGTAGGTTTTAGGACGTTTAGGGATTGTGTTGAAATGCTTACTTTCCCAGTTTGATGAGGGGAATTAGAACCATCTGGAAGAACGTACGTGTCCCTTTCTTTTTCTTCTGTTCTGGGTGAACACGAATATCTTGGTAAACGGTGCTTTTAAGAAGCTGCAATTAAGTTGTATTCCTCGTAGAAGCTTAAACCTCGCTCAACACCGGCAATTTACCTCACTTATGAACGTTCCTGATGTTTTCGCGAACATGCTGACTGGAATTCACGTTTAAATTCGCCCTCGTGTTAGTACGCTACGCGGAACACGATAAATTAGGATCTTTTCTTTCCTTTTTCATGAACTATTTGTTCAGAATTCGTGGATTTGACCCAATTTGAGAAAATGGAGACGGAAACGATACTCTCAAACGCATCCCTTTAAACTCGATTTAATTTTTCGCAAGTAGGCGAATGAAATTGAAGTGAAGAGAGGAGATGGCTGGCATTTTAGATGGTGAGTTGTAATAGAATTTTATACACTTAACACTTCTTAATTTAAGTAAGTCTAAGTTTAAGTTTAAGTTTAACTTTGAGTTTGGAGAAACCAGACAGAATAGGTATTACAGAATATCAGTAACATTATTAAAAGATTAAATCAGGATATGAAAAATAGACACTGATAATGAACACTTAATAAAAAAATTATATATCCATGAAAAGAGAAATATAAAGATACAACACGATCAACATTTCAAATTAAAAGCCATACTTTTAAAGAAAATTAAGAAGGTACTAATATATCTTATTTCATTATTTTTTGACAAATCCAGCTGTTTGTCAGACGTAACCTACCCTCAGCCCCTACTCGGATACAAATTATTTTATGCTCTGCTAAACAAGCGCGTATACTTTCTCAGCCGGTATTCCATTTCAGAATTGTACGTCCCTTGTTTGTGTTCCACCAGCAGGATGGTTCCTCGTGGAGTGCGCTATCTTCCACGGTGTAACTTTGAGTGATTTTTCGAAGGACTGACTTCCTTCACAATGTCGGAATACTTTCAATGATCCAGAGATGTCTTGGTTATGTTCAAAATTAATGCTAGTATATTTCTGTAATAATGCAGGAATTTCGCTACTGACGAGCGTTTAGTTCTTTCAATGAGCGCCACGAATGTTCTGCTATTGAAATGGGTAAGTTGAGGAAAGAATCATGGGAGTTACGTCATCGAAATTCAAGGTTCTCTGAGAGCTAAAAGCGTCAAGATCACATCATAGATTCATTTCATAATTATGGAAAATCTTTGAAATTGTATTGTAGGTGCTTAAGAACACGAGGCGATAAAAATATGTGCACATAAAATAAATATAATAAATAAATATATATATATATCGTATAATAGTACTTATTCAAAGGAATAATATAAATGGTATTTATCTAAGGACTAAGTATCAACGAACCGAAACATCAATAAAACACACGATATTTCCTCATAATATAAAACGAATAACAAATGACAAGGTGGTTCCCAAACCCTGTTCTTAATATCCAATGAGATATCAGACAAATGAAACTAATTGCAAATTAGAAAAGATTCCGCTAACGATGCATAAAGTAAAAGGAAAATATTAAATAATTCTACCGGAGGATCTCCATTTTCCACGGTAATGAGCTAACCTTTCCTCTCAGACGGAGTCAGCGAGGTAGAAGATGTTCTGGGAAACATATCGGCCTTGTTAAATTCTTCCACGCAATATCATTCTGTTGAACATTCCGCGGTTTCCTTGGATTTTTCGTAATAATGCGATGCGCGTAGAGGCCAAGCCGATTGAAGGGCGATGAATAGAAAAGGAGGGATATCGAGGGATGGAAAGTTGAGATAATTACTTGTTGAGGAGGTCACGGTCCGATATCAGGTCCCCGATGAAACAAGAAGTCTGGACTGGCAAACGAAACTGATCCCGAGTTGGAAATAGTCCAGAAACATTCGGCTAATAACAACTACCGACGAGATCTTTTATTCGCCAAGGGAAGTTTATTCCATTGGTAAGAGTAATTTTCCTCGTGACGGCCGCCTCGAAGATCAGCTCGATTCTCCTGTCTTTTCATTCTATTCGTTCTGTTGAGATCGTTGATGAAATTTCGTTATGAAAGACGAGGAAATAACTTAAAATGATTAGGGGGAAAAAAGATCTGAAAGAATATATTGTCTTTGAGTCTTCCTAGCTGCAATATTTTTCAATCGATTTTTTAGTTCATGCACAATTGACTTCATATTAATTTATATACGTTATGTTGATATTGTACTTGATACTTGTTTACTGTTTTATATGTTTTTTCTTTTTTTTTTTTTTTTTTTTTTGATATAGAAATGATATATGATTACGATGCAAAATGTATTGAATTGGTGCATTGATTATTATAATTAGAATGTAATATTGATACACGTTGGAAATGAGGTTTTGTGAGTATTATTTTAATAATGACATCTAAATTTTCAAAATGCAATTTCATTTTGTTGCTGCACTATTCGTAGAACATTACTATGTTCTCTTTTCAATTGATTAGGGAAAAACAGAGACTTACTACACTAAGCAGAAAGCTTATGAATGTTTCACACATTAATTATATTATCAAACGTGTTACATGAAATACAAGTAGGTAGAATAAAACAATATATTATTATAATATTGATATAATTGGAAAGTTTATACTTCTACTACTCAATTATAAATTAGAATCATTAGTTTCTCAGCATATTTCCAAAATAACTTCAACAAATTAGTTTTACGTATCATTCACACCATGAAGCAACCTATTTCTTATCTTAAACATATTTCTCTATTCACTGATTTAATTAAAAAACGCTAAACGTTCTACTCTTGTCAAACTACATATATAAACCTTCAAAGCAATTATAAATAAAACAATAGTCTATCAGTTATTATTTGTATTATCGTTAACAACCATTTTTCGTGACATCGTGCGCACGAAAAGAAACAGATAAGATTGTCTCGCGGATGAATCACGAAAAACAGTAGGTGAGAAACGTAGGTACTTGGAAGCAGTTTGGCGTTACATAAATATCTCTAGAAGACTTACGACGCTAGCGACCGGCCGCCCGGTGGAAATTAACGGCGTCGTAATGCGAAACAAACGACGAAGATCGAGGAATATCGTCGAGAATACCGTTGTTATCACTATCGAAAACGTATTTCAACCCTTGTAAATTTTCTTGATCCTCTCTCTCTCGAGAGAGAGAGAGATAGAGAGAAGAATACTTCCCGGATTCGATTATCGCTGACCGTTGACTAATCCTAATACTATGGTTATTATACACTTTCATAAAAAGAGGAAACCATTAAAATCCCATTTAATTTTTTTTAATTTAAAAAGCAAAATCAAGAGTGTAGCATCGTGGACAAAGGGCTTAAGAGGTATCTCGGGTGGACCATAAACAATGTCGTGAGAAAGCCGAAGTGCCGACAGGCCCGTTAATGTGTTGTCGGTTCTTCGATCGAATAGTTTCGTGGAAAAGACCTACGTGACCTTAGCCACGAGAGATTGCGGAACAGGTGAGTGGTGGGGCTAAGACAAAAGGACAAAGAGACGCTAAGAGAGAAAGACGAATTAACAGTCAGTATAAGTTGAGAATTCAGGGAGTGTGAATTGTGCTGTCGATAGAGTGTTCTAGCATTGTCGAGTGAGTGTGGTCCGAGAGTGAGAGAGAGTGCTGGATCCGTGGTGACGTGAGTTGCAAATTTAAACTATTTAATTGTCTAAATTATAGTACGTCATTGTGATTAGTTCACGTTAAACAACCACCGTTTCTTGTTTAACCCCTTAACCTACAACTACGGGCATACGATGATCGGGCCAAATATAAACATTAGCGGCGGCGACCTTCTAAAGTTATAAATATTTGTGGAATATTTGATAAGTAATTACAATCTGAAGCAATAATCGTGCAATAGATGCAAGTACTACAAAAAGTTTATTTATACTAAAATCACTAATACAAAGTTAATAATCTGCAATCCGATCATCGTACTACACAAGTCGTGCGAATGGCTCGAAGGTTGCGCGAACTTGTTTACGTTCTCGGCCGAAAATTCTCGAACGTAAATCGTATGTTAAGGGGTTAATCAACGTCTGTACAATCTATTTATTGTAAATAAATTAATTGTAGTATAAGGTCCTACAAGAGTGTTTGATATTAAATTTCCTTGGAATCAAAATATTTTGCAGCAAAAAAATCTCTTATCTCTGGACATAGAGGACGTATAGCAAGAATCCAATTAAACCGCGAAATATTCAATTAATTCAAGTGCCACGAAACGCTGTGTACGTTTAGCAATGGCAAACAGATGTGTACGTTCTCCGTACAAACTCGCAGAAAACTTAATATTGCGATGAAGAATGGCGTACAAACATAAACAATTCGTTTATCTGCTCCCGACGTAATTAAATTACGAATATACGGATAGTTGTCGAACTTGAGATACACCGAGGTGTACCCTTCGTTTCAATGTTCACACCGGACGCGATACAAACGCAGAACAATTAATCTGACTAACAAACCGCAGAATTTCATTTAGGTATTTCGTCGACTGAGTTTCACGAAGAGCATGTTCCATTTTCAAGAGTAACCAAGTTGTAGATATTTCTGTCGTCCGCCACGAATTGTGTTTCACTCGGAAACTTAGCACTGTTAAACCAGAATCATTCGTGGTGGTTAATGGAGAATTAATAATCTCGTTACACGAATAACAATATGAATTTAAAGCCAGTGGGTATGAAAACACTTTGTCAAAGATTGGAATTTTTTATTTGTAGCGTGGTTTAATAGTAATATGGATTAAGTGACAATATTTTTTGTCAAGATATTCTGTTTCAGTTTCAAGCAATTCAGTTTGCAATGGACACGAAAAGGTTCCATCTATGCCACTTGGGGGATCAATTATACACCGAAGGATGACTTGTTGGATGAGTGTACCTATTTTATTCACATTGTTAGGATTTTGGAGAATCGACCGGATTTATTACACGTGACGAATAAGAGGTAGGGTAAATTTTTTTATACTATAAGACTTGTATCGTAAATTTGTATTGTCGAAAATGATAATTTTCTACATGTTAATTCACGTATGGATCATTTTATTAGAATATATACACGTAATTTTAAATATAAGACATACGCTATGTGAAATATATTTCTTCTTAGAAATATAACTTATTCTATTATAACTAATTTATATTCTATAGTTTAAAGGTAACCAGATGTAAATAAGTGCAATGACAACAGGATCAAATGCAAATTTTCTAACAAAAAGTAGTAAATTTGAAAGAAATGTCATATTTTATTCTTCCAATGATAAATAACCAAAACTGTAGAACATCTTATAGCCAAAGTTAATACACGCAAACTATGAATTATCTCGCACGACAAATGAAAAGGGTATCCAAAAGGATAATAGAGGAACAAAATAATCATGATAATACGCAGTAATCAAGAAGAAAGAGAGAAGAAAAAGGGACTGATAGCGTTAGACATTTTGTTTCTTTGGAACAACCTATTACTTATATAAACAGTTACTACCATCTCTACGGACAGTAATGCATATTGAAAATAAAATAAAATAATGTATAATATATATACATACTTATACGGATAAAGCAAAGTACATATAAGATGTAACTGATAAAGCAATCGTAAAAAGCACATGGGTAGAGGTCAACGTATATATGTACTTAAAATTGCATAAACTCACGTACGAGTATAAAGTACAACTTCCTGAACAAATCAAGAACACGGAGGAAATGAAATATGCGCATAATAATGCGTAAATAATATTTCCGGAAGACCTTCACGATGAATCATTCTTGATCCAAGTGTAACGAAATCTGTAAGAACTTTCATCCTTTCGCCTTCGTAATTGTAAAAGATTTAGTTTTTAATCTTTACTTTATTCGTCTTATCTTGAATGAAGTTATGAAAAAATTCATCATTCGTAGACGATAATAAATATTCTATAGATGCACACTTACAATCATTATGAATTCATGCTTATATTCTACAGATACTAGTATTCTCTAGATATAGACAAACATTAACTTTTTGGCTAAACAGTGTTTCTCATGTTACACATTAACATCAACGAAATGTTTAAAGCAGCGAGATATGTACATAATTTTTTATCAATTTATACAGATCGTGAAGAAATTATGCAAAAATTAGCAAAAATGTGTAACGCATCAAAAAATATCACAAAGAATAAAATCCTCCTCTCCGAATACATAGAATTCTCATAAAATTTCATCGACCACAATTCTGACTATCCATCGTCTACAATCTCGTCTAACAGAATAAACAAACGGAATCAACAAAAGGTAATTAAAACCGTTCCGCACTAACCCACATACCATCTCTCGCGTGTAACACGAAGATCATTAAAATTCGAGTCGACTGTCAGGAATCTCGATTCAGTTATCCAACCCTCGTGAATCTAACCTTCTCAAGGCGACAGGTTCCTTAATAAACAACCGATGTATCATTCCACGTTTATGTTATGCGAAGTACTTTGTCAAACCATTGTACTAGCAGCTTGATACAAACTTAGACTTTGGTCTAACTTGGCTTTATCGAATATATCACTTTAACGCGAGAAATTTAGCTAACATGTCGAAATGGTCGACCGATTAACACGCATATGATGTTTGCACATCATTCTCCTATTATCCCGATGATCAAACGCGATATTTAACAACGTTACATATCTCGATTCACAGCTGATCCCGACATTGACGAATTCACTTACCAGCGCTGAAATTGGGACAAGGAAAGGAATATCGAGTTGTGAATATGGTAACTACGCAGCCATGCGGCGATTCGTAATGCGCGATGGTAATATTCAAGGTAAATTCTGGTTACTATATATTATATGTCAAGGAATATCATCCATCTGTTATATTGACTACTTACATGATAGTTATGTGTCATTACAATAGTAATGAAATTTCAAAAAGTCTCTTATAAAACACGTTATACCTTTATAAAAATTTTCTGTGGTAAATATTGAAATAATTTCTTGAATCGGTGCATGAAATTGTATCTCAAGTATATCATATTTTATTCTTTGGTGCATTATTTATTTTGATCTCCTATTTTGTTTAACCAACTAACTTAACTGATCGCTCAATCTTTAATAATTAAAAATATTTAATATAACATATATAATATATTTATGAAGACTTATGATAAAAATTATTGTATAATTATATACTTATATAATACGAGTTGATGTTCAATTAAGTAGATTCAATGGACGAGACTAGGCACTAATTAATATTTCGTTGCAATAAATAGAAAATTCCGTCGTAGTATTTTTTGTTTTGGTTTCAGGTAAAGCAACTTTGTGTAAGTATGGGTTTTACCACTAACGATAATCCTATCTCTATATATACAAAAATACACTATGTATGTCCATACATCTGTTCGGGAAAGCAAAGAAAGCCACTGTGAAGCATAGAAAAGTCTCGCGATCATCAATAATTTCAACGTTGCTAACTCTGGCCTTTCGTTTAATTCTTTATTCGCCTCGGGTATATTCACGTTGCCACTGATATCAACGTTTTTCCTGACTTCTGTTCTCCCTGATAACGAGCGGTACGCGCTCGTGAAATAAACATCGATTTCAACAAGTTTTCTATGAATAATGAATGGTCGTTTGGTCGATTACGTCTCGTGACCTCTGCAACCTTCATTAACTGTCCGACTCATTGTCGGATTCTGCAAATACTAACGATCGAGTGAACCATTCAATTCGATGTTAAATGATCATGGAGTTTAAATTAATGTTTGCACTGACAAACTGTTCTATATGTCCTAGAATTTTCCCCTTGACGAAAATGTCAGATGAAAATGTTTTTTTTTTTTATCTTGAGAAAGATCCATCCAGATCTTCAATTTTTTATTTCTTTTATTTCAATTTGTAAATATAATTATTGGCGATGACGTATAATTTGCAAGTTTTAATTATGCATTCACTTCTTTGTCGGCCTTTATAATTATAAAGTCTCGATTGAATTTGCGAAGAAGATCGTGCATATTAAAATTGTAAGAATTTCGAAAATGTTCCCCTTGATCTAATAATCTCTTGATATGTTACAATGAAAAATTAATTTTAAGAAACGCGGTTGAATGTCTTTATTTGATTTCCGAGTAGAACAGAATCAAGGAACAATATCAGATCTAACACGAGCAAACGTCACTGCAAGTATGATGAAAAATTCACGTAAAAGCTGAACTCTTGGCATGGTCGAAATCATTCATGCTTCTCAAGGGATAAAGAGCTGGTATTTAATATTATAACATAATGGATTTGATTCTGTGTCTTTTGATCTGAATATTTATGCGCAGCTTGTACGTTGCATGATATTGGATCCTTTGACTGTGTCAAGTTTAAATTAAGATTTCGAACAAATGTTTAATGATTAAATAAGGAAGAAGATCTAACTTAATTCCTTTTATATACAGAAGGAGTCCAATTAGCTATTTGGTAAAATGTGTCTCGAAATCCCGGAGAAATAAAAATGAAAAGATTCCATGAAACTGTCCTAATCAAATTTGATAACGCTGAAAAGTGTTACGATTCACAAAGTTGAAGAAAGATCTCCTCTACTAAAATCTAGATCAAAGAAATTGTGTTGCAAGCAGGAAATATTTAACATCCGTCTTTTACAATTTAAACTGATAACTTTTAACTATCAGCTCCCTCGATTATCTTCAAGACAGGAAGAACCGAAGATTGAAAATTTATTTCATTAAGAATTCAAAAGAATTTCTTGCTATTAAAAGCTATTCGGTTGAACCAATTCTCTTCCAAACAGAGAAAATGTCTCAATATGTCTTTAACAACTCTCACTACAGATTCCAACTTTGAAATCTTCCATAAAATCATCCAACAAAATTTTCACTTAGCTTGAAATTACTACTGAAAATTCAGAAACACTCGTACTATTATAGGAGTAGGTGGTCTTTGTATGCGTTCGATACACGTACTATGCGTATATGCACGTACCACCTATGTGTGTCTATATGGATTCGACATGGCGGCAGATATTCTAGAATGTCTTGTTTTCTAGAGAAAGCTGTATGTGGAAACGAAGAACACGCAATCTAAATTGTATAATATCTTCACGGAATGAGAATATATAATGTTTGTTTCATTTGTAAATGTATACTCCTACATAAACAATAACTTAAATCGATTAATTTTCATTCAATTTTGCGTTAAAATCTACCGCGTATCTTCCACTAAAAAATATATACTACTACTACTTAAACAGCAGCATAAATCGTTTCATTCAATTCGATGTTAAAAACCATTAATGTAATATGTAGATTCAATTTCATCTCTGCATCTTTTTTTTTTTTTTTTATCCTCCAATGCCGTATGAATGGTTAAATTAATGTTAATGCTACAGTTGATTCGATTAAATCAGCCGATTAATTTATACAGCCAGATATTTAACAATTTGACGAACGCAACACGATAAGATAATAATCAAATTACAGTCAGCGTAAACATCACAGGACGATTGGCAGAAACGATTTTCAATCTGTTTGCGAACACTGAACGAGACAGATTCCGACGTCAAGCAACGTGAATGATATCGTAATTTCATGAAGCAAGAACAGTCTGCGACATCTCGGGGCTGTCGCGAAGATTTGACGAATTCCTAAAGCGAATGTGACTCGCGCTGCAACTAATCTACAAGAACGCCTTCGATAAATCATTATTTCATTGACCATTTCTCTTCCTCTCATTATATTTACTTTTTACCTTTTATCTTGCATGATGACATTCGACAGAACATTTATCTTTTTCGACATATTCGCGACTGTACATTATTCATCTAGTGGAAAAAGTAGATTTGCTCAAACACCGCTGTGTTTTTGAACGAATAAAATTACTATACGTGCAGAAAAAGTGAGGAAAACAAAATTTGATGGCAAACGTAAAAATCTTTATTGCAAGTGGTTCGCGTAAGCTTACTTTTGTAAAAATATGAATTTTTCCACTGATTACTTTTTTCATTTTTATTTCGAATGTCGAAACAAATTATAAAATTGAGTTTGATTACATCCAGTTTGGAAATTGGAAATCAGGTTTTTCGGTTTTTAAATTATTTTTCTTGATCTCAATTGATAATTCGGGTAATAAAATTCTGCTACTATTCGATTATCTCCTTCATTTTTCATAAAATTTATATTTAGTAAAATTAATCAAAATTTTAGATTCGTATATTTGTTCCAAAATATAATTAAATAAACGTGAATGTCCTTTTTTCTCTGTACGCTTCATTAAAATAAATAATACAGATAACAGAATCCCATTACAATTATGTAAGTCTAGTAATGAGTAATATTAAAATCGATCGAAACTATAAATCTGCATATTTTCCAAAATAAATCTATAATAAGTACACTTTCGTCTCTTTCTATCTGGATTTGTGTCGCACTTGGTTGCAAATTAGGGGACAGAATTGCGTTACAAGTGTATGCATTCATTCGGAATATCTGGGTTGCTGGATATTACGTGCTCGTTTATGCATTTGATCTACGAGATGCATAGACGGTCGCGTCGTTGCAATTTATTAAAGGTAAGGTAACGTAACAGAGGTTTCGTTGCAGCTTATGCGCCTCGTCTCGACTGATTACATAATATCGTCCCTTAGGCCAAGTTAATAGATTACGTATACCGGGAAGAAGGCAGCTTCTAGGAAAGCTTTTGAAACCGAACAATACCCAGCACTGAATACGGTAACCGGCATGCAAGCTCGATACAGATTTTAGGTCATACTTGAGGAAATTTTGTGAACAACTATTGACATTCTTTTCAATTCTGTTACACGAGACTTGGCCACCCTGAATGGCTCTACGTCTTAGATCTTTAGAAACCGACACTCTTTGTAGATTGATATCTCCCTCTCTTTTTTTACACGCTTTGAAATTATTTTATAAATCGAAATATCTTTTTAAATTGCAAAAGTATTTCAAAACGCTTATAAAATGCTAACAAAGTGTAACTCGTCTTAAAATTTAAATAATTTGATATGATTATAAGAGAGAATTTCGAAGAAAATATAATTAGGGTTAGTGCATAAGTATTCCAGAAGGTTCGTAAAAGGCTACAAAGATGTAATACAATTGTGCTTCTAATTAAAAATAAAGAATTTGGAATAATACGATTTTTAGAAACACAAAATTAAGATTATTTACCGTATTAAATTTCCTCGCGTAATTGACAAACCAACAGAAAGTAGAGATGTATGAGTCTATCGAAATTCATGTAAATATCGTAATTCAGTGAGAACAATAACAACTTCAGCGACTTGATGCGATTACAAAGAAGTTCTCTGTTACAAAGGAGAATAACTTTTTATGAAAATGATAAGAGATCTTTATGGTTCTCCACGAAGAAAGTTGTCTCCAGACAAATTTTCTCAATAATTATTGACGTTACTCTTCAGTTTCTCGAAACGTGCACCACTAATCTTCAATAGACTGAATTCTGCAGATGCTAAAAGATCTCGGTATCCTAGATTTCCAAGGGATCGTAATTGTCAGACCTTTAAATAAGAGCCTTTCACTGTATAATTCGTACCAGAATGAAATTTCTAGTCTGCTTTTTACGACTGGCATAATAGAAGTCCTAGCAAAGGATATCCACGAAGATAGAAGAAAGTTTATACCACCACAGTAGAATAATTCCGCACGTACTGGAGAAATAATTTATGTCATCTTCCAGATTTGAGAATCAGCAAAGCTTAAAATCTTCTTATATTAAGAATTCCTCAATTGTCCCAAAATATAATAAAATATTATGATACATATATCGAAACAACATCCTATAAAATTAAAATTAGTCGTAATATTGATATTAAGCAAAATAGCTAATTCGATTTTTGTTATAATTAGTTGAAATTTCGTTGATAGGATGGTTACATTAAAAATGTAAAAAGGATAAATGATTGAAGAAAAGATTTAAACGTGATACTAAATTAAATCGAAACTCAAATTTTGTGAAAGATATTGAGACAATATATATAAAACTTTCCATTAGAGCAAAAAACTGAGGGTGAAAAATAAATTTTTCAAATTTTTGCCACTGCGAAATCATCATACAGGTAATCGTTGTTTAAAAGTTCTGATTCAATATCGTCTGACTAAACATTCACCACGGAACTTCGTGTAAGTTATAATTATCAGAAAGCACCAAGTTTCAGTCATTTCTTTCCTCTCTTTTAATGAACCTTTAATTCATATCTGGACGGTTTGGAATTCCTCGAGAGGGATTAACTTTAAATCCTTTTCACATCGCCTCGTCCTGACGTTCACGCGAAAACATTCTAGATAGAACAATAGCCTCGATAGAAAGAATGCCTCTGAACCGTATCGCGAATAGGAAAGAAAGTAACCCAGTTTAAATGCGGAAATATGAAATCGTGGAAAATATGAATATTCGCGAGAAGGACGCAAAAGATGCAGAAATGTAGGTCCACGGTAAAAAGACGGTAAATACAATGAGATATAAATTTGTGGGGAGATACAAAAACGTGAAAGAAGGAAAACAGCAGCTTACAGCTTTCTGTCTGAAAACTGTAACAAATTATGGCAAATAATTAATAGAATCTCCATTTGAATCGATCATCTATGTGTATATGACAATACAGCAAAGAGAAGTAACAGTTAATGAACCAATGTATCCCTGATTATCAGTGACAGGTGTTTAAAAGTCAGGTGTTCTTTAAATATGGGTAAAGGATAGGGAATTAATGACACTAACGTAAGAGTTTTGTGATTGCTTTCTGATCCTCTATAGTAAATTTTTGTATAAAATTTATTATATCTCAAAGGACTAATTATATTGTGAAAAGCGTATTGTCTAAAAAATTGTACAATATTTATTCGACTCCGTAATGTGTGTCGACTCTAATAATAAATTCATATTGGTTGTCAATTATTAAAATCAATAATCAAACGAAACAATTTATAGAAAGATCTCAAATTGGCAGGAGAAATGTAAGGCATTAGAATTATTTTAAAACAACAAATTTTCAGTGTCAATCTTAAGCTGTATCAGCTACTCCAATTTTATCAAGTTTTTCACAAACTTTAAGAATACATCTTCTTGAAAAATATAAGATCAGATCAACGAAATGAATCTAAACGCATTTTCAACTCTCTAATAACGGCTCGAGTGAATCGAGATCTTGGGCATTAACCAAGTTGCGTAAGCTACGTTCTGTCGACAGTCCCTTGTTGCTTCTATCGAGCAAGCCCTGCGTGTCTCTGGAAGCTTCATTGTGTTCGTGTCGAGACTGAAACGCCTACAGTAGAAAATTGCAGAAATCTATCTCAGTGATCGACACAAGCAATGAGCACAAAACATCCACGATCGAATTATTTTAACTATTTTAATTATTACTAACAAATTAACGCATTATAATTATTATGGCACTGTTGCTTCTGTTCTAGAATGAGCGAGCCGAGTTCTCCTCTTTCCCTTGTGCCATCTGAAGTGCCATCTTTCGAGCAATGAATGCGGCAGATTTCTTACAAAACTTCGAGTGAAAAGGTTACGATAAACGGATGTAAATGTATGAAAATGTGGCATCGCGATTCGGAGGTTGATCAAAATAAACGCTTTCACGGATTAAAGAGCGAAGTTTTTCATAAATTTGCTCGAAGAAGAAGAAGCGAACGATTCTTTGAATGTGCATACAATCTCAAATGCAAATTAAAAAAAAAGGGGGGGCTGGAAAGAAGAAATCAAGTGTGAAACGAACGAAACGTGATTTCGCTTTAACATTCACAGGTTTACGAGGGATCGATTTGCAAATGTTAGTTGAATTTTGAAGCTTGTCAAAGGTTTGCTCTTTAAAATGCAATTCGCCAAGGATAATTTTTACCGATAAAAGCATAAAGGAGTACAGCACAAAGTGCAAGAGCCGAGAGTTCCTTTTCCACGATGCGACGTGTCAAAGAGGCTATAACATTAAAAGGGGGCACAGCTTTTGAATATCAGGTTGGAAAGTTTCCGCTTTATCTTGTCCTCCGCCCCATAGTAAATGAACCTTTCCGTTTTCCAAGCCTCGGATCGATTCTAGAAAACTTGACGCGCGGAAACTTTCACGAACGTGGACAAACGTCGACCAATTAAAGAGCAACGATCGTTTCTCATTCGCTCGCGTCCGCCTCGTTAATAAGTTTCTATCTTGGCCAAGTAAAGCTCGACGAGCAGTCACTTCGGAATTAATGAATATTTCAGACCACTTTTGTTCGTATTCGCGGAATTACTCGATACTGAAGCGAAACGTAACTTTGTACGTTCGTTGATAATGTTATTGTGACCGATACGAGTGGGCGATTCGCGTGATGGAATTTTAGTTATGGTTTTGTTCGATGACCGAATGAAAATTAAATGGAAGATTGGCACGCGGAAAATGATTGTTCATTGAAAATTGTTTTACTTATCTGATCCTTGATTTTGATTTTAAACAGATAGTTATCAAGTAGTCGGCAGTTACGTAAGGTTATTTAAGTTTTCACTTTTCATGTTTTTTTAAGGAAAAAAGATATTGTAACATATCTCTGTAAAATATCAAAAAATGAAAACTCCTTTCACGTTGAGGTGATATATTGCTCTCTTTGCTTGCATTCGTCTTTCTTCTTACGACTCTTCCCTATTTTCTTCCACAGTACTCTCTTACGCTCTTCTTACATATATTCTATGTCTTACTCAAATCCTTTTCAACTTGTTATGTAAGACTTGTGAGACTCTTACGGATTTTCTCATCACTTCTTATATAATAGATATAAGACCCCTTACGTAATTAACTAGAAAACTGCATTTCATATATTCGTTTCAACAGACCTGTTTTTAAGGAATTCTTAATAAAGTTCGTATGAAAATTCATTGATCATTTCATATATCTGAAATATCTATAATTCATAGCAACACTGAAGGAAAAAGAACGAAATAAGAAAATTACAATTCACAATAATTGTTGTTAACTATTTGCTATTCGTATTAATTTAATCATTCTGTGGTTCGATTTCATTAGTAAATAAATAAGATCAAATAGAAAAGTATTCGGGAATATGGATTTTATATCGTGGGCATGGAATATATGGCAACATCCATGGAGTCAAAAAATCGTTTTACATCATATTTCCAGACTAGAATTGGATTTGGCGCTACTGAAATTCATTGCATACCTCTATCTCTTGTCTTTTATTTTACTAAAAAAAGTTCTCTTAAGTGTCGTGAGTTCCATGATTTTCCATAACAAGATTACCTGCTCCGCGTCTTTATTGAATCTTTCTGTTCAAACACGGATTTCGTTTCCAGTCTACGTTATAAGGGAACGTAAGAAATCCTTATCGTGACTACGTTTCTGTTCTTGCGCAGAAAAAGAAATACGAAATTGGCCTTTGTAATTGCCCTAGTTTGGCAAAGCTTCATTACAAGTTTGATTACGAATTGCTATCAAATTGAATTCTTTCGACTGCGATCGTTCGTTTAATGTTAAACAGATTTACCGATCGAAATTCTATCGTACAATGTTTTGTCAATCCTAGAAGGATCGATACCTCTATTAGATTCTATAATATTTGTAAAAATTACGCCAATACTTTTTAATGAAATTAATGAAAGACTCATTCATATATTTTAGACAGAATGTAACGCGAAGACCATATCATAAAAACACGAAGATAAACAAAATTTAAAAAGTAAAATTCATCAAATCAAAATTAAAATTAAATACATTTATCTGAATATACATAAACATCTATACCCACTACTACATTCACGAAACTCAATTCATTCAATAAACTCGATATAAAATACCAGATTGAAGTACATTTCCTAAATTCACCACACCATTGAGGAACAAAATTATCTTATGAAAAGAGGCACATGTCACTATTCCATTAAAGATTTCATCTTTCTACGAAAATCTAGTAGCAGTCCTTTTTTCTTGAACAACCCTTTAGAAAAATGTCGGGCTGTTTCACACGACCTAGCCGGAAATTGTCAAATCTCAAGCAGACGTTGCGAAACTGCTGGTTGGCCGATTTACCTTGGCTCTTTCTCCTCTGCCCACGCTACGACGAGTAACGATAGATCGTTGTTTCCGCAGGAACAACTTAGGCGGGTCGGGCGTTGCAAAAGACGCATTCATTGTGGAGGACGCAACAGATTTCCTTCGAACGCGTGGAGAAAGGACGCGAGAGGGTGGCGTTGCGAGTGGTTTCCGAGGGCGTTTCGACTTGCTCGAAGAAAGCTCGTGACCCCGGCCTGGCCGTGATCGAATTAAAGCCCGGACATCTTTTTGCCGACCCTTGGAAGCTTTCAACGCGACGGGCAAGACGACGAGAACAAGTGGAACGTAAATGAGAGAAACGATATTGACAAGAACAGGGACGAACAACGGGTGTTCGACCAATGGGTGTTTGACTACCAACGATCGTGTGCTTTTTACTGTCTTTTTCGTTTTTGTGGTTAGCATTGTATAAGTAAGTTTTCCTTTGTGTAATTTAAAGTGATATATCTTTCGTACCAGAGTTTATGTGAATGTTGCGGCATACACTCAATATTGTGAATACGTAATATTATATTTACATTAATAAGTCATCATTGATCAAGTAAACGATAATTGTACTTTTTTCTGTAAAACTAGTCTTCAATTTTAGTACATTATGTCTTTTTTACAAAACTATTCGATGAGATGCATTTCTATTGGTAATCAATACAGAAGATATTAAGACAGAGTAAAAAAATGATGTTGATTTTTTACACTCTTTTTATTTTTTATAATTAGTGAATTTTTCTTTCTTTTTCCATTTCTTACGTCAGATTGAACATAAATGTTCAAACGTTGTAAACATTGATTATATGATTCTTACTGAGTCCTTCTTTAAATACCGATCGAATGCTAATGTATAGATTAATGAATTTTTATGTTATGTTATGTACAGTAACGTGAAATATTTTAGTAATTAAAATTGCGAAATTATTAAACAGCTTTTATCATATTTACCCTCGTGTACTGGCAATAAAAAATCAGCGTTGCGAATATTGGTTCATAAATTATCAAACTTTTATCTCCTTTACCTCTCATACGTGTAAAAAGTGAAAAGTAGGGAAACATGAAATAAATTACAGCATAAAAAGCTGGATCTAAAGCGAATAAAAATATGGATGCAATTTGTTTTGCAGCCTCTTAGTTAGATTAGAGGGAATCCTCCGGCCGTTCTATCTCCGCATTCGCTTTCCGTGAAATTAAAATGGAGGCGGAAACAATTATGGGGGAATAAAAATGTAAGCCGGCCGTATGGATCCGGGTTCGATGGAAATTGCACCGACGACCGCGATAAAGTTTGTAGAGACGGAGAAAGTTTGCATTAGAGACCGCTTACAAAGAGCGAAACTAATTAATTAGCGGGGCACGGCATCTAAAGTCTGCCTCGTCGAGATTACTTCACACTTTACGTACAATAATGAAAAACGAACGACTCATTACGGGTTTGTGGAATTCTCGCTTTTATTATTTCGTGATTAATCTTTACCTAGCCAACTAGCAATTCCATTGGTATATTGTACCTTCGGGTATTGAATTTATAACGTCGTTTGTGTTAATTAAATTGATACTCTTGCAACGTGTCTGTGGAAAAGCAGTTGCAAGGATTTATTGGAAAATTACAGACGAATACAGATTACAGATGAATCTATAATCTATTCGAATTTGCGAAAGCTGTGTTGACATAAAAATATATTAATATATTGTGAGTATTTCGTATTAGTAATATTAATTTTCGTCATATTCCTTGGGCTCCATCACTATCTACAATTTATTCATCTTTTATGAATCATATTAAATAGCTATTTGTATTTTATTTTATATTCCTGTTTACTGAAATATGAGAATATTTATATGATAAATCTTTTAACAATTCGTTTTAATTTTATTAGCATTTAATTTGCCGGTATTTCATCAATTCGCAATAAACATAGCAGCAAGGACCAATAAGTAAGAAAACATGCTTTTCTGATACATAGAAAATAAAAATTATCTTCTACAAGAAAAACACTTGGAATTGATTAGAAAGTAAAATATATTATGCCCAATCTTTTATATCAAGGAAGCTAGTTAACTGGCTAGAAATATATTATCACTGACTGTTACGACCGTTCGCGGAGAGCGTCAGCGAGAGGCGTAAATTCGGATAATCGACGCCGCGAATTAGTCGTTCCCCTGTTTCGATTAAGATAACAGAGGTAGTTCAAATGATTAACACTGTTAACAGAGTTAATATATGTCGGAGATGAAAGGACACCGGGCCTTCCCTTTGGAATTCTTTGGTAACTCCCCAATTAAAAATCTGTTTCGCTCGTTGGATTGAATGCGAAAATATGGTTTCAATACGAAAAAAGAAAAAAAAAAAAAGATATGCATTTGAAGCCATGCGTGAGAACAAGATTTTAACCTATTTTCTTTATCCGCAGGAATATTGCATTGAATAAGGGTATATTAAAACATAAAGGTACGAAGCACGGGTATAGAATATTTCTATACTTGTGTATTATATCATATTTCTTTTTATGCTACATCATTATATTATATTATTCCTTTCTTATTGTATTATACCTTCTATACAAAAATGGGATAATGCTTTGTAGAGGGCTGAAGATATAAAAAATATGCTTTTTCATATGATATATGATATAGAAGAAAACATTATGTATAAATTACAATAGTATTCAATGCAGTAAAAAAAAAAATTTCAATTGCAAGTTAATTTTTCTTTAATGAAATGGAACGGAAAATTCTCATTAGTATTTTTATTCTTCAATTATTTTAACATCAAAATAATCTTGCTGTTAAAAAGCTCCTTTTCTTTTAATTATTGTTTCAATTATTCAGCATCATCCCATTAATAATGACTCCATTTACATTAAAAAATAGAAAGCAATCATTCAATTAATTATTATTTCATATATTCAAAAAAATTCTTTTAACAAGAAAAAAGATTCCTCTATCTCGTGGAATACTATAAAAGTCAAAATATTACATGAAAGGTCTAGAGAGGCTTAAAAGTACCTTTGTTCCACGAAATTCCTGTATTTTAGCTCTGGTTTGCTATTATACTTCACAAAGCACTATACTTCGTTTCTGTTAACGAAAGAAAGCAAACAGGAAATTTCTCCAACGACCTTTTGATAGCCGGCATTAACGATAAATCTTCCGTTCCATGCCAAAGTAGCTGGGAAATAAAAACTATAGTTTGTGGCTTGGAATGTGTGTTAAAACGACACATATACACGGAATTTGTGTACTATTGCCTTTTCAATATACAGATAATTATGCGTTTCACAAGCTATGTACGTGCGAAAGATATTAAAGATTTCTATTTTGCGGATATTCAAATATCTATAAACATCTTTAATAAAATCCAATCAATTAATTCTTCGTTTCTGTGTAATAATAGAAATGATGGGTAACTGCATTTTTTCCGTGAGGTACGGGTGCACAGACCATGTATGTACATATATAAGTTATAAATATATTAATACACCTGTATCTAGATGCACATAACATATAGAAGGAGGAAAAGATACAAAAGAAGAAAGTAATCTAAAAAAAAATACAAGTCACGGTACAATCTTAGTGTAAGCTGTACTGTCCAGACCATAGTATTTCACAATAAATTTATTCTTCTCGTTCTTATAAGTACTTCAAAACTTTTTAAGGCTGAAAAATTGAAAACGAAAATTATTTTGGACACGCAAAACGTAGGATAACTGAATGGAATAGGCGGATGTGAAAAGAAATCACGAACATCGGACACGATGTTCCTGCTGGCTAGCAAAGTGAGGATGTAACCATTCTCTCAACGACTTTCTGATAGCTGAGTTACAGCGGATGCTCTCGACCTCAGCGCTTTTTTCTGCTTCGTGCCAAAGTACCCGAAGAATAAAAACGAAGTGTACGCGGTCGTGAATGTTTAAGAGTGCTGAAACACCGACTGACGAGAGCAAAGTGCATTCCCAACGCCGACAACGCGATGTAGACACGACTCAAACGAATCATTCTACTCGGGAACAAAGTTTTGACAGTACGTTGAAATTTCTCAGTCTGAGCATTCCTTCGTTTCTACTACTCTGAATTGTGGATATCTGGTGAGAAACTTTCGCAATTTTAAATTAATTTAGTTTATATGAAAACTTTCACCACGTATAGTTGTTATTCTGAAATTATTTAAAATCTTTTTTTACTAAGTGTTTCATTGTCGTTGAGAGTTATCAAGAAAAGTAATTATTTTAAAATTCCTTGGAATCTTCAAAATATTTTTTTATTAAACGCTCTATTCTCCAATAAATATTCAATTTCATTTAGAATAAGTATATGTTGGAGCTTTAATTATTCTTGGATGTTGACTGTAATTTTTATAGCTAGAAAAGACAACCTACGTAATGTTAAAATAAATATTAAACTTAAAGAAAATTCTTAAATTGGACATTTTCTTCGATTGCTTTTATATATATTCGCACAATTTATATCGTTTACTGATTTTTTTTAACTTGGGGACTGTCTTCAGATTTCCGGTTCTACCTCATTTTTCTCGCCGTATTTCGTTTCGATTTTATCCTACCTTTTTTTCCTTTCTCGCGTTACCCCTACCTTATTCCCTTTCTTCCCTACAAGCCTTACCCAACAGCCAATCCGATCGATATCATTTTCCTAAGTGATCTCGTGATACGTCAAGATTATTCAACCGCAGATTACATTTCTGTCTTTTCTTTTGAAGCAGCGTTGCTCAATTTATTGCGGCAACCTTTACTCAAATGTCATCTTCTGAATATTTTCCAAATCTTCGATCTCTTAAATATTCATCTTACGGATCATTTAAAATCAAAGTTGTATTATATTATGAAACCTTAAGATTATTTGATTTCTCTGAACTATAAGTTATGTAAGAAAATTTCTTCTAAATCGATAAATGTATTAGAATCGTCGATTCTTCATAATCTAATAATGTAAAACAGATCGCTATATTACAGGATCTCGTATTTAACTACCATATATTATTACCAACATTCTTAACCATCAGCTGCTATCGTAGACCTTTGGTATTCCAAATATAGTGTAATTTCATCCGTATTTTACGATACTTAAATCGGTGCTCTAACAATTTTAACATTTTGTTACATTACAATTTGAAAAATTTATTAATTAATTTATATATTAACTTTTCTTCAAAAACTTGTGAATTGTATTGAACAATATCAAATAACTTTTGAACGAACAACACCACGTGGCACATATTTTGATATCTGTTTCCATACACATGGAGATGTATTCAAATATATCAACATATAGTTTCCTAAAAATATGTATAATATATATAGTTGTCACGGTAGGATCAGTTGATGACCTGAGACTCTTTCTCGGCACTATATGTCTTCAGGCATAGTTAAACGAAGATCATTCATATACTTTTCCCTTTCGCATGAATCGTGGGGCTCTGTTCACGAGCCACCAGTAAGACGACAAGCGAGACGATCGATGGGTCTCGTTTCGCCATCTGTTCTCTTGAACTACTTCTTCGAAACTTGATTCACTGTTCTATACTTGCCGCATAACTTACTCGGCCCAGTCCACAAACTGCATTAGGAACGTTTTTGCAGTCGGCCGCCTACGCCAGATTCACGGGGACAAGATACAAAGCAGAAGGTCCAACTTGTTAACTAGCTAACCGATACCAACCCATAGATTCTTAAATTGACAATTAGACATAAAAGCTCCGTTAAACATTAAGAATATCATCAGAATATTCGAATTTATCACAATGATAACAAGCATCCTTGTATTAATCAAGAAAGAAAGCCGGAAGTGTATTACATATTTATCAGAATTAGATATTTTAAAATTAGGTGTTAAAGATATTTTTTAAGGAACAAGCAAACGTTCGAGATACAAAATCTATTTTTACAATAAATTACACGTTTACAGACTTATAAGTATGTTTCTAATATTTAAGAATCTTCCATTTCTCAGTTAAAGTCGATTAAACAATCCTGAAAACTGAATATAAAAATTTTGCAGATATTAAATATGTAAAGATGAATATGTATTTGGAAGAAATATATGTGTTATGCATTTTGGTTATATTATAGATTAGTTACATATTAATGGGTTTACAAATGAATACTAGTCAACGCAAAAAAATCTTTCCGTGCTCACTATTTTCCTGTTTCAGTCTGTATTATTCCACCTCAACGCGAAATCTAAAGACGTCTGTTCGTTATTGATGGAACTTCTCGAAACAACAGAACTGAAAGAACGGAAAGAATATTCTGAATATTTCAGCCTACAAACACGGTTCTCGGCGCGTACTCTTGGTCCCTTCGAGAAAACAAACGGAGCGAACTCTGCTTCCTTACATATTGGTGTCTGAAACTGTTTGTCTGAAACTGTTTGTCTGAATGATGAATCCTCGTTGATTTCCATTCGAAGAACGTTGAAGCGAAATCGCTTTAACGATTTTCCATCCTGCGTCAGACTTGGGTTTGTTTCCCAAATTTTATAACAGACAGAACTTTTTATGGTAAGCGTTTCTTTTTCTAACCATTTTACTGTAGCTCTGTATCGAATTTTCAAATAATGATGTGAAAATCTATAAATTCTCCCACTTTTAGTTCCTTCAAATTATATCTTCCTTTCTATAGTTCCTCGTATTATTTCTTAATTTTTTTATATTTTTCATTAATCATTAAGTTGTAAAAACTTCTTCCTCAGGAATTTACAGAACGATACAGATAATTATTATAGAGAAGTAGCATTTCTTTCAGTTGCTGACAAATTTTTTATGAAATTTCTTTTCCTATTGATCTATCATGAGTTGGATAGGTTCGATGAATCAAGTGGAAAAATCTCAGCGAGATTCGAAAAAACAGAAAGGTATTCCGGAAGCTCATTTCGTTAGAATCTCTCAGAAAGAATTGTTTTTCTTCGAATCTGGACCAGATGGTGTTCACCGTCCCAAGCTGTCTTAATAAAATCCTGAAAAATATGTTTTCCTATCGACACGAGTGTAGAAAATCGAACGATAAGCCAAACGGTAAGAAGAAATTTAATTTATCTCTCTTACCCCACGGCTCGTTGCGCGATGGCGCGGAACGTATTATGCTAAAACGTCCGAATAAACGATGTGAATGCATCAATGTCGAATAATTAGCAAAGTTGGTGGATCGCCTTCATTTCTATGCAAAGTAAGAACGATATCCTCTTGGATCTAATTTATCTGCTGACGTATAAATCCCTATGACTGAGATTTCGTTTACTTATGAGAGAAAAGGATTACAGTTCACTTGAATCTTTCACTTAGGTTTAATTCCAATACAATCATCGGAGACACGTTGTCACATGAATCCAATACATCATTAACAGCGACAAGCAGAAAAATAAGATAGGGTAAAATTGATGGATCTCAAGTTTTATGCAAACTAGGGGCGAGTTCTTCTCGAATCCATGTTACCAGTTATGATATTTTCTAGAAATCAGAATTTTGTATATTTATAAATTAGAGAGGAAGATTATTTACAACTTATAACGTGATGTTATTATCACTCATATATTATACATTTTATTATAATTATACAATTTATAATGACTTTATAAGAAGTTTCAATAAAGAAGAGTTAAAGAATTAAACTTCATAACAATCTGTTTACTTTAACACTACTAAATTTTCTGATTATTTCTAACAGTTGCATGAAACAAAAGAATAAGAACCACTTTATCCTTCGAACTATTTGCCACGACATATGCTTCTTGTCAACCATTATAATTAATCGAAAAAATTTCAGAAGTCGATAACAAGAACAAAACGGAAGTTTCGAAGTAACGATGAATTAATGGAGTGATGGTAATTCGTGCACCGTTATGAATCGATGTATTAGGCGAAGATTAATCGCTTCGAGTAAATACGCTGCTCCAGGATCTGCTTGTCCGATATCTTAATGTACTATACTAATTACGAAGTTTTCGTCGATTCTTTGGACAACGTCCAACACACTTCTCCGATGCACTTTTGCAGCTGTTTGGCTCTGTAACGAAGAATGATAGAAGCCCTGGCTTCTTTTTAGGGGGACAATAACCGTTGCCGTTTATGATGCAGATTATTATTATAGAATTAAGAAGAAATATATTGTATATCGCGGAGGGAAGACACACCGGTTAAATTTATGTTTAACCAGGCTGTTTATTATTATATATTTTAGATTATGAAAGGGATATTAATGATCCTAATTTAATAAGGTTAATATCTATCAAAATAAAATTTTACATTATAGGAAAATTAATATT
The DNA here is from genome assembly GCA_905332935.1 of Bombus hortorum. Lineage (NCBI taxonomy): Eukaryota > Metazoa > Arthropoda > Insecta > Hymenoptera > Apidae > Bombus > Bombus hortorum. The sequence continues at coordinate 17,945,071 of HG995193.1, forward strand.
ACAATATTTTGAATATGAATATCGTCTATTTAACCAGAAAAATAGTTACGCTTCTGTTACGGCCGTTCGCGGAGAGACGCGGTCGCGAGGAAAACGCGTCAGCGAGAGGCGTAAATTCTCGCTACGATTCTCTCGATGTGTGCTGTTAGAATCTTCAAATGAGACTGACTGCCCTTCGATCTTTTCTTTGTCTTCTCGGGGAGACGACCCTCGCTACGCTCGGTTCACGCCACCGTTCGCGCCTATCATCACGCATGCCACCTTCTCTGTGTGGATAAAGTAACGGACCGGAATCGACGTTTCTGGAACTCGACGCTTGATGACAAATATGCGCTTGCCGCTACATTGTATACATTTCGCTGGTCCTATAAGACGATCTGTCTGCGACACTGTAGTACCGCGAGCGACGGTTAGGAATACGGCCTATGGTTAGGAATAGAATTATTCGAACGTATTTTGTAGATTATAGATACGTGTAAATCAAAAGGATCCAAAATTTTGTGTAACCGAGATACGCGTAACTTGAAACGCAACAAACCAACGCGTGTCTCGCGTAATATCCTAACAATGGCCGCGCAAAGTGAAACATGTGATCGAAGAAATGATTAAAAGCAACCAATATGTCGCAGTTTGTAGTTATTAAAAGCGCTTGACTGTTTAACCAAAGCAAAGATGAATCCACTATACGTCGTCACTTGAAGTCTGACCTTATTTCCACGGAGATTAAAGTTTCATTTATCGAATGAAGGGAAGGTACTAGCTTCGCACGACCTTCTATACAGTGGTTCAGCTGTAAGTAAAACTGTATTTTCATCTCTTTCGTGTTCGTCGGTTAAATAATTCATAATTTTTATTCGAAACATTTACATTCATAAAAATCTCAATGGCAAAAATGTAATGGTTATCTTTTTCCTTATACATTATTTACGTGTTCGATTTCGAGTTAATACATCATAATTGACTCGGTTTACTTTTTTATACATAGTTATGGATCGTTGTCTTGAATTTGTATGAAGTTGACAGGACATTATATCTGTTTACAATACAATTTTCTAAATTCTCCTTTAATATATTAATAAGCCGCGATATTCAATGGAACCATTTTTAACGCTTATTATGTTCGTACTTTATACTAATTTTTTACTAAATATATATTTACAGTAAATGTGTTGAAGCTTTTACGTCAGTTTGGTTTCGACTTTAATCGATGTAATCATGACAATCGCGTATCGTTACAGCGTTAATGAAAATTTTGAATGTTCTTTATAACGCGTACAATAAGTCATAAAAGTTTAAAAATAAAAGTTTTCTATGGTAAGAGTTTAAATACTTTCGTGAACTGCTGTATACTCGACGAAACTAATGCGACCTGGGCGAAACATATCCCTCTCGGATGGATAATTTTAAAGCGCGACAAGACGAACTCAGAGGGAAGAAACTGTGTTCTCGAGAAGGACAGAGCCGTGACCCGCATTTCGAGTTTCGCATTGTTTCCTCCGGCAACAACTCTCCTTCGTTACAGACCGATCGACAACGAACTCACCACGGTTTCGTTGCAATATTACGGAAATGTTTTCTCGCGGTGCAGACAGCGCGAGAAACAAAGCCATGCGGTGCGGTGGAAACTTTAATGCCGATTCGTTAACCGTATAATTTATCTTTTTGAAATCTCGATGGCCTGGTTATTGTAGGAAACTTGCAATTTTCAGTAATTGTTAAGTCAATCACAGGGCGAAACTGAGTTCTTAAATGAGTTGTATTTTGAGGGATGACTTCATCGCCAATTTTAGTTGGTAAGAAGAGAGTTAGAGAGAGTATAGTGTGTTTCAGCTTAATCGTGTATGAAAATGGAAACGGGAAACCCAATTTCTGCAGTTTGTAAATAACGATTTGTAACTTCGTTGATCTATTTTTGGAAAACTGCAATCTAACAATTTAAGCTAATAACATGTCTAGAATTCGTACTTTGTCTTATAATGAAAAATATACAGTATAGTGTTTATTACCTGAGTGAGAAATTACCTCAATGAAAAAGCTTAATCATACAAATATACATTCAATATATATTCAATAAATTCAAGAAAAATTCTAAAAATTCGTATAATAATTAATGAAAGGTTACTTTCAGAGGATAAGATTTATTAACAGACGTATCCTAAAAGGCAGTACAAACCATTTCGTGTTACAAATACCACCTTTAAGCTTCAACCAGTACAGTGTAAAGCGAAGCTTCGAATAAATCTCCATTTGCGTTTACAACAAACTACCACTGGAATCAACCGGTTAAAAGTATCTTTCAAAGCTGTTACATTTGCAATCCCCGTAGAACCACTAGAACCTTAACTGTGCTCCAATTTCCTGACGTTTTACCACAAAAAATAAGATCAACGCGATTCGTACCGCTGGGTGCTCTGGGATTCGAATAAATCTGCGAGTCTGCGTCAGAAGTAATTAAACTACAATCATGCCTAACGGCAGGCCAGATAACTGCTTCCAAAGCGTTCGCAACGCCAGCCATGTCATCTGAAACTGCATTCCGATTTATGGGTATGCATGTTTTGGCTGTGTATACAGGATGTTCACGCAACTAGTCTCCAGTATTATTCTTACAAGTGACAGATCGGTGAGTAAACTACGAGAGAACAAAGTTCGAGTTATTTTCTATACGCGATGGTTAATTTTGTAAACGGTAATCTTTTGTAGAAATTTTATAGATTTGCGATACATTTGTGGGCATTTGTGTGGCTTTTTTTTATTATTAAAAGATTCTCAAACTTCTCTCTTTGCCATTTGCTTTCTCAAATTTTAACGCTTACGAGGAACACTGTATAATTATTTTTATACCTTTTATTCTAGTCTCTCTAATACACCTTTTATACTATAATTATCTATGGATATAATATTAAAAATGCTGGATATCATACATATTAAAAATATTACTAAACTAACTAAACTATCAATAAAACTTCTCTTTCCATTTTCTTCGTGAATTTATCATTTACGCCAAAGATGCTGATCATCCTATATATACACGTGTACATATGTACGCGTACATAGGAGAGAAGTTCGCTTGTGAAACCGCATTTCCCTGTATGCAGGTGCATGTGCAAGTGCGAGCGGCCTCGAAGCCACGCCGTGAGACTGATTCAGTTTGATCGAAACCGTAATTTCGCGGGCTAGGCACAAGCCGGGAGGTATATAGGGGAATATCGAATACCTCGTATTGTAAGGTGTAATATGGATGTGGGGAGAGGAAATGGAACTGTCGGTTAAGAGGGTGGTGTGCGTTTTTCCCAAGCAGATTTGTAGGTACTTTCCTGGAAAGAGGTTCCTTTAGAGGATACGCTCGAGCAACATTTTCGATGTCCGTTTTTCTCCGACAAAAAAGGACGTTCTTTTTTTAGCAGTTAGAGTGGATGCTTGAATCATTTTTTTTTTTTTTTTTTTAGGGGAATGCGGGAGTTGGTTTCGCCAGAGACTTGTTGAACAGTTTTACGGGTAGATGTTTGAAAAATGATAGGCTATTAGAAAAGGAATGAAAATATATGGTTGGATTTTAAGAAAGAGCGTTTAGGAAATGATGTGAATGGATGTTTAAACGTTGAGGTAATTATTGCAAAATAATGAATACGTTTTTGGAAGGATGAAATTGCTTCGTCATTATTAATTTCTTTTAAGATGAGTACACTGAAATCTGTTGGTTCATATTTAATGGTGAACGTAAACGGTATCATGAAAGAATGATTGCTCATGTTGAATTAATGTTTCGGAAATGGTAGATAATTAGCATAGAAAAACGAATATGTTCTCGAAAGAATAGGGTTCTATTATGGATAGTATTATGTTTATTTTTTTTTCTTTTTTTTTTTAAATTGAAAGGGAGTGCTCAATTCTGCAAATTTATTTTCTGGTGGAAATACGGGAGTTAGTGTTATGAAAGAGGTATTGAGATATAATGATGACTTTAGACATTAGATTCTTTGAATAATTAATTCATAAATAATTAATTAACAAATAAGCAGTTAAAAACATACTATCTGAGATATTAAATACTCAAATACACAGCTTAAAGTAAGCATATATCTACATAAAATACGCAAATTTCAGGAGAAAAATTAGCATAATATCGCCAGATGCTCTAGTAGAATTTATTGTTGCCACACAGCGTAAGACAACATTCTCACATTTTAAAGCAGAGTGCACGATACTCGATTACTTTGTATGGAACAGGCTGAGAACGAGTTGTTTATTACCTGGATAATATTAATCAAAAATAAAGAGAACACTGGAGAATAAAGCAAAGGGATCCGGATGTATCCAGTTATAAAGTTAAACTTGAACAAACTTTTCAACCGTCTGCCAGTTAGTACTTCCTCTGTATCTCGGAGTAATTACATCTTTATTGCAAGTGTTTTATAGTTTGAAGCAATGGAACTGCAATAGCTCGCAGAAAAGACAAACATTAATTATTTAAAACAATTAATAATTGCGATCATTACGTTCTCCACTCTACTTTAATCCTCTACGAGACACGTTTTAACGTTATCGTCAAGAAACAAGTTTCTTTCATCGTAAATACATTACAAGTGGAAGAACTAAAATAATGTAAGAGGATATAAACCATACTCAGTCTGAACCGTACATAATACGATTCATAAAGATTCCAAAATACCATAATGTCTATTTAAAATCATAGTCTGAAAGCATCAACTTATTATTATACGATCGTTCTCCGCGTGGTCGTATAAATGTAAAGGTTGACATTTTTTCGACGAAAGTTTCAGAATCGTTTAATGAGTACAGTGGTATAATTTTTGAAGAACTATTCGTCCAATTCGCCGGTTCCAATAAAGAATAGTTTGATAATTACTGTTTCCAGAAGAAAGGAAGATTACTACCTCAACTTTTCAATGAGAAATCCTCCGATGCTATTAAAACTATCTGTAACAAATCAGCTTCAAGAAATTCCAACACTGGAAACGAAACTGCCCAAAACGACGCAGAGTTACGCTGTTCTCTCACATTCGAGGTAATACAACATGCTCTGAACTTCCCAGTCCCAAATACTGCATTTTTGCAGATGACAAGGTCGAACATGTAGTGCCCGCTAGTTGAAACGAATTCCCGAGTTCTCTTTCCTCGCACAGGTGTCAAGGGAACAATTCGTGAGTCTTCTGGAACGCCATTCCAATTAAAAGTTCCGTGACGTTTTACGCTTCTTTTCTGTCAATTCCGTATGTTCCTAAACACATTCGCCGCCTGTGGTTCAAAATCACCTCGCGAGACCTTGAATACTTGACAAAACGTCGCGTCCCTTTTGACCAAATAAAAATTCGTTTCGCAACGAGCTTTTCGCTTTGCGGCACTTAGCATTCGACCACCGATACGTGAAACAGCTGAAAATTTATTAAAATAGCTTCCCTTTCGAATTTCCTGCTCATGGAAAGGTGAGATAAGAGAAGAAACCCATGGAATATCGAGTTCCAAGGGTAGTTTATATCCGTTGCATGAATTTTGGGATAGCTTACGAGCACGAGTGGATGATACTTTGAGAAATAATAGGGAATATATGTAGAATGGTATAATATTTCGAATGTTACGAGATCTGGATTTACGAGTGACTCGAAACACCGTATTTTTTTACTTAACCCCTTGACCTACAACTACGGGCATAGCCCGCGTAGTACGATGATCGGGCCAAACGTAAATATTACGGGCATAGACCGTGGTAGATGATTACAAACCGCGACCGTCGCAACACGAGCGACGCCCGTAATATTTACGATGGACCCGATCATCGTACTACACACAAGTGGTGCGAATGGCTCGAATGCTGCGCGAGCTTGTTTACGTTTTCGGCCGAAAATTCTCGAACGTAAATCGTAGGTTGTTAAGGGGTCAAAGGATCATTTCAGCTTTGTCTAATGTGTTTTACTTAGAGCGAAGATCTAAATTGTTGTTGCTGCTGTTGAAGATAAGAAGAGGCAGCCATAAAAGATATTTATATGGTTTGAAGACGTGCTTAGTGATGATACAAAAAGACTGAAAGTCACCTTAAAAAATATTCCAGCTTGTGCTTGTAACAGTCTAGTACACAGCAATAAAAACAAATTTTTCGCTGTTATTAAAGATAACGAGAAATGAACAAGATGTGCATCTAACGATGATAAGAAAAAAACTCCCAATGATCATCTTGAAAAATATTCTACGGTCAGAAATGCTATAACAAATACAACGGTGAACCGATACTTTTTATAATTACTGTAAATTAAAATAGCAAAAGACAAAACGTCGTGCTCATAAAGTAACTAAATTTCCATCAAAAGTATCGCGGAAAATAAATAAGCGAGTAAACCGAGCGACACGCCACTCGCTGGAGAAATGAAAGATTTATTCGCGAAACGTTATCCAAGAGCAATAAAGCGATGAGTTCATAAGCCAAAGGATCTGGAGGACATGAAAAGATGGAGGGGGGTGGGGGAAGCGGTAGAACTGGAAGAAGGGCGATGGTTTGGTCGATTAATCCAGGCCTGATATATCATGGTCCAGGTTGGTGGTGCGTCTGAGTTATCCTTTTCGCGCGAGCATCCAGCCTGTTCCTCCTAATACCAACCACGATACAGTATACCGTGCGGCAGCTATAAAGATGACAAACGGGTTACGACAGGAAAATAACAAGCCGCCGGCCATGATGAGCCTGCAGGATGCTCGGCAAACGATCGCGACGTTTAAAATGGGCATGTCTCGACTTTCGGTCAGGAATCACGACCTCTTTCGTCGCAACGATATGCTGACATCACGGTGTAACTCTCGTGGCTCTTTTATGAGCCCGCCATTTGTGTGTATATTTGTCTGGTTCCCTTTGTGTCAGTCGAGTTTTAACGTAAATCAAGAAGTGTGCCAAACTGTTTTTTACTGCCTCTATATTTCCTCTTCTTCTGTTTCGTTTTGCATTTGATTTTGACTTTTTGTCTACTGTAGTGAAGGTTCGAGCACGTTGTAGCAAGCTGTTGGTATGTAGGTATTTTGAATTTTATATTTGAATAATTTTGGACATGGCATATATTTGTTAAAAGACAAGAGAAAAAGTCAAATATTTTTTCCCCTCTTTGCCTACTGATGTTCACGCATTTTTTCAGAATACTAGCTGTAAATTTATAGACTGCGATAAATGTTACTTCCTGTGTGGTTACAGCATACAAACTATTTCGTTAAAAGCATGTCAGAAAATGAAAATCGATTTTGTTGCTTCATTTTTGTCATTTCGGTATTTGGAAATGTAATCAAAGATTCTTAGGTTCTGTAAAAGTTATCTAGCTTATTTAGATCATTTCCTTCGTAGTACTATATTATAGGGATGAGAAACTTAGGAGACCTACTATCAGAAAACGCAAAAACTTTCAATAGAACTCGATACCTAATTTTCATTCTATACGTCGTAATAAATGTTATCCTGCCGGTGATTATACGAGCGTGTTGGTTATACGCGGTGTATAATTTGGGGAATGGCGGAGATCCATCAAAAAGCACGTCAAAAAGTCGAAAGACACGGAAAAGTGGCCTCAGTGACGCAGTGGCCTGTAATGGAGCAGACTCGAGTTTAAAGCAAAGCCCTGAGAGCTTTTTTTTGCGATACCGCATAATAACTCGCGCTCCCGTGGGCTAACGATAAAATGAAAGACGAACTCTCATCTTTGTTATTAAATATGTAACTATGCTCGAGTGCAGAATGCGCCCGTATTTTTCGAGCAAACAGAGCATTTTTGGAATGCAAATGCTGTTTTAGCTGTGTTATGATGCACGTTCGTTTCTTCGAACCTTCCTCGACCATCGAATTTTACAACCGTGTGAAGATAATTAACAAATATACCTGTCGACTTCAATTTGCGGCAATTGTTTCAACTAGATGAAAGAAAATGAATATAATAATTTTTATGTAAATGATAATTACATATATACTTTTAATTGTATTAGTAAGTACTTTCTGTACTTTTGTACACAAGTGGTACCTTTATCCTTCAATGTTATTATTAGTATTTTCAACTTTTAAGATTAAAATATCTGCTACGTACAATATAAGATTTTTTTATACGCGATCGGTAAGCATTGGCCGATAAATCATAATCCCATCATCTCATTAGCTGAATACCAGAAGATCCTTTCGTTTCTGTCAAAGGAAAATTATTTCGAAAGCTGTCTGACCAATTTTCATCTAATGAAGAGAAACTTTCCTATTATTTTTTACCCCGATACTTTGCCTCGTCGACAGTACGTTCACGATCTCTCGCAACAGTCAATCCATCGATAGGTTAACAAAATTCCCGATCTAACGCTCAATCACTAACGATACGATCGATGCCCTTTATAAGGGAATTCTTTCCTTCTCTGTGTTTAACGAGATGAAACAGTCTGAAGCGGTATCACGTTCGATGTTTATCAGTTGAAGGATTTCATCAAATGTATTCCTGTCACGTTCTTCTATACGTTAGACGCTGGACATCCGAGTGCAATAAAGAACGAATAAAACAAATAAGTTTTAAATTTGCACTTCTTTTATTTTAAGATGAAGAATAATAAAGAAGAACCATAAATATCCAGAAAATATTCAAATATAATGATAAATTATAATAATCTTGTAAAAATTGAAATACTAAAAAACGTTCCAAAATTTTTTTAGAAATTTTATATATTATCATTTTATTTCTAAATATCTTTAGTATACCATTTGTAAGAGGAGAAGCTAAATTCAATATTTGTTAAGAATATAAAGATTCTTTTCAAAGTTTCGTTGAAAAATAGAAAAATTATCACCATGCATGTGAAATATCTTTATTACCCCCGCTTTCGTTTTGCAATTTAATAATTCTCACATCTACGTACAACATGCCGCACATAGAAGCAAGTCAGTCAATCTTAATATTTGAACAATCGTATTTACCTGAGCTTCAAGATTTGTTTGAGAACCTGCGCTAATAAACCACTTTGTACTCCATACGCCAACCATCTGAATTCAAATTTATACTCGCGTTATACCTCGAAATTCCCAAAGCAACTTGCCTAGCTTTCATTCTCATTTCAAACAATCACCGTATCCTATATTTATCTCCAACTTCTTTCCGATTTCGAATCTCACCACGTGACAATTCTAACTTCAAAATCTTCCTCTCGAAGCACGAAACACTATTGGAAGGAGAAAGATTCCACGTCTTCGTTGATCATTGTCAATTCACTAGAGGAAACGTGCTCTTCAAGTACTAGTTCGATGAATAATGAAACGTTCACCGATCTACTGTCGACATCCCAGCCGCTCCCACCCCTCTTGAAAGCTTCTTAAAACCTAATCCAGTGTTTTCCAATTTTCTCGAATCGCAACCCCTTGTATGTTGACTATAATAATCTACAGAATCTAAGACCCGCACTTTCACGTTGTCATAGATTAAAATTTTAGGACCTAGTCAATCGAACATTTTCTAACGAGTTATACTCCCAGAAGTTCATTCGGAACAGACAACAAGATAGACATTCTACAGGAACGCTAGATGGTTTACCGATGTTTAAAGTCACATTACCTGAGATCGTTGCCCCTGCCTCTTCTCATTTCTCGCGACGAATGCCCTGGCGGTGGACTGCAGTCACAGTGCATCACACACAGAGCGACGCTGGTCGCGAGAGTCACTACGAAAGGCGCCGCGAAGAAGTGTATGATGGTGGTGACCTGCGCCTCGCGGTTATAGTTCGGCATCACTATGCTGCCGTTCGCGCGGCTGTAATAGCAGGGGAATTTCGCGCCTTCGTAGCCTAGTTCGCGGGTGAATTTTTCGCAGTCGACGATCGGCGGATAGCCGCACCCCTTGATGTTCACCAGGAGCACCGCCTCCACGTCGCCTGGCGTCGGCACTGTTAAAAAACAAAGTTTCAAATTATATTAGAATAGATTACAATTTGCAGTTCCACCTTTGTTTCTTAATCCTATTATGATCTTTTTTCGTCGTAGGCAAATGTGTGAGAAACTATATGTCGGAGATGAAAGGACACTAGGCATTCCCTTTGGAATTCCTTGGAAAATTCCCAATACTTAAATCTTCATAAATTAACCCGATCGTAATTGTCGCAGATTTGCGATAACGAGCTTGGGCTCAAGGCGACAACTAGTCGCCGAACGTAGCCGCGGTCACGGTTTTTACCTAATAGAGGTATAGAGTAATTGTATAGCTCTCCTTAAAAAGACGATTGCCAGATGTCGATGCATCTCCACAGGACATGTTCAGCTAGGCTGAGGACCCGCTACAAATCTTAGAATTTAGTTAACTAAGGTCCTTCAAACAGGACAAACGGTCTTTATCCTAACGGCCTTTAAATCTATCACCTACTACGGCAAGATACGGGGAAATCTGCTCTCCTCAGGAACGACGCTTCCCGCTAGCGACTTTCTGTCAAGGGCGGTTAGCATCTTTTTCTAACCACTAACATAGAAATTAACCAATTAGCAGCATTAGGTTGTCCTCGACGAATCCGATGATCTCGTGCCCTGAGACACACCCCATTATAGTTTTCCTTTGCAGCATCACCGCGCCGGAGACTCACTCCGTCGTGCGACCTCATTAACGAGTATCACGTCTTTACGATCGGTGCATACCTCACGTTTGAATAAAGAGTCCGATTTAGACTTTGGGACAAAGTACATCTGTTATCCCGTTGACCGCGGATTCGTTATTGAACCTAAGATCATTGTCATTAGCGTCTCGAGTATCTAGTTACCACGGTTACTTGTCATATTCTGCAATAATCATATTTGTACTAGTAAATACCTTCTCTATTGCGTAATAACAATGTCTAAATGAAATTTTTATTATCGATCCCTTCCTGATTTTCGACAAAATCGAATTTCGACATAAAATTAATCTAAAGGGTTAACAAAGGCATCTTCTTTGAGAAGAAAAACATTACAAGTTAAACTGCGTGGTTATGTCGCTCATACACATCTTCTAAAAGGTATAAAAAGCTTTGAGAAATTGTGTGAAGGATTATTCTGGGTAAAAATGGTGTATAAACGCAAGTAATGTTATTCCCAGTAAGTTACATAGTTATGATACTTTTAAAAGTTTCATTGTTGCTATAGTGGGATTTCAAGTCTTGTATGAAATGGCTTCTAAAACATACGAGGCACAAGACAGATTTTAAGGATTTGTTACAGGATTGAAGTAGAGACAGAAGTAATATTTCATATCCTTCCGTTTAGTTTCAACATCTTAAATTTAATTTTATAAAATTCTAAACTCTCATAACTATATAAATATCATTTTCCAAAATGTCTTTCTAAGTTTCTACTAAAGCGAAGACCAATTAGAACCTTCTTATGAAAAATTTAGATTTTTCAAATCAAAATTATTCGAAACAAATTGAAATTCTAAATTTAAAATTATAGATATAATTATCTCTATGAATATATCTCTGATAGTATTAAAAAAAAAAAATTAAAAATATTGCTTGGAAAATTTTCAAGTATTTTCTAACATTCGTTCATTCTTTACGAAAACAATGACGTGTTTTTATAATAAATATCTTAACAAATCAATATGTAAAACATAAATTTATACTTATAATTTTCCAATGAATAAACTGGTTGTAAAAATTGTACAGTACCCTCGTGACTGCTTTGCAAAGAATTACTGGAAGTAAACTAACTTTATAGTCGTAGGGTAATACGCTGATTTACCATGTACAGTATTCGATAGAAAACTTTCAATGCTGCCATGATACAACGCAAGTCAATGAATTAGAAAATAGGGGAACCTAGACAAAACCAAGATCATCCTAGACAATGTTCAACATACAGTAATAAGTTTTCTGCCAACACAGCGAAACGATATCGATAATATCGACCTTGTGATGCGGTCGAATTAAAGAGGTGCTAAGTTGCAAGGTTAACGACAAACACTGGTACCAAATATCGACTATGGATTTTCATGATGTAAATTTCATGCGTCTTATATATTTATATATAGGATATATATATTTAATATTAATTATGAATATATTTATGTACGCCAAGAAATGGAATGAAAGTAAGAACAAACCTTATTAACAGTTTAACAAAACAGTTCAACAGTATAAAAACAAATACTCGGATGACAATAAAGAGCTAAAATCCTTCTATAGTATCAGTTGTTCAGAAACTTCTGAAAATTCGAATAAAAATCAAATTCAACCGATGAAATCGAAAATAAATCTAAAACGACATAAAAAATAGCACCGCTACCTGCACAATTAAATAGAGACGCCCGCTTCGACATACGTATCAACGATGAAAACAATATTTAATTATTTCGTGAAAATATTCTGTCACCGTTTCTCCACTACAGTCTAAAATTACACGAATCCAACAACAAGTAGATGCTCTAAACTGTGAAGATACAGTACTACTCTCCATAAGTCTGCAGTGTGAGAGTTTCTTACCCGAAGTGGTTGAGGTGTGCGTGACGCCGGTAGAATTCCCCGAATTGCCTCTACCCCCGGTGTCGTTCTTCATGCTCGTATTGCTCCATGGTGTATACGTGACGTATATATGCGTACACCTATAAACGTCACTGGTGCATCCTTCGCGGCAGGAACTCCAGGTACAATTCAACAAGCCGGCGAGTTCTTCGCGCCTGGAGGTGGTGCAGATGACCGGATCTGGCGAGAAATCGGCATTCAGAGTGCTGATGGCCGAATCGACGTATAACGGCACCAAAAATAACAGGGCCGCACCGCCGGACGTCGCGACAAATACCAACGCCGAGGTGGCGTAAAAGTTGAACCGCTGACGGCAGGTACGCCGTGGCGGTCGGCGCCGCGAAGCGCCGAACCCGAGCTCCAACAGTTTGCGACGACGTAGCTCTCGCTCCTGGAAGTCGTGTTTCTCGTTTAGCTGATGCTGCTGCTGGTGCCTGGTGGTGTGCTGGTCGGCGTGATGATCGCTCTGACACTGGACGCAACTCGCCTCCAGCAGGAGTTCAGAGCTGCTCCCGCGCATCACCCGACCGCTCTCAAATAGGTGCCAACCGGAGCTTCTTCAGACGTTCCAGGCAAACGATCAAGGGTTTTCGAGGATCCTTATCTTCACTAGGACTCATCGAGTGCCGGCCAGGCCGCTTTTGTCCGTTGACTACTAAGGGGTCAGGAGCTGTTCCGATCGCGAGGTCGACTGTCGAGCCTCCTTTCGCATCGACCGCAAGCAGCAGCTTTCTGAATCGTTCAATCGACAGGTCGCTTCGGTGATCTCATTTAGCGAACTATGTCATCTGGCGAACACTTTGGCTTGCGACTGGTCTAGAGGTTGTTTGATCAGAGCGTTAATTAAAGCGAGGATCGGCGAGGATTTGCCTTTGTTGATCCACCTGAGGTTTTAGGCTGTGCGATGTTTAGGACCGTGTGGAAACGAGGAAATACGATCGGTACGCTTTGTGGTTTCGTTAATTCTATCAGTCCGGCGCCGTTGCTTTTACGTTCCGCTTTTAGAGTGGAATCAGACGATACAACGCGAAGGTGATACAGGAACAACCTGAGTCCTGACGAAGCGATCCTCCGTTATCGTCGCTTCGTTAAACACGACGGTGTCTGTGAAGTCTTATAAAAACTCTGTAAGAACTCGAGAGAGATCGAGGGATGTGCGTGGCACATTTCGCCAATGCCAGGACGTTCTTGATCGGTCGAGTATCCTTGACACGACATCGTGCGGATTAACGAATTCCGCTATCGCCTCATCTGGCCTGCAATGAGGATTTTCTATTGGGACTGGATCATTGGCCGAACGCTATGGAATAGAACGGGACTCGTTCGTTAAGCTGTTTCAAACGAAATAGCTAGGTGTCGTAACAATCGAACGAACCAACCGACTTGTCCGCACTTTACAACGTTTCCGTTTTATCGCTATGCATAATGACCTTGAACGTTTAAAGTTCTTTTAGGCCATCGAAGTAAGTCGATCGATCACGACCTTTAGCTGTAGTCACGCTGTCAGGCATAGAGCATCTTGCCTAGCTCGGTCTTCCGATCCGTGCATGGAAAAGTTTCAAGGCCGTTATCTTTGCTCTAAGCACTCCTACGAACCGCCTCTCTAGACAATTATCACTAAACTCTATCGCGTAATCGACGACACTTGAATCATTACAAAACTAAATCGTTCGTTTAGGCCTTGGTAATACCCGTTCACTGCTACAAACACTCCAACTAACGAATATCGAATAAGACGAATAAAAATATTTCCAAACACGATACAAGACGGATCAACTAATCATTTCTGTAATATTCCAATTGGCTTCGATCTTCTCGGATACGATACACCTTATTGTCTTTTTGCTTCTTCCTTTCCTTCGTTCCTTCACCTTAACTAACAACTCGAACGAACAGAGATAAACATCCGAGGATCATTCTAATTAACGGAAATTGATAATAAATCCACAGTTGTCATCGGCGCGTATAATCAGCGAAAGTCGCGGCCAGAACGAGGATGAAGGATAACGCGTCTCGCGTCGCTTGGCCAAGATTGATCGAAATTCTCTTACTTTCTTCCTCCACCGGAAAGAACACGGCTGCTGTTCCTTCGCGTCGATACCGTAACCGTAATCAAGGAAATCCGATCGTGAGCGACGCGACCTTAACGAACAATAGACCCCTTTCTCGCCTAGCTATTTCTCTCCGTTCTTCTCTCGACACCTCTTAGATAAATCCTCCCGCCTCTGGTATCTCGGACGTTTATTGGTCCAGTGTTAGATTATCACGAGCGATCTCTTCTTTCTTCCTTCATTCAACCAACAAAGAACATAACATCTCCCGCTGGCCTCGGTTACAGGAACGATTACAGCCGCAACTAGTTGCCTCTGGCCACTGCCTGTTGACCTAGATATCTCGGCCGATCGGTGGCACACACCGGTGTTTACCTTAAACGACTCGAACAACCGAAGGCGCGTATCCAAGACAGCCAGTGTCCCGTGTTGCTGTATGATCAATGAATCTTTCAATCTTTCCACACCTTCCACGACTACTATCGCCTTTAAAAAAAAAAAAAAAATACACCTGTCGCCGCGTATTTGTATGTGATTCGTTGGAGTTGCTTCGATCCACAAGTGTTCGAAACAACGATTCTATCGTAATCGTGGCCGCGTATTCGTCGAATAAAGACAGACCGAGGCTCGTAGATCTGAAACACCCCAACAGCTATCTACGACACCTGACACCCGCACCTGCCTCCTGGCTCCTGAAGTTTCGTCACCAGCTCGAAACCACGTCTTCGTCCGGATGTTTCTGGCACAGGGTGCAGGAGCTAGGATCAACCAGCTTTTTCGAAGCTTTCGCGTGTTACATCTGGGCACACCTGCACCTGTGAACTCGCGTTCCGGATAACATCCGCCTCGCGGATCGCGAGTTAAAGCGTGACTACTCGTCGAAACTCGACCGAGAGTCCTCGACGGGACAGGCTTTCGTCCGAAGCGACAGGGCGGGGTTCCAGGCGCGCATGAGCGCGTGTGTTGCCGTCTCACCCTCCGCGAACCACCACCACCCCCACGTTGCACTCTCCTTGTTTACGCTCCTGCTTTGCTCCCTTTTTGCTTGCCTTCGCGCCGTGGCCGCGCGCTCGACCATCCCCTATCCCACCGGCCGTTATCATCCTTTAATTGCGACCTATAATTAAACCAATTTTTTGGTGCCGTCTTTTCGACGCGTACTTTCGCTCGTTAATGAAATTGAAAGGGTTAGAGAGGATAGGCAAAGGATGTTTTCATCGAATTTGTTGAGAGGAATTTTAATTGTTAAATGGGTCTGACGTGATTGGAAAGGAGTTTTAATTTACTTTAGGTATAACGGAACTTTATTTATTTCAATGAAATTTCAAAGCATTCGATATAGCGAACTTCTATTCTATTGAACTGAGATAGTTTTAATTAATTTCGTTCTAGGCAAGAACCATATTACTCTATTATCACCGAATCTAGCTTCGAGAAACTTTTTTATTCGTCGATCTCGTTCGATATTGAGGCAAGAAATGACTCGACGTGAAAACAGCATCGCAGAAAATTCTTTTCACATCATTCACACATCTCAGTTTTCAATCGGTTATGGCACCTCGTACAAAAAAACAATACGATACTTTAGCGACGTCGTTTATTCGATACATACATCAACCCCTGTCACGAACCTATCCAAACCTATATCCTATCTTTTTGCCGCGAATCGAACGATTCGTGTTCGCGAGTAGCATTTTGAAAGCAAAACCGTGGACCAGCACAAAAGCAACAGTTTGCTCGTAAATCCCTTGGCTGTTAAGTTAGCGCAAAAAGTATCGTGGCACGTTTCCCGTATTCCCGTTAAAATATTAATTACGCGTGTTCTCAACATCTCAGGAATGCTTACGGATCGGAAAAACGATCCTTTTGCAATGGTAATCGCGATTTACTCGAAATCGTTTGAATTTCGTTTCATTCGACACAGTTATTGGCATTTCGTAAAATCTTCCGTTTAAATAAAGATAGGATTGGAAAATAACTATGAAAGGTATGTTATTTATTCAGGGTACACGATGGCAATTTACGCGCTGTGTGTAAGTCAAGCGTTAACGTGTTTGATTGTTAATTACGAAAGACAAGTTTAAAACTGATATCTCAACAATTTGGAAATTACGTAACGAAGGTCCAATGTTATGAAAACTAGAATCATCCAAACAAACTTAATACCGATATCTTAACAATATTAAAACTCGATAACACTTCTTTCATTATAGCAGGTCGCATAATACTATTAATCCTTGATGCTCCAAGTGAGCCTTCCAAATTCTGCACATTACTCAATTATAATTAATATAAATATTGTAAACAAAATTATATTACTTCTGAGATGAATAAAGATTGTTTTGAATGTCTTTAATATCATTATTTACACGTCATTGTATCGTTTAAAATCTGACACTTAAAAACTTGCAAGTCGAAGTATGATGAGAATAAGTTGAAGTTGCCGGTCGATATTCACAATTAAAAGTCGGAGCGTTAAGGGTTAACAATATAGCGCTGAATATAGAAATATTAAATAAACTCACTTGCATAAAATAAGTGGAAAATTCCCATGATAATATAACGGTACAATATTATCCCCTCTTTTACGACTATCATAAATCTACATCTTCTACAACCCTTTCCCAAAAGGGACTCGAATCCTTCGAAAGTTCTCAGTTCCAGACTAACACGTGTCACTAAAAGGTCGCATAACTCCCCAGAGATTTTATCCGAGTCTAACGAGCAGCGGAAAATGATCCAATAGAAAATCAAGCACGGCGTTGGCGATTGTCCTAGATCACCGGCCCCGCGACCTTAATTCACTATTTAAGCCACGATGTGAACGCCTGATAAGAAGACGGTCACCGGAGAGTTTATTAACGCGCAACCCTTCCTCGTCAGAGGATCTAATAGAATCTAGATTCTAGATTGCGAACCGGTATTGTACCACCTTTATAGTTCTGATACAACACGCTGTTAAAGTTTTCGTCGACGGGGTCGTTGGCGAACATTATTGCCTTTTTATCCTTACGATTGCGTGTTCCGATCTTGCTCGACGATCTCTCGTCGAGCTACAGAATCACGCGACAGAAATATGCAAAGGAAACGAGTCGTTGATTCGTTTCACATTTTCTACCGTTTTAGAGGATTTTCATCCAGTTGTACGATAAATTGTTTTGATACATCGTGAACATTATTGCTTCTTTCCTACCTTTTCAGTTTTTACTTCTATGATTCGCAATTGCAGCAATTGCTTTGTAAAAAGCTATGATTTTGTTTTCATATGGCTAGTGTCACAGAGCTATAAATTAGCGATAGAAGAACCAAGGGGATCTAACGAACATGCCGCAAGCCATCGAAACAACTTCGTAGAGAGTGTTCCAGTGTCAGAAAACAGTGACAGCATGGCCATCTCTGACCTGACCCCGGCGACACCCCCTCCATAGGAGCCAAATCCACAGTATATAAACCTTCCTAAAATCAGCTCTCGACATTCGCTGTTCTAACACTCTGAACCGTCATTCTGTTGAATTCGTACAATAAATTTTACTACTATAGCTAAAGTTCAATTCTTTACCTTATTTGTGAAACGTTCGAACTGCGACGCGAGGAGATCACCGGTGATCTGTCAATTTCCTAATTTCTTGTGTCTCCTACGTGACAGCAACAGGAAATGTAGAGAGTGGAATGGAATAGGGTCTCGGTATGATATGTGATTTGCGTGAAAGATAAAACGTTTCTAACTGTTCTTTAATATCGTGGTCAGTTGATTTTGCTGAAAACTCGAATTTCATTTAAATGTAATGAGATATTTATCGTTATTAGGTTTGAAACGTATGAACATTACTACATGTTGGTTTCATATTTTATAATTTAATGATAATGCAGTCACTCAATAATTTAAAGTGATAAAAGAGTCAAAAAATAAAGAATCCCACAGATATTCAACGCTAGGCAATTTTCTATAATGAGACTTCTACGAGATGAAAGACTTTCAAAGTAATAATCATTCTGCTAAAAAGAAACTGGAAAGAGAAATCTTTCTCGTTACTTTTCTACCGACATATTATATCTGAATCAATTTGACAAACAATTAAATCCATCTTTCGTGTTACGTATTCCCGTAACAGATCAATCAAATACGCGTGAATTCTGTGAAACGACAGAAATGTCTAAAAAATAAACTCAACAAGTAACTACCAAGTAAAGAACCTTACATCAGTTGTACAAAAAGAATAAAGAGGATTCAGTTATGCCGCAGTTTTATCAAAAAAACAAGCAGCATTGAAATATTTCAGAACTCACCATTCACCACGTTCAGCTTTCAGCTTTAATGTAGAAACACAATGTTCCCGATATCCATCGTTTCAATTAATCGCCAAAAGAAAGTAGATCGATTTCGCGGATTTCTTCTTGCTTTCGCTTTTATTCGTTGTTTAAGCGCGATTCATCTTCTTCGTCGATATAGTCCTGAAGAACAGCTGCCAATATTATCGATAAAAAAATTGCTATAGGTAAAGGACAAGAAAAATATTCGAAAAAATATAAATTCCGTTTACTCACTGAATTTCTCAAGGATCTTTTTTAATGAATACTATGAATGATTAATCGTGCACGTTGATGAGATACATCATTGGAAACGTTCCAGAAAATAATATTCTAATATTGTACTTGTGGAAATTGTAGACCGTTCTTCTTGATACTGAAATTTTATATATACAGAGAGAAACATGTATTGAAGAGATTATTGATGTGAAAATTTTGAAAGAGCATTTTCCTACAAACATGCATTTTATAATAACTTATATAATGAATAATTTCGTTAAATTAATTTCTAGGAAGTACAAAAAACTATCGTTATTGCCTAATATTCTATAATTTTAAAGTGTTTAACTTAATTTAATTCATAATGTATATTACTTAAACATAATAAGGAATAATATTCCTTAACATACGTTTCAAGCATTTTTCATTCCATCATAACCTTCGCTGTTATTTTGTACATGGAGTAACGAATAATGGTTTGACACATTGTTAACCGTGGATAGTATAGAACTGACAAGCAATACTCTTTTGTCTGCTATGGTTTGTCTTCTATGAGCAAGATTATCTTACCATTTTAGTATGACACGTGATATTTCCGATTCGATAAAATAGATCAAACACAGACGAATTATTGCATAGACCTGACATCTTACGAGACTTCATGTAACATACATATTCTGAAATATCGATCGTTCAAAAAACAAGAGGTTAATGTATGGTATTGCAGTTAACCTACAGAGTGTACACATACTAAATGTACCTTATCGGCGGTACAGAATAGACGTGACGTGCAATCCTTTTTTCTTTTTTTTTTTTTATCACACATTTTGAGAGTTAACCGAGCCCCTTACCATTTTCGTATTGCATGCGACGTTATCGATTCAGTACTCGGTTTAGTACTAACACACAAGACTATACAACTCCCATTATTAGTCAATGGTAGTAGTTTCAGGTAAGACTAAAGACATTTATGAAATTATGAATAAAATATGTAACAAAATATTCTGTAATCGCAAAGAAGTATAGAATTCTAACTTTCTACAACGTTCCAGAAAGCATTGCACGTTATCACGATCCCTCGTCATCCCTCGCCGTCCCTCGTCTAATAACAAGGCTTAAAACTAAAAATTAATCTAAGCTTAATTTACATCTCAGCATTAAAACCTGCTTAAGGTAAAGTACATTAAATCGCGTATCTACTGGCAGCCTTTCGTATAAAAGACTTTAACTTGGAGCAAAATTTGAAAAATGAAGCTTGTAAACACTTTATCAAGTCGATTATTTTATAGGTTGAAGTAACTACTTCAGAGAGGTGCATATTATTGTACCCTTGAATATACATTATGTTTTGGGTTGCAAAGTCTAGGAACAAAAAAAAAAAAAAAGAAAACTAATAAAAAGATCCCTATTTATGTTTCCTGTAGCCTCTAGCTAAAGCTATAAGGTTAACTTTCTTGGTAATGTCCTTTTGCTATAAATATATGAACGTGTTCCCTATCGATTCCATTATATCGTAACACTAAGAGAGTAAGGACCTGAATCAGCATAAACTTATACATTATACTTATACTCATACCTTTAACTGTTTCAACATACTTTTCTATTACAAATTCATCCACTCGTTCTTCAATCAGTCAATCTCAACGTCAACGCTATATAATAATTTAGCATTTTAGAGAATCAGATAAAGAAGCCCTTAACTTTTCGTTCTAAGTTAAACAATGTATTTTTGTAGAAAAAGCGCGCACAATGGACTTGGTTTAGATCTCCCATGACTTCCCACGATGTCCTAACGCTCCTAGCGCTCCTAGCGCTCCTAGCGTTCCTAACGGGCACTAATAATTTACTAAAGTAAATTTATCTTATGATTAATTAGAACTAAGACGCACGCGTTCTACGTTGCCTGTATAGATTGAGGGTTAAAACAAACACTTAAACCTAAAACTTAAAGGTAAGCGTACACCAAGCTATATCTATTTCCATAGAACGATTACATAGATTGTTACAAAAATTATACAATAATAAATCGTAGGTTATAGCGTATGTATAACTATTTTACAATTATTTGCGATATTCCACGCCCTGCCACAACAGGTTGTCAACCCATTCTAGATTATCAAATATTTTCAAAAAGAATATTGGATGGTCAAAACTGGACTGTATTAGCGTACTGCTTAGCTTGATATCGTTTTCCAAAGGTTAATTAACTGTTATAAAAACTATTAACACGACCTATCAATTAAGTGGAGAGATTAATCAGGTTGCAACTGGTCGGTTAAGGTCGCGAACTTTGGATGTGTTTTAGTCAATGTATCGTGTGAAGTGGAAGTGGAAGTCTGTTCTTAACCAATCACTGTCATCCAAAGGTGCGTAGTGTGACGTCTCGTTGACGCACGTGGTTTACTGTTGAGAGGATCCGTCGAGTGCTTAGGATGCCAATAATCATCCCGATGCGGCCCGAGTTGTAGACCTTACAATAGGTAGTTTAGGAAATTCCATCTTTCAATCCTTATAATCCTTATAGCACTTATATAGTACCTATAATCCTATGTCTTGCAAAGGAAAATTCGAATCGCTATACCAAACTCTAATACTCTATCTTTGTATACACTAATATCTTTTAAAATATTGGAAAATTATAAACTGTAACTTAAAAATGGAAAAATCGCAATGTGTCCGAAACCAACGAGTTCACGATCTTTCGAAACAGTTAACGGACGGAAAGTCACACGAAGCCACCGACCGATGATTTCGCGGCAACCTCAAGGATTGGGCCCATAGACCTGTAAACCGAAATACTCTAACTGAACAAGTAGGATTCTCGGTCCGAGGGTCCATTGATCAGGATTAGAAAGGCATGCCCCAACTGAACTAATGGGTCAACTTATGGTGGAAATTTACCGAAAAGGATTACGAAGGACATCGAATTACAGCCCCTAACCCTGTCCGTATACCGAAATACCAGGCAGGGCTGATTCTCTAATATTTACATTACTACTTTAGGATGTTAATCTCGCTCGAGTCCCATTATACATCGTAAATTAATTTTATTAAGATATATATAATATCTATCCTATATTACACTAGATTTTGTTTGGCGAATTTAATGCATAATTGGGGAGAAGAAATTTGACAAATTTATATTTAGTTCACGAATAATTGTTATTTATATTATCCGTAGTAGAAGATGTAAAACTATTTGATAGTGAATAAGTAGCGACTATTGAAATATTTTAATTCAAATTTGAAAGTAATAAGAAGGCTCGTAGTGATTTGATTTTGATAATTCTACCTACATACGCCCGAGTGTAAAGTGTAAAGACTATTAATTATCAAAATATAGGGCACAAGTTATCTTATTATTAATTGTAACTTAATAGCTAATTCATTAAAGAGAATAGGTTACAGTACGTAGATTCAATTGTTAAGCACATTTGACAGCATTATATTTGATTCTCAAATAATTTTATTAATAATCATGTTCTCGAAATCAGAGAATAGTAGCTAATATAATATATCTATATTTAAAATGTTTTCATATACCGAGTTCTGATTTATTTTCTAATATAAGATTATGTTAAAGCATTGCTTTACTTCAATTATTAATATAATTACTTACTTATAGTTACTTATAGACTTATAGTTATAATCACCGCGACACGATTACGTTAAAGATTGTAGAGGGCGCGGAGAATATTCCGATTCTTTTCGAGGTCGGCATTTCAGAATGTGAAATCCACGTTCATGTCAGGCCTATTCTGTATGTAGCCAATGATGGTACCTCAGATGACGTGCAGAACTGCGATGGTTAGACACAAAGAAGCAGTAATTCTAAGGCTCTAGCTTTTCGGTTACGTACCGCATGTTGATAAGGGGATCTTGCAAATCAGATAACACACTAAATACATGTAATCATTGAATAGTATCGTCTGTAGTCAATGTTATTATAGACGAGGTCGTCCATGGTGCTATTATCATAGATGGCCTGTACTACTGTACCGGCATCGATACGGTCATTTCAATGTTACCGACTGTGACGTAAATAAAAGTGCAACGTATATTATAATTTCTAAAACGATTGTCGCACAATATTATATCTTAATATTGTCATCTACGAATACCAATCACAATTTACTATATTAGGACATAGAAAGTAAATAACTTGTATTTATGAAGCTGGTAGTGAAAACGTTTTTTTAGTCGAGTAACAGATGGCAGTAATGTTATCATTTGAATATTTTTTTACCCCGCAATTGTAAAAACATTTAAATATAGAATTATTAGATTATTCAAACAAATCTCCTACTTTATACAGAAAGCACACAAACGAGAATCAGAACATGCAGGCAAACAAATTCAAATGATTGTTTCATCAAGATTTTAAGTGTTAATTATTCATTCATTTCAAAAATACGGAAGCAGCGCAATCGTTTAGCAGAAGACGAAACGTCCAAAGAAACAAATAGAACCAATATTATTGTTACACTTAGAGAAACACTTAGAGGTCACACCGATCAACTCCACTTGTGATTAATTTCTTACTTTCGTTAAAAGTAGACAACTAATTCAACCCGCATAAAACAAATGATCTACATCCATAAATTCGTTTACGGCAAAAAGATGACATAAATTTTAAAAATAGTATTTGTAACATCATCATTTTTCTGTATTTCTCGAGAGAGAGAGAGAGAGAGAGACAACTTTCGATTGCCGACATCCTTGCTTCTGCAATTAATCCCTAGATACATATAAAATCAACGAAGGCATGCTCGTCTACATTTCTCGGCAAACAGGTAACCGCACAGATACGACGGTAGGTACAAAAAGGATTAGAATTTAAAAAAAAAAGAAAAAAAGAGAGAAAGAGAGAGAGAGAAAAGAAAGAAATACCGATTCGGTAGCCTCGAAGCAGTCATGGACTCTATCCGTATATGCGGAGGCTGACGACGAGGAAGGATCACCCCCGACCGTGATTCGCTCGTCTGAAAACCTTGCTCTTTTACGCAATTTTAGCGTTTATTAAAGTTTGCTCGCAAATGAAACGAAGCCCATATAACCTACCTAATTTAGCGAGTAGCATTTTCGAGTGGGGGCCACTCCAGGAGAGGAGGAGAGGCCGGGTTCTATTGACAGCGGTTATTGCCTAACTGCGTGCCTCCACCTAATATGCCCGCTCGGGGATTCGCATGCAGGGCCGCTCGAACGAAAACTGCGAAACACGCCTGTGAATCTTTAATTCCGCCGGTGGTAATCCAGCATCCCTCTCTTCTTCTCTGACTGCACTCCCACCCCTTCCACCTCACAGTCAGCCGGCCTATTCGGGCTTGATTTTTCCCTGGGTTCGCGAGAGACCAACCGTGTATCGTATGGGAATTCTTTATCGTCCGTTTGCAAACGAACCTCCGGCATCGTGCTGACTTTTCATTTATACGATCGTCGATACCTGCATTACACATTGATTTCACCCTTTTCTTTTTTAATCTTTTTTTGTATTTTTCTTTTTTTTTCACGTTCATGCGTGCATCCGTGAGCTTGCGCGTTTTTTCTTTTCTCTAATCTACTCTCTTGTTTTTTTTTCACCTATGCATTTTGATTTTAATGACGACGTTGTTTTGTTTCAAAGTACCCGATTTTTTTTTTTTTTTTTTTTGTTCGTTTTTCTATCTACCTTCCATATTTTTTCCCTCTCCTCGTCATCGTATAAATTTTTGATGGAATATCCAGTTGAAGTGCGCGCGCCACGAGAGGTTCATTTAGTTATCAGTTATGAAAAAGTATTATTTTTTTTCGTATCATTTTTACTCCCGTCTTTTTTCGCTCGTTGTTTTTCGAACACGCACGAAATAACTCGATCCTTTATTTTCGCGATCGAGTGTCATCATAGCGTATCATGATGCTAGGAACGTATCGTTCAATCGTCAACGAGAGAAAAAAGAGAGAAATTCTGCAAAATGATACTTCAAACGATTACTGTATGTATATTTTTTCTCTTCTTTAATCATTAAATACCTTTTTCTTTTCTCGATTAGATCTTAGATCTTCGTCGACTCATTCTGCTTAGAAAATATCGAATTCACAGATTTTCGTGGTAAAGTGACGCGCAACGATCGACGTTCGTGCATTTTTTCCTTTTTCTAATCCTGGCGTGCACGATCGGAGAACGGATGCGGGAGCAAATGACGGCCCTGCCTGCATTTGAAACTCTGTTAACTCTCCGAATATTAGCTCGTCGAGCGAGATTAACCCCATTGTACCCCGCTGAAAATGATGACATCACCATTAAACTCCCGTCGGCTTACGGAAATTGATTAAACTATCAAATTAGCTCTACTAATATCAACACATCAACACGGAACGCAGCGCAGTGTGTCTGGCTACGGAGGTTTAAGCCCTGACGACGGCGACGAATGACGTGAATTTACGTGTCCAACGATCGGTTCGACGTTCGCATTCATCGGTCTGATTATATTTCCTAAGAGGTCCGCAATCACGAGTCTGCTGCATGCATGTTGGATTTCGAAGGAACGAGCTTAATACCAATAACATCGTCGAGGGGTGCGCACGATCATGGGATTCAGGAGTCGAATGATTATAATGGGAAATACATTTAGGACGATTAGAATGGCGAGTCCAGTCACTTTCGAATGTATGTGATTCATAAATGTGTATGATTTTACAACTTTTACAACATAATCCCTGATTTATCATTAATTATAGTGATTCTGCTCGAACGCGTTCGCCCCTTTCCTCGCCAACTTCTCAATCCCTCAATTTCCTCGACGAAAAATAATTGAACAATAACTGCACATGGAATCCATTCTCAAATCCATTCATTTGTTTCTTTCGTTTCAAACCACAAACGTTTCAGGCAACACTTTAGAAACAGCTCCACCGAAGGGTCTGTGTTAGACAATTGCGGTTTCCTAATCCATTTATCTCATTTTGTTCGTATCTTTAATCTTATAATCCGACATGAGCATAACTGCTGAACACGCTTTCTAAGAACGAAGCTCTTAATTATTGTATCCTCTGAATGTACAGACTTGAAATCCGATTATAGCCACCGTAGTTATCAAGCGCAAAAGTTAACCTTTTTAACAAAATTTACTTTTATTGTACGTGTAGAACGACGTCGTCAGACGGGTGTTGGGCCGTGTATAACGGCACAGGGAATCGTATTGGTGTGCCGAAGCATCCTTTTGCATCCAACATTCAGGAACTACGGAGCGTTAGATGTACTGTCAAGGGAAGTGTGAACAATTTCGTGCATTGTCGAGACTATAATATGGATGGCTGGCAGGATAATTATTGGAGGCCGTTTGAATCTAACTGTTTCCTTCATTAGCAGTCTCAGTTCGCTCAGCTGTCTCCTTCTTCTCTTCGCTACTCCCTACCCCCTCTATCCCATCTCTATCTATCACTTCTTCTCGCGTTCTCTCCCTCTATCTGAATTTTGTGCAGAATTACCCACCATTATCATAATTGCGCTATTACCGATAATATCTGCGACTCAGCTTCGAAACTGTACCTCGATGCTCTTAATCCATTTTCTATTTGGACAGCGGGCTTTCGGTGGACGAGAAGTCGCAAATTCCGTTGCGTAATTTCCGCCCCATTGAGCGTTTCTCTTAGGTATGGAATTATGTGTTTCGCCTAGGGACGTCGTACCGGCGACTGCCAACGCGAAAACGAACCTTCGCCGGCGTTTCCTAGTGCATCGATTAAAAAAAAAAAAAAAAAAAGTGTAACTTGTCTAATTTCTGATGGTTGTCACCTTTCAATATTTCTAAGGTACGAATAAGGTTCACTTTATCGGTTGTAGTACGCGTCGTGACATAGCGAGATCACAAAATTCATCAGAAATTCCGATAAACACGTTGCGAAAGTGTCACGATAAGAGAATTAACAAAACGTGAGCAGATAACGAAATCCTGATCGGAATCGTACGAAGAATCTTTTAGACAGAGATACACAGAGGGATACAGAGAAAATAACGAAATTATAAATAGCATTGGTCAAATATTATTACCGTTTTTATTTTGCTGAATACAGCGTACAGTCCCGAATGGACTTGAACCTAATATATCAACTACTGTCATCTTTGAATGATCTCAATTATAACCTTCTTATACCTCGACCTGTCCTATAATCATTGTCACTAAAGGAGATAATGTACACTATAAAGGGATTAGAAAACTCTTGTGGTTTATGTTTCCAAAACTGAAACAGCAGTAAACCTTTAGATCTCATTCAGGATTCAACGATATCGGGTCAGAATTGTTTATTTATTTGTAGTATATATAAAAAAGAACATTTGTAACAATTTTTACCATCCCCTTTGCCGCTATAATTTCCAATTAAAAAATAACAATACGATCGCAATGGATCGTCAAGATCTTCGACATATCGATCCTTCGCGTTCCTCGCCGGCAATTAGGAAGGACAGCAGGTGGTAAGCTGAACGTGACAGTTTTAGTAGGGTGAAAGGACAGAGGGTTACCTCAATGCCGCAAATAAATCCCGACTCCATTATTGTTTCGTAACGAGGCCGATCAGAGAACATCGTATATCCGGTGTGACCTGTAACGTTCGTTTAACGTTCTTCGATTAGCCATGTTAATTATGTGTCTTAGATATAATTAAAACCTATTAACGATTAAAAGCTTTAAACTTGGGTATATATTTCTGAAGAATGCTTCAATAGGTTCGTGTCAACATATTACGAATTACCTAAAGCAATCATTCGTACGATATAAGTAAAACTAATTTAATTTTGACGATTTTCCTAAACAAAAGAACAAATTGCACCCTAAATATGATTAAAGTAGGAATCTTAAAAGAAAGTTCATTTAAAACCATTCACAATGACTCGTATCCTTGTTAATCGGATCGAGAAATTTGCGTACACCTCCGCGTAACCTTTCCCTTCCTTTCCTCCTTCCTTCCTTCCTTACTCCCAGTCGTTACGAAGGTAGAGACGAAATAGGGAAAAAAGAAAATTAATACCTCCCCGATGTCGTGATTGCAACTTATCTCGTTAAATTCCTGTTTCTTCGACGGGGCTGAGAAAGTAACCGTTGGAATACGTAGGCGAGGCATCGGATAGAAAGCAACGGCCGGGCTGGGAGGAGAGTCTAGAAGTGGAATGTAGGTGGGGATGTGGCATAATTACGAATATTAATTGCGTTTCCAACGAGCTGCTGGAACCGGGGGCTGCTGAGTGCAGATGTCAACCTATTATCATCCCTTACCTTACAATGGCAGATCTCGCTTTCTGTGTGTTGCTTTATCCACCTCTCCCCTCCCCACTACTCATCTTCTTGCCCATCTCTTTCTCGCTCTCATCGCTTCATAGCTATCCTTGCCTCCTCCCGATCCCCATCTTTCTCCTTCCCTGTATTCCCTCGGCTGACGATATCACCCCAGCTTTATTGCAAAGTTAACAATGTTACTCGTTCTTGAATAGCTGCGGAGTATCATTATCAACGTGTCATCAGCAGGACGAGGATCGTCTGCTTTTATAAAGTAAGATAGCATGGCGCAGAAAGGAAGCTGGATAGACCGATGCGGGTTAACGTGCTCTTGCAGGTGTTTCGTTGATTTTTTTTTTTTTTTTTTTTACCGATTATGTTCACCTAACTCGAGCTCTTTTAAAACAGATACATCTTTTGTGCGGGCAAATGTATTTTCAGAAATCGAGATCGATTCTTTCACGACTGTTCCATGAGGGTAGACAGGAGAAACCTGTTGGATACGATTATATTGTTAACAAGCTCGTTTCACAGAGAACAAAGGATAATAACGTACAGAATTTTTCGTTCGAGCACCACTCGGATTCGTCATCATCGATGTGACAACGAAAGTACCGGTGTTCTTCTTCGTTAGCTGTTGAATTGGAGTTTCGAGTCCCGAATTCCGATTGTCGGAGTCGTTCAGCCCCGACCGGAGGCGTAAGAGCGCGCAGGCTTCGATATAATGAAATTTCCTGTTCTGATATCCCGTTGGATCCTGTATCGGCGTGACGATTACTAAAAAGACCCCTGATTAATCGTCGGAACTAATTATTTAAGCGATTACACCGTAGACATATCGTTGTTATTCGCATCACGACAAACGGTAAGCCAGGTAATTACATTCTCGGCGATTGGCCACAGAATCACGGCATCTCCTCCTCAACCGAAAGGACAATGGAATAAAATAGTAGCAGAGGGCTTAATTTGCCGTGAGTGCCGGCTATACATCTCCGATCGACGCTGAAGTAAAAAAAAAAGAGAAAAAAAAGAAAAAAAAAAGAAAAAAGAAAAAGGAAAAAGAGAGAAGGAAAAAGGAAAAAAAGGAAAGGGGTGCTAGTCGAAGAGGGGTGATGGAAGAGGGATGGATTGAACGCAAGGGGTGGAGACAGCCAGAAGGAGGAAGAGAGAACCGTTTAATAAAAGTATGAATATCGCCAATAACTCGTCGCTCGTTCCCGAATAATTTCCACTCTATCGGAAAATAATTATACTTTATCGCGGCGGTCCTGTCTCCTCTTCTTTTCTTCTCCGCACCCCCGTTCAGATCCTTCGCTCCTCTTCTTCTCCCTCGGCGACGTCTCAAATCGCTCAATTATATTTCCTCCTCGTTCCTTCTGGCTATTGTCTCCTGAATCCTGCCACCGACCAATCCACCGTCGCCGTTACCCACCGCCAGCGAAATTCCTTCGGCGACGATCATTTCCTCGTTCTTCGTTCGTCGTCGATTTTCAGGCTGCGTCATCGAGCCCGGTTATCTATCCGGCCGCCTCTTCAACGGCTAATCGGCGTCTCGTTCTTCTCCGTTACTGCCAATGCTCTCCATTAATTCGATCATTCTTCCTCGTTCTGCCGGTGCACAAAGATATCGAGTATTCGACAACGAGCCGTGTCATGTGTACTCTAGTGAGCAGACGTAAGATCATAGAGACGATTGCGTTGACAGGTTAACGCGATCGAGTATCGCCATTACTCATACTCATAGTGCATCGTTTAAAGCAAAGGGTTGCTCGTTCTTGGCTACTTTAACGCTAGAATCGTCGAGCACTAAAGCGTACAATATTACAAAAGAGTGATGCGCAAACGTGCATCCTTATAAGCTTGTCAAATTTTCCTGAAAAATTACGAATTAATCATTTTAACTATTCTGGTTGTTGTAGCGTTAATAAAATGCTATTTTGCACATCAATCGAGGATAAAAAGAGATCCGTTAAACCTGTAACTTCTCCGATAACGATGTGAAATACAATTTACGTTTTCTCCGGCGACGTAAAACGTTCTCGACTTAAAGTGCTTAAAACTGAAAAAAGGCGTCACGTATAACAACGTTCATCAAAGTCCAAGTGAATTCTCCTTTCTACTCGCACGGCGACAGTTTATTAAAATTATCCCCGTTCCGGACCCGGTCGTTTTCCTGGTTCGCTTCGATGAAGCACAGAAAGAACAAAAAAAAATGAGGAGGAGGAAGAGGAGGAGGAGGAGGAAAAGAAGTAAAAAGAAAAGAGCCGACAGATTCTATTCCATACGAGCCAATCGTTCTCCAGCTAACAACGATCGGTCGGTTCACTCCCCAGAGTCGTTGTTCAACGACGCTCCACACGTAGACAGTACGCACACGTCGCAAACAAAGTGCTGCTCCTCTTTCAGCTCCTTTCAATGAGCGATTAACGCGCGATAATCGAGAGAACGCGCGGTGCGCGTCCAAGTTAATTGACTAAGATAATTCCCGATCGCCTCTCGAGGCCGACGTTAAAAGCTGCCTTGAAAAAAGGAAGATATAGGGGACGGTCACCCTGCCTATGATGCTGTGCGTATGACGATGGGTCCCGCTGTTGTCGTTGTGTCGAGGGCTCCGATCGTTTGGTGGGTTACCAGTAGGGTGCTGAAAGAGATCGGCGTAAAAGGGACGCGGAAGAACGACGAAGGAGGCCAATGAAGAAGGACGCCGCGAAAGGAAGCTGCTGGAACGGGAGCGAAGAGGGAGATGGGGCGAAATATAGAGTCCTTAACGTGCGTAGGGGGATGGATCGTTCGTGGATGGCACGCGTGAATGCGCCTTTATAAAGAGCAGTCAGTGAATTGATATAAGTGAGCGGTTATTTCGCGATCATTTGGAATTCCCCGTGAATACAGGGCGGAACGACGACTTGCTGCCGCGGTGGTGGGGTGTGTTGTAGGGACGACGGTGGTGGGACTCATGGGGAGAGTATTCAGCCACGTGCAGTCACGGCTGCGCTACGTAACGGATCAAAGCCAATGGCCCTGATCGGACTTCCGAATGTTCCGTCGGTGTTCCTCGTCTACGGTCCTTCTATCCAATCCTGCTTCATCCACCTAGCACACGTTGTACGTCAGTGTATGCGGGCTGTCCGCGTGCGCGCGATTTACGCCGTCGATCCTCTCGTTTATACCGTCCCCCGCTAGCAATCCTCACCTTTTAATATCATACCTCCGTCACAGGCTTTCGACGACGTTCTGGCTGTGTTGCGGTAATTGGCATCCCTGTAACGCTGCCGTTCAACGCGAAATTTCCTCGGATTTATTTCATCGATAAGATCGATACAAGTAAACTATAACGTGAAACCATAACCACTCGAATACGATATTTGCGAAAGAAGTTTGAAAACAGAAATTTCGTATTCAAGTATAATTTTTTATGAAATGAGGATCGTTTAAAGGTAACAAGGAATAAGGTTCTACTAATGGACAAGGAGACCTCGAACGGGGGGCGTGAAAATGTAATTTTCAAACAAAGAAAACACAATCACCACAGAGTTAATTGGGACGGGTACTTTTCTAAGTGGATCGTGAGGATTTTTTAAGAAGCACGCAGAGATATAGAAAAGGAAAGAGGAGAGAGGGAGGTTAAAGCTTATGGCGCGCTAAGAAGAGATTGTGGGAGTGACGAGGGCACGGACCAACGAAGAAATAACCCGGGCACAAACACAATAATTACTGTCTCTTTATTTGGCTGTTTGTCGGAGACGAGGTCTCGGCCTCTTCTGTCCCTGTCTGGCTCCAAGGGAACGTGGTGCGCGTCGTCGTTGTGCAGAAGTTAATAAAATCCCGACAGCCGCGTCGGGGTGCGCAGTAACCACCCGCCCCCCCCCTCTGTCTCCACTGATCCTTCCCTTCACCCCCTCGGGGGTTAGTTTATTTAGCAGAGGCGTAGTCGGCATCTCCTCGTTTCTATCCTTCCTTTTTGTCGATCTATCCATCTATGCGGTTAGTAAGTACATTTTAATCTTGTCCCTCTGTCTCGTCGACACTCTTGATTTCTCTGCGACTACACGATTCTATTCACTATCATCCAATACTTATAGCGTCCGGCATAATTTTTCATCAACCTCCATTTACGTATCTTTCTATCTCTTCTTTGTTGATATTAATAACAGAATTTGTTAAATACACGCGTCATTTACCTTGCGCGTTAACAACTTGATATAAAAAGGCACACGTTCTTTAGTTTCGTTATCGATATTTATAAATTTCAGATAAGTATTTTATAAAAGGTATGTTATACACATGTCAACTTTTACTGCCTATTGTTCCTTTGTTATAAAAATTTAAACATTTCTGCCAGTAAACGCGGTAAAGTGTTATGCTAGAATTCTATCTTAAATAGAATAAGTAATAAGATTACTTATAAGGGATTCGTATACCACAAGACGTTTACCTGATGTACAGAAAAATCTGTGTCACCATAAGATCGGTACCTTGGTAATCCTCCCTTACTGCTTTCTCCGGCACTCTTTCATTTGTAGACAGCGTGTACAAATCTACTTCGCGTTATATACGTACGCAGAGGATCGTTGGTGATCGTACACGTCCACAGAAACGTAAAGAGGTAGTCTTTACCCCGTTTATCCCATAAAAGTCAGCGGTTCTTCGGTCTCGGTTTATCCGGTGCGCAGCGTGCCACCCGACAAAGCCTAGTGGCGCCTCAGGGGCCAATAACGCGACGCCCCTGATATACAACCACGAAAGAGCGTCCACCCCCCGACCACCGACCTCTTCGTGGCTGCTCGACCGCGTTGTTATCGCTTGAAAAGGATCCGGGCGTTAACAAAAAAAAAAAAAAAAGGAAAAAAGAAAAAGAAAAGAAAAGAAGGGAGAAAGGAAAAAGAAGAGAAGAAGGAGAAAGAAAGGGGATAGTTTTGGAAAAGAATTGTTCCATGAAGCTGAGTTTTTTCACCCTTGTTTGACTTCTACTCGCGTCGATGAAACGAACATGAGTAATTCGTATGGTATTATGTGGGGAGTTTGTGAATAATTTTCTATTAAATATATTATTGCTTCGATCAAAATGTTTACTTATAAAAGACAGATTCGGATTAGCTTGTTTTAGCGAGGAAAAGAGACTTATAATTTATAGGCAGGAAGGAGAATTTATCAGCGAATGGATAAAGCGGGTAGCAACATGGAAGGGTGATACGATAATTGTAAGATTAAACGTTCGAAACCGCCGATTATTTTCTGCGCTCTCGTCCGGCTTCAATTCGATTCGAGCCACGTCGATTGCTTAAACATGCAGTCTTCGCCTCGTTTGTCTCGTAAAATTCAATGGTTCTCCGGTTCATTCGACGGCAACAATACGCGCGTGCCCCCGGGGGATAATAACTGCGTCCTTGATATCGTGACTTCCCTTACAGAATCCGCGCTAAACTCGTTCCCCCTTTTCCCTTAAAAAGAAAGGACGCGGGCCAATTTGTGGCTCGTATTATCTCGTTGTTTTTACACGCTTCAATAAGTCGGACTGCGACACATCGCATAGGCAAACGATTTTTACCCCTCAGCTCCCGTTTTAACGATGAAAAAAGCAGATTCGTCCGTTCATTCATCGTTGCAATTCCCGATGCCTTTTCAACATTGATTTAATATCTCCTCTCCCTCTGCTGTTCGTTCGTTACCTTCTTTGTCATTAGCATCGATATCATTTTGCTGTTACGCAATATTAACGCGTTTAACAACCACCTCCGCTGTCGCGCTCATCAATTCCTGTCGCCATCGTTACGATTCTAGCGTTTAATGAATTATATCGCCAGATTATCCACCATAATGTGATCGTGTTATTCGATATTTTTTAAAGGAAGCACTATACAATTTCTTCGTGCGGCAGATTCTCTGTACAATCATCCGCAACAATTCGATCTTGTTAACAATTCGCCATATACTTTCGAACATCCCCGCAATTTTCTCCGATTATCGTATCCGATAAAGCAAAAGCCAAAGAATATGAAGATAAAATGGGGAAAATAGAAAATAAAACAGGAAAGATAACAAAAGGAAAACAAGGAAATGAACGAGAACGAATCTCTTTTATATTCGGCCGAATTAAACTAGCAGAACGATTTTCCTCCCCCCATCGCCATTATTCGTCACGTTGATGAAATACAATGCAACCGCAGCGTGAAGCTGGTAGACAGAGAAGATTTCACCATATTTTTGTAGCTTTTTTATTTTTCGTTCGTTGGTTTGCTCGTGATCGAGTTAGCGTTATTTCGTCGTCGTCCAGCAAATACACGGAGAGGGAAGGGGGAGATACGACCGAACTTTCGACACTCCAAGTCGCGCGCCGGTTATAGGCGTCGGTAGTTCTTGCCAAGGGGCTGGCGTTTGATCTTCGAGCCGGTTCGTCGGGTCTATTGTGAATTGTATCTGCTTCCTTTACGTCCGATTCCATCCCCTTCTTCCACTCCCTCAATCCCGTACCCGCGTACCGTCGAGC
Organism: Bombus hortorum; assembly: GCA_905332935.1. Classification (NCBI taxonomy): domain Eukaryota; kingdom Metazoa; phylum Arthropoda; class Insecta; order Hymenoptera; family Apidae; genus Bombus; species Bombus hortorum. The sequence continues at coordinate 17,979,882 of HG995193.1, forward strand.
TCGCGGCACAGAATCTCCTCTTTTGCAGATTTAATGTTGCCTATTGTAGAACGTCGCCTCGCATACCTTCCTCCTCTCTTTCCTGTCCCTTCCTCGCCTCTCTTTGCACCAGCTTTCCTTCTTTATTCATCCCTTACTCACCCCTGCTTGGATTCATGATATAACAATTACACCCACGAGTTATCAGCTACTACCCTCTCCAAGTGCCCCTCCAGTCGTTCCTATCAAAGATACACCTTCCGCTTTTTTATTTGGCCGTTTCAAAAGAAACGAAAACTGCCTCGTCTGCTTAGGGAATGTTTCACAGGTTCGCTGATCGAGGTTATTTATCGATGATATTTGATTTTAACGATTAACACGATCACTAATCGGTGCACCCGCACAATCGAAACAATGTTATCAGTGAAATATTCCAAGTAAGAAATTACCAACACTTCCTTGCACAGTATCGTTGGTGAGATCGTACAAGTCACGAGTTACAGGCTACCAGTCTTGATAATGTTTTTAAATAATACAAAGTCTTTCAAACGAATATTAGAAATGATAAAAGTCGGTGAATTGATTTGTAAATTCAATATTTAGCCAACGCAAGTTTATAACTGAAGACTACGGTAACCCTACGAATGGTAATACCTTAAAGAGAAATTTCAGCGTGCAAAAAGTTGTGGAATGCATATAATATGCAAAAACATGTAAAGTATTCAAAGGATAGTACTCGTTATAATATTTACGGTTCCATTTCTTTAGTTGCGCAGTCTATTCATAATGCTATGGGCAAATAAACAATTTATATATAAAAATCCTATATTTATACTATAAAATATCGCAAACATGTGTTACGTATCTACATTATTATGAAACTCTTCTTCAAAATTGCAATATTTTTCATTTTCCTCCCACATCCAAATCGAGATACACACAGTGATCGTGCAAGTGATAGTATAAATTGTGAAAATTGTGCTTGTTGTTAAACGATGCTAGACGAATTTATTATTTTTATGGATAATAATGAATATTTTTATCAACAGTAGTTAATTTCGATTAATGAGAAAGATTATCTATGCCCGTGTTGAGAAGTTGCGAGGGTGGCAAGATAGTTTAAAAGATTTCGCAATGTGTTACTCGCTAAGGGAACGGTTCAAAGTTAGGAATATCCGATGGAAAGAGCGTGTCCAAATAAACGTCAATTAGCTTGCTGGAAATTTATCTGGTTGTCGGTTCCCTTGAGAATCGAACCTGTTAATTATTCGACATCAGATGTACAGGGTACGTCGCGCGTCATTTCATTGCGAACATTTATTGTGTCACTGATCCATCGCCAATCTGCTTGCTGCTATTTATTGAAAAATTGTTCACTCATCATTTTTCGATATCTCATTCGATATCGTGGCCCTCTCCCGTTAATTTTTTATATGTCATATGTGAGCAGCGCAAATAAATAAATAACAAAAGCAGGCTGTCAATCCGAGAAAAAATCGTTTCTACACTATCGTAGCTTAATGTTACCTATACGGTCAGTTTGTACACGTAAAATGACTAATAGACCGCGAGTATTTATTACTACTTATTACTTATTACTTATTTACCATAAGACTGGTCATTCTAAAGATTAATAATCGAATAACCAATAACTGGAAAATTGCTTCGGATAATCTTTTAATTACTAAGGTGAATACTATGAATGAAATGCGTGAAATCGGGATTCCCATTATCTTCGTAAATACATCCTGTATACACATCCGGAGTCGTTAATAACCACAGCAAGGAATTAACATTTGTATGGAATTAACGAGTTGTTAGTATCGACTGCCGGGACCATCCTGATCCCTTTCAGGTAGTCTACACGATGTAAACGTCGGCACTTTGACGTCGTTCGATCGTGTCGCCTCCTTGAACGAAACATTCTCCTGAACTTCGAATAAGTATTCAATTAAAAAGGTACGTAGATATATACCTTCACCTCCTATTATGTCACGATAATCATTTCAAGATATTTATCTATCATATTTAAAATACTTGTTTTTAGATCGACTTTTCCAACTCATACCATTTCCGTTTTCCATTTTGTTTTGTTTTGTTTTGTTTTGGTTTTTTTTTTTTTTTTTTTTTTTTTTTTTTTTTTTTTTTTTTTTTAATATAACGTTCACGTGCATTGTCGATTTTCCCCTTGCACCGAATAATCTGCTTTCGTATGTATGTAAAACCATGACGTCGTTTCTCGTCGACAAAGCGTTCTGTTTCCAAAATCATCCGTGTAAGAGATATTTTTTTTCGGCGATACGGTGCCGCGATATTCCTAAAAATCTGGTTTGTAGCGTGACGAAACGCGGAGCACTGACCCAGGGCCAACCCTCCTCGTCCCCTCGTTCCCCTCTGCAACGGTTTATTTGCATTATAAAGTCCACTATACAAAAGGGGAGGAACGGGGCGATACACTGTACACCCACACCTTTACGTGATTGAAGGAAGATACTCCGTTTGGTTAAATAAATCCCGGAAATTTAATATTCGATCGACGAATCGCACACTCTCCTGTAACGATCAAATTTTTCCCCGGATTGTATGAAATTTAACCGTTTAATTGCGCGACTTTGTTAAACGCACGAGTCCGTTAAATTCGTTTAACCGGGCTGCGTCGTCGCATGCGATCGTATTTTGTAAAATTACACGCAAACGCGTCGGAGACAAACATTAAATTAAGAGAAACGAACTATTTCACCCTCGGGCATGAAAGATATTCGAATACTCGTCGCGGTTCTCATTTATTGCCCGATAAACGATTTACGATCGCCATCTTTATCGCGTTCCTATTATCGACCCGTAACGTTATCGTTCCAAAAATCGCGTTAAAAGTCGCTGAAACGAATTAAATATAGTTATATTCGATCTTAACCTCTTGGTATACATATTTTCTATTTATAACTTATGTAATGTTCAATCGTCGTGTTATAAATCCACCACGCGTGTTTACGCGTTTGTGAGCAAATTTCAAGGTGCAAAAATGCGTACACGGTAAGCATAATTGTACGCCAAAGTGTATGGAATGTCTAGAGTATGAAACAAGTATTTCTTCGGTTATGTTCATAGAAATAAGAACTTGCATGAACGTTCGCAGTCTAGTTAGAAAAATTAATCCGAGAACTATTTTGTTTAATAATATTTGTCTTTCAGAATCCTAGGTACACAGAAAAATGCCAATGCCTTTAAAATAACAATTAACCGAAGTGGAATTATCCGACAGGTTGCTTCGTTTGATCGTTTCGTCGCACCAATCGAAATGACTTATTGTTAAAGCAACGATCTGCGAAAGAATGGGCGAAAGTTTTCGGAAATTTTTCGGATTAACAGCAGGTCAATGAGGACAGATTGTGTAGAGAGATTTCACAGAATGGATGAAATCTTGCAAAGTAACACGGGCGTTCAGGATTTCGAGAGCGTGCTCCCGAGCGTTGTCCTGGTTTGAACCGCGTCTTAGAGATTAGACTACTGATTATTCCATCCAGACTGTGCATCGAAAGGCGTTGTCTTAGAATAAGCAGGATAATCGTAAGCAAATTTTCGAACGGTCCTCGGGAATAGGCACGATCTACATAAGCGATCTTATTTCTCGTAATTATGTTGAAAGCATCTTACCGTTAGGTTTGTCCGACTATGCTAAGGACAACTTGGCAAACAGATAAGTTGTCAGGCATGAGAAAATTGAAAATTTCTACAGCGTCCAAATTTACGCTCACAATTAGCGATAGTCAAATTAGAGAAACGAAACCTTGGCGAACTTTTTCTTTTCTCCCAGAGAAAGAAGAAAAGTGAAAAAAAAAGAAAATCTCTAAAACACTGTACCTACTTTTAGCCAGATAACCACGCGGGAGGAGGAAGATTAATTGCGATTACGGAGAATTCGTGTACATCCGAAGAACGCGGTAAATAATGTCACATTCTCAAGAAAGAGGAAGAAAATATCGCGGCGGTGGATCGAATCCGAAACGGTGCGAGGGAGAAAGGTGGATCGGAAAGACAGATAAAGGGATGAATATACGGGACGAGGGCACGATGAACGAAGATGGACACAGGGTGAGAGAGGATCGGATTGAAGGAGGAAGATTCGAATAGGGAGGGGGTAGGAGAGGAGGTGGAAAAAAATCCGGGGATTTACGCGGAAAGGGCAAAATATTCCCCGCCCAGGTCTCATTCAAGCGCCGAGTACGGGGTGGCTTTGGGTGAGAAGCGTGCGCCCTCATTGGCGGGGAGGCTAATATGGCGGTGTTAGGGGATGCGAGGTGGGGCGACTGTATGCGATATTAAGGGCTGCTTTCATGTCCGACGAGCCAGTTCGTGGTGCGCCGTCGTTTGACGCATTTTCTTTTCGAAGTCAGAGTCGCGTGGAACTAACGACGCTCCGTCGTCTTTCTCTTTCCTTTTCTCTATCCATTTCACTATCCTCCTTCGATTCTACGTTTTATCGTTCAGTTACCTTGCACGCGCGTATTTTTTCCCAACGTGTATTTCCCTTCTCTCTCGATCGCGCCAAAAAGAACGTTCTCCCACGAAGCTCCATCTATCTGCAAGTCAACAGCGGGAAATACGATTTTCTTGATCGGGTATGCCCCGATAAGAGAGGATCTCTCGTCAGTGAACTATCGTGTACCGAACGCCGCTTCCGATAACCCTTCGACTTACGGTTGCAATTGTAATTTCCGGCGACGTTGCAGCGAAGAAGCATGGCGCAAACTTATAATCAAAAGAGGAACGTGTACAGCATCGATCAGATATTAGGACACGGCAAGGACGAAGGTAAGATCTTTATTTTTCTTCGTGTATCTCCTATAATCGCGTAAAAGGAAGTGGCGAATGAAATTGAAGTTAACGTCGTCGATCGTTGCATATAGGATCGTTAGATCGTTGTCGTTGGGTTGTGCGAGCTCAGTGCGAGAATCCAAACGAAAATACTATGGTCCGCGTCTCGTTTGTCACATTTTAACTTATTTAGACAGTAATTATTAAAAACAAAAAAGAAAAAAAAAAAAAAAAAAAATAGCAGAATAACATTGAAAATAAGACGGTCGTGGCCTGTTAGTTTCTATTTACTCGCCGCGAAACAGCCGCACGGCTTCCGCAAACTCGCCGAGCAATATTGTATTATTATCTAGTATCTAATATCGTTAAGTAAACTAAGGTCTCATTTACCAACATTTTATTACTGCCGCATCGATCTGGCCACGATTGCGATAAAAAGTTTCCTTCTAACTAAAACAAAGTGGGTTATCTGTCTTAACCCATCGACCAACCGCATCAGATAGGCCGACGTAATTGTATGGCAATTTAGCAAATGACGTTTTACCGATTTTTAAAATCGTTAACATCGATCGACCGATCGATCTTCTATATAGTTTCCGCCCCTATAGTTTGCGTTTCTCTCCAATCCACGTAATACGCACGTTAATCATCGTGTTAGGAAAAAATTTCAGTTTCTCGGCTTCTCCGCTTCGTTACGCGTACGTTACTTTAATTGCCGTGAGCGTAAAAAGGCTAATTAGGTCGAAGTTCGAATCTATAGCGACGATCAGCGCGATGTAAATTTACAACGTGACTTACAGCACGCGAACAACCCAGCACCGCTGCATGTGCACGCTTGTTTGCGAGGCCATTTTACGTGGGAACTGGCCGTGCAAACGCACGAACACGCAATTATTTCATCAAAACATATCCAACAATGAATTTCTCAAGAAAAAATCACGATTACGTATAATATTGTTAATTCCTACTTCGCGCCACGTGCTGCCTTCGCTGTTTCGCGATAAATTACGGAGAGTCATTTCTATACACGAGTCAGGACGTTGTATAACTGCGCCACGACACGACACGACATCAAAAGACGCTTTAAAACACGATGCGACTATTAACACGTTACAAAGAAGGGGTATTCTCTTCTTCAATTATGAAAGTATAAAGCGATTAACGGAATAAGGGGAAACTGTTCTGCCAGTATACCAGTAGTCGCGTGAATCTTCGTAGAAAAATCGTAGATTCGTATTTTATACCGATACGTAGCCACTGACACACATAGAAGATTAATCAACCTCGCGTAAAGCTACACTTATTAAATTTCCGCGAAGATACTCGTGGTACGGTGATTTTTTGCTCCGTAAAGGATTATCCCGACCAGTTTAGCGGTGAACGTATTACCCGTAAACCCTCTTAAGGATTTTATTAGATTTTCAGCGTAAAGCCGGACCTTGTGTAATCCGTTCTAGCGAAATATATCTTGTTCAGGAAGACGTGGGGTACGAGCTATCCTGAACTCGTTATCTGCAACGTTTAGGGATTTACTAAATACAAAAGGAAAACCACGAATATATTTCTACATAGACAATTTCTTTTCATTTTTCTTTCTCAGGTAGTCGTTAATTATGACGATTCTTGCTTCATCAAATTTCCATACATTACGAATTGGTTTACGTGCTTACGTATGTTTCATGATACATGCGAGTACACAAGTAGGAATACAGTCGATGATCACTGTATACAGGTGGACCGATTATTGGCCCGTCCCGATTGTGGCGTGCAGAAATCAGGATGTGTTTGCGGATTTCGATCGTACAGTCGTCTAACATAATTAATGCGTCTGACAATACCCGTGCATCGAGTGTCCATTGATACGGTTCACCGAGTATCACCTACAGATCGACACGGTTCTCGGTTCGTGGATCAACGGAATCTAGATTCGTTGAGAAATGGAAAATAATCGGAGAATTTCCTTTTCATTCCTTTGATCCAGTGATTCACGGCCACGGAATTTCTTTCTCTAGTCTATTACTTTTGCTTTAGTTTGTGCGTTTCGTACACGGGTATGATATTTCTTCGTTAGATAAAAACATCAATCGAGATTTAGGCAGCTTTCCGGACCAAAAAAATTCAATCCTCTGTATTACTGAATTTTCTTTACCGAATCTTATCGTACATGTTTCGCGAATAGGTTCGCGTTATCCAAAATGAAGTCCAGCAAAGATCCTAGATTCCAAACCTCAATCTTCCGTATTAATTACCTCGATGCGAGCTTAGAAAGATTTCGATCGATGGATAAATTTGAGGAGCTGGTATGGTACGGTATGGTATGGTCGGTGAAAAAGATATATCGAGGCATGTGGTCAGCGTAACACGGTAAATAAATCTTTAATTTCGCGCCGCGAACTGCCTATCCGGGCCACCCTCTCCGACTCAACCCCTATCGGTCGGTCGCAGATTTAATAAAAAGCAGCGGAGAGAGTTAGGCATCAAGTGGGTGCCCCATTGTACCCCTAACATGAAAACATAAAAATCTCTCTATTCACTGTGGATTATCCGTACGTTATTTGCGTAAATGTTAGTGCGATTACGCGCACAAGCACACACATATGCACGCACGTATCACTTCTTTCTCTCTTCCTCGTATCTTTATCTGTCTCTGTCAGCATAGGGAGAAAGAGAGTCGACATGCGTGCCAGTTCGAACAATTCGCTTCGTTGGCAATTTATAACAACTGCCAGTTAGAGCGGCACCGAAAAGTAGGATTAGCGTTATTACGCACGAGTAGTAAATGCGCGTCTAATTAGTTCAAGCAAACGTGTGTAAGAGGATGATGGAAGCGGCGCACAAGGATGAGATACTGATATTGGAACTTTGTAAGTTACCTGCGGTGGTCGTTATCGCGTTGTTATCTAATTTCGCGGTGGATGTTGATGAGATCAAAAGCGTCGCCCTGTCTAATTAGATAGATTCCGCTAATGAACCTAGAATTTTCTAGATTAAAACACGTTACAGAGGACGCTATTTCTACTCGTGGTCGTTCCTATAACTCTATACTCTATTGCGCGATTCAATCGATATTATCAATGAAACTTTACAGGTTACAGGTTATGATAAATTCTTTTACGTATCACGCGACTAGTTTAGTAATAAAACGAACGAAATTTGAGAAGAAGATTTGACAGATAACGCAACTTGAAACTTATGGAACAGAAGTCTCATTCTATAAATTTGTTCTATGTTCGCCAAGCAAGTAAAATCCTAACTGCGTGATAAAGAGCCGATACAATTTCTCTCGACAATTTTTCCTTGTCAATAAACGCCTAAAGTATTATCAACACGTGCTTTTAAAGAGATCATAAGCATCTTTCCCGCCGCGGAACAGTCTACAAAAGGTATCATACTACATTCTGCGTGTAGTATACTCTAATGAGCTCTTTAAACTCGGTCGACGTAGATGCTCATAGAAATAGACGACAAAGCAGACACGAATAGAGAGACGGAAGAAGAGAGTGAGTGAAAAAAAGGCGACAGGAGCAATAAAAGTTAGATAAAGGGAGAAGGAAGGGTCAGAGAAACGGGCGCGTGTGATACGCGTTCGCTACGTGCAAGGGGTTGTTGCATCGTAAGGGGGGTTCGAACGAGCGGGGGGCCACCGGTGTACGACATGCACTCGTGATATTTGCTAATCACTGACGGCAACGGTTTTTAAGTACTATCGAGCGTGTACGTATAATGTACAGGTTCGCAACGATGCGTTATATTTCATATATAGGCGGATGTACAAAAAATGAAGCGCCGGGTGAGGCTTAAAATTGGCAAATCCGCCGATCGGACATGATCGGCGTATCGGGCGTATATCGGCGTCCAGTCGTTGCGCGGCTTAAAAATGAAATTGCACCCACACCGACCCCGCAGCATCTCCAACCCTTCTCTGTCCCTCGCACACTCCCCTCCACCTCCTCCCGCGTCAGTGTTCACGCTGTGCTCCTCGCTGTTTCTCGTCGCTTGTGTATATCAACTGAACGTCAATTTCGTTTTGGCAGCGCGGACGATTTAGCTTAATCGCCCCGATCCTCTCTTCCGCTCAAGTATCGAAGGCCCGCGCGACCGTTTGATACGCGTATCTATCCGAACTTCAATACGATCCCTGGCCCTTTAACACCAGCCATTGGTTGATGTCTCTGTTTCGCTATACCTCGCGATGAATCTAGACGTTAACGATTTAAAGACCAATATCGTCGCTTAACACCGCAACGATGATAAGGTAGAGTTATTTGAATCAGCTAAGCCTCTACGCTTTGCGGCTCAACCTTCCATTTGTATGGGATAATTAAACTGTGACGTATACTACAAGATGTTATAATACAATAACGCAAGAAGAAGGAAATGTTGCGGAGGACTTTAACTGGAGTACTTTAAGTAAAAATAGACAAAAAATCTTCAGTAGTATTTCGACGTATTTGATTTTAGCCAATTAGAAAATAAATTTAGTTTCTAATAATATAATGGTTTAGTTGAATGACGCGCAAAGAATTATAGAAAAGGGAACGTCTTAATTCGTTGAATGATCCGAACTCGAAGTGAATTAGTCGTTTTCGTTCTTGTTTCCAGATCACGCGACGTCGTCCGATGCCATCGGTGATGCCGGAGACACAGAACTCGGTCATCTGAGTGATCATCAGATAAACGATGGCCTGCACGACCCTTTAAATCTAGGAGAGTCGGACCGGTTAAATCTCGGAGAATCGGATCGGCCGCGCAAGGTTCGAAGGTCCCGCACTACGTTTACCACGTACCAGCTGCACGAGCTCGAGAAGGCCTTTGGAAACACACAGTATCCAGATGTGTTCACCAGAGAGGAACTCGCGATGAGGTTAGACCTTTCCGAAGCTAGGGTGCAGGTGGGTTCAATTATTTAATTGAAACTGATCACTTTCTTTATTCATTGCTGACAGCTCAACTTCTGAAAAGGGGGACTATGACAGGCGAATATTTTTTAGTTAAATAATCATTAGGCTTTTCGATGCAAAAATAACCTGATATTATAAAATTAGTGCCAAAAGATCCGACACAATTTATTCAATTCGCTATTCTGTCTTATTTATAAAAGCTTCTCAGCTATAAATTATTAAGCATATACATATTATTTAACTCGGCCACTGTACGGTACGAAAATTTAGGTAGCGTATCGTACAACCGTACATTTTTTTAAGGAATTAAAATTTTAATATGTACGATTCTTTAACTACTCCGGAGCTGTATTCTTGTATTTATATTAAATTTATTTACGCACAGAGTAATTTTCGTTGAATGCGCGTTGTAAGACAGTTCTTTCAACGTTGGCCACGGCTCGATAAAATTATACTAGCCAAGATGTTCGAAATTGTCTTTAAAACTGTGTATGCGCACCGCAAGCTTTTCAAGCTTGATATTCGAACGAAAGCCGTTGGTGAATGAGCCGCAACTTCAGCGCCGGCCTCTCAACTAATTACATACTATTGTACCGAAAATCTGCCGCTTCTCTTCGACGTCTGTAATTTCGCGAAAGACGCGCCAAACCATACTCATGCTACGGGGATTAATTTTATACGAGCCAGTCGAACGGTAAAGAGCGTACGGGGTCGTAATCTGCTTTGAAATTATTTTCCAGCCGTGCCTTTTAACGGCCGTGAGAGAGCACCACCTGCACATATTTTGACGTCAGTGAAAACAAAAAATAAAAATAAAAAGGGGGAGCGAAAAGAAACTGAGTTTATGAACTAAAAGAAAAGAAAAAAAAAAAAAAAAGAACGAAAGAGTGAAAAACGAAAAAAAGATAGGCAAGAAAGAAAGGAAAGAGATTTACATGCACAATTATAATTTTCAAACTATTCAAACTGTTTAATCAGTTTGTAGATTCAAAGAAATAACCTCGACATAATTTTCTAACGCGTTTCCTTGCGGCTTCGTCGTTCACGTTAAACTGATTAAATTTCGATTTTAAAAATTGGTAGAGAAAACTTCGTTTTCGATATCGATGTATTCTTTAATCTCTCCCTGTTCTACAATACTCTTTCCCTTCGAAGGAGGTCGTCGGCTGGAAATCTTTCGACCACGTTAATTTGATCACGAACCCAAATAAATATCAGCCCCAGGGTCCACCAACATCATCGCTCAATCATTCACGAAACGAGCCCGAATTACGTGACGTAGAATCGGCACACGACGATGTCGTCGACGATGGAGACTAGAAGAACTGGGGTTGAACTGGAGTATTGGCGACGCTCCCATAAATTATGACTTTTCCATGGATGGAAATCGGTTACACGATTAGCGTAACCATCATGGCACCCTCGCTCGCACGCCCAACAAGGAGACGAACAGTGGAGCTTCTTAGCTAGAATGAAACGGTGAATTGAAGCGAGACGGAAGAAGGGTTTGATCACGAAAGAGGGAAGAAGAGAGTAAGAAAGAGCACTGTGTATATATGTGTGTGTGTGTATGTGTGTATATGTAGAGTATAGAGAAGGGTCGTGGATGGTGCCGTCGTCGAAGGGTGGCGTGCAGTTGAAAAGAGACAGAGAGCATTCCGATTGGCCCATTGTGGTACAGCCAAGCGACAATGCCGGCAATTGGCCGTCGCTCGACAAAACCGCTAAATGATCCGCCGCGGCGCAGTGGTGCCACGGCCACTTTATTTCAATCTAGGAAATCCTCCGCTACTCCTCCTCCCACGCCGCCCTCAATTCCAGATGCGAAATTACCCATTTTTCGGTATTAATGGCCGGCCGATGTATCGTGTTCGATCGTCGATCGGCCTGGATGGTAATGGAATCGCGAATCGTTTCTGCCCCGCTTCCCATTCCCCGCGTAACAGACGCGTCGCGTCGAGCCTTCTAGCTTTCGCTTTTTTGTTACGGTGTTTGTTTATCGATTCAAAGAGATCTTTTAATCGTAGCTAGAACAAAAGACGCTCCGCGCCTCGAGAGACGTACGAAACAGGAGGAATTATTCTCCTTAGTAAGCAAAATTTCGTTAGATCATGGAAACGTCGTAATAGCCATATCCATGTTCATTTGGTGCTTACTTTGCTGTAAGTATATTACAAATTACTTTTTCGTATTAAATATAAAATACATACGTCGCAATAGAGCAAATACATTACTGAACTGTTCACATCCAGCAAAATTTCATTTGTTACCCAAAGAAGGGAAATTAATTTACCGTTAGGGCTGTTAATTTTATGGACATACAAATTTCAAATTAGGTATTTATAATAAATAATTCTTGTCTCTTTACGCGTCATTTTATTTCTGTCGAAAATAAATTATATCGTGAAGTCAATCTGTATTTATTAATTTTCAAGTTCACTTTTACTTAATAAATATGCCAGTTAACAGGTCGAGCGTTCTCTTTACATCTACTACTTTTTAACGCTATACTAGAAGGTCGTAATAGATGAAATTTCGAAGGTCGTAGGAAAAATGTTGGCTCTGGCGCTTTCAACAAGTAAGAGTGAGCGACGACAGGAAATTTGCGGTAGAGACGGCGGTGGAAACGTTACACCGAGATTGTACGGACCGTAGATGGGGGGATTCAAACTTTCGGGTTCGCGTTGGGTCGGTTAAACGACGCGCTGCAAGGTTTGCGAGCACTTAGGCGTTAGCGGGGTATTCAGGAGCGATTAAATAATTAACAGCAATTAGGCAATTGAATTTCCTTCTCCAGCCTCGCGACGTTCGCCTCTTTCCCTTCCTCCAAGCTCCTCCTCCGTTCAACTGAACGTTCCAAGTCACTTTCAAAACTTTCCTCGATTTCCAGTTTCCATCAACGATATTCCTAATTTCCATTTCGAAATATTTTCGGTAATTTCCAACGTTACATGCGTTAATTACAATCCTCTTCCAATCTGTATCATGTCCGTCGAATATTATCGAATCGGTTCGAACCACGTGTGTCCGATCGTTCGCGAATGAATTACGAAAGAAGATCTTCAAGCAAACATCTTCGAAATCACGATCCAGAGGCAACAGATATCATCGAACGATCTACGCGTGTTGGATCAATGGCGGCGACTGAACGTCGCCGACTGTAAAACACTGGATTTCTCGCACAATGGAGGCAGGATGTAAAATGCAATCTCTCCCTCGTTCTCTGTCTGCTTCTCGCGGAATCTGCCAGTGGCCACGAAAAATCAGAGCAACCCAGGCAGAAAGCGAAAGCATTTATATGGCAACGGGGCCAGCGGTAACGGTGTGCTGGGGGGCTTTCGAAGGGGCGGCGAGGTGCGAGGGCAGGGGTTGCTACCACTCAGGAGTACGGAGGAAATCAGGATAATTGTTAACAATTAGCTTAATCAACCTCGAGAGCAAGCTTTTGTTGGCTGGTTCTGATACGGCCGCCTGGGGTTCTCATGCGTCGCTCGCGCGCGTATTTTCTTCTAAGAAATAATTCGATGATTTTACGCGACGATCGTCCCCCCTAAGTACAGAACAAAGGGAAGGGATGAAAAAATTGCGTCGTATCTATTTTCTAATGAAAAATTGGACTATTTACGGCGTAGTGGGTTCTATTAATTTTATTTCCTGCGTCCATTTCGTTTCAATCATCAATCTTTATAATTTCTCCTCATACTCGTCGTATGGATTATGGTTGCGATCCGACAGAGACAGATTGTATCTGTAACATAATATAGTTTCACCGCTAACAGAAACTTCAATTATTCGATAAGTATCACCAAATACTAAATAAATATTTCGATATTTTCGTCTGATATGATACTGTATCAGTGAATAATTAATCCTTGCAAACCTAAATCGAAGGCAATATTTTAAGTTAAAACTATTTCGACATGATTCAGCCGATTAAATGTTTTTACGGTACGTTACAAGTGTCGTAATATTAAAATTATCAAATCAAGTTTATTATTCTTATGGTTGCAGGTCTGGTTTCAAAATCGGCGTGCGAAATGGCGTAAGAAGGAGAAAGTACTCGGCAGAGACACCAGTTTTATGCACGTCGAACAAAGCGGTGAGTACATGTTTCTTTTAAGAATTGTTCCTCGTTTGATTTTTTATTTCAATACGGGTGAATCGCGTGGTCTGCCGATTTAATATGCGAAATGACGAGTCGCGAAAGTTAGGGAAGGTAGATGCAATCAACATCAATTACATCTAATTTCAGTGTCGGCCATCGTAGCTACCACACGCGAACAACGTGCGACGGAAGCTTGATCGTTTAATTTTTCATGAATGGTCCGATTGGTGCTCTGTGAAACTTTACGGCCAGCGATCTGGAAGAAACGGATAAATTTTTGTTTTCGAAAAACGATAGATCATCCATCATAATTTGGATAATCTAATCATTTTAGTCATTCGTTAATTTGTTAAAGATTCTAGGTAAACGAACCAATGAAATCCTTACTTTGGTCGAAACGCCTAATTTCGGATCTGCTTTGTCCAAGATTAATTGACCGTTCAACGTGTCCCATCCGCCCGATCCGTTAAAAAGATTTGTCGAGTTTTTGACAGTGAATATGCTCTGCATCGTATTTGATAGGATCGGAAGAGGATCCTTTATCACGAATTTCTGCCAAGTATCTAAATCTCAAGCTTAATTTACAATGTTTTCTTCTTCAATGAGAAAAAAATGAGAAAATACGATCGATTTTGTTCACCGTACATAGCATAGCACCATAGTTATTTATTTCCGTCTCCATCCAGTTCTTTCAATAACGAAGCTATCTAATACATGTGTTACCATACATTTCTCGATTGTATGAGCACATAACATCCGATAAAGCGTGCAGTCTATGAAAATACATTGCCTTTCAATTTTCTTAAAAACCATTTAGAACTTTCCCAACAACCAAGTTTCTCCTTCGAGTCTCTCCTCTACGACCTCCTCTTCCTGAGTTTCCTCTCGTCTAATGTCACTAGCAAACATCTAACAACCATCGCACCGAAACACAGCCGAAACAAGAAAAGAGAAACCGGCAGATAGAATAAACGCCACGATCAGAGCCACTCCTCCTAACGAACGGCCAATTGATTCTGGACAAACGATCGAGACAAAGACGCAGTTGGATCGCGAAACGCTAATTCTCCTCGGCGGCCAAAACGGGGCAACCCCGTGGCGGTCGAAAAAACTTTCGCAACGAACTAAAATCCCTGGAAAAACGGTGTGATTGCAGGTGTCAACGAGCTGTCCCTTCACGCCCGCCTGCTCCAAACCGCCGGCGGTGTGCCAGGTGCGGATCCATCGACAGGACCAGCGGGTGCCTTCCCCTGGTTCATCCCGCCGGTGTTCCCACCGCCGTGGCCGGCCAGCGCGCCAAAGCTGCCCCCCTTGCACGCGATCCTGTCTCAGTATATTGGCCTACCCCTTCCGCAAAACCTGGCGTCTCTGAACACTGTTCTTCCGGTCGGCTTGAACCCGGCCTCGACCCTCAACCACAACAACGTTAATGGACACACGCTTGGAAGTCACATACCTGGACATCCGCTGAACTTGGGCATGCAGAATCTGCCGCAGAATCTCAGTTCGAAGCACGACAAGGAGGAGGACTCCGCTTCGTCAGACGATGAAATCAGAAGGCAGAGCGCGGAGGTGCTCAGAGTGAAGGCAGAAGAAGTTCTGCGCAAAGTGGATAATTAACTGTGCAAGTTGGAAAATTGATCAGCGGCCTGATGTAAATATGACGGGGAATAGAAGACGCTGAAACAGGAGCTGGATTGCACGTTGTTGAATGCCTTGACTCGATAGTAACAAAATGAGGGGTGAAATCAGTGGAGTATCGATGGTTAGGGTCTCAGGGGTGGAACCGGAAGAATTTCGTGCGATCACTCGCTTCGAACGGAACGCAACAAGCTAGTCTGTCAAGTTATTCGATACAGACGTTTAATTTGAGCCGGAAAGTGTTGACGTTGAAACCGCTGGCGGTTTTTCGACGATGCAGGGTACTTTCTGTTATTTCTAATCGCGATACATCTTATCGCCTTTGTTCTTTTTCAATCTTTTCTGAGTAACGACTACCGGCGTATACGTATAAATGCAATATTGGAAGGTATTGGTTAACGAATAGCCCTATGGATTATTGTACGGTTTCGGAAATTACTAGACTTTGGTACTTTTCAGCGCGCGAACACGAGGTTGATGGTAACTTTTACCAAAACCGTAGCATCGTTCACCACATTTCCTCGAAATACTAAGTAAATTGCGCTGAACACGAACTTTCTCAGACGATCCAATTTCTTAGAAACCATACAGGAGACGATCATCCCGGCGGACAAAGAAGTTTTGTAACATACATGTATTATACGCAAACGTATATATACATTATACAAAATATATAGATCACGTATAGTTTCTTTCGTGTAAATATGTAGTTAATTAATTATCCCGGGAGAAATATATGACACTACTAAGATTTATCAACTTGTCATTTTTTTCAATCCTTTGCCCAACTACCTTTTCAGGCTGTATCGTTAGAGAAAGAATCGATACATATCGTTATCCATTAAGCCGACTAATCCAATTCCAATATCACGTAACCTCGATCTTTTTCAAGCTTGACGCGTCTGTCCCTTCGATCCAAGTTAATATCGAAAGCGCGACTGCACAAATGGCAGCTAATGAACGTATTTTCACCCAAAATTAGTCTCTTATATAATTTTCCCTCGACGAGAGTACGGTTAACGTGGTTTACACGCGACAAAATCGCTTCCGTGTCATTAATCACGAAAAGATTTGGTATTGGCGTTGTTACGACAATTTCCTGAATTCTGAATCGGGCAGCTGGCGTCTGCGGTCTCCGCCCTCGTCTACGCAAGCGAGGCGGACTCCATTCCCACGGACTCTTTCGTTGTAAACATCGACGGTGGCATTTAATCGCACCACCCGTTCGCTCTGTTCACCGGATCGCCTTCCCACGTGCCTTGGCCTGTAGTATACATTGCTCATCCTGGGTATAACACGCACAACGGCAATTACAATCCAACCAATTTATCCATCTTATCAGAAATTTATCTTCGGTAAGGACGAGGCGCGTAGCGACGACACTGCCGCGCGACAATTATCGTTATCGTTATTGAACGAGCCCGTGGTCGATGTAGAGGGAGCAAAAGCACCGAGGGGAAGTAATTATTGCGCCACCTGCGCCGGCACGATCGTCATCGTCGTGTCTTGATAAGATCGACCAGATAATGCCACGGGTTTGCGGGAAACGTTGCGGTTTGTTTCCTCACCGAGCTTTCCTGTTATGATATTTCAGTTTTATTTCTCCCTTTTCCCTTCTTTTTTCGTTCGCGTTCGTTTCCTCTCATTGTTTGTTAGGCAGTAGAATATCGGTAGAATTACTTGTCAAACGAATTACGTTCACGATTCGATGATTTGTTTAGGAAATGTATATACTATATTTTCTCAGTTTAGTCGAAAACAAATTTTAATGGAATTTTGTCGATAACATACACAAATAGAATTTTTCTATGAGTAAAATATAACTATACGGTGGAATGGAAGGAATAAAGAGACAAGAGGAACAATATTTCCTGACAAGATTCTGAAAGATCGCAAAACGTTGTTATAGCTGTATTTCGGGAGAAAAAAACGCTCAGAATGTGGTAGCAAGAGGAACGATCGTGTACGACACTCGTGATATTTTGCAGACATTTTATATTCGCAACATTAGAAAGAACATGCTTCGCACGCTTTCGAATATTCCTCTCCCCTGGCGTTTTAGCTCAACGACCGTGTCGCATAATGCTGTAAAGTTTCGCTAAATGGAACCTCTAGAAGGAGAAAGAAACGCTTCGGATCTACTTTCGCCCTGCTTTCATTCATCGTGTCGATTCATAAGCATTCACACCTATACCTGTCCCCATACGATATGCACTTAGGTATCGATAGTAGCCAGTGGTTGAGCGACCAGGACGCGGACCAATTCTTTTCCCTTTCAAAATTATTGCGTTCGTTCCTCTGTCAAAACATTCGTCGAATCGGTGGAAAATTTTTACTCGGTATTTCCTTCGGCCGCTGCCGAATCACGGAGCACGGAGCTGCAAACGGATAAAACGAGAAACAAAGGGTGCGGGAAAAACTTCATTTTGCGTGTGCGATGCACGATGGTTCGCGGTGTTTCGCGAAACATTGGCGGCGTGAAACATTGCGAATTGCTCGGTCTCCGTCTGGACTTGGGATATTCCGAATGTAATGAATTTTTAATAAAACAGTCTATACAGGAATTTAATAAACGTTTATTATTCGTTGGAATTTAATTGCCGGCATTACAAGTTCGCGCCGCGAAGCAGAAGCGTGGTTCATCTTCTCCTCTTTTGGCTCCTTTTATATTTTCCCTCCTCGCCGCGTATAATCATATGTTTTAAGGGGCCGTGGACGAGGGATCAGAGTTGAATACCACTGATCGCGATCGCGACGGCTACGAAGGACAATTAGATTAAAAGCAGCGCCTCTCGCGGCGGCTTGAGATCCATTAGTGCCCATTGTACCACCCCATTTGTACCCCCGACGTACCACCCCCGTGTGCCGTTACTTCAGCCCCTTCCACCTTCTCCCCTGAGCACAGCAGCCACCATCTCGAAGCCAGGTACTTATTCTCAATAGTAATATGCTCACTTCATACTTCTATCCCCTCCTACACCCTCACCCTCTTTTTCCGCCTTCGACACCCACGAACACGACTATGTTGTTCTCTCCCTCTCCTTTCGCCGCTTGCACATACACGTTTGTTTCGTTGCTCTCCTTCTGCCCTCTATTCCATCTATATCTCTCTATCTCTATTCCGCCCCGTCCCGTCTTCTTTCTCCCGTTTTCCGTCCCGCTCTCTTCCTCTGTTCTCGAGAAGCGGAAAGTCGGGAGAAATGGCACGGTCTGAAAAGATTTCTCCGCTTGTGAAAATCACTAGCTACGCTGATACCTACGTCCAAGAACACCAGCATTAATGATACCCTGAATGACATCAATTAGTCCATCTGCCGTGATAAACCTCCATCGTCGAGATTACTACCTATTCTCGACGCCTGTTCTTTCCTCGCGACGACTCGCTAGACGCTAAGTAACTGATTTCCACTGTGATTGCACTGTCCTGTCGTCCGCGAAATCACGGCGCATAATATTAACGACGGGTAAACTTCGTTCCATGCAACCTGAAATCACTTGTCTCTCTGTCTCGCTGTGTATTCCTATCCCGTTTCGTTATTGTCCGACGCTTCTCCCCAATAGAGCACTACTTACACTCGATACTCGCCCTGAATTCCAGGAATCTGAACGGTCCTCGAGTTTCTCGTGCTTTGGAAATATCCATTCCTATCTTCTCCGCGTTTCCTTTTCCACGTTCTTTTGTATTCAAAGCTTCCATACGAAGCAACAAAGAGGAGAATATTTTCTTCCTCTAACGTCAGTCGTCGATTTGAAATCAATCTTGCCGATCAAACTTCATTTCGGTCGGCAAGAAACGGATTTTATCATTCTGCCAATTATTCATTATTTCTATCTAAACGTTACCTTACTCTTTGTTCCGTAACGAACAGCATGTTAGAAATCGGTTCCCCGTCGTTCCTTCCACGACTTAATTACCTTACTTCCCCGTGAAAGATGCAACGATTTTTCCGCTCGTTTCCACGAGCTTTCGCGAAGCTTAAATTGTATTCACATTTGCAACTCGTTAGGGAGCATCGAGCCACTCGAAGATAGGACTATGATATAACAGTGTACGATGCTGCACCAAAACGATGTGCTCACTGTAAGCAACGCGAAGCCGTCGTGATACGATTGCACAGCTATTGTTTATCGTTTTATCTTGTGGAAAATCATTCCATTTTCAGAGATATTACGAGCTTCGACTCGTCATAGGTACACCGTATCACATCGGCACCATATACTCTATTTACTACTATCGATCTTTACGGCACATTTACTATTGTATTAACATTAATTAATCGTCAATAATTATTTATTCATATTATTATTATTTTATACATGTATATGCATGCATTAGTACCACCTGCAACTACCATTACCATTATTCGTCAGGATTTAAATGTACCAAATTCCACGTGATCGAAATTCGTGCTGACAGATGGAACACAATCGTACAAAATAACAAAGCCGTTCGAGCAGGCGGCAAATAATAAAAAAAGAAGGAGGAAAAAAGAAAAAAACAGCCAATTACAGGGAAGTTCCTGGCCAAAGTATTCCCAAAACTTCAATGGAACATTCGTGGACACCCGCGGCGTAAAAAATTCCGCGCGAAGACGCAGAAACGCGTTCCGGCGACGCGGACGGTTTTGAGAACCGCTCGTGTTCACACGTTGTGAAGCTGAGTGTACGATTATGCTTAAAAATTAGTGTCGTTGCGTTCTAACTCTATACACACGGTGCATACACACTTCATTAAGGCCATTAGAAGGCATCTGAGCACAGCAAGGCGACGACCTGCAACCCCCGACGCCGATCTCTTTCGCCTTTTCAACCCCTCCAAGGGTGACCGACAATAATAGCTTTTACGCCGATAGGCTTATACCAGATATCGTAAGCACCCTATACGCCTGCACCCCGGGAAATTGAGATACCTGCACGGTCCATGGATATTTTCTGTTCCTTCTAATCTCGACGTTTTTACTATTCGTCGTTATTTTCAGGCTAGAAAAAAAAAAAAAAAATGTTTGATTTTGGAAGCGAATCGACAAACATTTGTATCGAAAAAAAAAAAAAAAAACAATTAACATTTTGTGCTGTAAAGTAGGGTAGCTGACACGCTAATACTTTAGGTGCTGTTAAATGCACACCTTGTTTTGTCGAAATTTTCTAACAATTTGCTAACGTGACTATCGTATTTCTACTTTTGCGTGTTTTGCAAAATGATCTAGAGCGTAAAACAAAACAGCAATTAACGTGTTAGAACGATAATTATGACTCAATATAGGGACGTTTTTGAGGAGAAAATTTTAAGGAATCGCGATATGTTAACCGAACCGTCACCTTAAGCAGAAACTCGTACAATCGCCGAAGTGAAAGTTAATAAAATCAAATCAATTTTAGGCTTCGCGATTGTGAATACGTAATAGTTTATCTTCGACAAAAGTAAAATTCCAAATGATCTCGAAATAGAGAAATTGCATAAAAGAGATTGACAGATCCAATTGACTCGTTTTCCTCCACTAATAGGCTAAATATTGCTATTATTACGAGCAATCGACAGAAAATTTGAAACATTATTCCTGAAATATTAGTACACAATCCCCAAATTAATAGTAACCAGTTGGGATTTATTCCTGGTTAAATCGTGGTCCATTAATCCAGCTCGATTAAGAGCGCAAGAAGTTATTACAGTAAATCAAGACGTGCTAAAAGGTTGTACCCTGATCCAGTTTAAAAAGGATCGAGGTTGATTCCATCAAAGACACTTTTCATGACGAAAAAAAAAGAAAAAAAAAAAAAGAAAAGAAAAAAAGGATGGAGGAAGGGAAAAAAGAAGGAAAAAGAGAGGAGGAAGAGGGGGTCCGACCGATCGGATGCTCTGGCTCGTTGAAAAGATCAAAGCTCACGGCATTCTAATGGATCGTGGAACGAGGTCTTTCACACTCGATCAATTTTCTCGAATGAGGCGGTTTTCGCGGGATAAAAGGTGCATCAAGCCATGCACGTATACGACGCGCATCGGGGGTCCTCCATCGTCTCCCATACGAGGTCGTGAGGTGTCTAAACGCGACGAAATTTCATAGATCCGGAGAACAAATTTTACCCCATGTGTCCTGCTACGCGTTCTTCGTACCAATCTTCGACCGTTTATAACTCTACTTTATCGCGTTACTAACCCGATTGCTATCGATACTTTGCGATCAAAGGAAGACTATAACAAGAAAAAGTGGAGAAGATATTACATCAAGAAATACGCATTGGGTCTAACAGGCAGGTTTCACAATATGTACGCCCTTCGTCGTTATTCGCCCAGGGAAAAGTGTGCCGGAGAAAGAAAAAACGACTTTGGCGTATTTTATATGTAGTCATAAATTAATCGTACTATTAATTTCCAGCGGGCGGCGTGCAATCTAATAAAGCGTGAGACACGAAAGGCTGCGGGTACACTTTGATAAACCATCCGTTCCCCGTCTCTCGGCTCGCCTGTAATATTATATTACATTAAGCTGATTATCTGTGTCGCGCGGTTGTACATACTTTTTATCAGCCGGCCTTAGATCGCACCGTAATTCACTAGTTTCTTTTCTTTTTTTTCTTTTTTTTTTTTTTTTTTCAAATGCTCGCCACCCAACGTGGCAAAATCGAGTTACGGGAAAAGTCGCTCTGATTCTGCGGTTTGTTTGCTCTGCGATATTGTTCCATATTGGTCGATCTAAGTAAAGGGGAAAAAAAACCAAGATCCGAGGTCCCTTATATGATAATCTAATAATTTATACAGCTAATTGTATCATTGTACCGATACGTTACAAGTTGTACGTTGAAATTCTTTCTCCCAATGTATGTAATTTCGCGCGAAATAGGCCAGTCGAAAAATGTGTGACTTGTAAAAATCTATGGATACAGTTTCGTTTATTTTATTATCAAACATAGACTATTATGCGAGAGAATTTATTGGCGAGCATCGGTTACCCAGATGTAACTTATGAAATCTCGTTATTATCTGAATCATAGAAAAATATCTTGTTATTTGATCTTGGTATCATGTTGAAATACGAAAGTAAGACGTTACGCTATTTGATTAACGCTTCAGGTTCTGTTCTTCGGAGAATGTTTCAAGAAACGGAGAAGAAAAGAGGAACGTCTCGCTGTACCCTGATCCCTTTCCTTTGCCAGCGATGTTATTGACCGTCGTCTTGTCCTCGACGAAACTTAGCTGGCTATTAAAAAATCGAAGACGTCCTAATGCGTCATTTATGTCGTCGAAGAAACACGGAGGCCTATCGATATCGAGGAAACCGTCGTTTCGTCGCTGAAGAATTCGCGGTAAGAAGACGAGCGACATTATCAAACTCGGCAGCCGTGGAGCGGTAGTCATGGCAAGGTAGAGACCTTGCAAAGAAAGACGAAGAGAGACATCGAGCAAGGACCCGTACTGTACTGTACCGTATCCGTTTAGTCGTAAAGTGCTTTTACGACCGTTTAAGGGGCGGGTTTAATGGCCGTTTAAGGGGATTTCGGTGGATAATTAGCGGTACTGGATAAAAAAAAGAAGCGTCGTCCTGGTATGTACGCGCCTCTCGGTGTGAAAAGCCGCGACAAAGGGGGTCGGTTACACGATTACGCGGAGGCAGGGGAACACGGTGGCGAATTCTCGTTGACGATTGGTAGATCCAGCACGAGTTCGCCGTTCTTATTGGCGGTACAAAGGCGCTGACGATCGTCTGGACTGGAAAATACAACAGGCTCGTCCGCACGGAAGCGTGGAAGGAGATTTTTCGAGGGCCTTTCTCCTCAATGGGGCCCTATGACCGACCTCCTGCGGCGCCGCGGCAGATGTAGACACCCGGTATATACGTATGTACGTCGTCTCCGGTGTGTACGTCCGCGTATATACGTCGTAGGGTCGTATAATAATCTGTTCGCGCAGTGTTTGGCCACAGAAGTATCTTTTATTGTAATTTCAGTCGTCCCAAAAGGAGATCCCGAAAAAGGGACCCCTCGAGAGGTGTAAGCTTACAAGCTTCTGTCTGCTCTCTAACGCCCGTGCTAAATATCCCTAAAGGAGCGAAGGAGAAAAAGCAGTCGCAACGGCTGATGCCGACCTAACCGGTCAACTACTTTTACGCGCTTTTCGTTTCGTGCCGCTATGTTTCGCGTGCTTCGTTTCACCGTTTCAATACAATACGATATCTAGCGAACGATTCGCGATACGAACGTTCTGTTACATGGATGTACAGATAAATAAACGTCCCTTCCGGTTACGCCATAACGCGATCACGTTTTATTTAACTCAACAATAATTTTTATCCAAGATCCGATTACCTTGCAATATTCGATAACGTTTGCCACGTGGATATCGTTGGTGTTTATTAACTTCCATAGAATTTCTTCTTGCTACTTTTATCGCGTTATCAGCTTACCTTTTTTAGGTACGTAAGAATCGACGTCATTGAAAACCTTACTTAATACACTCCGTCGGCTAGCCCTTAAACCCTTTTGTGCTCGAGCAGCGGCGCTTTGAACTCGTCGAATTCGTCGAGAGAAATCGAAAGTATTCAGGAGCTGCCATTCCTCTGCCGCCACCCCCGACCCAACCCTTCGCTTCAGCCACCGTTCGCTATCGGTGATCGTTTCAAGATTCGCGAACAGACAAAATGTAGGACGAGGCAAAATGCGGCAACCGGTCCCGTGTTATTGATTTCATCTTAATCAGATCTCAATATCTCAATTACGTTTTGAGCCGGGCTTTCCCATTTGTTTGCCGGAGAGATTTTAAAGCCAGGGCCCATTGTCTGCACGCCACCCCTGAGCCTTCTGCACGGGCTTAACTTTTCATTCTCCTGTAAATTGCAGGTTCTGTATTATGGGTATGGAGCACGGGTGTAAATCGAATGAAACAATGGAAGCTGCCGTCTACTGCGATCCTCGAATCCTGATTATCCGCCTAACGTGTCGTCGAGAGAGGGAATTTAATTTTAGCTCGAATCAGCTGTCTGTCGTCAATTATTACCCCTTCTTTCCGGTTTTTTTCGGGCTAAGGACGGGCTACTTGTACAGTATCTCTCGATTCTGATCCCTTCGCTCCATGTTTCCCGCTCCATGTTCCGAAATTCGGGTATTCTCGCTTCTATCGGCTAGACGATCGATCGATGAGCTATAAGCGGCATCGATAACACGATTAGAGAATCATCGAACGATCACCGAAGATTAGTTTCTTCGCGAGTTCACCTTCGAATCTTTATAACTTTTCTGGGAACGTTCCAACCCGAGAGATCTGATCAGCTAAAAAATTCATTTTTAACAGTAATTCCACAAGAGACGAACCTTGTTCCTAGAAATGCTTCCAACTTAATTATTTTAAAAGTATCGGATATTAGACGTACGAGGTGTCTAAATTAAATTTGCCGATTTCTTCAAACGAAATTCAAGCCTCATTTATGAATCATGTAATATAAACTTGATCAACTATAGCAGGAATATTACATTTTACGATGTCCTTTTGCTATAATAATAAGTCATAATAATAAATCAATGGTAAAGAGTAATGAAGTTTGGAGAGAATTTGAGCAATGATTAAGATTTACGCAACTTAACTCGCAAATAGAGAGGAAATATCATAAATAAGGAACTTGTATCTGAGTTAGAAGATAAAATGTACAACATCGTATCGTAGTGATACAAATTTGATGAAAATGATCGATATTAGAGAAATATCGATCAACGATTTGTTACAATGAATTTTTCAGCAAATTTTCTCCTATTTCAAGCTTTATTAAATTGCCAGGCATTAACGATATTCTATCGAGAACATACAAAATCTGAATAGTAACAAAGCAGTGACCGCGATGAAACGGAGAACGCCAAGAGCGCAAAACCACGGAGTAAAGTAGGAGTAATTAATGATCGCGGGATCGTTCCGGACAGACGGTCGCGTCTGCGGTCTCGACGCGGGATTAACGAGCGGCTATTGTTATTTAATTGATTCCTGAATCTGTCCACGGTTCCCAAACTAATATATATCGCATTCCACGGACTAATAATACATTATAGGAAACGTAGGATTGGCCTTTGGGGGAAAGGCGTGCACACGTGCCGACACGTGCTCGCGTTATGCACGACCGGCACAACATTCTCATCCTCCGCGATCTGCCTGTCCTTTTATTTAATTAGCGCAACTTCATGAATGCGTCACGCGTTCACATTAGCCACCGCTCCATTTCCTGCCAATTTGACGGATCAACGACCAACCAATCTGCCAACTATCCCGGCTAACCAGTCGCTAATAATAACAAAATTGATCGGCCACCGCGCGTTTAATATTTTCTTTCCTCGATATCCTTTTCAGCTAAATATCGTAGCTTATTTGAAATTCTTCTTCGCAAGCATAAATCCGTTTTGGATAAATTTGATCGTGTCTAACCGATTTCCTATTTACATTTATTAGCATTAATATTCATCGGCTACTCGATATCGTGCATAATCAATGCCTACTTGGATTAAATTCCACGTAAATTGGATGAATTATATTATGCACGATCGATCGGCGGTATGAAATAAATTCCTGTAAATTAAACGAATTACAATTAAGCATTAACGTATAATACGACGGAAATTCCTCCACTCGACACCAGCCTCCGACATAAACTGCAATAACATTCTCGTAATCAGAGTTTATGCTTCGAGTAAATCTCGGAAACCACTACCAACGTCGATCTACCAAAACATCATCAGAAACCAATCCTCTGCTTCGAAAATCTCCTCTCGAAATACCGGCAAACCTTCCAAAGAACCGTGTTATTAAACTTTCCGTACGGCCGATAGAAAGCACGAGGCAGCGATCGCCAAATGTAATAACTCGGTTCCGTGATCCTCGCGGTGGCAATTTCTCGCGGTTCGTCTTCCTATCGCTACTTACAGAGCAGAGCGGGCATACCTGCCTACCCTTGCGTGAATCCGTGTGTCCCGAACCAAACACTTTTTGCCAACAGAATCTGCCAACGTTAAGGATGGATTCCCTATCGAATAGGGGGAAACGTTTGCCGAGGCGTCCATGGAATTTCCTTAAAAAGCTGCATCAACGACACGCGCGACTCGCGTTGGACGGGGAAGCGCGCCACCGCATAGGTAGTTTCATCGACGAAGAACACAGGATAGCGCGAAGATAGACGGGAACCGCACATAGGCGGACGCGGCGACCGCGGCAAGTTCCATTCACGCATACACTCGCTCGCAAACAGATTCCCGGCTTGAGTCGAATATATTGAAATAATCTGGGCAAATACGACAAGTTCGGTTATGAAATTTGCCGAAGGGCTTGTGAGCTCTCTGCTCCTGTCTCTGCCTCCGTTCCGCCCTCCCCCTCGCCGCTCCCCATCAACCCGCCCTCCCCCCCGGCATCGCAACCCTTACCTCTTGGTCCCTTTACCACCCCCTCCAAGTCCCTTTCCAGCCTCCTCCTTCCTCCCTTGCTCTTTCAGCAACCCCCAACTACCCCCGTCACTACGGCATCGCGAATCTCCCCGACCTGCTTCAAGTGATATTTGCTCAAAATCGGTTCAATAGCAACTTGGGTATTCGCCTGTTCCTCTTATACGTTTCGGGTACCCCCTCACATATAATGTCTACGCGGCCATCTATGTGTACGTACGTGTACGTAGATATCCGTAGCGTGTGTACGTGTGCGAACGCGAGCGAATATGGTTTGTCGATGGGTACGCCGCCGCGCCGCCTGCCGTTTCGTCATCATCGCAAACCAAGCGAATCGTCGCGAATAACCGCACGTTGCCCCTTACCGAGCTTTCGATACTATGCCTCGAAAAATCAGTTTTTCAAGT
This sequence comes from Bombus hortorum, assembly GCA_905332935.1. NCBI lineage: Eukaryota > Metazoa > Arthropoda > Insecta > Hymenoptera > Apidae > Bombus > Bombus hortorum. The sequence continues at coordinate 18,007,136 of HG995193.1, forward strand.
GACTACGAAGTGACTACGAAGCGACTAGAAGAAGAAGAAGACGGAGGAATATCAAAGAGTTGGGATAATTTCTGTTTAAACAAGGACGCGTTTCTTGAGATTCTTAGCGAGAACAGGGACAGTTGGAATCTTGTCGAGTTAAATTATCGATTGATAAAGGAAATTCGATGAAATTTTGATGGAGAATACAAGAGGAATTGAGGAGAGAGGCGACGTAACAAAATTTATTATTTTCTACTTGTTTCTTCTTTTCTTTTTTCTTTTTTTTTTTTTTTTTTATCGATGATGGAAGATTATTGGCGATGTCTTACGTGTAACAATAACTCAGCACGGATCGTGTATAAACGTGCGAAACGGCGAACGTACGTGGATTTATAACGCGCGTAGTCAAGCAGAAATCGAAACCTTTGATACACGGGGTGGGACAATTAAACGCTAAACTACCCCTCGAGGGCACGAGCGCACCCCTAATGCGCTCTTTATGGCGACTTAATGCCCCTAATATTGCATGCGACCCTTGTTTATACCAGTTCAGCGCTTCCCATTTTCGTCCTGTTTTCACTTACGTACGTACCACTACATACGCTTCGCGTCGTTCGTCTACACGCGCACGGAACATCCGTGTATCCACGAATAAATCCGGGTTCTTCTTCCATAAACTCTCTGCCGGATGACCGGACTCGGCGATACACGGTATCGCTCGGTTCATTCTACTTCGCCGAAAAGACTTCGCCTTTAACGTCTGCTAATGAGCTTCAATGATAATAGTGTAAGCACGAGTAATTACAAGCAACGTGAAATTTGTATCAGATAACTGCAGTCATCGCAAGCGCTGGTGTATTCTGCCTCAACGTTCAACACATCTACAACAAGCTTTCTAGGGAGAGCTTTCCTTACCGCAAATACCGGAAAACTACCAAATATTTTAACCGTATGGTCAATCATGTTCGCATTAGAAAACGTATATCCGTTGAGAACGTGCCAAAAAGGAATGTGCCGAAAGGACAAGTTCCATCGGATTACTGTATTTTCTCGCACTGCCGTATTTTAAATCAACTTATTCCAATGTCGATGCCTCGTTTAATTAATTATCGTGCGCTACTTTCTGTAATCGTATTGTTTCGCAACATTTTTGAAATCCCTTGGGAGAAATAATCTGACGGTATGTCTGTGAAATACGTAAAACGAGAATGAATTTCAAGCAGCTCTTACATATTTGTTCCAATAGCGACATAATCTATATTGTCTGCTGAATTCTCGAAGATGAACTAGACGTAGTGTAAATCGAAGACATCACCGTGATAAATGTCACGCAATGCGAGCTACATAAAGCCATACACCTTAAACGGTCAAAAATCGAAATTACCTTCTCGCCGATCCGATCTATTCCGAGGAGATACGCACGATTACCTCATCAGAGACTTTGCCAAAAGATAATATTCTTAATTGGCAGAGGCCAAAGACCATCATCTTCCGCGAGAGTAGAGCAGTCACAGTCGAAATTCGATAAACATACCCGGTCGGAATCAATGATTCCTCCTGTGCGTCACGTTTGTCCAGAGGGAAGATTCTCGCAAACACAGGGTTGACATCAAGAGACAGGCTGGTTAGAAAGGGGCGGCCAGTGAGAACTACCCTCGTGGAAGCCTCTGAGAACCCCTGCCGTGTGGAGGGAGGGCTGCATGGGAAAAATTGATGTTGTGTTTGTCGTAGAGATCTACCAGTCGAATAATATGTAACGCGGCCTCCTCTATTGAATCGTAGCTAATATATCTGTCACCATTTCCGGAGGCTGTACGCCGATTTGACGTGGCCCGCGGGACCTCGGTATCTTAATTAAATTATACCATGTTACGTATTATAAGTTCGAATCGTGCGAGATGAAAGGCAGGAGTGGATTCGGCTTGATCGATACTTGGAAGATGCATCCCATTCAACCGTGGTTGGATGGATCTTTCCGTGAAAATTAAACACGGCGCATCGCTTAATTGAAAAGCGAGCAAGACCTTCCCCCGGCTAAGATGGAGCCGCCTAGAGAAGTATTTAAGGACTTCTTTGGTTAGCGCTGATTAACTCGGACGCGCGTCGATATACGCCCTTGTTCGCGTCTGCTTCGGGTCAGCGTAGAATGGATTCCTTCATTATCTCTAAATGAAGAATTCATAGAAACTTTTTTCTCGGTTCTCAACTTTTGTCGAGTAGTTTGAATTAAAAATGTGCAATCACTAGCGTTTCATAAAATTTAAACAAAATCAACTTAGAATGCCCTTATCGAATGCCCTTGGTTTAGCATCACTATTGACCCGTAATTCTTATTATAAAAATAGTCAGCCTAGAGTTCCTCTATCTTGGAATAAGTGTTGTAATTAAAAATTCATCGAATCAAAAAAAAGTTGCTATTAATCTCGAATTGACGACAATTAGTCGGAGACTCGGCAGATGCAAGCACTTGCAACGGTCCCTCAGTCCCAGGTTTTTTTTTCCGGTACTTCGTATCAATTGGATTTGTCTTTTAGTTCTAATTGATAACAACAAAGATTTGTTGATACACGCCGTTGTATCTGATTTAATGTAATAATTTAAATAATTTAATATTTGTTCTAATAATTTAAAACAAAGGACGGATTTCTTTATTATCTCTAAATTAGGTAAGTCCTGGAACATTTTGCTGCACTCGTGAGACTCGTTTTCTTTCTTTTTTTTTTTTTTTTTTTTTTTTGTGGAGAACTTGCAACATTCGTTAAAGATCAGACGAAATCAAACGGCTATTTATCCCCTTTTAAAATTATTTTCAACGTTACTATACGTAAATTATTGACAGTAAAAGGGTAATCGACGGAAATCTAGCTTCGCTGTCATTAAAAAACCAAAATAGTATCTAACTCTTTCACAAAGAGACGTTCGCCCCATTGAGGCGCCGTTTAATTGAAAAGTGAAAATCGAGCAAAAGCCGAGTCGAACCAAGGAGGAAAGAGACGAAATCGAGAACGTTTCGTAGAGAAAGGATTCCCGACAGGAAGGATGGAAGATGTTTGAGGATTTTTTGGTTGATCAGGGCGCGGCGTCACTTTTACGTAACTCGCACTCGTTAAAACCGTCATACGAGGAAGCTTACAAAGCCGTCCGACCGGGTGCATTGATTTCCGGCTTAAAACTTAAGCTCCCCGGCTGGCAAAACTAATAACTGCTCGGCAAGGTCCTCTCTCCTTTTTTCTCCGGCGTTAGAGGATTTTTTAGCTAGTAATTTTTGATCCTAGATCGGACTTCGAACGGTGTCGCTTCTTTACCGCTTCATCTGGATCGATCGATTGATGGAAATTGAACGTATTAAATTATTCCCCGGGCAAATTGCCACAATCATTTTGGTTAACGTTTAATTTCGCGTTCTTCGATTATTACTTTTAGCAGCTTTTCATCCCGTTTTTGTTTGCACGATAATTGCCCTAAGAACGCTTCGATACAAATTCGTACCATTCTGAACGTTGACAGAGAAATAAAACTTGAAATAATTCATAAATTTCTGTGTACTTGGCAATAAACAGCTTCAGTCTAATCGTGATGCTCATTTGACAAATGATTTAGATACATGTATGAATCACGGTGGAGTTTAATTAAAATGTCCGAAAGCTTTTTCCAAAAAATTTCAAAACGAGAAGCAAACGCGATGTTTTCAATATATTGGAACGATTGTCGGCAATCATCGGTGTAATCTTCTTTAAAAAAGAATTCTAAGGCGTTAATGGAGGCAGGTTAATTGCTGTCATACAGACGAGGGATGATCGATTTATTCAAATATTTTTGGGACCGATGCGAGATTACAATCGGCGGACAGGTATCGCGTTTTCGATTGCACGTGCGTCATCGAATTTGCATCACAATTAATATTCCATGATTCCATCAACTTTTCGTTGAAACGCGTGGATGATTAATATATCGTTCGTTCACGCACCCGTACACAACGAAGAAGTCGCTCATCATGCGTTTTACGATTCGATACATTATAAATCACACGCGATGTTTTTCCGTTTCACTGACCCCTGTGCGCGCGCACACCTACTTGATAAGGATCGTAATTACTCGGATACGACGCTTCGTCTAAAAAATATATATTTTTCCACTTTCTTTATTTTTTTTCCTTTCTGTTTTTTTTTTTTTTTTTTTTTTTTCGTCGACACGTACGAAATTGTTTGATCATCGTTATTACCGTTTCACGCTCGTGATAAGTAATTGCTTGCATTTACGAACGAGATACAACTATTAAAACGATGTTCGCGCACGCATTTTATTTCCTCGAAGTACAAGAAAAGTCGGCCAATTCTCGAAGAAGTTATTGAATCGACAATAATATTTCACAAAACGTTTATAAGTACGAAGTAATTCCGTTGAAACAGTCAGAGCTGGCTAAGTAACGGCAAACTAATAACTGTGTCGTATATCGTACGAAGAGAACAATATACAAAGTTCTAATCTCGTGGCCAGTTTAATCGTATTAGCCATAATTTACCGAACATCAGTTTCGCGGCATAACCATAATCGTGTCACCCGCAAATAACTCGTTTCCAAATTCATACCGTCTGATCGATAACTCACTCTAGTCACTGCTTCTCTTCCTCGATTACCGCTATCTGAAAAAGAAAGTAAGTTTATCATTTTGATGCGAATCGGTCATTTTTTTCCACGCTGATAATTCTGATCGAGATAATTCTCTTAATATCACGAATCATACTTATGTATCTACGTAGTATATATTACATCAAGGATATAAATTTCATTATGTGTGAATCAGTGAAATCTAGAAGAAAAGCAACTGCTCTCTCAGATGAAATTTGATTGAAGCCGTAGCGAACATTTCAGGAATAAAGATCAGAAAATGTATCGAACGCGATACCTCGGAACAGAAGCGATGAAATGTTACAATTGATCGAACGTCTGCCCTTTTTCCGACAAAACTTCTTGGTGTATACCGCTTCTCGCGAAGGCAATCGATTTGGGAAATCGACAAACGAGTGGGTTTCGCGCGGCTCGGTGCAGACACGCAAACGCATCACGACGAAGAAGGTGCGTGTCAAGTGGTGGCTGGTCCACCCCTGGCTGATTTCGAGATACTCGTCGGTAAACTTCAACGTTCTTTGCCGCGATTTCTCCGCGTCTATCTCCGCCGGTTCCACTCTCTCGATCTCCGCCCGTACCTCAAACCCCCACCGCCTGCCTGACTTGCTTACTCTCGTTCGTTCGCTCTCTCTATTTCGAGAGGGTCTCATTTCTCTTTTAAGCCGCGTACAATGCGGCAAATGAACCGAATTTGCGAAACTCGGGGGCCCAGGGAGCGGCGAATGGCCCTCCACAACAGTCTTAGTGGCCTGTCCGGGCTGATCCGCGGGCGTTAGAACTAACACCATTCAAGGTGTCACGGAAAAAAAGAGGTTGCGGGTCACAGGTACTTACGAGAAATCCCTCGAGATCCTGAAGAGTTCATTACCGGTACCTGGCTGTGCGCGGGCGTCTCTCCGCGTCGAGGGGATATCCTTGCAGAAACCTCTGAAGCGGACGCCACTGCGGACTCTTTCTCACGGTAATTCCTCCTTAAACGCGGATCCCGCTTCAGCGATCCCAGCCATTATCGTTCCGCGTTGACTTCGATCCTCCAACAGAACCGTTTCGAGAACCGTCGCGATACAAACAACCTTTGGATCGTCCGATGGATTTGTAAACGACCATGGTTCGCCATTCGGAAATGGGCGAACAGCGGCTAATTTAAGCTACAGACGTTTCCGTAAGGTAATTCGAGCTAATGTTTTCCAATAAATCAAGAAATTCTATTTATCGTTGGAACAGACTAAAACTTGTACCAAAGATAATATTAATCAATCGACATGCACAATTACACAGTCAATTAGACGATCACTTGTGTTACGATCGCTTCTTATCAATTCGATCCTTACGATTGGTAATTCAAGATTTTGGTCCTGTTGGAAAAACTCATTTATCGATACTGATAAATAAGTTTGTCCGAGATGAATAATATTGGCAGAAACGTTTATCGAAGGAATTATAGTGTGCAAATGGATTTTAATCAGTGGAACGATATATAAATAATAATGTATAACGCTAATATAATATGGAAGATATCTTTTTACTCGTATAGTTTATAAATTATTATCAACATTTCTGAAAAACATCGTAGTAAACCTAACCCAAACCACGATAAATCTATAAATTTTCACGAAAAATTACGAATTGATCGTTTTAATTGATCGCCCTAACAGTTCCACAGCTGATTGTTAATTATGGAAACAAGGGGGGAAAAAAGGGAACTTCGGTCCACGTCTCCTCCGCGCATCTAGGAAATTTCACGCGTGGCCGAACGACGAATACGTACAGGTTCGGCATGGAGTATCGAGGACCGACGAGAAATCGACGGGAAAGAAAAGAGGCGCCGCGGTATTTTCGCCATTAGAGAGCGGCCGGGAAGCAATTCAATGGTGCGTTTACGCGGCACGAAATTGTTGGGCTAGTATTTGCGAGATTAATGAGTTTCATAACGTGCTAACGACATTCACGGTCAAAACGAAAAGTAGATTACGCGGCTGAATTGGAGGAGGGAAGGATGTGACGCGGGCTGAAAATGGCGTGGGGGCGGAGGTGGCGGCGGTGCCCCCATACCAAACGAGGGAAGGAGGGTCGGAACGCGTTACGTTTAGCCATCTGCGAGTTTTGGTGACGATGATTTTACTTGATGAGGCCGCTGCTACTATTGTCAAACCGTTCCCCTGGGTGGCACTCGGAATTTTCGAATCGTTCGGTGACGATTTAAACCGCCGCCCGTACCAGCCAGCACGCGACCGTTATAATGCGGACACGGATCGAGCGTAAGCCGATCTTCGAGATATCCGTCGACCACCTTAATCCTGCAATTACGTTACGTAATAACGATCTGTACAGAGTTTAAAAACTTCTAGAGGTACTCGTGTAAAAATCTAACTTGATTATTTGATTACGCAGGTACGCGATTAGATTTGAGAATAAAATAGGATTGTCCATTCGTTGCTAAATAACAATGATAATATACGAAACGTAAGGCGATTGGCGAATAAAATGCGGTGATTCGGGAAGAACGATGAAACGATTCCTATCTGTGCGCGCGATTCCATGATTTTACCACGCGTCGGGCACCGACGAGACAGCCGAAACAAAAATCGCTCGGCGTTCCCACCTCCATCCCTCGCACCCCCTGGAAAAAAATCAGAGTGCAGAGAATATAGAGAAAAGCACGGAACCGGTCGGAAAAACGTGTTGCGTACAGGTCAGAACCGCCTATGAACGACGACGTCAGCACGTTACTCGCGTTCTCCTTCTTCCCCCAGTACCGGTTCACGATCCTCTCGTCTCTGTCATCGGGCGGACGCACACAGAGGACGCACAGAGAGGACGCACAGAGAGGACACACAGAGGCGCGCAACACGCGCGCATTTTTTTCTCTAATCTAATCTATCGACAATTTGACGGGCGAAAAACTCGCCGCCATTTTTGCAGCACCCACCGCCTCCCTTCTTCTCCTCTTCTATCACCCATCTACTCTACTACTCGCTCGCGCCCACGAGCCTGCACCCTCCAGCCACCCCCATGGTCTCTCCTACCACCCCCACATGGCGCGGCGTAAAGCTATTAAAATTCATAACCCCGGACATACGCCGAGGGGTTAAAACGCGTAGCGTTCTACGCGAACAGGGGGGAGGGGGCGGAGGAGGTGGAGGAGGAGGAAGGAGGTGGAGGAGTAGATGTAGCAGGAGGTGGTGGTGGTGGTGGCGGCGGCGGCGGCGGCAGCGGTGGAGGAGGCGCTGGTAAAAGGAGGTGGGGTGGCCAGGTGGGAGTTGGGCGGTGGGCCAAAAGGGGTGGTGGTCGGGTGGTCAGGGCTCAAAATGAAGTAACCGAATTTGCGGACTCGTGCTCCATGCCTGTAGCAAAACAAGAGACTCCGTTGCCCTGGCAAGCCGCCCGCGGCTGGATTTTGAATATGCATTGCTTCCCAGTGCAGTGTCGCATCCATATACATGGGAACACGTCTTTGTGCCCGTGTTTTATGGATATGGTGGTGTAGAGCGGAGAACCGAGCTGGACGAGAGCAAGATAGATAGAAAAGGAAGGAGAGGAGGCAAGGAGGGAAGCAGGGAGGGAGGGAGGGAGGGAGGGTTGGTTATGTCCGGAGAACGGGCAGACAATGGGGCCCTATTGGATTATACCGACCTCTTTGGACCGGCCGGGCGGTGCAAATCTCTATTAAAAACTTCGAATTGCAGGCTCTGCTCGCTTCGCGTCTGTGTTACGTGCAACGGTCCACCCGGTGACGAACGTGCCCTTACGTCGATCGTTCGTCGTCCAAAGAGATTTCGTTTGGTCCGGCAGGAGCCGAGGATATCGACGAGCCTGGTCACGGGGTTACGGAATTGCGGTAGCTATTGAATTGATTCACGCAATATAGCAGTTGGTACGAAGGAAGATGAATACGACGAAAAACATCGAAGATACAATCTCTTTTCATTTACCGTAATTCTGTTATCCGTCGAAAGCTTTTATTTGCGAAAGACACGGCATCGCTAATCTCGCTTTTCGATGTAGAAATCCGACAGTACCTTGGTAGATAAATAATGAATAAGCGTCGGGGGGAAAACGCGAAATGGCGGGAATTTTTTTAAGTAGCACGTAGCATGTGGAGTCTGATTCAATTTATTCGAGATAGAAATATCAGCGTATACCTATGCAAGGTATTCGGACTGTTGGAGGTGTCCAATGGAGAGCCATCAAATATTTGCCAAACGGAACGTGGATCGCGCAAAGCCGCTTGTATATACATTTTCTAATAATTGGTACAAATCCGACCACCGGTTACGTTCTACGGTTCGATGAGTGGCTAACCGTTGGCTTAATGAAATTCTATACAAATTCCCGAGCCTCTCTCACGTATACGGGACTGGAAATCATGGCGAATTAATGTTACTAATTGTAAACAGCGCGATTATGGTGGATGTGGAGAGGGAGAATGGGAGGCGTTTCATTAGAACCGTTTTAACGAGTGGGATCGGAACTACCCGCGTGTCAATAGGATTAATTTCTATACGGATAATTTCGAATAATTGGAGGCATGGACGTTTGATGTAATAATGAATATGCGGCAACGCGGAATTTTAGCGACTAACGCGTTTTAATGTCCTTATAACTCGTTTACGGAGAAGGTTCGTTTATCTTATTCGTAATTTAATCGGTTTATCCATAGTTATTTCCGTTGTACGTTGAATATTCGCTGAAATTATGCGATATCAACTACAAGTTGACAAAGACCGAGGGATATTTCGGACGTGTTTTATTCGCAAATTCGAAAGTAGGTACGTTGCGTAGTTTATTTTTTATCGACGACTCTTTTATCGGTGAAACTTTCGCCGACAAACAGCATACCCTGTATTATCCGATGCTAGTACAACGCTACCGACAGCGGTAAAATTTTGCCGACGTTCTATCGATCTTTCGACGAACGAAACGGTTCGTTCGAGTTTCTGCTGCTACGCGTCACCACCTGGCACTTGGTCTTTGAAAAAGAAGGGGATGACGCTCGAATTATTCCCTCGATGTCCGTCACTTTTACCTTTTTCCTTCTACGTTTTCCTTTTCCACCATATACATCTATATAGTCCGAATCAAAAGACGGCAGTCGGTTTGCCTAAAAATATCGATCTTCAACTTGTTCTTTAACCTATTATTTGTCTTTAATTTATTTCCCCGCAAAAAAAAAAAGTGGCAATTTTTATTGGCAGCTTCAACGAAACAGATAGCAGTTGTTTCGCAAAAACCGTGCACTTTGTACCGATAATCGGTTGCGTTGTACAACGGTTGCAGGCATCCGCTTCTCGATGCTTGGAGGTTTCGATACCGGTGTCTGTCAGTGCACCGTTATAATTACGGAGTAGCAATCAATTAGTACACCAATCATGCGTTGATTAAGGGGTCGATTGGAATGTAATGGGACTGTAGCTGGTCAGTGATAATTAACGTTCGTGGAAACCACCCGACGCGTACTGCGTAAAATCAAATACTGAACGGCCACCCTGCGACGTAGGAAACGAAATATTCGTTCTGCGGGGATTGCCATTTCAAGTCTCATCCTGGCCGTCCTTCTCGTCCATCCCTTCGAATCTCCACGTTATAAAATTCATCACTTAACTCGATACGTACTCCTTTTGCCATTCGCCATTTAAAGATATATCGATTAAAGAATATTTAAATATTCGTTCGTTGCAAATACTTATAAAGTTTATTCGACCATTTGCGACCACTATTTCTGACAGTTCGATTAATTATTCGAATTTCGATTAAACTTCAATTTCGCGAGGAGATTCGTGGAAAACGGCCGCTCGAGTCTTCTCTTTTAACGAAGCAACCGATCCGAAGGCAGTCGACCGTTTATTATTCCGTTATCCGGAAAGGAATCTCGAGCAGAGGATGCGCGGATACTCGAGGAGAAACGTTATATTCGCGGATATAATCGTAGGCGGTGGAGCCGAATCGGCGCTAGTCAGGCGGAAAAAGCGCGAATCGACGTTGTTCCATCGACGGCTTTAATCCGGCACGAGTTTTATACAATTTGTCGTTCGCAAGCGGCCTGGGCGGCCGGTGTGCGTGAATATACGTAGAATCGTGGAAGATACACGTATCGGGCACGCACACAACGCCGCTCGCCGCCGCTCGCCGCCGCTCGCCGCCGCCAGTCAACTTTTAACGGGGCGCATTTTATTTTTATGCCGGACTACCTTTGAAATGCAAATCGATTGTTGGCCGAGCCCCTGCAAAAAACCGAGCAATTAGCGGCAGAAACAATCCTGGCGTATTTGCACGGGTACTCATTTCGGAACTTCTCCACCGGCCCCACACCCCACCCACCACCCACCACACCCACCTCTATCCACCCACTGTACCACCACCAATTCCCTTCCCCCCCTGCCCCCTTCGTTGGTGCACATTCTCCGTCAGCCAACCTCTCTGGTGTGCTCGCGACCAAACCCCTGCCCAATGGCCGTGATCCGTGGCCGGAAGTCGCCCTTCGATACCGATACCCGGTTCCGCGGACTTTTTTCCAATTACCAACGGCCATCCACCTGGCGAAATTGTTTAATTAAAGCGCCGATGCGACGTTGTCTCCGCGGACTTTATTATCCTTTTATTATGCTACGTCGCAATTTATGACGTTCGACGAGCAACGAAATTGAAGAGCCAGCAGCGGTGGTGTCGACTAACAGGCTACGATACCCGTGTGCACGCGTGTGCGTTATACGAATGGTGTGCAGCGGAAAAATTACGTCGATGAGAGCTCACAGCCGCGCGCAACGACAACCTTTTAACGGATTATCATTCGGTAGTATTATAATGATAAATTCGCTGGAAATGTAGATTTTGATTGCCGTCGAATGGCGGACAAGTGGATTATATTTATAATGGTAGCGCGCGAACGAAAAATATATTTTCCGTTCGTTTGGATCCCGTCGATGCGACAACGGCGTATAGAAAAAGCGGCGTGCAAAATTTTTGCTGCAACGAAGCATGAACAAACGGATCCACCGTTTTTATTCCCTCGTCGCGATATACTCGGCGAACGAGCCGCGTTTATCCACGGGATTACATCCGTTCGCGCAAATTAGAACGTTCGCGTCCATATTTATTTATTTTATTACCGCTCGATTCCCGTTTCGTTCATCCGCCAGCCGATGGAAGTTTTCGATTTTGCTCGGTAGAAACGAGATATCCTCGTTCTTCGAGCCGTTTCATCCAGTCCACTCTAAGACAGTTTTCTTTTCTCTCTTTTTTCTTTTTCTTTTCTTTTCTTTCTTTATTCCGTCCGATTAAATATTGGTTCATCAGTTTGACACTACGAGTTAAACCACTCGGGCAGATTTAGTCGCTTGATTTCTAAAAACTATATTTGCGATCTTGTATCTCTCGCGGTCAAATTAGGATAGCTTCGAAATATCGAGTCAATTGGTTCGATCACAGAGACTTTGAACATCGATTTCATAGAGTTTACAAAACGATTTATCCGTAATCGTGTATTTCGATATTAAAATCGAGAAGTTTCGGGAAGATGGGGTTGATCAGTTTAGAGAGGTTCGTCAGATTCAAAGGAAATTTGTCTCTAATCACGTGCCCATTCCGATACTAAAACGTAGAAAGAAATTTTCGGAGAATCAATCCGTTCAATTCGACTTGCGAGCGTCACGATTTCGTTCGCTATCGCTTCGTACTGTGTTTGATCGAGCAAAGGACTTTTTAAATTCCAAAAGAATAAAGCGCAATCGATACTAGAAGAAAAGCAAAATAAGGAGGACGATAGGATACGGCACGTGTAACGTTCGTAAACGGCGTGGTAGCTGAAAGTCATCCTCGTTTAAATCGAAACCCGATTTTGCTGCCTCTTCTCGGTCGCGCCGTTTGCGAAACTCGTTTGAACTTTCTCGCGCACAGTACTGCATGGGAAATTTCCGCGAAAACTCAGCCCGCAATACGGTTCCTTCAGACGCAGATTCGCGCGCCACTACCTTTTTAATCCGCCATGCGAGGAAAATTTATTTTCAGTCTCTCGCGACGAAACGGCAAGAGGAGGCACAACATGGAACGAACGGACGCGACGACGACGTACGTGTTGGATTGTGTTCAGCCGCAGGTGGTGGTGAAGCTAGAAGCAGCAGGAAAATCAAAGGTGAGCGAGAGAATGACCAATTAGCGTGGCCAGCAGCGGCAGCAACAACGTCGGGTATTACATTAATCAGGGTGAAAAAACGAAATTTTCCCTGAGCGTATTTTCGCGTTAAGGGGGTAACCGCGACTTTCATTTAAGTTACCTAGTGGTAGCCAAACTACCCCGTAACTCATTCTCCCCACTTCAGCCGCTCGTTCGCCCCTTCCAACCTCTGTTCTTTCTCCTTCCTGCGCTGTCTTCGTTTCGCTAAATAACGACGAGAAGGGAAAACGGAGGAAAAACGGAGACACGGAGAAAGACGGCAGAGAAACGAGGAAGGGGTAGTCGGGTGGCTGGCTCGTTCACTTTGTTCATCCCCTCCTTTTGTCGTTTTATTCTTTCCGCTTCTGTTCTTCTTTTTGTTTCTCTGGCGTCTCTGTCGCTCTCTTTTTGGTCGGTGCCACGAGCGAGGTAGGCCGCCGCCGCCGCGCACAAGGACGAGCCGGCGGAGGGGGGTGGGGGAGGGGAGGGCGGCGAAAAGGAAAGGCAAGGTTATTTTAATGAGAATCCAACCCGTTTGCGGCGCCATCTCGTGTCCTCTGCCACGTCTAATGAACGCCCGTGCAAATATTATTTCGGCTTATGTACTTGCCAACTTAGAATGACTTTGGCTCTAATTAATAACGCTAAATGGTCGCGGCCCCGAAACGACGAACTGAAACCTTCCTCGCCTGTCCGTCCGTGTTTCTTAGCTACTGCTCCGCTTCTTTCTTCTCGTCTGCCTGACAAATGCCGCGGGTGGCGGCAGACGGGAGGCGGTATGTTTATCGAAGATACCGAAGTTTAGAATTCGTTTCTCGCGTTTTACGGATCGAAAATCCCACTTCTACGCTTTCCCGATATTAAATATCTTTATTATCAAACGTTAGACGTATATCTTAGATCTCGTTTATTTCGCTTCGATTGTAATCTCGATAATAATTCTACCCGAATTATAATTTGTTTCGGTCGTCGGCAAAGAATCGTAACAAACAACAGTTTCGAAAATTGATCGACGTCGTATAATAATGTGAAAATCAGATCCGCAAGCTGCTAGCTAAACTCGGGACGATGCGAAACGGTAGCCCGACATTCTCGACGGCTTGGTATCCATTTCCATCGTAGCCACCGAATTGTCTTCGGGACTGTTTGAGCATTCCGCCCCGTTGGTTTGGTGTTTCATTGATCTGCTTGGCCCTAAACTGGTCTTATTCGAGTCCCTTGTCGGTTCTTTACTTTGTCGAGGCAATAAGGTTAGGCAGGCTAGGCATCGAGTTCAATATTAGACAGACGAGGACGGTTCGGCCAGAATCTAGGTCCTGCTCGCCAGCTCGCTCTTTCAACCGGCTCGCCTAACCCCGCCAACCCATCCCCTTACCTGTCCCTAAACAAATTTAATAAAGCCACGATTTCCGTGCCAATTTCAGCCCTTAAAAGATTGCCGTAGAGACTGCCGCCTCCAATCTCGACGATGTCTCTTAACACGATATATGCGTATTACCGACCGATGACCTCCAAGATAAATCAATTACCACGCAGGTTTCTTGGTTACGATGCAATCAAAAAACAAATAACTCTTCGCGAACTTCAGGCAGAATTTGTGTTCTAAACGGCACTCTAATTCTAGTGTCATTATTACGATGGCAAGTGGCTGACGTGTTTAACTCGTTCTACTTACATAAACAATTATTGATGATTCGCGTCTATCGTCTCTTTGCATAATTGAAGTAATGTTATTAGCGAGGTAGCCAAGTCGCAAGCTATAATTTAAATATTAGTAGTGATTAACCATATAAAAACAACGAGTTACATAATAGACAAATCAAATTTTGGAAGAAATTTTAGAAATTTTAGAAAATTTATCTTGTCATCGGTACTTATATCATTTACATTAGTCACTAATATCGTTTAGTCGTAAATAATTGCGCAAGGACGATCAAATTCTTCGAGAGGAATTTACGACATTAATTTCAATTCATTTTAACTGTCACATTTTTTAAACAAATGTACTCAATGTGGTCGAGCAAGTTAAGAGAACAACGTATTGCAATCATAATTGTTATTCGTTTGACCATTGTCTCAGCCTGAAGAACAAAAGGAACTGAAAATACTATTTTCCCCTATCTTGTCTTTTCAATCCAAAGTCACTGTTTGCTCTCTCTCTCTCTCAATTCGTCCCTTAATTTCTCCACCGTGTCACATCCCCTAATTTTCTATCCGCGTGATACACATACACTTTGAAATTTCCATCGAAAGTTGCCGAAAAGAGATTCAAGATCACGCGGACGTACGCGATCCCGCGGGGTTTCTTGCGTACAACTATATCACTGTCGGCAGCTCACTTCTCGGCCCCGAGAGTATTATTAGTCTTTGGAGTTAGGGAGTACGCATGGACTCGAATCTCCAGGCTCGCTCGCATGGTTAACTTCTGCAAACAGGAATTACCATTTTATTGGGCGAGTTCTGCCACCCTCTTACCATCGTCCCCTTCCCAGCCGCCCTCTCTCTTTCGCTCTCTCTCTCTCTCTCTCTCTCTCACTCTCTCACTCTCTCCCTGCTGCCGCACTTCACAGCGACCCCTAACGCGACGATTGGAATACCTAATCGTTCAGGGACCATTCAGCACCATTGTTTCAGCGAGCCGGCGTTGTTGGTGCTGTTAACGTCGAATCCTTTCACGCCCCGTCACCGCGCCCGCCCTCGCTTTTTTTCCCCAGTCACCCTCGAAAAAGGTAACCAGCCAGAGCCGCGTCTCACCATCTCGCGCCTCCCCGCTGATTTATGCAGTTTTTCAGATTTTCCGCTCTCACTTTTTTGTTTTCTATTATATTTTTCGCTCTTTTTGCTTTTGTAGAAGCGGGTCGATCCTTTGTAGCCCCTGTGCACGATAGATGAGTTACGGGGTGGTAGACGCGTTTTTCGATTATGATTCTACCTAGCCGGTGGTTTGAGAATACTGTCGAGATCACGCTTTCGATTTTTACGTGGCCAGAGTGGACTTGGCCTCGTTACTTTATTAATTGGAGACGTCGAATAGCAATTTACCGCTGTTTTCAGGGATTCGTGTTGGAATTTCCTTTTCTCTTTGTTAAATTTTCGTTAATTCGACTTCCCTATAAATGCGCGGTTTCCGTTGGATAAAGAAATATTGCTCGATCGATTTCCAAATCCAAAGCGTTTTGATCAGCGAAACGAAATATTATTTTTCTGTATGCATTCAACTGTCAACACCCATTGCCAACTGTACCAATCGAAACATTCGTACAGCGATTTTTAATAATTCTCTCGATTAGATTTTATACTCTTTCCTCCAAAACGTTTCGGCTGCTGGAGTTCACCAGGGCGGTTCTTCGATTTCAATTAAGTCGAAAGTAAGACGAACAATGAGGCGCGCGGCGCCAACTTGTCCCGGCGTTCTCCGCGAAATTAATTAAGCCTTAATTGAAATCGTTCTTTGAAATGCTAATTCTTTAACAAATACGCGCGGCCGCGCGCGGAACAATTAAAAATCCGTGCCTCCTCTTTCCTCCCTTTCCCCTCCTCACTGAAAATCGTCCCGCCTTTTTTCTTTGTGCGTTATTAACGCGTGTCCATCGAACGAAACGATCGATCAGAGGGACGAGTCCCTTAGAGGAGGCGCAGAAAAAGGAGAACGGCACGAAACCGGTCGATCGATGCGCTCGAAAAAAAAAAAAAAAAAAAGAAAGGAAAAAAGGAGCCGATACAGACAGAAGGGTAAAAGGACATTTCATCAAGGGTTCTCGCAAAAACGTGCAATTTCATCGTGACCCGAGCGAATTTCCTCGATGCTCCGTGGTTTTCCGCTCTCCTGGAGCCAATGGGGAGGAAACGTCTGTTCAAACAAACGTGTGGTATGATTAAATATGTACATCAAATTTTATTTCATCACGAGCAGGTATATATACAAATAGACATTCGGGGGTGGGTAACTGTCTACGTTCTCTCTTCACCCTCTACTTAGTTTTCTGACGCCGCTTCGTGGAAGCTGACTGGCAGAGCAATCATCGTTACGCGAACACTTCGTATTGGAATCAAGCAGTTCGATGGATAAAACGATATCATATTATATATTTCACTAAAACAAAGGAAACGGCGTAGGATTTATAGAGGTTGTAATATTTAAGAGACAACTATTTCTGTATCTACGCAAATTCGTTTTCTATATCATCAACATAAGATTCGTACTAAAGCCACTTTGACGTTCCCTTTTTCCGATCGAGCCCTTTGATTCCAACGTGGATCTAGCCAGTCCCCCTCCAACGTGATCGTATCTGCATACCGTAATCGTTTATTACGCAACTATATGCACAATTCTTCGCCTTAACGTATTAATACTGCAGAATATTGTTTATGTCAAAATGCGTCTCCTCACCGCGGATCTTTTCGAATCTCTATGCTACAAGAAATATTGATCTAGTCTGTGAGGGTTCGCCGCAATAACCCGATCTGTTTCGATCGAGCGACTCGCTAACAAATTTCTCGAAGAATCTCGCCTCGTTAAAAACAAAGACGCTCGACGCTTTACGTTCGTTCGATAATTAATCGAATGATCGTTCGCGCGAGCTATTTATGTCAGTTATTATTCTTCGCACAATTTCTCACGGTCTCTCATCTACGTTTCCAACGAGTGGCAAGTGTCGTTCATAAAATAGCAAATATTTCCAGCGTCTTGTCAACGCTGGTTTCGCGCTCGTTCCACCCGAGGTACATGATTATCAAACAATTATGCTAATCGCATTTTCGATACAACACCAGTGTACACCAGGAAACGATCGCTATCGACTGGCACGGGCCACTGACCCTTCGCGGTTTGTACCGATTCATTTCGTCGACATAGCCATTTTGCATATTTGAACGCCCACTGAATCAACTCGAGCAACTCTCACTCCACTCACGTGATTCGTCTTTTTCGGTTTTCGTGACACCATGATTAAGATTGAGATGGAAATCGAAAGGATTTTAAGTATTGGACACTTTTTAAATTAACTGCTTTCAACTTTTGATTCGTAGCTTTCGGTGTTCGATCGTTACTTTGAAACTGCACAGCTCGAAGTTATGTATCGTAGTGGTTAGGTGCAAACCGGATACAATCTTCCGATCGAAATTTTCGTCAACGATTAAATTTAGAACACGAGCGTAATAGATGTAAATTTCGGAATCGTGTTCTAAATTTGACGAGCATTTAATTTCCAGTGAAAAGCGTCGAACCGTCTACGCTCTTATCGTAACTCGTGGCTTCAACGCCGAATTTTTACGTCACCAATCTATACATATTTGTCGTTTGAACGTCCCAGATCGTCAATCGCGTGTCAGAACGCGCGCAAAATAAAACTTTTGTCCACACGGTTCGATTCGAACATCGTTTCTCGCGATCTTCAACCTCATTTAAAATTATACTTAATGTATTACTTACTGAGCTCGTATCGTTCAGAAAGTTAAGGGATGGGATCCTTCGTGGCTCTCGAGCTAACTGAAACGAATCGTCTTTGCATCTTACAGCTATTCTCCATCCGCAACGCACTACGAAAAGTCTCTGAACCTTTTACTTTTCTCGTTTATTGCACTATAATCCTGAACTAGTTCATCATACACGGTACCAAAAAACCGACCGTCCAATGGAACGGGACATTCGAGCTCGATACTTTTCGATGATCAAACTTCTCTTCTTCCTGCTTTTTTATCTGTCATCGCCGAGGGGACTCGAACGAACACGGCTCCATCGTCCCGTATCAAAGAACGATATAACAAATTTGATTTATCAATCAGCTAGGGTAATAACTTGGCCCAACGAGAGAAAGACTAGCCTTCCCCTCCTCCTCCTTCTCGATTACCACTGAAAATTAGTACTCGAACGCGTTAATCGTCCCTTTCTCTCGGCGAACGTTATTCGCTCTTGTACTCTTCGGCGTATTCGATAACCGATAAAACGGGCTTCGACGTCGGAATAAAAACGACCGGTTCACGAAGTCGTTCACCGACCGTAGAAAGAGGGACGAGAGGAACGTATTCGTCGATCCGTCTGCCTGTTACCGGACAGTTTCTTCGTTCCGGAAGGGTCCAGTCGTAGAGAGAGCGTTAGTTTCGCTTCTCGTCACGCCCGCGGTGTTAGAAGCGTGGCCACGGCCAGCCTGTACTTGGATTCATACTGCCTTCCTGGGTCGTACGTTAAACTTCAGACCATCTGCAATCCTTTGGTAATGCTCTCGACGTGCTCCTTGGCTCGCATTCTCAGAGCCTGGATGCTCGTTGTGCGCGGATCGTGCCCCGGAGGACTCGGTGGCGCTGCTGCAACGTGTCCTCCGCTTCCTATGCTCGTCATTCCTCCGCTTAGGGTACCTGTCGACCGAGAAAATGATTTTCGTTTCATATCCGGCATTCGATTAATATCATTATAAACTCTATAATAAACACTATCAGGCGGCTTGATAGAAGAACTTTATGCAACGATAGGTATATAACACGCACGAATTCTTCCATCACAGACGGAAATTCTAGCGTCGAAGTTGAGATCTTGAATCGATTTCTGATCGACGGTTTCAAGTTACAGTCGTCGCTTAGAATTTAGGACTTAGGAAGTTTTGGTCTTTCTCAAAAACCGTGCAGCAATGTTCAGTAGGTACCGAAGCAAGTTTCCATAGCAGTTTCAGAAAATATCGTTAGAGTAATAATTTTACCTGGGACTGCGCTTCCAACGGCTCCAACGTTTGGTGGTGACGGCAGTCGTCTCGGAGACGTTAGATAACTGGGATATCCTGTGTGAGGTGCAGCCAGAAAGCCAGGAAGAGCGCTTAATAGACCTGGAGGAGTGAGCCAAGGATCTCCTGGTAGACCCAAAGCCGGGCCAGCTACGTTTCTGCAACGAAAACGATACATTTCAATCGATACGTTTATTCGCCAATTTACATATATATATATATATATATATATATATATATACATTAACCCAGATGTGCTTGTCATGCTTCCAGAAAGTTACATACGTGCAAAATATATTTCCTATCTGTTTCATTGTTTTTGCAGTACGGTATAAACAACAGCGCTATCGGGATTTAATCGATACGTTCGATTTAAATCTTAAGCAAAGAAAGGTATTATTTTGAAAAACTTTGTAAAAAAAAAAAGGAAAGAGAGAATTGAAGAATATTTAGATTAATTATTATTTTACATGTACGCAATTATACGCGTACATGTATTACTCAGGAATATCTAAATCAACACTATAACAAATTATATACAATCGTTGAAACGTTACCTCATATTGGCTGGATGATGGTATTCGCTGAGGCCGAGTCTCGCGGCTTCCATCTTCTCCTGTCTACGCCATTTTGCTCGCCTATTCTGAAACCACACCTGAAACATAAAAACACACAACCATTTATCATACATGTGCTACACGCTAAATGCAGCTTTGCCTTCGTATTTCGCGAGAAGTATATCACGAAAGCGTACGTACGGTCTCGTGGCAATACAGCGAAGCGGGGTTACATTCGCCATTCGTGTAACTTTCAACGGAAAGTCATGCATTCGAATGGTACGATTTTGCCGTCGGAAACAGAGAGCAGTTACATGAAAGGCAGCAAGTTCATCGTGAAGTTAGTAGTTCGAAAAATTCTTCTTGCGAGAATCGAATGTTAGGAGCTTTACGAAGAGCGTCGAAAGGAAAAGACAAGCCGCGAGCAAGGGTAGCCAGAAAATGGAGTTCCTTTGGCGATTCACGATACCGTGCAGGCGAGAAAAGTGGCTAGCAAAGCTCTCTTATCCTCTTTCTCCGATTCCTATTCTTACAGAACTCCCTTTCTCGCTCTCTTACCTTCTCACCCTAATCTTCCGTCTTTCTTAGTCTCGTTCATCCGCCCTATCCGTGGCATTCGTTTCCTCGAGTTGGCTGTCTCGCTCGCTCAGAAATGGGAAAGGAGGGTTGCGGAGAAATGTCTCTGGGCGGGGCGGTCCACCCCTGGAGGCAGCACGGGCCAAGAAAAGGAGGTAAGAAGAGAGCTCGTAGGGTGAGAAGAATCCGCGCGGGGACCACCCTTCTTCGACATCAAGAGAGTAACGAGGGTAACTGTACGGGGCGAAATCGAAAGTGAGCGACGTGACGGCGCTCTCACCGATCCCAAGGTGGACCGAAAGAAGGGCAGGAGAGAAGAAACGCGGCGCCCGTGACACCCGAGGAGGGAACGAAGAGGACGGTCGGCCATGTTGATTTCTTTATTGTAACATGGCTGCTGTTGGCAGCCCGCTAAAGTCTGTCGCGATAAGTATCGGCTGCTGGCTTCTCGCCTTATGAATTATTCAGTGGCGCAGAGACACGCCGATACCCCCTATTCCGTTTTGATCCGTGACGAATGTACGAGAGCGAGGGAGAAGGTAAATTTCAAGAAGAGGGAGACGATGGAGGGAGGAGAGAGGGAAACGTCGATGCGAACGATCGGTATGGACATCCTTTTTTGGCTCTGCTCTGTGAAATCGCATCGTCACGTTCGCGTACATTGCCAGTCGCGCTTCGTGATCGTCAGTATGAGCAAATAACTGGCTCAATAAGCAGTGAAAAACAAGATCCGATGACTAAAGCAAAGCGCTTGTAGCTTTCTCGAAATCTAGGCAGAAAGGTGGATAAATTTGTTGTGAAATTCGAGAGACGCGAGAAACGTCGAGTATCCGAAACCGCGTTCCTCTCGAACAACACTTATCGAGTTTCATTTTCGAGAAATTCCGATCGTTTACACAACCGTCGGCTTCCATCGGCGCGTTTCGATACAACGAATAAACCAATCGGATTCGCGCGGGAATCTGCAGGTTCTGAAATCGGATTTCCCAACAAGACTTCCGTCGCAACGAATATCCTGCTCGTCTCCGGTGGGCCATGAGGAAACGCGCGTGCGTCTCCGCGCAAACTATATCCTATCTGGTCGTCGTCGTCGTCGTCGTCGTCGTCGTTCCACGTCGACCTAGACGACACCGTACCATTTCTCTCTATCTCGTTTTATTGTGTAATCCACTTTATAATTTCCCGTTTAACTCCCTGAATTCTCTCGTCATCTCCCTACTATCTTTTCTCTCTCTTTCTCAATGTACTCCACTCCTTCCACATACCGTTTCGTTGCAACGAGGAGAAGTGTCGCGTTCAAATAATAAATCACGAATAAATTGAATGTCCCGTCGTCGTCGTCGTCGTCGTCGTCGTCGTCGTAGTAACAGACGATAGCGACGAAAGAGAAACGGCTAAAAATACGGAAGGAACGAGAGCATCCGTGTTAACGGGATAACTCTGGTAAAACAGCAATGTTAAAGGGGCGGAGGGGAACGGATATCGAGGCATTCCCGGGCTCATCAGGGCGATATTCCACTCTCGAGGACGAGAAGCAATTTTCTTTCCTGGCTCCGTAGATGAGGAAACGCCATGGACAAGATGCCACGTCGAAATGATGGGAAAATAAGCGAATTTCCCTTCGTATCTCTTATATATCCACTTCTTCCCGTCTTTCATCCTTCCACCGTCTTGTTTTCTCTCTTTGTTTCGCTGTATATCCATCTTTCTCTCGGTCTCCACCCCCTCGAACAACGACGCCCGTCGTGTATATAAGAATCGTACCCTCCTTCTCTCTTCTCTTCTCTTCTCTTCTCTTCTCTTCTCTTCTCTTCTCTTCTCTTCTCTGCAGAAGGAAGGTGAGTTGCTCGTTGGTGGCCGGAATGCTTCGTCTATCCTTTCTTACCGTGTTTCTCTATCGCTCTCGTTCCTCTCTCGCGGAAATATAAAGAACAGGGCTAACGCGGCTTAACCATTTTAGGTCGTAAATTTATTAGAGTAGGTACTTCCATCTTCTCCATCTCCGACCCATCATTCTCCGCCCACCTTCTACGTTTCGCTCCTCATCCTTCGGCTTTCTTCTTTCTCGGCCAGTCAGCCGAGCCATCCATCCATCCATCCATCCACCCGCCCACCCACCACCTTCTCGATGCAGCGCGACGCTCCTCGGCAATGATATTGCCAAGGTAAACTCGCTTAGACGATTTAAATGCAAGAAAATTGGAATAAAATGGAAGTAATTTCGAGATTAAAATTGCACGTTGCGTTTGCCTGCGTGAACGCGGTCTGCCCGCGGGCTGCTCTTCCTAGAGCATCGACCGCAACCGATTCTGCACGAAGAAAGCTGCTTTTTCGGGTTTCGTAGCTGTCGATAATTTAACATTTCTTCGATCGCTTGTTACGTGCGTAGCATCTAGAATTTTAAACACTTTATCGACAACGAACTTTTACCGTGAACAGTGACCTATTTTTGCCAACATTTTTAGAAGATGGACAAAAATATCGATCGCTTCTTTTTTAATTACTTTAAAAAAACTCGATGCACATGCAACATTTCGTATATCGCATACGCGCAGTACGGTTACCTTTCATAAATAGATCGGGATCTTTTATACACTCGTGCGAAATTCGAAGGCGCAAAGATATATGAAATATCCATAGTAGCGTACACGTCGTAATATTTAGTAGGCGAAACAAATCTGTTTCGAAATAAGATGTAACAAAGTTTCTTTCGTTGGTAAAGACGTCGACCGAGATATTAATCGAAACGTTAAATAAAAAAGAACATATACATAGCTTTTAACTATAAAAAATTACAATATCCTGCACTATGAAGAACCGAGCGTCGTAACGATAAAAAAGAAACGATGGAACGACACGCACACATAGCTGAGATGTAATACGCTACGATGGCTGCAGAGAGGTGTAACGGTTGCACGATTTTCGTTAACGATTTTCCCTTCCATTTCGCGCGCTGGTTACGCTCGAAACGCGGCCGAAATCACGTTCACGCCAAGCCCCGTTACTTTCGACAGAAAACCACTTTGCTAGGTTGGCGCGCTTTGCAGTCGGACCCGGAAAATCTCGGCCCCCCGGTTTCGGGGAGAAAAGAAGCCAACAGAGTGGTCGTTTACAGGGAAATATCGACGTTAACGTCATTCAGGCGGCCGCGTAACAGCTTTCGTCGATCACTATCGCTGTACGGTGACGAGACAAGCTCGTCGAGACCCGCGTATCGCGGCAAAAATCACTTTTCCATCCGGTTGTTGCCATTTCTTTCATCCCCCCTTCCTTATCCTAGCTATTCCCAATCATCCCGCCAAGTTCGAGAGCGCATCGTTCCGGGACGATGATCGCTTTATCCTCGCCGACGACCCACGAATTCGGATTAGCGCCGGTAAAAAGGTATTCGAGAGCCGCTCACGCCACGTCGAACTCATTGTCGTTCGTGCTGGTATTAACAGATTTCACCTATTGTTCGACTACTATGGTGGCCTTAAGTTTGCCGAAGGAGTTGCGAACTCGAAGAGGTGTCAACGTGTGTTTCACGCGTCTGCGGTTTCGCGTTTGCTCCTTAGGTTGCAACTTTCTACGATATTTTCCGTCGCACCTTCTGCACAGTTCTCTACAGGAAGCTCGAGAATGTTCGATTAATCGATCCCGCTTCTTCGGAATTTTTCAACTTTAACACATATTTGAATCTAGGATCCAACGTTCAAGGTATTCAATTTTTTGTGGACGAACGACTAATGTAACTTTATTTAGCGCAAGATGCACGATCGTAATGTCATCACTTTTCACTGTTTTTCAATTTAGGATACCGGTCAGACTCACTCGATATGTATGTTTCATGTCACGACAGTGTCACGCTAGTCGTAAGTTAGATACGCCGTATCTTCACTATATTCGTCGAATAAACTGTCTCGCACAATGATCAAAAAATTATTATCATGAAGAAGACGGTTTTGTCTTCAGTCTTTAGCAATCTACAGATGTCGATATATTTAATAACGAAAATAGTGATTGATCTTTTAAACTTTCTAAAGTGTCGTGGATCATACGGTTAAAACGATTATCGCAATAGTAATCTAGATCTCGTACGTGAATATATAATCGTACATGGTAAACAAAAATTACAACCAAAGACAAAGCTCTATTTTGCAATAGAATTATACCTCATCAAGCGCATAGAGATTCAGGAACGATTCGCGCAGCTACTGTAAAACGGGCCGGTGTTTCCAAATGCAAGAAAGGTACGTTGGATATCATTTATTTCTCCTTCGAGTATATTACAAGTTTATCAAAGCTGTATCGTGGACGTAGCGCGACACAGGAAAGGGATAGGCGGGAGGCGGACACGTTTCGAATATAAGGCTAGATTCCGGTCCAAGGCACCGTGACCGTGGTATGCATAGAGAAGGGAGATGTTTGGAGAGGGTTGGAGTCTATTATTCAGCGTGCTTTTTATACACCCCCCCTCCCTCCCAGAAAACCACTCTCCCTCTCTACCCTCTAGTCCTATACTATTTCCCCCTTCTCCTTCGAGGCCCTGTCAAACTGTCGTGCAAATTCAATTCTATACAGTCGTTCTCATTTCGATTCGAGTCGAAGGCCGCGGCAGAAGCGTGCTGAGCAGAAAGGGCCAGCGCGCAGCCTGGTCGTCTATGCACCCGCACTGCGGATACGTTCGAGGATAATTGACGATGCGGCGTGACTCGTGCAGCGTGCGAGTTAAATCAATTCCACCGGGTGGAGGGTGGTCAGTTTCTAGTTAAACGGAACGAGCTGGTTCGCCGATCGGTCCGACTTTCCTAAACGTTTTGATTTTCCACGTGATTTTCCGCCTATTCCCACGGCCATCCCGATCATCGCCTATATTTCATTCTCGTTATCCGACGCGAATACTTTTTGCCCCCGATCGATTTCTAATTCGTAGATTTTTTGTTTTAAGCTGAATATATACGTTTTACATACGAGCTGTTCAGGAGCCAAATTGCTCAACTCCAGAAATCGAAAGACATAAACACCGTTTTCTCCAATTTATTTTGAAATCTTATGCGACGCAAATAAGTCACTCGTTTCTTGACAATTGAACGTTAATCGTGCACTTGTGTAACGAAACCGAGTAATTGATAAAAAGTGAAGTTAACCAATTTGATCCCTGAGAGACCAGAATTTATTTAGATGTAAATAGGACGGAGATTTTTGTATAAGCAGAGAGGGTTTGGAATTTGATGGTAAACGTGTTAGGATAAAGGATGAGCGTCACTGGGAAACTCCTCCAATAAAGCCACCCCTGTCGTTGCGTGTAATCACCCTTAAACACTCCAACGCCCCGGTCTAACCCCAGCGTACTGCGATACAATACTAATGTGCTACAAATAACATCCCAAACACGAGGCGATTTCACTTCTACAATGAGGCTAAACGGTTCCATGTACGACAACGACGGATACGAAGGCATCGGATCGTTCGCTCGTTGTCGAGAGGATCCTTGTACACACCCGTCGCCGAACAATGAGCCTTGTTGTGCGTTTCTTTTCAAGGCAGATCATCGAGGATCGTTTTTGTCAGGAAGTCAATCGATGACGAAACGGTAAAAAGTATGTGGATATATTTCTTGATTTCCTGGTGAGAAATACAACGAGAATTCGATATTTAATCCACGCGTAGGCGATCAAAATGTTGCAGCTATCCAACAAATGCATAAAAAAGTTTGAAATTTTTGCGCAAGTCTGGATGTGAAAATATACATATATATAAGGAAAAAAATAGAAATTTGGCACGTGATATTATAAAAATATAGAGAGAAACATAGGAATATTCGATTTTAGAGATTTCTTGGAATTTCCTATATCTCATTCATCTCAAACTTTTCAATAGTACTTGAATCAAGAGGATATAACCTATGGATTTTAAACTACAATTTTGTTAATCTATCGCGTTTTTATTTATAACTCTTACAAATAGTTACAACAAACCTCTTGTATGTGTATATTCACGCTAATGTTGATGAAAACATGGTATCTGATTGAACGATAGACGGTAGCAAAAAGTTTCGCAATAAATTTATTAGATACTTAAAGGAAAACGTTTCTAACGATGCTGAAGAGTCGTGTTTGCTTACACTGTTCGCTGGTATTTGTCGGAACAAGCTCAAAAATAAACGAATAAACGAATATTCTGGTTATTTGATTAATTGTAAAGAGAGAGAAAGGGGGAGAGAGAGAGAGAGAGAGAGAGAGAAGGGGAGACACAATTATGCAAAGTACCAAAACGACGTTAATCGCGGTTAAACAGTCGCTTAATCGATGCGCTTAAAATTGTCCTACTTTGCTTTCCTATTCTATTTGCGACTCGTTCCGCGCCATTTGTACAGTTGGTTCTTCTATCTTTTTAATGGCGAGTCAAGTACCAAGAATAAATGTTATTAATACGCCCCGAGAGGACGCGGTCTTTTCAGATAACAAAGGATTATTAGATTGCAGTTAATATAAATATAGAAGGACGGAAAGTGAAGGCAAATGCTGGTATAATTCTAAAGGAAGAGGAAACCGTGCGAGCCAATGAGAATAATATACTGGCAATTACGTGCAAGGGGCTTGCTGAACGTTTTCTTTTCCTTTCTTTCCTTCGTACGCATTCCTTTCCTTCGTTTTTTTTTTTTTTTTTTCGATCAAGGATTATGAACGATCGACTTTCTCAATGATCGGAGAAACACGGAAGTGTCAAGAACACGAATCATGCCCTGAAATTCGATCCTTCTTATTAAGACCCTGTCGACGTCGAAAGAAAGAGGGGTTTAAATCGAACGCAGAATACAGGGGCTGGCCGTTACCGAGGCAAAAATAGTTCAAACAACTTATGAAAATTCTGCAGCTTTCCTGCTTAAGAAAATACCAATCGATTCTGGCAATAGCGTATTAAGCATCTGTATACGCGTTATTTCCATCGATACAGGTAACCTTTTAATCGTTACATTTACGTAATTCTACGAAATAGTATTACGCTTCAGTAATTACACTATATGTTCTACATTAGCAGACACATAATAATATTTTCGTTCGTATCATTCATTTTATTAAGATGTACGTAAATAATGATATTCCGACGGTTATAAACATTAAAACTGGTTTCATACGAAATGCGATAACGAACCCCGATACTCCCTCGAGAGAATATTCATTGATCAGGATTTTGCACTTGTTCCAAAAGATTTAATACACTTGGCAAAAGTTCGTCGAAACTATTTACAAGAGTTGTAATAGAAGCACGATAGATTAATAAGCATGTATTGAATTTCATAAATTGATTTATATCCCATTAAAAAATTTGCTAACGATTAAATGGATTCCGGGAAATTCCTTCAAGATCTGAATCTGTATTGTAAAATTCGAATTGTACATTTTGCTCTTTGCCGTACTTGCTATCTAAATATCGCTGTTTGTACCAAGTTCTTTCCCTCTAATCAAATCGCCAAAATTTAATCGTCCCCGCACCAATGTAATTCTTACATTCACAATCGACGCTTCCTCCGTTCGAGTTTACAAAAACTACCGAACATCCGGCACAAGCACAGCTATCAACGTTCTCGTTAATTAACCATCCTGCAAGTTATCCGGGCCGTTTGAACCGCAGTCGAATCGCGGCGAAATCAAAGCCAAGGATCCTTTATCCGACGGCGGAGCTCCGGCTGTCATCAGTCTCGTGGTCTCGTTTTAAAAAGTCGGTCACAATGCGAGGTGGCCGAGACAACGGGCCGCGCCAGACTCCGACCTAATCACGAGGGTGTATTATCGCGTGAATGAGCCCCGCAGAAATTCGGCAAATTAGCCTTATGGCCCTCGTATTTTGACACCGCGCGTTCATTGTCCCGCCGTGGACTCCCTTTCTCGCTTGCCAGCCGCGGAATCGGATTCAACTGAATGCACCCTTTGTCCGCGAACCTATTTACCAAGCAATATGCTCGTAACCCCGACACGAGACCGACTTCTCCCTTTTTTACTGGATACACCCAGAGACATGGAATTTTCTCGATGGCTGCACGCGCACGTTGCACCGTTTCGCCGCCATTACGGAGAACCGACGATCACAATGTCCATCGAATCTCGTCGTTGTCTACCATTTTTATTCCTTATTCTTTCTTCCTTACTGTTGGATGGAAAATTTCGCAAAGAAAGGCGTACGATTGTTCCATATACGGCACAAACGAGTAACGGGATGCTGCATCGTTGTAACTTTGTAATACATTTCTATACAAAATATACGAAACGTAGAGTAGAAAATATCAATTTTCCAGGTTAATGACGGACAAGTTTTCAAAAATCGCACCTACCATTCATTGATGCAGGAGTTTGCGAAAAATATCGCTGTCAACGCGACTACAAAGGAAATTAACGGTTACCAACCGGTGAACCACCCCCGATTACGATAATTGGAAGCGGAGAACGGAGGAAAAAAGTGGAAAAACCGCGAGAACGGGCTGGATAAAGGAACTCTTGTGCAGCCGGGTGCAGCGTGGCTGCACGTGAAAATCCGTCGCCGATGTAATAACTCTAATAACTCGTAATAAAGCCCGGCTGGAGTCATATTAGCGTCAGGAGCACGCGTGGGCGCACAAAGGGCGGCCGCCCTCTACAAACACTGTGACTTTTGATGATTATTAACTTCACGGGCCAGCCACGTCGACCAGGAGATGAGTAACGGAGGGAAAAGGTGAAAGGGGAGAGGATCCGTAGGCCCTACACAGTAATCTGTTGCCCCGTAGGCTTTTCTAGTCCTGCTTTCTGCCCTTCTCTTCTCCTTCCACGTTTCACAGAGATTCCTACCTCACTCGCTCCCCCTTCGTCTCTCTGTTTCACCCTCGAAGAGCCAGTCAACCCTCCTACTACCGCCTGGGAACCAAATTAATAGTTAGTTCTACTGGATATATCTCGAATTCGGTGTATTCCCCGGCGAGTGACCCGCCAGCTTCCCTTTCCTTCCTCCTTGTCTCTGGCTGCGTTTGACATCGGTTACTCGTTAAAGGGCCGCGCGATATCTCGATCAAACGAACCTCTTGCGGCCCTCGAATGGGGTTAATTGAACGGGATCGCAGAATTGATAATTTACGGTGCCCTTTGCACTGACCAACAGTTCTTACTCGACTGTTTTCGGTAAACGAGCATATATACACACGTATGTATAACATACGTATACACTCCCGGGAATTTAAATCAGACTATGATCATATCCTGGTTTTCATGAAAAATTTAGTTCTCGTTAAATTATTAGCGTATATATGTGTGTGTGTGCGCGTGTGTGTGTATAATACGTAAATAAGATTGCGAAGATTTGAGAAGGCAGAGAGGTAAGAAGAATATTCCGCTGTACGATTTTACTTATAGATACGAAACTTTTGACCAATGCGCGTGCTTATTTTCGTAATTCTAATGAATCTACGAGAGATAACTAATCAGATCTAGATTCTTTCCGACGGCCTCTTTTTATAACGATATTTATCAGCACTCATTACGATATATTTGAAGGAGAGAACTAGCTCGCTAACTAGGTTTCGTTCTTTCAATTATGTCCATATAAATAAGAATGTCTATAAAAATCTACAAATAATCGTGCTAATAGTATTCGAGAGAGATTAATTTTTACCGAAAAGCATTGTTCTAAATTCCCTTCGTTGTGCAAACACCGCTCTATTATCTCACTTCAGAGAGCAAAGTTTTCTTCGTTTAAGAAAACGAAAGCTACTAGGATCGTTTATCTTTAGCCGATCGTTCAAACGATTCGAGGAAATCGACGGATACGAGGCGGATCACAGGACAGTTTAGTGTTACTAATCCCTGAGGGGCGCGATTTCCAGGTTGCGCATTCATCGTTCTGCTCGAGTCTCGGCTGCCTACCTGGCGATCCGCCGGGACGTTCACGGCCAGAAATCTCGAACTCTTGAAACGGATATATTTTCACGAAGTGACATTCATCCCCGCCGGAGAGAGTGGCTCGGTTCTGCCTTTGTAAGGGATCCCCTCACGGTTGCATTTTGCATCTATGCGCCGGTGTCCCGGAGATCCGTGGAGAGCCGCGCATGCAGCGGCAAGAAATTCGATCTTAAACCACTCCGGAAAAAAAGGAGACGAGCCAATGAAGGCGAGGAAACGTGGGGTGGGGGTCGGGGGGATAGAGAAAGGTGAGGAGGGGGAGGAGGGAGAAGGGGGTAAAGAGGGGGAGGGGCAGCAGCAACCAGTGGAATTGAATACGTCTGTACCTGAGCCCGACAATGGGCTTCGTAATTCGATTACAAGGACCGCCAGCTAATTGTTAATTGCTGGCCTCAGGACCATATGCCGACAAAGGTTTCATAACATTATATGGAATATTAAAACGAGCAGGCACATGCGTGGATTTTCTATGCGTGTGCCCTACATGAAGGCCCTTTGCTGGCCTCGTAACGCGGTTAGGCAAAACCACCGCCACTGGTTCCAGGATCCAATTCCTTCGTGGGAAAAGCCTTCTTTCCTTTCTTTCTTCTTTCGCTCGTTAATATGTACAAACTTCGGCTTCTCTCCATCCATCTTTCCTACTGATAATCCTGATTTTATAAAATTTAGTACGTGTTTAAGTAATTCCTCCAGATGTACAATTTTTTTGAGAACTGTTGTTCCTTTTATATCGCGTCTCCTACTTTTAGGATCTCAATCCTGCAAAATTTAGTATTTGTATGAGAATAATTCTTCCAAACACAGACATTTCGTGGACTCCGTAGTAATAGGTTGGAAACGAAGACTTTCCGTAATCTATCGACGATATTATGTCGGTAGAGAGGGGCGGGATAAGGGCGCGATATAGTCTTTGGGGAAACAAAAGAACGCAGTGATACGATAACTTTCTTCTTGTCCGCAATTAGCAAGATTTAATCATGCTCGCGTGTCATGCGGCATATCGTTAGAAGTCTCAACTTATATGCATGCAACGTCGCTCTTATCGTCTTCTTTCCATCGAACTCCAAACGCGTAGTCCTCTTTTCTGAACTCGTTAACCAACTCTCAAGGACCGACTCCGCCGCAATTAATTATCCTCGTAATTACATCTGTAATTTGCGTCGAACGACGCTTGCTG
This sequence comes from Bombus hortorum, assembly GCA_905332935.1. NCBI lineage: Eukaryota > Metazoa > Arthropoda > Insecta > Hymenoptera > Apidae > Bombus > Bombus hortorum. Next base: position 18,038,830 of record HG995193.1, read on the forward strand.
ACGAGTGCAGCCTTTTTCCAGCCAACTCTGTCTCTTTCTCTCTCTCTCTCTCTCTCTCTCTCTCTCTCTCTCTCTCTCGCACGTTCGCTCTTCCTCGAGGCTCATCCCGCTTAAACCCGCTCGCGCATTTCGTACCCTTGGTGTTTAACGGCTAATCTGCCAAATGAAGTGTTTTTGTGTTTGAGCACAACACTTCGTCTCAATAGAGGAGCAAAACCGCCCTCGGGAAAAGGGTTGCTCTGACATGATTGATGCTCGAGGGGGCAGAGCAAGGGTCCGCCAACCCTTTTTAGTCAAGCGCTAAACGGAGTGCTTAATTGAGCCACAGACCTCAGAACCTCGGACAGCTAATCTTCCGAACGTATTTACAGAAAACGATGGACCTTTCCTCTTTCTTGTTGCTCGCATGCCACGTTTCTTTCGTCTTTCCACCGTAACTCAGTTTTTTTGTCCTTACTGCTGGCTATAGCATTTTACAGCAATATTTTTATTTGTAAATCACGAGAGTTATGTTCTTAACAGCGCCATTAACTTTTATCGGTTTATCGAATAATAATAACGGTAAGTCGAGAAAAGTACAGAAAGAAATAAGGAATTGTAATTCTGCGAAGATGTAGCTTGATTATTCGAAGAGTAATAAAGAAATTTCAATCTTCATCCGGTATCGTTGAGTTGTAATTTAAAAAATGATATGTATTAAGACTTTGATAAATTATTTCAAAGAAAACAATTATCATAAGGTGTCCTACTAACGATATCTATACTTGGATAAATTCTCTATTAAAGAAGTCTGGCAACAGCCACAATTAAAAATTCAATAGAATCTCGCCCATAATTCGTTTAGATAATAAGAAGTTTGATAATAAGAAATTCCTTAATGTTAAAATATTTTATCCTAATTTACATTTTACATTTGTTGGGTACAGAAATATAAATTAAAATTATCCTAAAACTAAACTAATCTAACTCGAATCTGTTTCAAATTCGCGGCTCATCCGTAGCTCAACAATACCAATTGAGGATTAAAGATACACACATATATATATATATATATCTTTTTAGTCTCGCGAAACCGTAAAGTTACTTTATATTTCACAGGGATTGATACCGTCCTCAGGGTCGACGAGGAAACGATGAATGCTGGCGCGCATCCCCGTCTCAACGCGCGCGCGCGCACGAACGAAAGGACGAACACTGGCCCGTAATGGAGTTTCCAAATATTCGGGGAGCCCTCGCTCAATTTCGAACAATTTGCATTTAGGGTGAAGTGCAATTAATAGGAGCGGGGTGTTGTCCCGTGCCATTCCACGCCTATTAACACTATATTCCGCGGGAGTTTAGCATATCGAGGGGGCAATATTGAGTTACGCGACAGTAATTATAATACTCGTTAGACGGCGCTGCAAGAGTTTACCCACTTCGCATGCTCTCGCGAGCCGCAGGATCGAAGGATGTGTTTCTGCGCCGACTTAAGGGTCTTGACAGTCTGTTACCGTGAAAACGAACCACGTTGCCAGATCCATTCCCCCTTGAAACATTTAAATTAGAGGAGATGGAAAAAGATGCCTCGTCGATTAATTCGAAAGCGTTAATCACATAAAGGGTTAAACCTATGTTCTATTCCCCGGGGATTGTTTTCTTAGGAATAAAACACGACAACCTTTATCCGCAATTGTTTCACGAGCTTAAAACGGGAAGTTTATTATCCTTCTGATGGAAGGTTGCTTAATGAAACAGCGGTAACCCGCGAGTTTCGTGTAACTTCGATTAAAAAAGGGGGTTGATCTTTCCGAGAAATCTACGAAGGGCTCGTTCACGCAACTGACGACGGACTTTTACTTATTTTTAAACGAAGAACTCGCGGAAGGGGCGAATCCAAGGAAATTATATCGGGGTAAGTACCGGGAGGTGTTACGAAAAGCATAACAAAACGCGATAAGAAAGTTGAATGTTTCTTGCAAACAGATTAGTAGATTGCCGATGCAAAAAGATGAACGTGCAAGTCGAAGTGCTTGATCACTGAACATTTTTTCGTAACACCTTTTACGCCTAGTACTATGTAAAGGAAAGTTCACGAAATTTCTAGTGGGTGAGAAGCGAATCTTCCGAGTTATCGAAAGTACATTTCCTGAAACATCTTGAAAATATCTAACCGATAATTTTAACCATTAAACTTAACCATTAAAGGGAATCCATTACGCATACAATATCCATATACCTGTAAATACAAACGACTCGAACATATTTCCCACCTATCAAAAAACTTTCTATTCTTAGAAAAATTCTTCGAATTTCCAAATTACACGCTTCATGCTCGAACTCCGAGCTGAGCGAATTCGTCTGACTTATTACGTCCGTTACCACTTGACACTCAATCGAGCTGGCGCAAGTGGACAGTAGTGCTGGACGTTTTTCTGCTTTCTGCTTCCTCGGTGGACCAGGGGGCCAGAAGAGTCTTTCCGACGCGTTCCGTCGCATTATATTCTTTTTCGTTCCTTCGTGACGGCCTCCGTCGCGCAGCAGGTGTCCCGCTCTCACGATCTTCGCTATTTCCCGCCACCCCATTTTCTCTCTTCTCCGGGCGCCGGGACTCTTCTCTCGCGCCTAGCACGAGGCCATTATCTTATTTTCCGCCTGGAAACATCGCACCCACAAGAAAAACGATCTGATAGGGGGAAGAAGGCCGACAGAGAAAGCCCATTGGCTGTTCACGCGGAAGATCAGAGGTGCTTGCGCGTAATAACATTTGTATCTGCGAGCGTCTTTCTTTCTTCCCGACGATATCAAGCACAGTTCGAGATATTCGAGGCCATCAGCCTACCACGATTGGATGGATAGTTGGGATCGTTATTAACGTTGTCGAGTGATGATTTTAAGCTGCTTGCTAATGGCAAAACGAAAAGAGGATCAAAGGAGCTAAAATCATGTTCGAACTCGGGATTATTTAAAAACTATGATGAATCATCCGAATCGTTTTACTGGCAATCGAAAAAATTTGAGAGTCATGGAGGACCATTGAGATTATACTAGTAGCAACCAAGATTGATGAAATGTCAAAGCCACTTATTTTCATTTAAAGAATACAATTATTGTCGAATAGTCTTGTTTCTCTCAAGTGCACGGTTTGAATCTATTGGAACAGCCCTCACTACGGGACAAATCTACTTAAGTGGATTAAGATATCAATATCTTTCTTCCTGGTTATTATCGTAGTTACGGCAGGAAAGAATTACGGTTGTACAATCATATGTCTTTCTTCTCACGGGATATATCGTATATTACGATACGTTATAAAAGGCGTACAAATAGCAATAGTAGTAAAAGTAGAGGAAGTAAGACGCCACTTCATCAAGACATTATTTTGATTTATGTATGTTCACAATCGAGCAACCTATACGAATATCTTTCTTTATCCAGGCGCAACCTGGTGCAAGAATTCTCACTGCCCTCTGCTAAACAGCTTTACGGTGCCACGCATGGGTATTAATATCACGACGCGAAGCTTATGGTTCTCGGTCTACTGACCACGAGGGGTACGAGCAAGTCGGTTGCAACCAGGGGAACAACTATATCCGTTCTACGCTGCCAAACTACGGTACACAATACGGTACATAATTAAATCCATAAAACAACGGTAACTACAAAAAAAAAAAAAAAGAAGAAAAGAAAGAAAGAAAAAACGAAGCCATAAAATTCATTGCAATTCAACATCCTCGATCAAAATCCCTTTCGAAGAAAAGGGAACGCAATTATCGTGACATTCGCTAATTAAACAAATAGAGATCACTGAACGCGCATAATAATTGAAGAGCCGAAATGTTAAAAGATCTAAATGCAAAACACAGACAATGATTGTCAATAAATGTACCTTTCGATATAAAAAAAAAAGCAGGCCGCTGGCGCATGAGCCACGGCTAACGCGTTCGTTAATTTTCTCTACGCTTTTTCCGCATTGCGTGCGCAATTGCGTGGGGAAGCGGCGCGGAGCCGTCGCGCAGAGATATTCGCGGCAGTAGCCATGGTTACGGGCGTTGATCGCCAGCCCGCTAGGCGGAGGCGGCGTGCGTGACTAATTTGACACCCCGTAGATATAGGTGCGCCTAACCCAGACAGTCACCTGCGATTCGTGCCGGCCTCGTGTCGGTGCTAACGATCACGATTTGGCCCCTTAATAAAACCGAATTAAACGGGCCGACAAGCACCGCCACCGACTCGCTTCGATTCGAGTTATTCAGTCTAAATAATTGTAAATATAACCCTTTTTAATAAACTGTTACACGCATATTTTCTGATTAATCGTTTCATGCACACATATACGTATGTATGTATTCGTGTAAAAGGAAAATGCACGACTATCTGAAGCTGTAGGGATAAGCGTAGTTGAACGCGTTTTGAAAATATTTACGTGATTCGTCCAAAAGCGAATGAAAGAAATTATGAAACAGAGGAATCGCGTGTAAGACGCGTGAATTAATTCCAAAGCGATATTCGTTGAGCTTTCTTCCATTACTATCTGACTGTGTAATCTTATTTCAGTATCGACATAAACCCTTCTATTATTCTATTCCTCTAGAGATAATGTAATAAACATTCTTACTAAACACGTTAAAGCAATTGTACTTTTATCCCGTGAAGGAACGGTGCGTGGTACGTTAAAGATCAAACGATGTGTTTGCCGAGTAAAATAGACGTGGAATTATTGTTTGAAACGAGGGTTAATTGTTTAGGGAGTAGTAGAGGTAGAATATTATTAATGCAGTTCGTATGCAAGAAAATAGTTGTAGAACGACGCGTGTCTCTTGCCTTTGAACGGGGTTTCCATGCCGACGTGACGGTAAATAACGTCAAGCACCGTAGAAGCCCCTTATATTTCGTACATACGTTCTTGCTTCCTGGTAAAGATGATTTTCTTCCTAGAAACTAACCCGTTTTCACCCTTCCTGTTCTTCTTGTTCAGTCGAGCTGCTCGTACAGGGGTCGCGCATACACAGGTATTTCGAGGTTTTCCTCGTACATACGCATGCAAATTACTTTCGCATGATCGTCGAAAACATTTTTCAACGGCGTAAACGCGTACGGCGGTTCCGATTTTCTTTGTAAATGGAACGAAAACAAGGAAGATCGCTTTTAAATTGCGCTCTCAAAAGCTTTCAGAAACGATTGCAGCTTCGATATTAGTTTCACGTCCCACCCCCGTCGTGCCTCCATCCCCTTGCTACCCACGCCCATCTATCACGCTCGACGAATGTATTTCTCGTCGTAGGCGAGAGCGGTTTGAAATTCTTCCGCGACTCGGTGTGCGAGCGGACGAAAAAAATTGTAATCGAATTGGAGTATTTTTCCAATTGGCTATCGTCGAGCGGTCGAGCGCGTCGAACGATCGACCATCCGGCCACGGCGGATTCTTTTTCTCTTTCCCTTTCTCTCTCTCCCTTTCTCTCTCTCTCTCTCCTTCTCTCTTCAAATTAGTTGGCCTACCGCGAAAAATCAATCTGCCCGCTTTTTTCCGCCCATCTCTCCGTGCCTTTTCCACGACGATTGTCGATTCCATTTTCTCTTTTTCGTTCGCCTCGGGAAAATACGCCGGCCATCGATTCGAATTCCCCATGGCGAAATGTCATAGACTCGTCGCGATTTCCGTGCGACGCGTTTTCTTAGGTAATGAATTTCAGCGTATAGATCCGGGAATCTCTACTCTCGTTCTTTATTTGCCAATTACATTTAGGAATAATTCTCCTAATAACTTGCATTGAATCCAGAGAATCGAATATTTCATTTACCATTTGAGATCAATTCTATAAAATTGGGATCAGACGCAACAGTTGATGTTATAAACATTATTTTTTAAGGCGGCCTTAGAATTTACTTTCTTTGTGCTATCTTTTTCGATTGATATACCGATCGAAGTAACTTATTTGTTTCTTTATAATTCACACATTGATCGTACATTTAAATAGCAAAATTGACAAATTTACGGAAAACGAAGTTGATCAGTTTGACTTTTGAGAAGCTCGGTTAACTTAATATTAAATATAACGTCTATGTATTTGGCACGATTTTCGCTTTGTATCATATACCTTATTGAACGACGAATTGACCCTAATCAGCAGGTGTTTCACGATAGAGCCAATTTCGACGAGTGTTTCCAGCGAAGTTCGCCCTTATATCGATTCCAATTCTACCAAATCGCTGGCCTAAGGCATGTTTTTTAACAACCGAACTCACGATCGCGTGCCGGCAAAGCGAAACTCGCGTCGACGATGCGCCTAATCGTATAATATGCAGCAGTAAAATTTTGTTATTGTCCGATTAAGTACGTGGGAAAAGAACGAAAGATGATTAATTATCTCGTAGTGAAAATTAAATATCTTTCAGCCATAGAAAGTTCTTAACGTTAATGCTCATCGTTTCTGTTACCACGAGACAGCGATGAATGGAAACTGCTAAACACAGAATTGAACTTGTGGAATAATCATGGAAGACAACTTGCACCACCAATTATCTTTATCTTCTCAGAAACCTCGTACCTTTTCTTTTCCATTCTTCCCCAGCTTCATCCGACTTTAGTTTGCCCACCATGTTCACGAGTAGTTCAATTTCCAAACGTCGTCACGTCGTCACTCATGAAAATTAATGAAACATCAAGAAGAAGAAACTGTAATGGGTTAACCAGAACCGTAAATTCGAAGAATATTGACAATTACAAGCCATGTAACCTTCTATAACGAGCATTTATTCAAGAAACCATTTTAACTGCGAGGTTGTCAACGAATCTTTTCCTTTCACGAACCGATTACGAACGTTGCATTGAAAACGATGCGTAAACCTGAATTACAATAACAAGCTTAACAAGCAATTCGACGTTTCGATATCGGCCGAGGCGGAGCGTAGCTGTGTATCCAATAAAATCTCCGCACTCCGTGAACGATAATTATCGCGGGAAAACATTGTTAATCCCCGCAATCAATCTGCCAGTACGTATATACACGCGCGCGCGCGCGCGCGTGTGTGTGTGTGTGTGTACATACAAATATATGTATATATATATACATATATAGATATCTTTGTGTGTATAGTATATATACTCAAGAGGCAGAGAGGATGCATGGAAAATCTGGAAAACGCGTTTTCCCGGGTCACACAATCGAGGCTATGGTGACCACCGACCGGGCCCCCTACCACCGAAACAACCCGGTTTGTCCAATAAAAGCTCCGTTTCCCTTCGCTATCACCCCCTTCCAGCCCTCCGCAAAACCATCTCGTCGAGCGGCCTAATAAATCCGACAGATAGGATTGGCGTGCGCTATCAATTAAAAATGATGAAACCGAACGTGCGTCCGCCTCTTCGTTGCGCCTATCATCTTTCCCTTTTCCTCTTCCACCCTCCTTTCTCTCCATCCTCTCTCCAACTCTCTTTACTCGTAGCTTCTCGGCTGATTCCTTCGCCTTGTCTGTTCGCGTAATAAGCTTAAGCGATTAGGTGTACCTTAGGGGCGCGCTGGCGTTCCCTTCTTCGATGTTCCAGCTCCTAGCTTTCCAATTTCTCTCTCTTCAAGTTGAGAGAAGTAGCGAAAGGGGCAGCATTGTAAGCGACAGAGAGAAAGAAAGGACGGAGAAAGGTCGGCAAACTCTTCTACAAAAAATTGAAAAAAGTAAAACGGCGACAGCGGTGGTGTGCACGGCGACAGCACCGGCAGGTTTTAAATGCAATTTAAATTTTTAATTGCAACTCTCTTCTAGAGACAGTGGCGCCGCGGCGTTATCTATCGTCCTTCTGCCACCGTTCCTCTATGGCGTACTCCCTCTTTCCTTTCCGTGGTTGTTATTAATTGCTTTGCCTCCTGATGACCAGGGTTGTTTGGCTGCTGGTGATTGAAATGGAGATGTTACTTTTCCTTTCAAAGCTATGAAACTCTATGAAATATTTTCTTGCATCTTCTTCGCTTATATCCGTTTTTTTTTTTTTTGGTAGCCAGGTTATAAGAATCGTCGACAATCTTGTAATCATCGTTTGTTGGACATGGTGAAATCGTCTCGATAAAAATCGGCTAAAGAATAAGTTCATCGTGGCATCTTGTGTTTTTATCACTTAAAAGAATTAAATTAAATCGATAAAATTGCACGATTTATTTGTTGTACGATCCGATGCAAGTACTAAAATCGTCTTAGGCGAATAGTCCGACAAAAGGAAAAGTAATCCGGCAATTAATTCAACGTAAGACTTTCTACTTTCTCCGTTCTAATTCCTCTTCAAATGGCTTTAATCCCAAGGATCGCGAGGATAAAATCGCGATGATTGTTATCACTTCGCTTATCACGCATAACGAAATGGTAAAGTTATTAAACGATTAAAAAAAAAAAAAAAAAAAAAAAAAGAAAGAACGATAGGATGAAAAATCAATTTTGCTGCTTCGATTTGTAAAAAAAACGCAGGTGCACTTGAAAAGTTGGCGTACTGGCTGGTTGTTATCTGGCAAACTACGTCGCTCGTATATACTTTTGTTAGGTGGCACGGTCGGAAAGCGTGCCCCCGGGAGCCTAATCGATGCGTCGTCGCATGCGACTGCGTGCTTTTATCGCTGTCACGCACATAATTAATTTAATTTAGTTTAATACGTCGGGGCCAGCGTCAGCCGGCGATTGCTGTTCCGATTGTTTGCACGGAAACGCTGCCATTAAACTCGGCCCGCTTGCTGGTCGGGCGCACGGCACTCGTGTCCGCTTCATTTCGATGGAACAGAGAAAGACCAAGACCGACGAAGGAAAATATTAAATCGCTTGATTCGTGCTCGAGTCTTAGTGTCTATGAATCTAACGCATCAACTTTCGGACGAGAAAATGGTAGTTTTAGGTTCTCTAGCATTATTGAAGTTATATTATTCATGAAATTTTACGAGTCACAAGTTACAAGTTGCCAATATAAAAAAAAAAAAAACATTGACTAATGATCTAAACGAAATTTTACAGATCTGTAGATTATAAAGCCTCTAATTATTGTATTTGATATAAGATTGTGAAAGAGAAGATTGTAGGTCGATCGCAAATATTTATGCAAATTTTCATCAACATGACTGATAGAATAAAACTCAAGAAGAGATTATTTCACTTACTAAATGTTAACCTATAATTTGCCAACTGACTGGTATTATTAATTAATAAATAATCGTGTAAAACGGTTCAGATCGAACGAATTGGAAAATTGTTCGTCATGTTTTCGTACAATAATCCCTGTTGAAGAGAAGTTCTTTTTATCTCGTTTTCTTTTTCGAGTGACGTTTTTTCCAGGCTGTAGAGGTAAAGAAAAACATTGGATCAGAGATCGTTGTTTTTTTCATTTTGTTTTTTTGGCTTTGGTTTTCGATAAAAGAGCGAGGTAACAGAGACGGTGGTTGTTTAATAAACATCGTTGGAAGTTATGGCACAGTACGATGCCTTTCTGACCGTTCGTTTATTCCCTCCCTTCTTTTTTCGTGAAATCGTTAAGGTAACAGGATCGCGCGCCGGTGTCGTGAGGGTTAACGAGTTAATACCTCGTTAGTCGCGTGACTCCGCGGTCGGGTGATTATTTAAAAATGTATGAATATTCGTTTTACCCGCGAGAAAACGATCTCTCGCTGTATGCCGATTAACAACGCGATTTCAGACAATTATTCTTCCTAATCGCTGATCCACCGACAGGATCTCCGATTACAAACGAACCCACCTTCGCATTTGCCCAGTTAATTCTCGAAACTTCGTCAACTTATGTCTATGCACACTATTTAATAACAGGATTATTTTTATAAGACTTCCTACGTCCTATCATTCCATCCAAAATCTCAATATACACATTCCATTTTCTAAACTTCGAACTCTCTAAGCAACTCTCCAAGTTTCTAACGTTTCTAATGTTTTTTCTAAGTTTGAAAGGACCAATTGATCATGAAAACCAGCAAATGATCATTTTTCTTAAAAAATTTTTACATGTGCAACAATACCTTTGCATGAATTTGTCTGATTTTAAGCAGTGCATTTGCATTAACAAAGGCTTGATTTTTTTCTTGCCACTATATACGCTATGTATACGTTCTTTCGTTCTGATCTCTTTGGTGTAAATTTTATACTCTAATTTATATGATCGGTAGTTCTGCAGACAAGTACTAGGTATCCTCGTGCACACGAATTAACTCGCGTTTTAACTCACCTGGACGCGCACTTCCGGAAGATTGACTTTCATAGCGAGCTCCTCCCTGGAGTACACGTCCGGATAATGAGACTTCTCGAAGGCTCTCTCGAGTTCGTGCAGCTGGTAAGTGGTGAAGGTCGTCCTGTTTCGACGATGCTTCTTCTTGCCACCGTTCCCGTTCAAATCGTCCCCGCAGCCTGCTCCGAGTTCCTCGTCGCTGCCACCGCCGGTGGAATTGCAGCTGTTCTCACCTGGAACCCACGGGAGTGGTCAGGTCTCCTCGGAAACGGTCGTTACGGTTAATAGGTACGGTAATGGTGATCGATTTATCCCAGTCTCGGCTATTACCTCTATTATGCGCGTATAATGCTAGCTATTACAAGTGTTGTAACGCTCGTCACTCCGAGTTGGATCGTGCTCGATTTTTTCGCGTTCGCGTGCACGTTTCGACTATGAGATTTCCCTAGGAATTTCTCGCATTTCAAACTCTTGGTAGATTCGACAAGAGTTGCAAATAATAATTGTTTATATCTACCGTAAGTTTAAACATCCATTCGATATTATTGCAAATATGAAAATTTAGATTTGTGATAAACGGTGTCAAATTAGTCGGTTTAAATCCTCAGTTGGCTAGAACACAGTATGGTTTTTAGTTTTAAAAGATCTAAATATCTGTTCAACTAAATTACAAGAAAATTAACTTACATTATTAAAATTAAATTACAAGGAAAATAAACATTTTCGTTCAAAAATTGAGAGATTTTTAGGTCATTGAATATTTTTTATTATCGATACTACTTTGATGTTAATTTGTTTTCTTGATTTTGAATTTGAATTGTTGATTATTTCACGATAATAAGCCATAACTGCGGATGTCTACGTTCTCATTATCATTACTGTGGTGGAACCATATGTAATCTCTTGAAACATTTGATAGTTTTATTCATTAAATTATTTCTAGCATAACCAACATTCCAATATACATCATCTATCGCTCGTTATCTCCTTTTCCCGCCTGTTTTGCAAATATTAAGAAGAAGCGATAGAGAAAATGAACTTTGTAGCGATCCAGTTTGTTTGGATTTTGAAGATGGTTCGTTTCAATTCAATTTCATCAAGGCCGCAAGCAGGCCGTAGACCTTGACTTTAATCATCTACGATTTCTTGCAACGGAGGTTATTCGTATCGACAATCGTATCGACTTAATGATGTCACGTTTTTACAGTAATATAGGCAAAAGTCGTGTAAGACAAATCGTTTGAAAAGGCCTGACAATTCCTCTTTTGTCGCGGAATTATTTCATTTTACTAACATTTTCGATTACCTGATTATCGACGCTTATTGATTTACACGAATTCGTAATTATTACAATATCTCTAATGGATTGAACGCGAACGCGCGACAAATTGCAACTGTATTTCCCTGAATCTTACGCGAACAATTAATTATCCGTTTCAATATTTACGAGATCGTAATGAGTTTACTAAACGAGCAATTTCGAATCTGTCCGAAATCAAAAGTTCCGCTAATCGAACGTTAATGGATTGTATCAAAATGACGTTATAATAAGTGGCTCTCGCGTGTCCTCGTTCTTTTTATAGAAGCAGCATTCGAAAGTTCAGTGGACGAGACAAGATTTCCGCAAGAATCACACCGTTCATAAAAGCTTGTCGCTTTGGCAAATGTTGTACGCCAACGTGGATCGACGCGCGCGTTTATATACCTGGTGGCAGGCTAAAGATCGCAAGCCAGATTGCATTTGCAGGCTGCTGTATTAAACGAAACGTAGCTTATCTGTCGTTTTACCAACGAGTACAGTTATTTTACGACAAGCTTAGTACATTCCGCTGTAACGCGCTATCGTGAAAGGAGCAACTAGAGAAAGGGAAATTTATGAGTTACGATATCGTACTTATCGCAACAATTTTATTTGTCACAGACAATATTTTTAATAGATACGAATTAAAAAAAAAAAAAAAAAAAAAAGAAAAAAAAAGGAAAAAAAACACCAACCTTATGCCAGCAGATTAGAGTATTTAGGGAGGCCGATAAGTTTTACGCGAGAATATAATTAATTGAGGATAATAGGGCTCGTTATCGGGATATATTGGGCAATGGAAAGCGGCGTTCGACATCGAGACACGAGGATACACGTGTCGGTAAATTCCGTGACGCACAATACGGCAATTTATCCGTAGAAATCAACGCTTCGACGCAATTTGCTCGACGCGGTGTTCAACGCGGTGCAACGGAAATTAAGAGGTCACCTGCAAAAAGGGAAAAGCAGGATTTTCGTTGTTTTGCGCAGCGCGTCAGTTCTTTGACGATCGTCCAACGTGCTGCGATTAAGATGGACGAAAGAAAAAATAACCAATTAACGCGTCTTTTTCAAGAGGTTAATTTTCAGCAAAGTTTTCAGCCAGTCTTTTTCAATTTGACAACCCATAAAATCTCTACCGTTACTCAAGTAGCTCGCGTCTCGCTCGACGACATTTCGTCGTCGTTAAACAAGTTACAACACGTAACCGCGTAACCTGCACTTCCGACAAACTATTACATGCTCCTTTTCGCTGCAAATTACCGCCATCTCCCGCATTATCCGTCCTTATTATAGTATCCAGGAACACGAGCGCCGTTATCGAGGAAGAAATTGATTGCGCGGAAGCACACGCCTCGTTCGAACGAGTGTACTCGCGGCCACCGGTGGCGAATAGACATTTTCGTCAACCAAACTCTACACTCTATACCCACCGTTCTACGTTGCTACCACTGCACCGAAATTCACTGACGGCCGAGTCACCCCCGGTCTCGTCGTTTCATATGCATATTTATACCTATCGCTTTTGTACGCAAACATAAAACGCGAACGCGGGTTTCATATCAATTTCGAGGCAATCAAAAAGCACCGAGTTTTCGCCGACTGTGCCAGGCGTTTAAACACCGACCTCGAACGTTGTAACGCGATTAATTTAAAACGGGAAGGGAATGGAGCACCGTTTTCCGGCGTTCTTCGACCATAACCAAATTCAACAATCGGGCTGGAACGGGATCCAAATGATCCTCTTTTCGCCGGGACCATCCCGACACCCCGTAGGGTATATATATTCAGCCTCTCATTAACTGCATAATTAACCTTCTCTCGCATCGCAGCGTAGCGCATTAGATCGAATTGTGGGGGGTAATCGGGTGGCTCAATGGCGGCGCGCACACAGATGCATACACGTAACGTAGCCACGCACAAACACACGGCATCGTGCATACGCCTACACACACACACACACACACACACACACACACACTGAGGAACGGACACCTGTGCACGTCGTGTAGAACGTATCCTGTGCGTGACGGCGTGTGTGCGTTCGTGTGTGCACGTGTGTGTACGTGTGCCATCGGGCCGGTGCTAACCAACAGCCTAATAACCTCGCCTTGCCTCGTGATTGACGCGCCTGTACCGGCTAATTATCAACAACAATCAATAATGGCCCCCGAGAGTGCCAACACCATCGTTCTCCTTCGCCCCGGGCCCACCTTCGCCCACCTTCGCCCACCTTCCTTTTCCTCCGTCCATGCTACCAGACAGAACTGCGCACCCTTCTTCCTCCGGGCTCTCTACTCGTGAACCGTCTAAGCTACGGCGAGCAACTTCTGTTTTAGGATGCGACCTGCTCCACCGCCGCACACAGGAGAGCGATGAAAGGCAACTGAGAATGCCGCAGATAGAGGTTAAACGATGACGTCGCGCTATGGAAGAGGTGAAAGCTTCTGAAGGTTGAACACACTCACAGGCTGGATGGGTAATCACGAAGTTTTTAAGTGCACAGATTTCAGTTGAACTTTGAATTTTTATTTCGAATGGAATCACGAATGAAAGCTTTCTTTGTTTTCGTAATTAATAATCTTTGTATTCTACGGAGGATAAATAGTGTTTTGTATTTGCATGACGTACAAGTATAAACCGCGTTTGTCTCATCTGATAAATTTTTAAGCTCCCTTTATATGATTGATGAAGAGTGGAAAAAGTGATTTTTTGGGGAATCGGTTTAAAATATGAAGTTTGCGGTGGAAAATTGGTAGCGAAGACATTTAACAAGGAAAGAATTGTTTTCTTTTATGATTTAACCTTCGGTGTTTTTTTTTTTTTTTTTTTTTTTAATAAAATATAGGTATAGTTTATAAAACAGATTTTATATACCGGTAGCTTCTTTTTGTTAAACGGCATAATTTTATTAAGTAGGCCAACGACACTCTTATTCCGGAAGATATATCACGCTTGAATTGAATTTTTGCAGGTATCTTAAAATTGATCATTTTTTTAAATGTACCACTTTTCCCGAAACAATATGAAGTATTTTCTCGTCTGAACAATGCCGTGGTTCTGCAATAATACGCTGGCGGAAAATGTTGCGTTTAAAGTTATTTGCAATCTCCAATTTTCATCATTCGGTGAAAATCACAAAGTTTCTAAACGTTGAACGAATTAGCAGCGATGTCTGCCAGTAATAGAGTAACATAGCCGGTGGTCGGACATTTTGGTGGGCGACAAACACGGAATCTCATGCGTTCAGAGGGAAATTAATGCGGTACATTATATCCATTCGGGGATACGGAGATTTATATAGGTGCGTAGAGAATGTCCGCATCGCAGGCAGTGTAAGCGCGTGTGTGAGTACGTCTGCGCAATAATTGGTTTCGGTCGGACAGAGTAACCATCGTGATTAAATTCTGCGAGGTGCAGGTGCAGAGCGTCGCCGCGCCGTCGCTGTTACCGCGTGTTACGCCGTTATATCGAGAGCACCCGGTATATATCCCACCAAGTGGCTCGAATTTTCCTCGATTAAAGGCGACACCGTGTCGCGAACCGGAAGTTTTCCCTGTCTAATTTCAGCATCATAATTGATACCGTTATTTCGAGCAAATTTCACTCTTAATCATTGATTTCCTACCTACTTTAGAATCGATATCGCTTATCTTTGATTTTTACATTTTTGGCCGAATATCTAAACTAATCGAAACTGATTTCTACAGAGGAGTGCTCAGAAATTCATTCGATTCATTCGATTCATTCGTTTCTGGTTTAGTTCTGACTGCGGGTCGCTCATTTACTCTCTGTCTTCTTTATCTTCAAACCAATAACGTTATTTGTACATAACGTTATTTTTTTAACTGCTATTTTAATATTAACCGATAACGATAACACAAACTGCTTCACGTGACGCAAACAGCACGTTATCGGTCAGATTGGGTAGACACTGCATGACGTATGTATACGATCATAAATGGGTTAAAAAATGATATTTATGAAGAATATGTTTACGTCAGCGTTCGTATAGATATAACAATGTGGACAAGTGTATTTACGTGATTTTATTATACCGCTTAATCGACTCGATAGGTGCAGCAGGTCCCGGCAGAAGAATCGAGTGGTGGCCCGTGGCGTTTTGAAATTTATCAACCATCAGTGTTGGCCCATTAGAGCCGGTGCTCGATTCAGGAGGAGGCTACAATTCCTCGACCACTTCGTCCATTATACTATCTTCTCGTGTCAATCTCTTAAGTAGCTGGAATGGACTAGAACCGCTTTACACCGACATGATACAATCTTGTTTCTCCCCCGAATTTGGAATACCAACGCGAATACCTTCGTTATTCGCTTTCCTCTTTTTATCCTGAGATCGTTTGCAATCGTTTGGATTAAGCGACTAATCGCGAGAAGCAAGATTTTATTTGGTTTCCTGGTTAAAAGTTTCAAAGTGACGAAATAATCTCAGTTACGATTGCGAGAGTAAACCGACTATTTCGATAAATATTAAGCCATCAGTCTTTATTTGTGGCGCGAAACTTTGGATTTCATCAAGCGCATTAATAATCGTTATCTCGTATAGCTTTTCAACCCGCGAAACGAATTTCATTCCCTTGAAATCGTGGTCGCGTTTGATAAACGATTGACAGCGGATTAATGAATCCGTCGTGACAGTTTGACAGTTTGAGAAGAGATTTCGGTTCGCGCAAGAACTGGGACGAGACAGCTCTCTCGTTCCGCGAAATTCAAATATCCAGCTAGACGTGCTCTATCTCCCTCCCTCCCTCCCTCTCTCCCCCCCGTCTCTCTCTCTCTCTCTCTCTCTCTCTTTCTGTGTAGCATTTCAACTCGTGTATCTCTTGTCGGCTAATTAAATATCACTTAACGCTGGTTACCCGACTGCTAATTTTCCGACCAATCGAATGAAGTAAAATCGAACAACGATCGTTATGGTCATCGATCTTGCTACTATAGGACAACGATTCCTTTCTTCGAGCAAAAAGTCGATATGTTTCTGCCTCGGTTTGTCTGCTGTGAATTCCTGTTTCCTCCTCGTTCGGCGATGTCTCCTCGTCGTTTATACTTAAGCACGGCTGTCGATTCGAAATCTAATTTCCTTGATCGGCGTGGGAGGACAGGGGTAAGACAAGGAAAAGCAAAACGAGACGAGGAAATAAGAGAAAGAAGATGGTATGCCGTCACACAGAGGGCTTAGCTCGCCGACCAAAGAGGATTACAGAATTTGTCTTCTCGTGGACCGTCACTGGTGCCCCGCTCTCCTCTCTTTCTCACTCTCTTCCTATCTCTCTCTCTCTCTCTCTCTCTCTCTCTCTCTCACTCACTTTCTCACATACTTTCTCTCGTTCTCTTTCGCCCATCTTCTCTGATCTTTATTTTCTCCTGTCTCCGTGGGTTTCTTCTGTTCGCTCCTGCCGGGCTCCACGCCACGGTTTTTATCTCCGGAACGAAACGCAATGGCCACTTTACGCGGCACAAAGTTTCGACGGAAATTTCTTCGTAAAAGCCACTGTCAACTGTCGCGTACCTTAATCCGACGCACGTATCGGCCCACGAAAATCGCCCGTTCTATAAAGTTATCCTGTTTTTTCGCGCGACACGCGAGTATTTTTGGCACGTCGGCAATGAAATAATCGTAATTCATTGGAACGAATGGGATATCAAGGTAAAACTTCTAAATCGACGTTCTATGCGATCAAAGCAGCGATTGTTACAGTTAATAAACAGATTAGATACACTCTTCGAACGGCAAGTACGTAGTTGCATTTTCCAATGACTGAACCTGAGACGCGGCTACTGTCGAACCAGAATCGTTAATTTACGCGGCGCTTTGCAGAACCTGGTTCCAGAGCGAGAGCTGTTACTCGAGTAAAAGTCAGCCTGATCGGATAATCATTTTTCTGTGGACTTTGGTTGACGGTTTGGTTTTAGCGGTCGTGCGGGATGAATTTTATCTCGTGTAAGGGACGAAGAAAGCGGCGCGGATGTCGTAAGGGAGAAAAAGAGAGCAGAAACATGGAGAACATGATCTCTCGATCCTCTCGATTGGCAAGAGAAGAGTATCGGGTTCGTCGATTATTCGCGTACCGGTATCGAATTATTAAATTGTCAAAGCGGCAGCGAGAACGCGAACGACGAGGAAGAGAAGGAAGAGGGGGAGGGGGGGAGAGGAGAGCGAGAGAACGCAAGGAGAGAGAGAGAGAACGTGCACGAAGCGTGTCTTAAGAACGCCCGGCGAAAGGCTCTTAAGCTGTCATCAAGTTCTTGCAATGGGGATAAAATTTCCATCTAAACGGGTCAACGAACTGGTAATCATCTCGAAGTGCGTTAATTGAAACGATACCGGAGTTAGAAATTGTTTAATTGACTGGGGGTCTCGTGTGAGCCTAATTGAACGCCATCGTGCCGCGAAATCTCGTTGAAATCTCGCAAGCGGAAATGGAAACTGGTCTTAATTTACTTGGTTTTTCAGATATCTACAGCAGTGAATTATATATTTAACGAAAGTATTTAAACGCCTACCATAGAAAACTTCTATGTATACTCCCAGATTTGTCTCAAACTTTACCAATAGAAACACGAGATAAGTGATATTGTATGTTGTTTTTCATAAGTCACTGTACTTTTTACTACTTTTACTAAGTAAAATCGTGAGAAAGTTTTCGATTACGTAGCTTCCCTCGCAGTACATTAACGAATTTCCTGCGTATACATAAATGAATTTAATTGTGACGGTAATCGACGATCGTTCGATAATGAAACATGGTAATATAGCAAGTTTGACTACATAAATCATTGATAACGTTTTTTTTTTTTGTATGAAAAGAAATGTTTTCCTAGTAGTATTTCAAAGGCAACATCAGTGTCGATCCACAAAAAAGGAATTTACATTACAAGACTGCCCACGTTCCGTGTTCTCGTTACCATAACTCGTTTCTACATCTAAGATTTTGTAAATGCAGTGCAAGAAACGCGACGAGATCAAGTAGCGGGATATTTGCTTGCCTTCTGCTGCGAAAGTACCGCGATTCGTTGTGCCTTTATTATAATAGTATTCAACGCGGCCCTCGTTATCGTTACTACTTAATAATTTAATTGTTCGCTGGCGTGCAGCTATTATTGGGATATCTCTGGCTGCATCGTATGACGCTCGATCGTCGTCGTGTGCGTTCGTTCGTGAATTTTAGTCTTGTATTTTGCAAATACGATCTCAAAGAAACCGCAAAGATGTTGCAATTAAACCAAGAAAATAAACGCGGAGTATTAAGCTTTTCCTTGCTCTCCGTTCCGAAAAATTATCTTATTTCATAAATTGAAGGGACCGTTGCGATAATGACACACCATCATTTTCCAGCGACTTGAGCAAACCAGCAAAAACTAGCACGAAATCGGTCAAAACCAAATCGCTTTTTCAAACGTGTTACAAATTCATCGGGAACTAATAATAAGCTCCTGCATCATTGCCTATAAAAATCATATACTTTCTTTCCAAATAAATACAATTTATATATTAAAGTTGGTCGTTTACTGCTACCTCTCCAATTAATAATCGTACATTTTGCAATTTGAGAATTGAAAGCCTTAAATGTAAATTTTCTATCTGACTGAAAATGTGAGGAAACGATTGAATGAACGGACGGAACCAGAATGCGTCATGCAATAAAACACCCCGCCGTGCACAATGTACCTACTAATAATTTAATTGTTCTCCAGCATGCGAGCCTTATTACAATCTCTCCATCGACGTCGAGCAGGCACGAATACGAATTCTCACATACATGTGCGAGCTTCTCAACGAATCGACCTGGACGACCAGGACGGTTCGCGTTGCTTTACGGTAGCGGAGCAGCAAAGAAAGCAGTTAAGAAAGAGATATCTTCGTTGATTGGAAAGCTTTCGACGTGTTCAAAACGGTCGATGCACGCATCTTCAGAACTTCAACGTTCTCCGCGTTTCTTGTCTGTTAATTAGAAAATTTGAAAATCTAGGATAATTGAATTTGAAACATACGACAATTCAAAGCGTTTAGCACAAAATAAGATTCGTCTAAATCATTAAATCGAGATGCAAGAAAGATGCGGGGGATCCATAGCAGTGCGCTGATAAACCCTATTTCTTAAGAAACAATTTCACAAAATTAGCACGTTATAAATTTCAACTATATGTCTAGCCGGTAATTCTGACATAAATTACTGGAATCGCCTTACGAAGATCTTCATACTCGAGTCAAGCACCACTATATCCGTTATAATCACGATTTTCAATTATAATCGCGATTAAATCTCAACAACGTCACCCCAATCGTTTCTCACCCTACGCACGAACGTTCGAGATTAATCGCTTCTAATCGCTAATCAGCGCGCAAATCACAGGTATATCCTGCGTCGAGCGTCTCCGCTTCCTTTGTTTCCGCCAGGCTGTCGGTTCGCCCCCTCTATCAACTCGTTCTGTCTCTCTGTATCGTCGCTCGATGATGTGTCTCATTGGATTCGTCTAGGCACCGCGTCTGTTCGTCCTATCGATCACGAAACGTTTCGGTATCCGAGCGAAATAGCTTCCCCGACGGTCGGTGTACGATTGATCGACGACACCTGTGCACCAATTACCACTCGCAAGCTTTGATCCAACGGTAATTCGGTTAAATCGGCGCCTCTCTCGCTCGCTCGTTCCCGCGAGATCACCTCGTCCCTGTCTTCGGCCGGCTCCAACAAGATCGACGAGCGCCCGGAAAAACAAGACAATTTCACGAAAATCGAATGGAGACGCGACTCTGTGACTTTCTATGGCGATGCTAGAGGAATCGATGAAATCATCAAATTGAAAGGGGGTGTTGTTTAAGAGCAAGAGGAAGTTCGCTGTACGACTCTACGAGAAGCTTTCAGGTAAAATCGATTAGCGAGATTGTCTTTCGTTAAAGTCTTTTAGGAGTTAGAAGTGTAGATTTCCGAGGGATGAATATGCATCACAGTTTATAAGTACCTATTTGGATACTTTTATGTTATTGGAAATATACAGTGGATATTAGTGGAAATAATAGTTGATACTTACAATAAGTGGAGGCGAATGAAAGTTAAATGCGAATATTTAGAGGTAAGTGACAAATATTACGAAGAATCAGCTATTCATTGCAAGTATATTCCATATTTCGGAAAGGTATTTGATTTCAGTTATGGTGAGAAACGAGGAATTAACAGCAAAGAGAAATTCGTTTACTATAACTTTGAAAATATAACAAAGGTATTTTACTTCGTAAAAATTGAAACCGAAAGCTTGGAATTTTATTTCAAGAAAGAATTATTAGTTTGAGGCCATGAAACAAATTACACTTAACGGTAAATGGTACCTTCAAAGTTTTCAGGTCCTCCCCGATCTCTATCGCGTTAAAAATCAATATTACCGAGATCATTAGTCACTGGAACTTGGCGCTATTTTGTTCTGCGCTATTTAACGAGCGGGTTAATATCACGAACACGCGACACCGTTTTATTCGACAAGGTAAAATCGATTAATCTGACGTAGCCAGCTCGTTTCGAGTTCTCTCCGCGCGCCGATCCGAGCCGATCGCCGCTGGTGAGACTCGAGAAACAGTCGAAAAACGAGCTCTCCCGGCAATAAATGGGTATGAAATTACACGTAATTGCCCGTGCCTCCTTCCACCGGCTCTATATTGCCGTTGTCACGCGATCGAAATTACTCCCCCTAACAAAGCACTTTTACCTGCGGCGTTCCAGAACGCCGCGACGCTGTTACCTCTATCTGGAGACCGCTTTAATTCCACCGTTCCTTTCAATGCGAACATTTTCTCCCTATTAATAGTTCGTCCTCCACTTCTTATTTACATTTGCCTCCCGATTACGTACGCGCATTCTATTATCCCGTAGCGCCAGTCAAAAAAGACACATTCTTACTCCTCTGAATGATATATTGTACCACGACTATCGATGACGCTACGCCAACGTCGTACGAGTGTTATTTACCATGTTAGTGCATAATACACATATATTTACGTATCGATTTGTATGCGTTACTTTTCTAGATGATGGGTGTTTATGTGCTTATGGGAAATTCAGTGGCACAAGGATGCACACGATATGCAAAAATATCCATAGTATGATACACGTTATGACATTTAAGAGACTAAGCGAATCTCTACGAAAATTTCATATTTGCAGCTTTGTTAATAAAAATTTGTGAAAACACTCGCTGTTTACTTATTCATTGCTTCTACCAATTTTACTTTCCAAATATTCCAAGTTATTGAATTCTTCGTCAAATACAATCTCGATCATATTTTATTAATTTTTGACCTGAAATTCCGTTCGAAGCTAGACAATCGTTCATAACGTATTTTTAACCAACAGAAACATCTTTTACACTATTGCGTTCGATAACTTTAAAGGATTCTTGATTCTCTTTTCCGTGATGAGAAGAATCAAATACAATATTTGGCAGGAACAGTTCTTTCTCTTTTTTTTTTTTTTTTTTTTGTCGGTTATTCGACTTTACTTTGCCGCTACTCGAGTATACGTATTCAAGATTTATAATTTCTCTTAAAAAAAGAAAGGTTAGTGACCTATACCAAACAGAGTCTCGATAGTCTTGTTCAAAATCGTCGAGTGCCTCTTTCTACCAGCTTCAATGGTGTTGTAGCATTTTGAAGTACCGATGCTTCGGATTGAGTTCGTGCAGCTGCTTATCAAAAGATCTCCTAGCAGTGAAAGTCCAGGGTTCACCTTCGATTTTGCTGTGCCTTTGAAGAACGCCGACTGTCACTGCCGGGATAAATGCAATCTTCGAGCAAGCAAAACACGATGATTGGTTCTTAATTGATCGCGCGTTACAGGCGTGTAATTCAAATTGAAGTATCCTGTAGTCAACGAATAATCTTTTAGACGTGTTTAAGTCACAACTATCCATTAATCGTGGGTCGAAAATTGGCTAATATGGGAATACGGAGAAGCGTACTCTATTCCTTCTACGATCTGCAAATTTATGATGGAACGATAGAATGATAAGTGCGATCATTTCGGTTAATAACAGAGATATGTAATCTCCTTCTAAGCTAATGAAACTGTACTTATTAGGATACTTTTCTGGATCACACTTTTAAGGATCAAAGCGTTTGCCTTCAAAGCAGATCTCTTCTTATTTACTTTTTTCTTATCAAAGTTACCATTTTCATTTCTACAGCAAACAATCCATTCGTTACAATTGTCCATTGCTTCTGGAATAAGAAACGTAATCTTCTTATCGTATCAATTAATAAAATCTATAGTCCTTTTTCTAGTCAATCGTTCACTCGCGAAATCTACTTTTCCCGCGTATCCCATTACATTTGACAATGACCTAGAAGGTCAACGAGTTACGCATTAAGCTCAAAGTTGCGAGAAAATTACCAAGGGTATCTGAGAGATCAATCTTGAAGCAAGTAACAGAGTCGAGGCTACAGTCGATCGTTTTGGGTCGTGTCTCGCACGCCGGGATCTCCCACAAAGACATCTCCGATTAATTGTCCTGATTCGTAGCAACGACATACTTTAATTACGCGGAGAGATTCGTGGAGGCCGCGCGTGATTAATTGGAAGCGTGCTCTCGAGCAGTTAGCTCGGTGCTGGCCGGAAAATCAGAAAGGATAATTGTGCGAATTACCAACGAATTGATGCAATTACAGTGCGGAGGTTCTCGGCGGCATTATCGTGGCGTTAAGGAAAGTTATTCGTTCGCCCCGCGGCTCATTATGCAGCGAAGAATTAATGAAATTTGAAAGTGCATTAATCTTCTGCCGCGCGTACAAGGTAAGATTGATTGCGGCACACTTAACGCTTCTCCCGCGTCCGTTTTCTTTTTCTTTTTCCTTTTCTTTTCTTTTTTTTTTTTCTCCCCCTTGTCCATTTTTATTCCTTCTCTTACCCTTCTTCTCTCCCCTACGCTTTAATTCACCTATCAAACCGCTTTATCTCGACAACGTGTCACTTCGAATTATATCCTTACGAGAAAAACTTATCGAACAAGCCTAACTAGACTGTAATTTTGTATATTAACGGAACAGTGTGTTCTCGAATTCATTAACACCGCCCGAGCAAAAGTGTATATTCGATGATCTCGATGAAAAAGAGAAGGTAGGAACGAAAGCGACACGGAATGATTAATCTCTGGTCTCTAACTGAAAATATTAACGATCGTTTCGTATGCGTCCGGAGGATTGATCTCGCTCGTCGCACCAGAGATTCGTTTCATTAAACGCACGACCGGGAGGAAATTAAAACGGGCGACAGGCGACGCAAAATGTCGCGTTATATGAAAATGCGAGCAAAAACGAAGCTCGCTTAATGTCCTTCCGCTGTGCTTTTTTTGTCGCGAATGATTGTATCATACAGCACGTTTGTGCAAAAGATAATCGCGATACTCGCCGAGGAAAAAGATGGACAAATTATAACATGTATTCTCAGCATCGTGAAAGAATACAATTTGAAATTAAGGTAAATATTACTGAAATACGTCTGATAGTGGCGCTCCGTTTATCCATCCATTTGTTAGAACGAGATTTTAGGCAGCGTCTGATTAAGCGAACTCCCGTCGACCGAATTTACCTATGTAAGCTAGCGAACATGCATTATTATTATTTATTTTAACGAGAAATTATGCAAGCACAGGAACGGACAATCGACAAACACCTTTTACATCGCCGGTTGATTAGATAAATGGCACAACTAGAAAAAGTACATTATTTTGAAATAGAAAATTATTTGCAACTTTTAAAAATCTGTAATATCTCTTGCTCTATGGATTGTCTACACCTAATAAATTGAAGTAAATTATTAAGTTCTACTAGCATATCATTCACCAGTGAAACATATCTTGGTAAATCAGAGATTCCTTATCGAAATGTCCACTAGAATTAGAGTGTGTCGCACGAGAACGAAGCATTTTCCATTTTCAAGAACATTTCGGATCCGTTGAATGACTGTACGCGCGTAGAAACCCTTCTCGACGAGGATATAACAGATCTGTTTTAAAGCTGTGAAAGTAGCCGTGCCGGTAATAGTGGCGGTACACGAAGAAGAGGAAGAAGAAAACGAAGTCGATGAAGAAAGAGAAGAAGAAGAAGAAGAAGAAGAAGAAGAAGAAGAAGAAGCAGATGAGGTAGAAGGAAGAAGAATGACGAAAAAGAGGCTGAAGAAGAAAGTAGATGGGGCAGGCGCGATCCATTAGTAGACACGTCAATTCAGCTCTTAAGAAGCGACTGACTTAAAGCCGCTTCCATCTATCTCTTTTTTTCGGTCATTCTCTATCCTCGTTCCGCTTCCATCCCTCTGTCGTACTTATTAGCGGAGGCTGATCTTGTCCTTTACCTCTTTTTTTCTTTCTCGCATACAGTATCATAATTAATGATAATTCGATTAGCTGAACAAGACTCTGGCTAAGCAGCCTCCGTTCTTTCTACCCGTTTGTCTTCTTTTTCCTTCTTTTGTTTTTAATTCTTCCTATCGTCCTCCCACGCCTTCCTCGTATTTCTTCTCCTTTCAATCTTCTATTCGTCACGAGAATCGTCTTCCCGAATCGTTCAGCAGCGTGAATCCGAAAATCACTCGATTATTATTATTAACTTTTCTGGGAGAATTTGCCTACAGCTGTACACATTCTTCTCCAATTTTTATCGTTTACATACGGAATTCTTCCCGGTATTTCATACATATTCACATACTGATTAGATTTTCACCAAAATAGGAGATAATGTTACGCGAAGATAAAGTTGCATTCTTATCTTATTAGACTTTCTCCACGTTTCTTTCATACTGTCATTAATACATACATCCACCGTTCGAACGTTCAATGGATTATCCTGCATAAAGATGTCTTCCAATCTCGAATTCGATACTCTTCGATTCAACTTCAATTTCGAATTCGACGACGTTCCATCCTTTGCCAGTCTCTCCTCGCGCCGATCGAACTTAACATACGATCGAATAAAGATAAATCGAGTGCTACTTAGTTGGCTACCAAACGCCAGCGACTGACGGACAACTCGAAGCGATCTCGCTATCGGGGCGCATTAATCGGTGCAAAAAGGGACTACGGGCAGGGGGGGGGGGGCCAAAAACGCGAGCCAAATAAATCAGAGAGTCATTCCACCATGACTTTCTTTCTTCCCGTGGTCCTTCGAGGATCGATCTGACCGATCGCCTACAGGGAGAGCCTGTTACAACGAACCGATCTACGCTGTGTCGGTGACGAACGACAAGTACATTATGTAAAAGCGTTTCGGTTATCGATTACGGTAATCCATTCGCGACCAATGAGATTACACAAAGCTCAGCGATGCAACAAACTGAATATCGAATCACAAACCGGAAGTCGAATGAAACCACGCTCAAGCCTACTACCACTACCAAATCTACTGTCCTGATTGTAATTTTCCAGCGTTAAAAGATATCTCAAGTTTAAGCAAAACACGAAAACATTGTTATTAGTATGCATGCGATTTCTTGTCGCAATTTTATATTAAAGCGTTAAAATTATTCTTTGTTCTCTGAAATGAGGCGAAAATTGAAATGTAAATATGCGAGTATTGCAGGTTTAATTCCCCTCGATTTTCGCGCCGTACCGTGTATCATCGATTGACACTCGTTCTCTCTCTTCCTCTTTGAGCCCGTAATTTTTTCGTTAACGGTGGCTTTCGATGACGCAATGGGGGTAAAAAAGGAACACACCAGTGCCTGTACGAAATTGTTTTGTCGATTTTGACCCTTCCAGGCGAGAGTGTTGCGTCGATAGCTTTCGAACCGCGTGCAGCCGATACAGAGTGACATTATAAAGGACAGTCGGTGGCTAGAGCGTTTTCGCGACGACAATCGACGACGATCAAGAAGGACGACCGTTCGTTCTCGAAATTGGAATTATCGGATATACGTTCCGACTGGCCGATACAGCCGACCCGGACGTAATTAGCCGCGTGCACCAGTAGCATACCGCTACCACCAGCAACCAGATCCTAGCGATACTAACGATTTTTCAATTATAAGCTAACGTTGCCCGTTCCATCCACCGCGAACCTCGTTCACTTCCGAATTCGCGAAAGAATTGACAAGGTTGATCCGTACGATGCTAATTTCACAGGTTATTGCGCATCAGGCATTGAATATAGTAGAATTGTAACTGTGAAAGGGAATGAAGCTAATAAAAGTCGACAAACCAGAGTATGTTGTTATATTGGAGCGTTATAAAAGAAATAAAGAGTACGATTATGATAATAATATTTTTATCAAATATCAATGTATTAAAAGTCATAGAATGACAATTATATTTTTCATATGTTTAGAAGCGTCTGTTTGTTTACGTTAATGGAACAAAAATTACATTTTTTGTTATTTTCGAAGATCGCGTAGTTTTTCGAGACAGGCATGTTGCACTCTGCCTTGATACTTTTATCATCGTCGATTATTCTGATATTTTTCTCATCATCTTCATAGAATTCTTCCCTCAAAAATATAAAATAATGCGAAAGGAGTTGCGTTGATACGTAATGTTGATAATAATCGAACATTCCTAGTTTTCCATAATATAACTTTTGTAATGCGTTAAATAAAATCTACAGAATACGTTTCGATCGGTGAATAACTGTAGCATAGCTTAATTTCTTCTTACATTTGCGTAAAAGCATTAAGAATTCCGAACAAGATTAACGTGATAGGATTTGTATCAAACGGTGAATTAAGTTTGTCGAATATATTTTGACTGAAGCTGACATAGTGCGTTAGAGTAGGTATTCCGTTTGATAAGTTCTCGATAATATTGTCGGATTCAGATGTAAAAAAAGAAAATGCAATTATATAGGCGGATTGGACGTAACAAGATGTGAGAGGTAATTAGATGTAATGAACAGTCTCGATCTAAAACAATTATATTTCCCGTTTCCTTACGTCGACGAATCTAGTTGATCCCATTAACGCATTACAATCATTAATGTTACGAGGAAGGTAAGGCGCGTTAAGGTTTTTCAAGAGAAAATTATAGCGAGCGTCGTCGCAATTTGCCTAACTAAGCAGTATCATTAACTAGGCTGATCGGAAGAATATTGTCACGCACGCGGAACGGCAATTTATTCGTTACGCTAATCGTGACAGACGTATCGAAGCAACTAGTGTATCGTACCTTAAATGCACTAAACACATTTCTCTTAATGAAATTAAAAAGATGATAACGATAATATATAATAAGATAATTAGCCTTAATAGGTAGCCTTAATTTCCATTTGATAGTTTTCCAACCATCTTCGTATTATTTGATCAATTTATTTCGAAATGCTATACCGGCAGAAAATATCACGAAAAGTTACTAAAAACGGAGATACTTTGCTAGATGCTTGCTCGTTGACGCACGATTAAATCAAATTCTCGAATCGAGTGCAGGCTAACCGTGAAACCAGTAATTGGATGAAATGATTGATCGAAGCTGCTTTATTAATAAGTCTCCAAGGGTAACTTGAGCCGTTTTGGGATTTGGGATCCAGCGTACTAGATCCGAGATATCGAGGCAACCAGAGAAACGCTCGAGACCCGGTGGTTCGTGAGTATACCAATCCGACGGATGGAACGTGCCACGTTTGTATTAATTATATCTCGTCAAGCAGTTGGCTTGTGATAATTTTAATATGCAATACTCTAACGATGTATCCGGCGTATTGAAAGTTTTGGTACGCATATATTTCGGTGTTCGTTTGAGAAGGTTATTTCGTTAGTTAGAGGTAAATTGACAATGGATCTTTCGTTATAGCGTAGTATAGTTTTAATCGAGGTAGTTTCAAAACTTAGATTATAGCTTTAAGAACGATAAAAAAAATTTCGAAATTTAAATTTAAATTACATTCGAGTCTAAAATTAAAAATTCAAAGTCGCTCTAGTTAAATGCAGGCCGATTACATCGCTCGATTAAAATTCTCCAATTTCTGTTTCGTGAGATCTCCGAAAATTCGCTGCAAAATATTCCGACAAAAGCGCATCGAAGTGTAACGAAACGACAGTTCTTCGTTATTCCTCTTAACTGAAATAAATTAGGCATCAAGACGAAACGTAACAACGAACGTTACCTGCGTTCTCTTGTGCGTCGCGAACGTTATCCTCCATTTCCTGATGAGTCCTTTTGTTGTTCGCCAGTCCAAGGATCGCATCGATGCTGTGCCTAGGTGTACTGCTTGCTGGTTTCGGTAGGACGATGTCCTGGCTGTTCTGAGATGCAGTATCGACGAGCTGCTGCGAGTCCATCGTGGAAAATCCAAAGTATGATCCTGGATCAGACTAGCGTTTCGATTTGCTTGTCGTTTCGGAGGAAAGAATCTCGATGGTGAACCTTTGTAAACACACTACTGCTTAATCGAGACACGAAATGATTCTCCAGAACACGTGAATTCAATTTCGAAATACATCTTGCGAAAGGTTACTCCATCGCGCGATTGTATTGTTTCTTCTTATTGCAAGATGTCCTTGGATACACTTGGATTCCTAAGTTGCTAGTGTAACATCACCGTAACTATTCTTATACACAAAGCCCGACGAATAAAGTTTGTCTACTTATTCAGTGGATTATAATATCTACACGGAGGTACACATAATTCTGACAACAGTACCATTGATTGGGGACACATCTCATGATTGATCCTTGTCGCACCACAACACTAACTTAAGTTTTATACGATATCTACTTCCCAGTTTCTTTGTCACTCTACGATGACCAATATTTCTCTTCTTATTCTATCGGACGATCGAGCCCAACTATCTCAGTAATAGAATTGCCATGAACATTATTTACGCAAGGTACCTCTAAGGATACTCGTGACATCGATAGATTCTTTCTTTCTGCTGTATATCTTCGACAACCTCGGTCCAATAAAATCCAATCTAACCGCTCCAAATTCTTCCCATCCTATCAACTTTCCGGATCATCGAGTAAAATTCTCGAAGCTGGCCGAACGAGAGATTCCATCAACGTCCATGCAGCGTGTTGGATGACTCGTGGAGGCAGCGGCGGCGGGCTAAAGGCGAAATAAAATTGTCGCCCCGGCTAAAGTCGAAGCTGTTGAGCGTGCGTCGTGCCAACGAGGACTAGTCGGTTGGACGAACAGCGGGGTGGCCTTTGTTGTAGCTGCACACAACTACTCGCACCAAGACGCTCGCTGGAAAGAGGTGGTCCAGGAGTTGGCGTTCGAGGCGTGGCCTGGCTCGGCGAATCCGCTTCTCTGTTCGTGGGGTTTCCAGCCAATCGGGCCTTGGATCCGAGAACATGGCGAGACAGTGGTGCTCAAACGCCACTGCAAACCGCTTCACCCTCTCCCTTACGGCGTCTAGGTGGGGATAATTCGCAGGGGTAGAAGAGGTGGACTCGAATCGGGCTTCTGTGACACCGTACGTCCACCGATTCAACCCTCCGATCCAACCGTGTACGTGTACACGGTTGGTTCGAGTGTGTGCCGACTCGAGGGATGGATACACGGAGCGGTTGAGCGTGCACACGCGCGACACAGTGGGGTGGCTCGCGTAAACGGACGCAACGCGCACACGTTCGCGTGCACACGTACATGTGCACACGCGAAACCGGTGTGGCTTGATTCTTGCGGCGGATTCTGGCATCCCCTGTAATTGCCAGAAATGAGGTAAAGCTTACCGCTTACGCCAAACCTCCTACGCTTCTGGATGCTTGAAGCGTTCGGGCCGACTTGGCGCGCGCGCTACCTCACCGTGTTACGCGCGCATTACGCGCGCATTACGCGTACACCAGACGCCGCGATTTTTCCAAAGACGCCCGGTCAAGCCGTTCAACTCTTCTCTGCCTCACCGACCGAAGGACCGCGACCAGCAGAGGGACGATAACGCTTCAACGCGGTAATTACTTCGTCTCGACCCTGCTCTGCCTCCGTTGTTCGATAATATCGTTGTTCTTTCGCCATAGAGTTCGAGAGCCTTTTCATCGACAGGCAATGCTTCTCCAGCAAGAATTGATTCTGAACAATTCTCTCATTCCTTGTCTTTTAGTTACAGCCAGTACGATAAACAGAGATTACAGACTTTTCGAGTAACGTTCCTTTCGCACCGCCTTTCGCAAAAATTGATAAATTTGGTACATAATTTTTATACCATTTCCATTTCACGGTTGTCGAAAGGCTGGACGATAATTGTACGGCCGGTGCAAATATTGTACATATTAGAGAACGTTTACGTATGTCAGGCTTTCTCGATCCTTAAGAACGTAAAATAAGTTAGACTTTGTTGGTTTTTGTACGAAACAGGAGAAAATTTAAAAGAAAACGCGGAGATTTCCTTAGAAGAGAAGATTTCTTTTCACCGAATTTTCGGAGTTAGCTTCGTGACAAAGGGACAAGGTTTCGTGGATGATTATTTTCGGTCGTTTAGGACAACGCGTAGATTGTTTCTCTTTTTCATCGTTCGCGCACCGAAAACCGGCGCGCACAAAACAAATCCCCGTTTCCCATTCCGCATTCGATTCCGCGTATCGTCGTTACCATTTGGCGTTTTAGCCCAGGGGGAAGTGTACGCCCACAAAACCGCGGCACAAAAGATATCCGCCTGTAGCGAAACAGTAGCTGCTCAAAATCGATCCGTCGAAAATCGAGGCAAATTATACGTTTCACGTCGATTCACGGCCCTTCCGTTATAGAAAATCCCGCCCCTCCGACCCTCTGGTCCACGCGTCCCGATTATAATTGTCCTGCGATATAATGCGTCGACGTTTCACATCATGGACATCTAAACGTTCTATGTTACAAATAATTGGACTTCGAAATGAATCGATACGCGGCCGGTATCGTTTACGACTCTAATTTTGGGGGTGAAACGTGAAATTTACGTGCGGTTTCTATGATTTCTGATGAAAGATATGTACATGCGGATGGTTAATGATACGTACGCTCGAAATTCATAGTTGGGTTCACACATGATACAAATTTCATACCAATTTATGGACAAAATGAAATTCATAAAACAAGAAGTTATTAAACTGATTTCCTTTTTCGTTCGCTATCGGCGTGCATTGTCGTGTTCAATCGCGCGAGAGAATACGAAGAGATATGATTTATGAAGTCATAATTAGGAAAACAAAAAAAAAGAAATCGATCGATTTTTAATGTTCCACAAAAGTTAATCTATTAACAGGGAAAAACGTATTTATCGGATATAATAGCTCCTTTATCGATCTCCTTTATTCTTCCGTTGCTGTTTCATTTACAACAGAATAAGATGATATTCACACGTATAAAGATTAAAATTAATCTAACTGAAATTAATTTTCCTAACAAAATTATAGAATAGAATTCTATAAAGCATTAGAATCATGTCAAAATTTCGTTCAACTCCAATCGTCACTCTTTCGTATAAAAACATCGTGACATAGCGAAATAGATATTTAATAAGGTGCGCGAATAATCGACATACGCAATGGATACATACGTAAATCTATATCGATCCACTGGAGATCTTTCGTACGTGGTTCCCACGTGCCCGTGTGTTGTCCTGTATGGAGTTTACGCGCATTAACAAGCGACGCCGTTTTCCACGCCGGCAATCTCGGTCACGAATCTAGCTAACCCCGGCACGAGGAAGAGGAAAGTGCTTTTAGGTTCTGTAGAAATCAGATCACAAGTTGCATTTAACCGGATCCCACTTACCGCGATAAATATCTGCCCGAGGGAGCCGGGCTACGTTACGAGATCGACGCGTTTATTTCGTGGCTGGCCCCGTTTCGAGCTGCAGCACTTAGCTCCAGTTTTAGCTAATTTCCTGAACGTTGATCCTCGAGCAGAACGCTCAAGGGATTCGAAACGCCGTTCCTCCGAAAGATTACTCTCGTTGTTCGGAAAAACTCAGGTAGCCTCCGTGATGGTTAAACGTTTTAACCTGTTTGACGTATTGGCAGCAGCTGATACCGATCCCAACTTTGCTAGATAAGCGAGAACCCTCTCTAATTCGGCTAATTTTTAGGCATTTTACCAAGGAAGAAAAAAATGTGCGCCTGCTTTTGTGGAAACTTCTTTTTTTTTCAATTGTTTTAGCAACTAATAATTTTGATCCTTTATATACAATAAGATTAACGTAAAGATGAAAATGATTTTCCTCTCAAAATGTGCGAACAAACGGTTCCTATATCCGAAGATCATATAACCGGAATTTATCTTACTTGTAACTTTTAGTTACTACGAATAATCCATTTACTTCAAAGGGATGGTATAAATAATAGCAGATTGTAAGGAACATTAAAAAAAAAAAAGAAGAAAAAACACCTGTAAAGTCATCGCTTTTCAGTTTTGAAATTGGATGAATCTGGCGCCTGAGTGATTGATCAAGCTCTAATCAAAATTTGTTTTAATAACGAAATTACCACTATATTAGAATTACACGTTGTAAAGTTGTCGCAGCAGAAATTTTGTAGCTACAAATTACTCACTTGAAAATTACAAATAATTCACCACATTACTCAAGCTCTCAACTGCAATCTCCCACAATGTCTTACTATTTTCACTCCTCTTTCAAGCAAAAGAATTTCGTACGCTATCCAAAATGCTGTACAAAGTGTCCCATTGAGTCTCCAATAAAGGGAACAAAATCGAATCTCTACGAAATTGGCTCGAAATCCCGTGCATGAAAAACCTTGCTGAATGAAACTCTTCGTTGTAGGGCATCTTAAAGATTGTTGATCAGGATCGATCGGCGGTTGACAATGGCGCGTGACCACCGTCGCCGAAAAGAGCAACCGTGTATTAGATAGACCAAGGAGGACTGTTTGCAAATCGGGACGCGAGCCTTCGAAACGCAAGCATAATAAAGAGAAACTAAGCCGGTCTATTCACGGGGATGTGAATCCTATAGCCAAGCAGCTGCGTGGTGGTCCTCGATGACCGAGATAAGTCTAATTTCGTTGTGCCGGCCATTGAGACCGTTTGCACGACGCTGGAATCCGCTCCAATTTTCCACGGATGGATTTTCTAGGGCTTCAGTAACTCGCTTGTTGCAACGACGATCACGAGGTGCGAAATAGAGAAGCAAAGAGGCGAGATGAAAGGAATCCAGAAGCGATCGTAGGCTGGTTACAGAAACATGTTTTCCGTGCTTGAATCGGGCAAAGAATAGCTTGTTTGGTTTACAGTAGCCACGGGTGGCCACGCTCGAGAGGTTTTGTGAATGTTAGACGGATTTGGCGACAGGTTTGGGGAAAACTCTCAGCGGGTAGTCGAAGCAACGAAAGAAAGATCTTTAGGTTTCGAATGCTTATAATCCGTCGTGCGCCACTCTGAGTTTCCGAGTAATCTGGAAAATTCGGCAGTGCAAAGAAAAAGAGTGTCGAACGTGGAATTGTACGAGGAGTTCTAATAATCTGTTCTATTGTGATCATTTATTTTAATAATTTAGGAGTGATTGATGACGGTGCGAAACATATGATAATCTATTTTTTTTTCCTTTTTTTTCTTCTTTTTTTTTTTTCATGGAAGATAGAGTTTGCTAGGTAAAAACTCGATGGACACTGTTCGGTTATTTTCCAGATTGATCGTCGAGGCAAGGAAAATCGTCGCGTTGCGGCGAACGCCACGAATTTAGGTTTCATTTTTGACTTTTTCGGCGGTTTCAATTCGCTCGTTCGACCGGCTCCCAGTGGCGTAGTCTGCGACTAACGCGAACTACGCGAGATTAAAAGAGCGACATTTTTGGGGGATGGCGAGAGGCGGAGGTCGGAGAATTTGGATAGAAATCGAGTTAGAAAAGATTACGGGAATGTACGCGCTATGCGCGCACCCCCTATACTACAATGTGCATTTTGAACAATTCCGAAAAGTGTTCGTACATTGGTTTTTAATTCGCGTTCCGCGCCGATAGCCGGCGGTCCGTCGTCTGCAAGAATTCCACCGTTGTAGAAAACGCAATTTCATTCGCAATTTCTTTCGACAATGCTCGACAATCGCGCGATAATCGCCGCTGTGGGGAAAAAACGCCATCGACGTTTCACCAGGTCCGGCGTCCCGGTCGGTGGGAAAAGCCATCGTCGGTCGAAACGGTCCCGTTTATTTACGCTCGTAATATCGGCTAGTAAAGAGCAAACTACCTCAGGGACGCGTAGCATCGCGGTGGAAAGCTGGTCGATCGGCAAAGAGCGTCTCCAGCCCATGGAACTCTCCTTGCAGTTGGGTCAAACGAAATTTCGAAATCACCAAGTGAGAAACGATCGACGAGGCGCGGCCTGGAATCTCGCGTGAATTCACCGTACGGTTTGAGAACCACTGAGACTGCATATCCAGAGAGCAAATTACCTTTGCAGCCCACAGGACAAAATCGTTCGTCACTGTCTCGCTCGCATTAGCGGGTGTACGTTCGCCCCGTTTCACCTCGTTCAGTCATTCTTCCTCTTTCTCCATTTCCCTGCTCACTCTCTCTCTCTCTCTCTCTCTCTCTCTCTCTCTGTCTCTCGCTTCACCGACACACCTCTCTGTCTGCCGTTCCAGCGATCTCTCCCTCTCCCGCCTCTCTGCACCCGCGCTCCACCGTCCTCCGTGGTACTCCGGCTTAATTAACTGTGTATACACTGCAGTCAACTCCTACCGTTGTCTTGCTCCCGCCAATTGGAGCTCGAGCCGAGTTCTCCTGCTCCACACGCCGGCGACGACGACGACACACGCCACGGGTATCCCCCGGTTTAATTCTCGCGGCATGATTTCATCAAGTCAACCATCTCTGAGCTGCGTCCCGTTCTCGCCGGCCGCTGTTTTCCTTTCGCTTGCTCGTTCGTTCTCGCTTTAGCTAGCGGCTCGTCGTACCCGCGACTCCACTCGTCGATTTAGCGTCCTCGACGTCGACGCGTTCTCGTCGAGACGTCGCGAATTAATTAACCACCTGGTCGGCGACGATACCGTTGCGTTTCACGGCGAGAATTTCGTAGACTCGGCGGATGCGCACACGTAAAATAAATAAAACGAAATTGTTTTCGGATTTGAGATCAGGTCTCCGGCAAGTTGCAGTTTTAGCGAACATTCGAGCCGTTGTCTTTCGATTCATCTCTCGTTGAACCTTCGTTAATGACGTGACAGAACTTGTTAATATTCCAATGTTCAGTATTAACTTCGTCATATATCTATTCTCTGATACACATATATGCATGTACTACGAGCGGTTTGTAAAGATGACCAGCAAATTGGCACAAACGAAACAGAGATATACCTTTCGTTCGTCCGCTCGTCTGTAGACGTAGATGGACTTTCAAATTTTTAGCGGTCAAAATTATACACGTATACGCATGCATTGTATAATTTAGAACATGATTTTTGCCGCATCGCTTGTCCGACCTCGTGTGTACTTACTCCTAAATCTACCTATATATCGCGTCGCGGGGGGAATTGTCACTTTAAGAAACGTTCATTCACCGAAAAGTCATTCCTTTACCAATGTGATACTCACGGTCGATCTCTCTCTCTCTCTCTCTCTCTTTCGAAAAAAAAGAAAAGAAAAAGAAAAAAAAACCGGTATCGCGGAAAGCGAAATCTCTTCGACGCCTGCGTTATCGCACCCGTTTCATCACGATGAAGGCGAAATGCGTGTAGAGAGAGAGAGAGAGAGAGAGAGAGAGAGAGAGAGAGAGCGCGAGACAGGGAGATAGTAAGCGCGCGCGAAAGGGAAGCGGAGGCCGGGAGAGAAGTGGGAGAGACAACGATTTGGCGTGTACAAAAAGCACAAAATTAAATTTCGGTCCCCTCGCGCACGCAATATACGAACCTTGGTATATTCTGGCTGGGAAGGGACGCGAGGTCCTCTCCAATGGCGTTTAGCGGTACGTTAACTATCATTCGGTCTCGCCCTGGGGCCAATTCGCTAACCCGTGTTTACCGATGCCCAGGGCGCTGTTAAATAAACTACAGGGACGAGAACCGGGGTCAGACAGTTGTACGCGCGATTAAAAGCGTAACCGTGACCGGGGACCACTTGGAGGAACGCTTCATGCATCACTTAGACGTTTCTCGCGTCAAACTGGCAACTAATGACAAATCGATGATAGTGTTCGTGATATTTGCAACTGATGTTTGAAACACTTGGAATCGGACCAGGTCCTTCGGTCTGTTCCAAGTTAATAACTCGAGAGATTTCTAATATAGATCCCCCATATGGATTAGTATCAAATTTGATTAAAAGCTAATACTATCGTCAATTCTAGCTTGGAATAGAATTCTTATTTCAGTTGAATGTAAAGCGATGCAGAGAGAAGAAACTGGAATACTTGGGATCACCAAAAGTTTATTGATCTAATCTAATTTTAGATTCCTGGTAGAATTAAATTTCCCATAAGTTTATGTTGAATTTATATCGAAAGTATAAGTAAGGACTTGTAAATTATGAATTTGATACTTGGAAGAGAAACTTTATCGAAGTTGAAGGTGAAAGATCGGTTATTCGTAGTTGAGTTTGACGGACGAGTTATATCGTAATCGACAGTGCTTTTATCTTTGTCTATTTTGTAAAAAAAAAAAAACTGTACGCAATGTGGAGAATGTTCGATAAGAGAAAGAGATCGTAATATCTATACTGCCGATTATTTTAATGATACAAATCCATAAAATCTATTGCAAACAGGACAAATCGCTCACCCGTTTTATCTGCAAAATTACATCGCTATGCCTTTTCGTTGCTATTACATTTCGATTTCTTCGAGCTCGAACGAACCAGGCAGCGCCACGAGGGCAATAATTTTATCAAGAACGGATGAATCGAGGAGGAACGATAAACCGTACGAGATAAGGGGTACCGCGTTCTCACACATACTCGTAGGATGTTTTAGGCGTTATCAAATTTGAAATCGATTACACGGGCTTTGTCGCAAAATCGGATCGCTGCAGATGGACCAAGCGTGCTTCCTGCTGCGTGCATATGTGCCAAGATACACGGCAGAAACGCGCGAGGCGTACGATGGAAGTTGCGACGTATTTATCCCTGTTGGATACTTTTGTAGCTGGTACAAGAGTACCCTTTCGGGCCATGTGTTCCGTTTACTAAGTCTCTCATCGCTATCCCGCTTTCTCTTACTCCATCCGTCGCTCATTTCGATCGCTGGCCTTCTTCCTGTGACCATTAATACTCGTTACCAACCCGTGATCCCATGCTTGCAATAATTGCAAACGGGATTTTTGTCAACGAGTATCGTTACTGGATCGTCAGACAGGATAACTGTGCTTCGTATCTCGTACGCTTCAGCAGAATTTAACCTTCTACCCTCAGAGCACAACTGTATTCGTCATTGATGCAGCGACAGGATACTTGATGCGTAGATCGTAGATGTTTATGCATTTATAGGAAATTTAATGTTACAAAAATGCATAGAATTTTTGTTTGTACTTGTTGCGTTTCTTGTTTGGAATATATAATAACATAATAACGTATCCATGATGTTTTGTAACGGGACCAGGTCATAATAAATTTTTTGAAACATTCATGCAAAACATATATTTGCTCCCTGAACCGGATAAAAGGACGTGTTAGGAATATGAAATTGTCTGACGACGTATTGAACTTTAGAATTGCTCTCTAGGAAAGACAGAAGATTTATCATTTTTATGTGGAAAATTTCAAGACGCAAAGAATGCATTTAATGTAAAGATACAGAAACAGTCGTGTTTAAAGATATAAATCTCTATAAGTATGAATGGATCGTTTACCATTTTTTAAGCATCTTTGACGATTCTTCGAAGGACGAACATTAAGAGCAAGTAATATAATACTTTCCGCGAGCAGAGAATCCATTAGACGTAACGATCTTCGTATCAATGAAGCGAAGTTGGCCCAGAATTAGCCAGGAGAAATGCGTGAAATTACGTTACGGCAATCGAGCGTCGGATAGAAGATTCCGGCGAACGAAACCGGAAGTGAAGCGACAGCCAGAATTCGCGAAAGTCGAGCGAAGACTGAGTAACGAGATCACGCTAACGGAGTTCATCCGGCTCGTTTATCAGGCACACCGGCTTCCAGCTTGCTTTTGCTGAGATCAAGATCCACGGATGCGTATGACGCCGGGTACTAGACAATTTTCCTCGCTTTCCTCCTTTCTCCTCGCTTCGTCATCGTTTTCGTCGTCTTC
This sequence comes from Bombus hortorum, assembly GCA_905332935.1. NCBI lineage: Eukaryota > Metazoa > Arthropoda > Insecta > Hymenoptera > Apidae > Bombus > Bombus hortorum. The sequence goes on from HG995193.1 coordinate 18,077,427, forward strand.
CTCGCAAAGCTGTGACGTGTGTGCTCGCCGCTGGTGGGCTCGGTCGTTTATGCGAACGGAATTTACGCGTCTGCGGCACATGGTGCACGGCTGACTCGGCTTTATAAATCCGATGTTCGTTGGCGTTGTGTGTCGGGATTCGGCGGTGGCGAGGCGAGGCAAGACGAGGCGAGACGAGCGCCCTCCGCCAGCCATGTTTGCGGGTTTATAAATTGGGTTCGGCGCTGGGGATTTTTCTATTAGGACAAAATTGGTTCTTTCAACCGCCACCAGGGCGGTCGGTTCTTCCCTCTCCCTCCCTCAGGCTTCGTCGTTTCAGAACCGACGGCGTTCCACGCTTACCCGAACTCGTCGATCCTCTCTCCGTGTGTACGTCCCTCCTCGACCCCTCTCCTCTTCGCCGTTTCCTCTCTTCTCACTTTATCTTTCTGTCCCTCTCCTTTTTCATCCTAATGCTTCTCTCTTTTCAATTCTCCCCGTGCTTCTCGCTCTTTCCATTCCTGTCTGTCTATTCCTCTTTCTCCCTACCGCAGCTTCTCATCCGGCTGTCCTCGTCACGAGCCAGAGAACGAGAGGAACGCTCTGTGATGGGGTGATTCGCCAGGGGCTGATGTGCCTCCCCGGTAAGGGGAGGGGATGCTCGTGGCAGCTCTCAAAAGTCGATATTTCCGTCACCGGTGTTATCGGTGTTTCCTACATTCTGTGTCCAGCGTCACCATAAACGAGGTTACCGATCAAAGTGCCGCCGTCGTCGTCGACGTCGTCGTCGTTGCCACGACGCTCTCTCGACTTTCCGCGGGAGAATCGGCAGCAACGGATCTACCGATTCGCCACCGATCGTTTTCCATCTTTACGTTTGGTTTCTGTACATTATGGAGGACGCTCGGGATACATTGTCAGGTCATTCCCTAGCGGGAACGTTGCTCTATCTCGAGGAAAATGGTTATCCGGATGATAACAATAACGAATTCTACGATTTTGTGCAAACCGAAGATGCTATTACAGAGAAACCGTGCAACACTTCGGAGTTTCACTGCTCCCTAACTTGTTGCTTAGATCGCGGTCACATTCGCTAGTAACATTCGCGTTGAAAATTGCCCTTGCGCGAAAATTTCTAAGGCTGTCGCGTACAGCTGCGTTTACGCGTGAATAGCGTGACCGACATTTTCGCGAATTTTTTAAGTTTTAGATAGATAGATTTTCGGAGATATTGAAGCGAATGGAAACGCGCTTTACACGCGTTGTATCGTTCGACGGAGTTAATTAGGCGACTTTGAGCGAATACCGCGGCAGGAACAGCGAGATTGCCATGCGAAATAACGTAACCCGGTTAAACGCGCCACTTCAGGCGGCTTTCGAACTGTACCGATCAAACTATCCTCGAACATGACTTGCGAAACACTTTGCAATCGGTTCTTATTAGTTTCTCTATTCCGCGAGTTTACTTCGGCCTCGATACTCGGTACCGGTGGAATCTAATTAGTCGACGCGCGTTCCACACCGCCGGAATTAATTTCATTCGTGCCGCACTATTAAGAAGACAATTGTACGCGATACTGGATTTTAAATGGCGCTATTCTTTTCACTAGCCTTCTTCTTCCACGCGTCCTTTAGTTTTCCCCCTTTTCCTTCTTTTATGCTCTTTTCGTGTTTTTTGTCGGTTTTCGCTTCTTCGTCGGCGGTGTTCCAACGCGCGGCTAATTAGCCGCCGCCATTTTTCCACGGGGCAACCTATTATCGGCCATTGAGGCAAGAACCGGCTAGCCGGAATAGAAATTTAATGAGGTTTACCGCGGCGAACCGGGCGATTTCGCGAATACCCTCGTTTACGAGGCTGCACGTCGATTTAAAATGTTAAAATTGATACTAGTTCGATCTTATCCCAGGAGGAAATTTTCCTTTTCTATGTGACATTTTTCTTCTTTTTCGTTTTTTTTTTTTTCGTTTCAATTTCTTTTGAAATAATCGAGACGATTAAAACGATGATAATGGAAGTAATATTATATGTTCTTTTTAATCTTAACGGTTAATAATCACAGAGTGCTCTTTAAAGCTGCACTTCGTCGCACTTCTAACAACATTGTCATAACAGAGAGACCATTCGTCCGACGAGAAAACGTTTCTGCGCGTACGCGCAAGGGCGGTGGACTAGTCGCTGCAAATATAATAAAGGAAGATAATGGAACCGGCTTCCGTAACGAGCAACAATCAAATCGTGCTGTCTCTCGATTTCTTCGCTCGACAACGTTTCCCTTTCCGTCTCTCCCTTTCCCTTACATCTTTCTGCTCCCCTCTTTGTCACGACGAAACGAACAATAATACAAGTTATACACGACAGGCAGACCGGCTAAACGGGAACTCGTCGTCCCGTACCCGGGGACAAAATTATTCGATTTGCCCGCCGTGAAACTCGAAAGTTATCGAAAGTCCCGTGAGGGGTGACGAAGGGCCGGCCGTGTAAGAGGGCGAGCCCCGGTCATTTGGCTTGACTTCATAAGTCATTAGAATCAGCCTTGAATCGAGTCGTTTGTCGCGAAAACACCCGGTACACGCGAGAACGGAACTGACGACGAGGACAGTGGCGGCGACAACGGCATAAACGGTATACCACCGCGGGGGTTGCGAGCCGCGCGACGGTGCAACGAAGACAGAGACAGCGTGGCAGAAGGGGGTCGCGCGCCTAACCAAATTACATCAATCCCATTTCACATCGTTTTGACATAGCAATTGAGTTGAGTTCCGCGCAACTGTTGTGTTTTTGCTGCGTGTTCGGGAGCGAGAGGAATGCTAGAGCATCGTTGGCGAAGGGGAGGGGGAAGGGAAAGGGGAAGAAAGGGAACGAGAAGAGGAGAAGAAACGAATGAAGAAGAAGCACATCGACGTCGTTCATCGTCGCTGGAAAACTACCCGCCCCTCCCCCCTTCCCGCGAGGAACGCTTCAAGTTTTCACCCCTCCGTTTTCGAGCGAGCCGCAGAGGGCTCGACCGGAGAGTTGGATGCGATGGTGGCGAGGGGCAAGTGCCTTAACTTTTCCTTATCGAAAATAAGTCGTTAGCCGGCCTTTCATCTTTAAACGAGTTTTCGCGGTGCGCTGAGTTTTTACCCGGCCGTTCCCCTGTCTCCTCCTTATTTCTCTCTCTCTTTCTCTTTCTCACTCTTTCTTTTGCCACTCCTGCTTATCCCTTCTTCTATATCTCCATCCAGCCACTTTTGCTCACGTTGCCTCGGTTTAAGGGATTTTTCAATTTCACCGTGAGAAGCTAATTTAATTTCTACGCGGGACCGATGCCGTGCAAAGAACCGGTTATACCGTTGATACCTGTGCTGCGGACGATGCGTCGTTCGCTATGTAAACGTGCCCTACGTGCAATTATTTCCATAACTATCGAGTTTATGTACTCGGATTAGAAGATACTTTCCGCCGCGTAGATTCGCCTCGTGTAAGATGTCGCCTCTAATTACCTGCTGCTTGATGCAATCCAGAGAGACTGCGAGCAGTTACTGAATTCGTTACAGCCTGTTTCTCGCTTTATTTTTCTAACGAGCTATTAAATATTCAGCAGTCGTAATAGCCCGGAGTTTAATTAAAGCGACACTGTAGCAGCAACCTGCTTACAAACATCTTTCATTGTGTTCGTGTATACAGTTAGAACTCTATCAAACTTTTTCGTCGGATCATTATGTACAATGTACAGGGTGATCCTTAATTAACGTCACTGTGCTGTAAGAGGTGAATTGAAAGCTGTTTGGTAATTTATCGCTAAATGTGCGAATTTCAATGATAAAACGACGCGCCTTTTCACATTTTCATCCTTGCGAGATTAACGTTAAATCAAACAAAAAACAAAAGATTATCTCAATCAACAAAAATAATTACCCTTATAAATTCCAAATCTATCGAAACAATATCTCAATAATCCGGTTCTTAAACATCTTCCTAACTTAATTGTACAAGAAGATGATATGCACGATGCAATTATTATTACAGTTATCTTTAATTAATTGTTATATTCGCGATTGCGGTATGTCTAATAATATATAAAATATATCTGCCCGTATAAAGCTGAATTGCTGCAGTAACAAACAAACAAAAAAAAAAAAAAAAAAGAAAAAAAAGAAGAAAAGAAGAAAATCGAGTTTCGATACAAGAATCAGAGCTTCTCGAATGAACTACCCGAATCTAGGAATCGATACTATCGCACGATGATCTGTTCGATCGTGCCCTTTTTATGGATGAAAGGAAAACAGTTTCTTGTACTTTCGGTCAATGGAAGAATGAGATCGAACAGGAATGGAACGACAAGGGAGAAACTTGGAAGCGTGTTGCCTGATTGTCGGCGTCGCACGAGGGAGATGCGAGGGAACCAATGGTCCCCTTCCTCTTTGTCAGCCTCGTGGTGTGGCTTAGAAGAGTACAATGCTGTAAAACCGCCAACAATCCGCTTACCAAGTGACATCTTTACGCAATTACCAATAATTGGTGGCTGGTCGAGGCGCAGAGCCTCGCAAACCTAATTAGGATAAAGAATGTAATCGGAGACGTTTCACGAGGGTTGGCTCGTACTACTCATTGACGACTGTAAGGCAATCTTCTCGTGTTGTTTCAGGCATATAGTAACTGACGAAAATGTTCGAATGCTTGTCACGCAAGAATCTTTCGCGAATAAACTGTACGTACTATTACGAAAAGGATGTAGAAATTTTATCTACACTCTGGATAAGATACGATCATCATGGTTGTAAAGATACATAACATTTATTAGAAATCTACGCTTCGCAAAGATCATGCAAGTAATCGAACGGACAATTATCGATTACATGTGATCCTTTCGACAGTGTGCTAAAACGAAGGAATTCGTATTTCGTAGATTCCATCGACATCAAGTAGAAAATATTGTATATCTTCAACTTTTCGTGGCTAATAAATTTGTATAACGTTGTCACGTACGACGATATTTAAAATATGAAATCTATAGTACTATTTACGTATATTCTCGTTCTTGTTGTACGGAGAAACAGTTAAGATGTATTTAGATATTCGGATTTGTTTGAAACATTAGCAACACGATCGTGATAATCGTGTCTCACGATACATCCATAGAAATTTCCTAATAATTTCGTAAGTCGGAGTATTTAAAACGAGAAATGATTAAAACCAGCTCTCCTGTCCTTCTCTAGCTTGTTCTAACAATCTCTTTTATCGTTAATTTTTCTTTAATTTCAATCTGATCCGGAGTAGAACCAAGGAAGTCGAAACGCAACGTTCCGCGAGCTAATTACAAATTATAGAGGACACACAGAGCGCACCGATTTCGTTAATAGCTGAAATAAGATTTAAAACTAGTGGTGCGTTCAGACGTATTTTCAAAAGCGATTTAATCTTAATTCGATTGGTTCATTATTCGAACGTAATCGGGTTAATGCTGGTTCGATACGAAAGTAATTTCTACCGTTGCATAATTCATCCTTCGCTCTTCATGGGAAGAAAATTCGCGGCAAATTGACAGAAGAATCGAATGTCGCGTGGAATTAAAGGCACGTTCGTTTTGCTTCTAAACGAAACAATCCATTTACAAATGCAATATCGTTTCTAATTAATCGAAATCTACAACACACGGCCAACACCCGTTTCTCGTAACGATTGAAAACACCAGCCGTATTCCGTGTTTCTTCGTCCGCGGCTCATTAGCATAATCATTTAACATACCGTTTCAACCGCTCGCTCGATCTATGCTCGAAACGAGACGAAAACGTAATCTATTCGCTCGGCTTAAACGTGATAATCGCATTATCGAAATCGAGTAATAATCAAATGAAAGCATTTCGTCCCGAACCCAGATGAGCGTCTTAACGAAGTTCCACCGAATTATCAGCAATTATCGGTCCTTCGGTGTAATTCCGTTAGCCACCGTTGAAGTTGGAAAAGGCGCCAACTAAAAGCTCGCTCTATCGAAAGGTCAAATCGGATTTCAGCCTCGAGACCGTAGGAGAATCCTCTCTCGATTAAATCAGAATTTTCCTCGTCTCGCGCCTCCTCGATCTCGCTATTACGCGAACAATACACGAAGAAAGCAACCGATCAAACGTAGACTCGCGTTTTCCAGCGAATTTCCTTCCGTCCATGTATCAAAGTGGCAGGGAAAAATCTCAATCGTGGTATCAAAAATCAGAAAGAATCGTGGAATCCGAGGAAATGACGAAGGGAGACGAGCGGAAAAAGGAACGAAGCGGAACCCATCGACGGGAAGTCTATAAAGGGGGACACGAAATATTCTCCACCCTTTCCGTGGCAACGAGCTCCGTTCATGCCCGAATTGTAACCGATACGTTTGTAAAGGAAACCTAGATCCGTTGATTCCGCCATCCTCGAGCGCAATAAAATTGCCCTTTTTCCTGCTTTCCAATTCCATGTTCGTAGAAACCGACTGGAGCCACGATTGCCACGTATACTTGAAACGTATATACGTACGAGGTACGAGCGAAGAGAAAGAAAGAAGAAACAAAGGGAAGAAGCTACGGGTCGACAGAGAGAAAGGGCAAAATCGTAGAAAGAGAAAAATCGTGTGAAAAGATAAGCGAAGGAAACGTGAAAATGTTGTGCAACGTACGACAAAGGATGCGGTGGAACGAAAACAGAAAGTTAAAGGCTGGTACAGGGTGGAAGAGGCGAAAGGGGCGCAAGGGGAGGGGTATGAAAACATACGTAAACACATGTTGTTACACTTGGGAAAGCACTTCTGTTAGAGGGTCTCTTTCTGAGACGGCTTATAGCGTGGCAGACAAGGTGAAGAAAACGTCTCTTACTGCTCGAAACGACGTGTGGCGACAATTCTATTGTGCATTCCATTCGGTCGGTCGCTTTGAGATACAAGCACGCATACTTCTTTGTCCCAACGAACCACGGAAGGTCAGGTTAGAGGGGGAAGAGGTTGGAGGAGATGTATAGGCACATGGAGGATTACGAAAGGTAGAGAGAGGTATTTTGACACCCCGTATAATGGCTCGACCACGGGGTGCACCCAATTAGGTAACGCTGGGCGTGAAGAGCATAGTTTGCGCCCGGAATAAAATACAAAACTATCTCGTAAGCGTTCGACCGAACTGAACGCACGGAAACATTCGGCTCTATTCACCGAATCGTTTAGGATTTTTCTCAGCGGCAGAACGTTTAGAGGACACTCCGCCAACGAGGACAACGTAGGGCATTAAACAATAACCTTGGTACTCGGGTTTGTAGTAGTTTCGGCAGGATTTCTTACAAGCGTTCAATGTTTTTTATATAGTAATATCGCGACGCGCGTAACGAAATTTTCGTTATTTACGTTTATTTATATCGGAAAAGGCTGAATGTAAAAAGCAGTAAAGAAAGTATTCGTTAGAAACGTATTCGTACAACGTGAACGATACAACATACTTGTAATACGAATAAGAAAAGGGTAAAAGTAGCGGAAATCATTCGATTCGTATGTACCGGACGTCGCAGTTTATCCAGGCACAGGTGTTCACACACCATTTTCGGCCGGCTGCGGGCGTCAATGTTACAAAACGAAGAACAACCGATCGCCGAACCGATTGAGAAACACTTTTATCTCATAAGCACGTACCGCCGTGAATCAGTCAAAGTTCACCGGGTGACACGATTCTTTCCAATAATCTCACGCCCGTCGAAGGAAATTTCCCGGCAGTTGGTAGCCGGCCTCGAGGAACTGGCGCCTGTTCTCGATGAATCCTCGACGATCGACCAATACGGGGCGAGGCGACACCGTTTCCAGCGGGAAAATAATGAAATTTGCAGCATAATCGGTAGGCAATTCATAGTCGCTGAGTGGTTTCTATTAAGGCTAACGACAGCCGGCACCGAAGGGGCTACGGAGCACTCGAAGGAAGACAATCTCCCGTGAGGAGATGGGCCTTTTTTTTCATCCCCCGCTTTCGCGCGCCTCAGCCTCAGCCTTCTGATCCTCGTCTCGCTTCTACCGCCAATCGAGGAGGATCTATTTCCTATCGGCGGACCTATCGTCTCTTTCTTTTTCACCTCTTTGCTTTCGAGAACTGCGACACGATTTCTCCTCCTGGTTCCTGCTCCGCCTCCTTTTCTAGCCTCTGCCGGTTCCACCATCCTCCTCCTTTCTCCCTCTTTCTTTCGTCATCTTCGTACCCTCGTCGTTACCGTCGTCGTTGTTCCTCTTCGGCATCGTCCAACCTCGCTCGACTATCCGCCACGTCTCCTCCATCGAGAGGCCAGCTCTTTCTATCTCACCTGTGGAGCTGACACCGACTGGCAAGGTGGGGAGAGCCGTTCAGGTGGGAAGCGAGCGTAAGCGGAATCGTCGGAGAGTTGATTTTAGGTCGGCTAATGTCGTTTCGCTTTTAATGAACTTCTCCGTTCGTTAAGTACGTTTCTCCATCTCCGTCGCCTGCCAATCCGCGGACCAGTTTCTTCTCCCTGCAGCACCTGATCGGATGTTCTTTATTTCTACCTCGCGAACGGTCATCACGCGTCTCAGTGATATTTGCGAATTTTCCGAAGCAACGCCTCGGTATTCGCAATGAGATCTCCTCCGCCAAATTTTCAACTTTTGCAACACGTGAATGTATGGACAGATCGCGACCCAGATTGAAGACGGGCACGATCTTTTCGTCTGCGGACTGTCGTAATATTGTATAGTTACGTAGCTTTTCATCTACCTTTAAAATAATTGTAAATTCTAACAATTTTGTTTGCAGAATCTGCGGAAGCAACAAACGCTTTATATTTATTATAGTTTGCCAAATAAGCGTAAGATGTCGCTACCAGGGAAACTTAATATCGTTTAAAAATCAACAATCGAGATCGCTTCTCAAGGAGAATGACCATGACCATCTTTTCTTTTTCGATAATCGTTATTCGAAGTCATTCGAAAACATGTTGCTTGAAAATTGCAATATTAATAGATTTCGAGAACAAACAAGATTATCGAATAAAGATTCCAAATAAAATCGAATAAAGAATCCGAAGAGTCTATCGATCAATGATACATTGCAATTTTCCAGTCGTAAAATGGTGAGCACGCTCGTTCTCTCTTTATCGCAGCGACGTTAAGTAACAACGATTGTTGCATCATGTGCATACATGGAAAAACATGTTAACGTAAACAGGCAAATAGTACAATGATAATCGATAAGAATCGTTCGTATAATTTTTGACAATATTTGCGTTATTTGACATTGATCTTTTCGTCATCTGTAACAATATCTAATTATCTTTACACTTATCATTATAACTTATCGTTATATTGCCGTTATAATTGCAATTAGCATTACAGAAGTCTGTCACTCTCATTCGTATTATTGCCTATTCTGAAAAATTCGTTAATGATAAGCTCGATAACCTCTGGACGATTAATTAGCGATTACCTTTCAACTAACATCGTTCCAAAACAAATGGGTTTCGTTGATTAATATCGCATTGAACTTTCAAATGCAATCTCGGACCTTATTAAACTGTCGTATTAGCAAATTTAAAAAGAATCGGTATCAAAACTTAACAAGCTTTCCGTAGACACTACTTTGAGATTAAGAAGAAGATATCTCTTTCAAACCATTAAACGTATAATGGTATATGTAATAAATTTCAAATCATTAAACGTATAATGATGTATAGAATTATGAATACTTTCTTCTCTTTAACGAAAGATCATCGTCGCATCAAAGTACTTAGTCTCTATATTTGATACGGAAATGCACGAAATAATTATTTTTGAAATCCTATTCTTTCTTAATTGTTCGTTATTTTAGTACGCCATCAAAGGTTTAATGTTAGAATCTTTAAATCGAAGAACTTGACAACCATGAATATTAAGAATGCTTATTTGACACTGTCTGTTAACAAACTTTTTAATCTTTCTATAAATGTTGATAAGTATATTTATCATACGATAACTATACGATGACGCGAATATGGCAACAAGACAATATATCGATGTTATTGGTAATAGATGCGATTGAATGTCAGTCTGGCGGTTGCTTAAATTCATTAGCGGAGGAAAGTGGCAAATGAAATCGCAACAGTGTGTCGTTATCCAACCGGTTTACTCGAAACCACCGTGTGAATGTTGCTTTCGTTTGAATTCCTTCGTAACACGATTCATTCGGCGTCATTGAACTCTGAAAATTCGAGCATCAATCTCATTGAACCAGCTGAAATCGGTGTCAAAAATAATCCTCGATTTCACATAAGCAGATACCAAATTTATAAGAGACGAATTCTTCTTCTCCGAGTTTCTTAGAATTCGTCTAATCGTTTTAATTGTGATATGATTATAGCCTATTTTTTTTTCTTTTTCTTTTCTTTTTTTTTTTTTACAAAACCACACAGATATCTTTCTATTTCCATGCATTACGTAATTGGCTCAAATACGAGGTATCTATAACTACAGAGATAAAGCGATGCTATCTCGGATTTTGCATAATCAAATGGTACGATATAGTTCGGTCACGTGCTTGAGAATGTGCCATTTCTTACGTTGCGTTATATACATATATTTTCACGCTCTCACATATAGTGGTCCATGAAAGAATTTGAATATGTATAGAAACTTTGTACAGATATGTTATATTATGCGACGTGAATGAAACATTGAAAAGTTTGAATAATCTTTTAACATACATTTTCTCAATAAATTTTCAAATAAACCTGAAAACGCACAGGACATAAAGAAACATTTGCTTCAAAACTTTTCTTACGTGGTAACGGTTGATAGGTCTTGATAACATATAATACTATAATACCACTGTACGATACCGTGTTTCGCCTTTCACATAGCAAATACCTTGTAATTTCCACGTTCATGGTCCAACTGATTTCAATTTTAAAAAATATAATAATCGTGTATTATCATGGTGTTCATCGAGTTTCAAACAGTTTTACATAACGTAGTATATAATATAATCGCAACAGTCTGCCCTAGCATATATATTCGTAAGTATTTACTTGATTTACTTTTCACTTAATTCGATATAATCGCGTCCATTCCCTCGATGACTGGTAAATAAAGTTAAGGTAAGTATCATAAATACTTGATGCAACAGAGGTTCGTCGAATTTCGCCGAGAAGCATCGAGCAGTTGAGTTAATCGAATAACCGTCGCTCAACTTTTATCCAGCGAATCGAATAGAAAACCCAGAAGGTTTACCGTGCAGTTACCCTTCGAGCAAACTTCCCACCTTTTGCCGTGACCTTCGTCTACAGTTTACGCGTTTAGACGAGTTGTTGCACGAGAAAGAAACGCAGTCTACATAGCAAACCTCGACGTTTCTTGCATCAGCGCGACGCGCGACGCTTACGAAATACCTTGTATAAGATTAGCGGCGGAAGAAAAATAATAAAGCTGGCGTGCTCCAGCGATTTTCTGGTGGGAGTCGTCGATTCGTCCCACCGAACGATCTACAATGTACACTTTGATAACCAAAACACTGGCTGACGAAAATATTTCAACGCTTATCGTAGAAAACGTTGATGTGCATATCGTGCGTGTCGCATAAACATCTTTTTTTTTTTTTCTTTTTCAAATTGAAAGCAAAATGAAACTCGTAGACGTACGTTCGAATACTTTCGTGAACCTGTATGTATAAAGACATACTTGAAAGGGAACGACCGATTACGGAGAAGAAAAGAATTTATCAGGACCGATTAATTCTTTTCGAATTAAAAACTTCCACTTGTCGCGCGTTGACAATCGAATGTCACGGTTCGTCGATGATATGCCAACGATTCATCCTCGAACAGACGAGGAATCGACATTGATTCGTCGTTTTGTCTATATCTTAACAATTTCCCACAAATGTATCGCGAATGTAAAAGAATGTTTTTCGAATTGCCGCCGCTCGAAACGAAAGAAGAAGGACGAGTCGAAAAAAAAAAAAAAAAAAAAAAAGAAAATAGAACCGTTGACAAGCCGTATCCTGATGCATGTTCGTTCACGAACTTTCCTAGAAACGATCGAAATGGAGCGCGTTTTTGCCTTAAACAGAAGACAGATAAAGGCTTAGACGAAGAGTAATTTCGTAATGAAGCAATTAATCTCGTCACGTCGTGCTTGGACGACGTAATCGTTAGACGTAGAAAAAGCTTTGTATGAAAGTTCAGTGTTTTGTTCGATTTTACTTACGGCGATATTGGATTTTATCCCGATATTGGAGTTTTAGTAACAAATGGCTAGTTCGATTTGATTAGTCTCTTTTTTGTCCTACAGTAATATAGTTTCAGTTCGATATTTTTCTCCCTCCCCCCCCCGCCCCCCTTTTTTTTTGTAACAGTTCGATTGCAATCGTGGTGTTACGAGAAGGATAATTGCAGTTTTTGGTATCGTTGGTATCGGTCGAGTAATTGCCCCGGAGATCATTAACGGTGGCACTGTTGACGGAAACCGGGTCATTTTTACTATCAGTTTTACCGTCATCCGTTCAGCCAGACGAAACGCTGATCTTTTATTACATCATGACAGGCATACGCGTTGAGAATCGTTCGTCAGACGTTTATGATTTATGATGGATAGTTGCATGATCGAAAATCCCAATTTTCCTACTTCTTGTAATCTATGATACGAAATTTATTGAAATTCGAAAATTCCCGCCACGAGTCTAGAGCCAACTCGCGATAAACAAAGTGCAATTTTCTTATTTTTCTTCTTCTTTCGTTTCAATAACTTTAATCGACTAACATTTTCCCCATTGGTAAAAATAAGACGCTTGATGTATTAAACGTTTCGTTTATTCGTTTCATTTCAAAAGTATCAACGTTTCTGCAAAAAAAAAAAAAAAAAAAAAAAAAAAATCGTTCACCCGTGCAAGATTTATCCTTATTTGCATATCAGAACTCGTTACAACACCATTGTTCACAGCTGGTCGTAATCTCGCATCGATGACCATTGTTCGTAACATCCTAGAACGAATTCCTTGAAAAAATTTCTCGATCTTGGAAGCATTTTCATCATCCTAAATGATACTTGTATTGGAACAGTCACGCGAATGTTGATAGTTGATAGTAATGGTAAATAGTCGAAGCGACTACTATGTATCGCCGTGTATTCCTTTTCGAATATGTTAATGCTATCTGACGCAACCAAAGCTATCGCTAAATATAAAAGCTGGGTAAACGAGCCGCGCTGTCAGTGTTGATAGTAATATCGTTGGTGTTTGACGAAAAAGAATGTGTTATTAAACGATCCGTTTTTATTTTCCGTTCTTTTGCATTCGTTCGCGTTTCCTGTTCGCCGTCCGGAAGTTTCGTTTGTTACCGGCAACGTCGGGATCTGTCGCAAGAAGAGTCATATTTTTTCCATAGTTTTACTCGCCATTTTGCCATTCGTTTCGCTTTCGATCCGTTCGATATTCGAATCTGCGCCGATTGGCGTTCAAGGTGCATCGAGAGAAAGTGAACGAAAATGCATAAGACGAGAGAAACATTCGAGATGGATTATTCGTCGTTCAAGACGGAAGTCTCTAAACGTAGAAGATCCGCCACTACTAGGGAATTGAGTAAGAAGATAAAATAAGGATTTATTTGTCGTCATTGGTGGGAGGGAATTGGGGAGACAGTTTTCTAACGATGTCTTTTCGCGCGTCTTTCAGCCAAAATAGCGTATTCAGCGCCGAAGAACGTGGTCTCGTTAGCGGAGGGTATGCCAAATGAAGAAACCTTCCCTTTCGCAGAGATCTCCATCAAACTCAAAGATGGATCGTCTTTCACCCTTGAAGAGCGAGAATTGGGTTCAGCTTTGCAGTATATTCCTACTCAGGGCTACCCGCCGCTTCTTCAGGTAACTGAAAATTGCATTTCACTCGGAGCAATTTGTTTTACGGATTTCAATTATTATCGAGTTATCGGCACGCCGCGCAATTTTGATTGTACCTTGTCTAGCGATTTCTATCTTTGTGCCATTTTGTACAACCATGCCACTTACGAGCTACATACACGATAAAGTAACATAAAAGCGGCGTTGCTGATGTTGTTGCGTTTTCAATCTCAATCGGAAGATGATTAGACGCGTTGGAAAATTTCTAAAACATGCTAGTCCTAAATTTTGCACTATTCTTCGATGTATTATTTTCTCGCTTAACGAGAGTTGCTCCTATCTTTGCTGTAACCAGAAACGCGTAGCTTGCCACGTTATTTGGTACCTCGACTTACTGGATCATTACACTATGCTCTTCGATCCAATATGCGTACTATCTTTTGTTTAACGATATAGATCGAAGATTAACATTTTTTAGACTCTGCTCTAAATAGTGTGTAGCTACGAAGAGTAAGATTAAAATTCTTGTTAATTAGCTGTTTCGTGGATTGTACAATGAAAATCAAAGATAAAGATATCGAAATGATTATGAAATGTCGCATCCCTGTCACTCGATAAGGATCTTGAATGGTATTTATACCGGAATAACGATCACATTTATCAAAAACGCGTGAGTAATCGTACGTTTGTAGTTGAACCGCTTCTTTCTCGCTTTTTTCCTCTCACTTTGCGATAACGCAATTGCCTTCAATATGTTTAACGACATTGAATACTAAATTGGTTTCAGAGCCTGAGGGAGTTCCAGAGAAGGGCGCACGCACCACCCTTGTGGGAGAGCCGTGACATCGTGATCGTCTCTGGATCTCAGGACGGATTAAGCAAAACTCTCGAGGCCATACTCGGCCCCGGCGATCCTCTCCTGGTGCACGATCCTTTTTATCCGGGCGTGGAAGTTGTGGTGAGCAATTCTCGACTATTTTCGATCGCGTTTCTCTTAATATTCCGCAATTGGATTATCTCGAAGATCGAAACGAACTTTTTTTCTCTTTTATTTAGGATAAGGATTCTTTCATTCTTCTTATATAGAAAGAATCGATGGTTTTCTCTCTCTCTGTCTGAAGAGACATTTTTTTTTCTTTTTTTCTGAAATTAATGACAGAGAAATTGGAATTTAAAGAAGGGGCGTTAACTGTAAGAGATACGAAGCAATATTGAAATTCTTGCGCACGCGATAAAAGAAATCAGAAATCCGGAAAAATCCGAATTATTGCGCTGACGAAACATTTACGATGACCCGAAAAAGAATTTCTTTACAAGTATAAAATATTAACTCGAGTGGTTCGTGGTTTCGAGATAATTACAAGATTTCTTATATTCCGATTTATCAATGCGCGAGGTTTCCAGGGATAAGCGTCTTTCCTCATCGTTATATAGCTAGTCACAAAAGTCAAGTCGTACGTTTCAATAGATAGACGCCTTTCCCCTCTTTGCTCGATACATATAATCTCCGTGATAAACGGTCTTCGTTATTATGTACGCACATGGCAAATGATTAGAATTTTTAAGCGGGCAACTGACAAATAAGCAGCAACGGATACAACGCGGAGGTACATTTAATCGCTACAACGAATTCCGTACACTTCTTCTCACTATGCAGCGATCGATTGCGTAGATTCGAGGAAAATGGTTTTTCCATTACACAGGTCTCGCCGCATAAGGTGGAGCTGATCTCGATCCCTCAGGACGAGCACGGTGTGGTTCCGGAGATTCTCAGGGAAACGTTGAGGAACAGGGAGCTGTCTGGCAAGAAAATGCCAAAAATAATGTACATAAACGCCACCGGATCGAATCCCACGGGCGTGATTATCCCGTTGGAAAGGCGGAAGGAGATTTACAGGATAGCGTGCGAATACAACTTTCTGATCCTGGACGACGATCCTTATCATTTCATGCACTTTAACGAGGCGAGTGATATTTTTATTCTTCTCGCGCTTTTACTTCCTAAATATTTACTTTTTATTTTCTCTTTTTGCGTTTCGTCGACCCTTCAAGACGTTTCTTCCTTTTGGCGATAACTCGTGGACGTGTTCAACCAAAGATACGATAATGAAAAGAGTAGAGATTACCAAGCGAAAAGAACGATAAATTTATTACATCGATAGAAATTAATTTACTATTGACGTCGAGGGAGTAGCTATCGACGACGCTAATACAGAAAAATTACAATTACTCACGCTCGTACGTCTCAAAGTCTTACTATTCGCGAGATTCGAAAAGTCGAGTATAATATCGTGAAAGGTATTATATTATATTGCGATGTTTATGCAATTTTCTAATTCCTTTGGTCGGTATAAATTCATAGAGCGTTTCAATCTCTCTCGAAACGTATGGCAAAATAGTTAAAAGCATAAAATCGTCGAATGAATATCAATTATCGTTCCGACCAATTAGCCAGAATATCATTTAGTTTCTGTATTAATCATACCAAATGTTATTCCACGTTCGACTGCCCGAAATAACAGTTTGAATAATCGTCACTGTCCGTAGCGGACAGTTTTTGATAGCATGCGAAAATGGGTTATGCGCAGGTGGAACCAAAATCGTTCTTATCGTTGGACACGGAAGGCAGAGTGATTAGATTGGACTCGTTCTCGAAAGTGATCAGCAGCGGTCTCAGATTGGGATTCATCACGGCGGCGGCTCCGCTCATAGCGAGCATAGAACTCCACTTGCAGAGCAGTCACCTCCACGCCCCTACATTATCGCAGGTTGGTAGGGTCGTTTTTCTACCCCACGAAGCATGCCAACGTTCTCCACCGTTGGTACGAAGCTTCGCCCCTAATCGCGATATTTTATCGGAATACGATAAAACACGATGCGAAGCTTCGATTAGCTTCGATCGGTGATCCTGATGAAACACGCGACGATCATACAAATTTCTAGTCGCTTGTTCCGATTCCAATTCCAAAGACGATTTACCTACCGATAGATTAATCTCTCGCTCTCTCCGAGTCATCCGAATCAAAACTTTGAACTTTTGCCAGAGGTTAACAACGTTGTAATAAAAAAAGAACGTGCGAAGACGCGCGATGCCCAATTTCGATGGTGGCAATTTTTGAATACATACGTACGTATGATACCATTCCGATCGTCAATTAAAAACATATGTCACTGCACGCTTCGTAAAGATATGGTCGATGGTTATTATGCATCGTTTTGTAGACGTAAATATTATTTCTTCGGTAGGAAGATAAAAAATCGAGAAAAAAGATGAAAAATATCGGGAGCGCTTCGCACGCTTCGCGTAATTATCATTGGACGTATGCCTATCCTGTATCAACGGTGGCGCGTGTCGGTTCTTATCGCAAATGTAAACACAGAACGGTCCTTATCGTACGCGATTGCGAAGAAGGGACGGTTTCTTCACGACTGACCGTTGTTTCTAGGTGATACTGCACAGGCTGATGAAATTATGGGGATACGACGGAATGATGAAACATTTCACGGGGATAAGGCGGTTCTATAAACAACGAAGGGACATTATCGCCAGACTCGCTGAAAAGCATTTGAGCGGTTCGTATAATTTGTAAATAGCGGATAATCGTTACTACGCAATATGCTTATTCTCTTCAGAGTTCTTTGGATATTTGGATATTTAAGTATTTAAATTAAACATATACGTCGTTTGGTAAATTACAATTTTTATTTTCGAATACTATTTTTCCCTTAAATCTATGGAAATTACGATTGGTGATGCTATCCTCATTAGCGGTAGCGTATTAACATGTATCGCCTACTTTGCAGGTTTAGTAGATTTCACGATACCAAGGGGAGGTTTCTTCCTCTGGATCAAAGTTCGAGACATTAAGGATACATGGAAGATGATTATGCAGCGAGGAGTCACGGAGGGTGTCATAATGGCTCCCGGCGCAGCCTTTATGAAAGATCCTAGCAAACCATGCAACGCTATTAGAGCAAGCTTTTCCAAAGCTTCGTACGAAGAAATGAACTTGGTAAGTTTGCGATAAATTCAAACTTACAATTAAACTAGCTCAAATTGCTTAATATCGACCGAATTACGAAAGTTACCGTCATTCGATATACGTCGTGACTTTCTTTTTTCAGGCAATGGAAAGGTTAGCGGATCTAATCAGATCCGAGTTGCGAAATAATTACTCGATCATAAATGAAAATCCGTTCATCAACTAACGCATATGGGTTTTTATTTTTGCGTCTGGCAAAGGATCAACGACAAAGGTTTCCGAACAAAGATTTCGTATCGATAAAGTAATATGCGTACCGGAATATCGTACGTTGATACGGTAGAAATCGTCGTAACGTAGAAAAAGATCTTATCGACGAATAGCGACGCGGAGAAATCTGCCTGATCTATCCTGCGAAAACTCCTGAAAAATACTTCTTGTCTTGTTTGCTAGAGGGCCGTAGGATCAAATTTTTTCGCGCTGTAATATATATATAAAATTGTATATTAGTTTTTACGCAATTTTTTATTAATCGTTCTATTCGATTCGATCATTTTTCGTTTCATCGCTCTGAAAGACCATCGGTAACATTTTTTAACATAAGTAACGATTAGTGTAAATATCGCGTGTACTTAACTACCGTAGGAATTCGTAGACGTATCGTTAGTACGCGTATTTATCGCGGATCGGCAAAGTATTGTACGAGTTTAAAATATTTTGTATAAAAGTATTGTTACGCTATGTATTAACGTTATGTAAATAAAACCGAGTCGATAAAGTTGCCGCGCTTTCTCTGCTTCCCTCGTCGCTCCCGTTCTTTCTTCGCTTCGCCAGTCTTCAAAGTCAGCTTACACACGCTCCTACGATATTCGTCGGTTGTTTAAAAGTCAGCTTGACGAAGAAGGGAAAGAGATGAACGGGAGCATGACAAAAGTTCGAGCGAAAGAGAATTTGGAGTAAGGGTGGAAGACAGGGACTAAACTCTTTCGCTTGGCACTAAACGTCTCAACTACCGATTAATTGAACGAAATTAATTTAATCTGCTGCGATATAAACCGAGAAGGATCCGTCTTGCGGCCTGCAGGTTTCCTCGATGTCGAACCATTATACGGCCGCTCCTACTTTCACAATGTATTTCTCTTTGTCCGCGTCAAATGAAGTAGCGCGACCACCAAATGTAAACGACGATTCTGGAGAAAAAACTTGACAGATAGTTGATCCACGTTCTTTGTCGTCTTCTTTCGAGTATTTGCGGCGCGTCTATTCCTGAACGTTTATTACCGCTAATATCGATTTCCTATAAAGAATATTGTCGAAATGAGAGAGGAAAAAAAAAAAATGTCAACGAGACAGACTAACTTTAGTTTTCCAATCTCGCATTTGAACGCGGCAATTGGTTAAAATAATCCTTCGTCGAACAACAAGAACGAAACTAAAACTGGAATAAAACATCGAAGAACAAAAATAGATCGAATACAAATTAGAATTTATCTTGCAAAAAAAAAAAAAAAAAAAAAAAAAGAAAAAGTGCAAGTGATTACGAAGGAAAAAACGATGAAAGGGAATGGCGAACGAGGTTAATACGCGTGTAACGACGGATTTAAGACGAGCGACTCGTGTATTTTCTCGGTCGGGTAAACGAAGGGAAATCCCCGGGCCCTTCCAAGATATAGTGTATATTAAAAGACGTTTCTAGGGGCCGTTATAGGGGATGCACAGATGCGGCCGATCATACGAATGGCCACATTTTCACGAGTGGGATTTTCGTGAGAAACCAGTTCACTTTCGTTTTCCGACCTGAGATCATCGAGGTCAGTTCTGCAACTTTACGATCATCGATCGTCCATCGAAAATGTCGAAAAGCGGAACGAGATTCTGAAAGAAAATTCAAATCCTCGATTAATTTTATAACTTATCAAAGTATAAGCTGCGTCCAAACAGCTTGGCAAGAAGGAAAGAACGTACGATGTCCGATTGAGAGTTCAAATCTATCGAAAATTCTTACGCGATCCTTGCCGATCTTTCACGGCTCTTAGTGAACGCGAGGCATTATTTTTACAAATCTCGTCCCAATCCCCGAACCTAGTCACCGTCGACGGGCTTTCGAGGATGCGCGCGATACACGGGCCGAGTTGCTTTCGCGAACAGGGGAAAGGGGAGAAAAAAGGAGAAGAAACGCGAAAAGGAACGGAATTCTTGGATTCGAGCGTATCGGTGGTGGCGGGCTCGGGTTCGTACACAGCCGGTACGCTTTCTGTCGCTCTTCTATTCGCCGGTGCCGCTCCATATAGCGCGAACTGTAAGGGTGTTATTCTCCAGGGAGAGGCGAGATCGGGAGGTGAAATGCGAAGGCGGCAGGAGGGTGGTTCTCGACTGGGGAAGAGTAGCGTCGCGGTAAAGAGTGAAACGAGGAAGCGCGAACGAGAAGGAGAAGGAAAGGAGGAAAGACAGAGAGGAAGGAGTTGCGTGCAAGGGAGACAGCGGTGAAATGAGAAAGATATAGAACGAATGGTGCGAGAAAGGAGAGAGGTTGGCAAGGGTGTGCGAGGGGTAGTGCAGTTTCGTGTTGGCATTACTCTTGATTTCCGTGGTGACGTCGCTACCTCGGCTGCCCTTTCCCTCCAGCTACTGCTCTGCCTCTTCCTCCTGGCTTCTCCTCCGCCGTGTCTTGTGTTTTGCCGTTTCTATGTGCGGGGCCTACACCCAACTACCTAGCAGCCCGCGCTGATACGGAGAAACAGCAGCCACCCGGACTATTCGCCAGAGATAGATCCTTTCGTGCGCCCTACCTACGTATATCGTTCCACCTACGAACACAACGCGCCTCTATACGTACATAGAGCAACAGCCACACTGACAAACGGTTGGTTTTCGAGGCCGCGTCGCACGGAAAAACCCTTTGCACCGGCCATTATATCACGGTAAACATCTCAGCCTCCCGAAACCGCATTATACCGGGATAATAAAAAATTAAGGGACCCGGGATCGGCCAACTTTTCCCTCTGTACGCTTCCTCGCCTCGGCCAGCTGACCAACTAAATGACCGATAATGAATCCGCTGGTTCTGCTCGTGGACACTGCACGTGGAAGAAAGTTTGCTCCGCTACGATTGATTGACGGAGTAGCCTCGAAACGACCGAGGTACAGGTAAATCGAGGCAGAAGTTGCCAATGTTTAGAGAACGTTTGCTTCGGCCGGTAAATATTGTTTCAACGCACGTTTGCAAGTTTACGGTAACGATATTTTATCGTTATCGATGTTTTTTTTTCTTTTCTTTCTTCTTTTTCTTTTTTTTTTTTTTTTCCTTAGCTTCTGCATCAATTTCGACGTTGAAAGAGCAAAAATCTATGTAACGCGTACTTACTTGTTGGTGGTTTAAACTCGAGCGTAACTCTAATCGCACACTCTTATCCAGCTTCGTTGTTAGTTCTCTTAACGACGCGTCGACGCAAAACACTGCTACTTTTGTTTCTTCGCTCTTACCGTCCCTTCTCCCTATGACGTCCAAGTAAAGCATAAGTTTTTTTAGGTATCGTCGCCGTGTCGTCAATTGGAAATCAATTGCGGTCCTTTTAAACATCGATAGCGTAATTCAGTCGCAGGAAACTTTTAACCCCTGTCAGGCTGTCTCCAAGGATCATTCACCAACTGCCAACTCTCGACGATTCGTATCTCTTTAGGATACGAGTTTCGACGTTCTTATCCGCGAGAACGCCAATTGATCAGGCCTGCTTAATTAAGCTTAATTAAGCACTTTGAAATTTGTATCGTAAAAACGTATCGATCGGAAGCATCCGAGTACTTTTGCAACTCACTATACGCATACGGTATATACGTTCCACCATTTACCATTTACCATTTCAACTTGTCGATTTAGAAAACAGCTATCCAGAACAAAATCGATCCTCGACTTCACCATCGTCGCAAAAGTCCAACTTGCCACACAGCTCTTCCTCATTATGGTTGGATGCTGTCGAATCACATTTTCCAATCGATCGTTCCAAGTTTCCAAACGAACCGATGGAAACCTGTAGCGAACTCTATTAGAATCTCGATCGCAGAGTCCGATTCTACTCTGGGAAAAATCTGTCTGCGAAACGACCTTCGATGGTCGAAGGACCTAATCGAAAAGCCGATCGGGAAAGGTGGAGCGCGAAATAACGTGAAACAACGGCGAAAGTCGGACGAGAGGGTGTAAGAGGGCGGGTTGGTTTGGATCGGCGTACAATATAGCCTCGCGATTGCCCAGTAAATATCGGGGCGAGGTTATAGCCGGCTCCGCGGCCCGTAAACCAAGACATTAAATTTTATAATATTGCGTCCCGTCTCGCTCCCGTCCCTCCTCGACATCGACCCCTCTCGTCGTCCTTTCACCTACCTACCCCTTCGTAGCCGACGGGGTGAACGCGGGCGCGAGCGAGTCGGAGCGCGAACGCGCACCGTGCTTTTATTGGCTATTTACAGAGGAAATGGCCTCTAAATTAACTGCGGACTGCCGGATTGCTACCTATATCGAGCGGCCTCGTATAACGCCTCGCCGCTCTCGCCCGTTAAGATCAAAATCGAAATGACAGAGCGGCGACGATTAATTTTGCGCGCCAAAATAGCGAACGATATCGCTCGCTTCTTCCGTCTTTCTATCCTTCTCTCTTGTTCGCAGCAGAAGCGTTACACGCAGCGACGCGTGATCGTTTCGATGGATACGACGCGATGGCTGTCTCTTGTCGATCTTGCGCGCAAGGTGGTCCAGTTAAAAGGAGAGGAAGATAGTTGTCGATAGAGAGGAAGCCCGCGCTGTCGGGCTTCCTTTTAATCACGCCGTGAATTTTTGATCGTTCGACCGAAGAGGGGAATTTGTCCAAGGACCGACACGCGGGCGCAGCTTCGTCAGAGTTTTATGAGCGGTACAACGTGCTTCATATTGTTATTTATCGTTGCTCGATGGCGGTTTCCAGCCAGAAGAGAATGGTAAACCCGTTGCGATTAGAGTTCGTCCGTCCGATGAAAGCGATCATTCTTTACATTTTTATGCGTCTTGTCGAAATAAATAGTGGCTCCGTTTGTCAATAAATATCATTATTAAAAAAAAAAAAGCTAAAGTATTAATAAACCGATTAAGCGATAAAGCGATTAACCTGCGATTAATTGCGTTTTCTTAAAAAAAAAAGTATTCGAAAAACTAGTAAATAGATAGATGAACGGCCATTCCGAAATGCTCGCGTACGACGCAAAGTTTTCATCGAGAATATTGAATCTGACATCACGGTGCCAAATAAATTTCATATCTCAATTAGTTTTTCGGCCACGTGGCGGCACGTGGCAAACGTTGGTCTCGCAGCTCGTCCCGTTTCCCCCTTTTGCTTCTTCGCCGCCATCGGTAAGGGCGTAATTCAAACGCAAATATATTAAGTGTTGTCTACACCG
The DNA here is from genome assembly GCA_905332935.1 of Bombus hortorum. Lineage (NCBI taxonomy): Eukaryota > Metazoa > Arthropoda > Insecta > Hymenoptera > Apidae > Bombus > Bombus hortorum. Next base: position 18,100,609 of record HG995193.1, read on the forward strand.
AGCCTCTGTTTAGCGTGTCCGTTTCGTTTAGCTCGATAAGCATCCTTTGCTGCGACTGATCGCGATTCTAAGCGACAGGATGATTACAGATCGCGAGGACACGATCATATCGTTTCGTTTCGTTAATTTAAGGCTCGTACCAGTGATCCGTTAAAAATCTGATAATATCTTTATCTTGTGGAAGATCGTTTGAAAGTACAACTTGAAGCGTACACGGTCAAAAGTATGGAATTACTGATACGTTTCGGTAGTAACATCGAAGAAGTAAATATAAAATTAGCTCGGAATTCCTGATCCGTAGAATTCATTAGTCAAAAGTTTGCGAACATTACGTATTCTACCGAATCCAAGGATTTCAAATAGATCTAGCTGAAAATTTCATCGTTGAAACAATTAATTCATTAACGGTAGATTAAAAAAAAAAAAAAAAAAAAGGAAAGAAAAATGATTCCAAACTTGTAGCGAATAGCGTGTGCGAGATATATTTTTAAAGTTTGTCTATTAATCGCGGTGTTGCTATCGGAATGCCGTTCATCCTGTAGAATCAAAGAGTCATTTCTCGATTGTAGTCGAAATCGAACGATCCATAGCGACTCCGCAACCTCTGTATTCCCTACGAAAACACGATCAGAAAAGACATATGTTTGAGTAGTGTAATATATACATAGTTCCCGCTCGGACACATCGTCCTACAACATATTAACAGCTTAGCCGGTAAGCCTTTTATATTACATTTTTCCCTCTATGGGGTCTCCTAATCCAATGGGGTAGCTGGTCGTCCTATAATACGGGGACGCACATAGCGAATTCGAGCCGAATCGAAGTTCAACCTTGCGCGCGTATCGAGGAACCGCAAGTCCTAAGATTACCCCCAAACGATCGCTAAAATGAGACAATTTATATCTGCAATATTTATCTGTTACCTATCAGAGTTGTAGATGAATACTTACATAAATACCAGTAGATATTGTAGATATCGTAGATTAGACATATATACTATATAAAGGTACACTTTTTGTTGATTCTTTTCTTTTTCTTTTTTCTTTTTTTTTTTCTTTTTTGCTTTTGCTTCAATGCCACTCTATTACTCGAAAAGGATATAAAAATGAAAGCGAGTTACGTTACGGGGTACTGTTAATAAAAGGTAACTCAAAGGTGTAACCATTGAAACAAACAGAATTTCAATATCTTCGAAATTTTGATGTCTTTCGCTATTTTAATCTTATAACGAGTGATATCTTTGAATTATAAAGACGACAGGAAGATACATATTTCGCCTCAGGAGTAATTGACAACGTACTAAATTTTAAAACTGCCAGCTTATTAAATATGGAAAATGCGACTTATTCTATTTCTTCCCTGCGGTCTTCGCTTGAATAAACTCGTACACGTACTTGAGCGAAAATCGCTCGAACCAATAAATTTATGAAATTACCGTGGAAAATTACGAGTTAGACGCTCTGACCATTTTACCACTTCTGAATAATGAAACTTTCTTTTATGCCATAATCGTTCTTTGATTAAACACAGTTTCACTTTTAACAGCATGCTCTCTCGTTCCAGGAAGCCCAAGTTCCCTTCAATCGCGCAACTTGACCACTCATCGCGTGAATCTTCCGCCAAAGTATACGTATTCATACGCGACCCGTCCGTTTGTGTTTGGCTTTACAGGCACGTAAGTCACGCGTCAAGGGATGATTCCGCGTTGCGTGCGCTTCACAGGGCAAACAATGGGCCAACCCCGGTCAGGGTGCGCCCCGTAAACACGCGTCAACCGAGAAAGTTATGTCCATGTTCGCCGAACGATTTCTCGAAGCGATCGCGAGTCAGTAGATTCTCCACATCTAGGACGGGTCAGTCATTCTACTTAATTGGGGCTTCGGACGTGAAATGTTCACAAAGTCAAGTCGGAGGAAGCGACTGTCCCTAGGAAAACCGTCTATAGGATCATCGACGTTCGAACAGTCATGGGAAAAGCATGGTATCGCGATTTACCATCGCATAGAGAGGGTTGTACTTTGCACGCGGTCGATTGTTCTACGATAAATCGTCTACATCTGTTTCCTACTTTATTATCTTCCTTCGAATATAATCCAAGAAATAAAGAAAATATGAAGCGCAATTAGATTTTGATTCGGTCAGCTAGATTCTCCGATAATTAAATTTGAAATTGCCGTGGTTGAGACAAATAGATTGAATCAATAAGATCGGAACAATTTATTCGTTACGCGACAGTAAAAGTTTGCGTGGATGGGCGAATGCTTATGCGTAAGGAATGATTCGAGGATCACATGGTGCTACATAGATACATATTATATACGTAAGATCTTTGAAAGTGCGGTATAATTGAGAGAATCCGGTGTAAATCGTAAAATAGCCGTAGCTTTGTAAATTCAGAAAGAAAATTCGTAGAAATCAGATCCGTTTAGCGAGGGTCGTTTTCAAGTTACATTATTATTATCGTCTCATGCCTGTCTTATTCTTAAATATAGTTTCATTTATTTTGTTTCATATTTAACGGGCGGAAACCTGTCTGTACCTCGACATTCGAATTAAAACGATCGCAACGTTATAATTAACGTTATCGTTAACTTGAGGGCGACAGAAACGCGTTGACTCGCTCGCTTGCTTGCTTTGTTCTGTATCGTGGTAGTTGCAAAAGGACATCAAAATGCAGAACATTGCATCGGTGTGCGCAGCAGTAGTCAAGAATTCGAAGATATGAGAGGCCGGTAATAAATCTTTAGCCAGGACTTAAGTTTCCAAGTAAATCTTCCCACGTTTTAGCAGTAAGTCCAGAGCTCACTGCGGAACGGGATCAAGAATACCGACTTGCTGGATAACAGCTTGCATGGTCTCGGCGACGCCGCGTCGGCGGCTGCATAGTCCAGGGAAGGTGCTAAATCCACTTGTGACGAGTTTAAAATCGACTCTATCGCCCATACTGATGTGTCTCGCCCTTAATCCGCTACAGAAGCACGCAATCCGTGCTTCTATAGAACTGCGAACGCAGCTCGTTAGTCAAAACCTCTCAAAAATGGAGTATCTTCTTTGAAAGAATTTTTCACGACAGCTTCCTATGCTGAATCTACGGATTTTTCAATCGATTAGATTACCAACTATCGTTAGAAGCCCATCAAAATCATCATTTCCCGATTTCCCTCCCTTGCAAATTACTAAGAACATGTAGATTTTACATGTAGATGTAGAATTATTCATATCGAATATGGTATATTTAGGAATGAATCAAAGGCTGGTTGTTGTAGCATCAAATTTGATAAAACGAGAAAACAATAGCAGCCTGGAAGAAGGAAACTCTGAGATTCGGATAAATTTTACATAGTTCTCTACTACTCGTGCGATTATGCGTTCGTGTGGTTCGAAAATTCTGGTTATTATGGCTAAAATTCGCCGATTATATTTTATAACAAATAGCCGGAACGAGTTTCGCAGTAAATCACAGTCGAATAAAACAAGATAATTCACATTGTTAAATTTACATTAATATCGCATTTCGAAGCGATACTGCGTACCACAACTAGATCAATAATCACGTCATTTAGAATGTAATAAATTGTTTTTCAATCGTGCCGGGATTAACCAATTGAACAATTATTTCAATTTCGAATAGAGAATTCGGAAGTGCAAAAATACCAGGTTGGAGGAGAAAATACGTCCGATATACGTCGAGGTGATTATCGCGAAAGAAAATTGTCGGGTAAAGAATTGCGACCCGTAGATGGAGGGGGATAAAGTTTGGACGTACTAGAAGAGAGAACAACGTGATTTAGATATCGTCTTCTTGCGGTAATCAATTTCCATTAACGAAGTCTTGGCTCAGTTAGACAAAGAGAAAGAGAGAGAGAGAGAGAGAGAGAGAGAGAGAGAAAGATGGAACCAACTGAGGGCGAGGACGAGGGAAACGGAAGATGAAATGGAGATAAAGAAAAACCGAGAGGCGGGAGACAAATCTAAAGAGGGCTGTACCGTAATCGAGTTTCGCGTATTTTTATCCGTACCAATGAAAATTATCAAGTTAAAGCTATTCTCCATCCTCGGAGCAAACTATCCAAAATTCTTTAGAATTATTGCTCGATGTCTACTCATCTCTACCGATTCTCAACTTTCCAATTGTTAAACAGAACATTCTCATTCCGTGTGTATCCCGTACCTGGTTTACCCGCTGCTCTCTCCCTTTCGTCCCTTACTCTTTCTCCAGAATATAGAGAATTGTAGAGAGTTTTGGAAATATTAAGGATTTTTCACATCGTTTTCGGATCTCCAAATCGCCATTGCGACAGAGTTAAAAAGATCGTTACTCGACAATTGTAAACATCATCGTAAAACGTATGAACGTGTATTACACGTCAATTAGTTTAATTAATCGAAAGATTAGCGACGGTGTTAATTAATGTTATTAACGGATATCGATGTCGATCGGAAAATCGAACGTCTGTTGGAAAAGTTTCAGCGATCTGCTCGGATTCTTTCAGATAACGATAAACAAATCTGGGATAACGAGAGAAGCGTCGAGACGTCCCCGATCCTTTCCGGGAATAGTCGGTGAGTTGAGAAAATTGAAAAACTTCCCGGTAAAATTGTCCCGCCACTAGAACTTGCACCGAACTTAACCTGTCCCTCCGTCGCTCAATACATTCTAAAAACTAATTAAACTTTGGACATACACAAGAAGAGGCCCGACCACAAGTTTCCGTCGAACGATTCTCAGGGGTGGATTAAGCAGGCGGAGTTCTCGTTCGCAAAAATGCTCGCAACTGAAGGCCACCGGCGAATACAATTACGAGGCTGAAATAATCAAGCTCCTGGCACGTTTTCAATAACATTCTTAGTTACCAATTAATATCGCAGGGGGGAGGAAAAAAAGACGATAGAAAGCTATAGACGAAAGTTTCGAAACTTGGAACAATTAATTTTGAAAGTCTCGATTAAAATCTTTGATACGTTCTTGCCTCGTTTTCGCCGAATAAAATACCAGCATATAGATTTTTAACAAATGCGTGCATCATAAAATACTTTCGCTAATCGAATCAATTTATATACCAGACCGTAATCAACCTTAAATCCTCTTCCGAATAAAAACTTTCCAAACGTAAATTTATGATACTCGAAAGTTTCACGCGTATCGGAGGATGAACGTTGTAAACCGGTCTGGCAAAAACGCAGCAAAAATCTTCTTAATGAAAATCTATAATATTCGACAACTTTGCTACGGTGTGATACGCGCGTGTATAAACAAAATCGTTTATTCGGTCAATTCATCATTTTTCCCTTAAAACAACAATCCACTGGATCAACGAGATCCGACCACTCAATTAAATCTATGCAAAATTCACAATCCCGGCGCGATTCGAGATCAAACGTGCAAACTCAAACGAATCGAACGGTGAATCGGAGAATCGAAGGCCGATGTCCGCGGACTGGCTGGCGAGGATCGAGAAGACGCTTGACGGTGGAAAGCAACCGTGGAACCGTGAATCGCGGTGAAAAGCGACCTCGCGTAAACGGCGTACACCGGCAGATTCGGCAATTAAGCAAAAGCCGGCCGCGTCGAGTGGCAAAATATTTGCAGAAACGTGGCATCGCCGTTCGGAAACTCGTTGGTAGCCGTAACTGGAATGTGAGATATGGCTGGAACTCGATCGACGTCCAAATGAAGCACGCCAGAGAGTCGGCAAGTGCCTGGTCGGATATTATAGACCTGTGAACGAGACCGAGGGGTGGTTTCCGCGTTAAATTGAAACGCTCGAAGGTAACGTCTAATGAAAGCATACGCGCGGAGCTAATATCCACCCCACTAGAATGTAATAATTTCGGAATGGTACTTGAGAGTGAGAGAGAGTCCGTACTTCTCTCTGCAACAAAGGTTTAAGCACGCGTGTAGCTATTCGGAATCGCGCGCTCTCGTCGTCCGCCAGAATCCGCCTCGCGGCCTGCTACGACCCTGCAAAGTCGACACGGACGCCAGCTAGACGATTTATTAAAAAGTTCATTCGATAAACCGTGCTCGGACTGGGCCGCGTTCGCTACGCGTTGATTCCGTTAGTGGGGTGGCTCGAGTTTCGAATCGAAAGAGCGAAAACCAGCCAGCGAAATCAAAATTTGCACTTCGACGTGTTTCGCTCCGCGGTAATTGCGTACATCTCCGCTGTGCTTCTCTCGTGCTGCCTACATTTCAGTTGCGTAATTTCATTCGCTCGGCGGTGCTATTGAAATCGTTTGAGTTCGATTGAAATTGAACGCAACTAGAAGAAGATGCGCACGTACATGTTTTTTTTTTATAGGTTTTACGGAAAATTGTGCTTCAAGTAGTAGTAGTAGTAGTAGTATGGCTTTATAATTATTAATTTTATAGTCGAGACGTCTATACGGCAATATTAAAGTTCAGCGATATTACATAATCCCACGAGTCCATTCATCAACGAGACTTTGCGTGCTCTAATTTCGTGATTTTATGACAGTAGGTGAGCCTATACGTTTATCTTTCAAAGAAAGGTACGAATTAATTTACACCGTTGGAAACTATCAAGAAGGCGGTAGTGATAGAGATGGTAAATTGACATATCGACTTTGACTGACCCAGAATGTGCTTTTTTCGATATTTTATGATGCCAGTTATAATCCTGAATGGACGATATCGCTGCAGTACGATTCGTTCATATTCTCCAATCAAAAAAAAAAAAAAAAAAAAAAAAGGAAAAAAAGAAAGAAAGAAAAAACGGAAAATTCAATACAGAAATAGGACGAACGAAAGATCGCAGTTATTGCAAACAATAATGAGAGAGAGATATCGTATCGAAACGCACGAAAATCCAACGAATATCCGGTAGGGAGAAAAAGAGGGCACGACGAGAAGCGCGTAACAAGTAGTCTTTCAAGTTGCACGTGGTGGTAATATAATCGGGCATCGGTTTCATGAAAATCTATCGGGCGAAAGCTTTCAGCGATCAACTGTAATCGTGTATAGGCGGCCAGGCATTTCGGAAAACCGGCATTGGAAAGAGTTTTCAAGAGTTCCAACTGGAGAAGTGCACGCATAGAATGAATTTCGCTGGAGGACCATTTCTCTGCAATTGTGTACGTGTACATCGGTGTTTGCATGTGTTCCCGTGTGCGTGTGTGTGTGTGTGTGTGTGTGTGTGCGCGCATGCACGTGCGCGCGCGCGCTCGCGTTCACACTCTCGTCCGAGGCTCGGTGTTAAAGAGTGGGGGCACGAGAGCATGTGGGTGCTGTAAGCACAAATTGCCACAAATTGGAGAAAATTGAATGAAGCTTACGGCTTAACGAAGGCACTAAATCCTTGTGGAACGACCTATCTCAACATGCAGCCCATTTTCGTGATAAGTGAGCAGATGTCGTGCGTTTAAAACACTCCATTGACAAATCACGATTAGGCTCCGACCATCTCTCAAACTTCCGAAGAAGCCGTTTTCAGGCGTTCGAATTTCCAATCTAATTTTTAACGTTTCTGGCCAGTCGCATGGTGCTCGCGTTTTCATGTGATTGAAACGGTGGCGTGTTGCGTTCCGTGCGCGTGTACTGTTCACCGAAATGTTCAATTCAACGAGTTTAAATATTAACTCGTTGATCATAGGAGATGAAGTAACTCGAACGCCAATTTTTTGAACATAATAATTTCTTTATTTAAGGAATCCCTATACTTTCAAGATAGAGCGTGTCGCGTTTACATTCACAAAGACCAAAACCGTAATCCGACTGAAACTGATTCGTTAAAATTTCTAATTTAGAAATCCTTCGGTTAACGAATTAAGCAAAGACAAGATCGGCGACCGACATGCATATTCGTTTTACTTTTCCATGTACCGTTCGACCATACTTCTTTTAATAAAACGGAATTACTTCAACTAATTATACCCTGTTCATCGAGGAACCGGTTACGGTAATCGCGTTTAAAGCGTTCCACGTTGTAGACATTGCTGGTTATACAGAAGTCCCATAACGGGCGCGATGCTAATATTTTAAAACGACTCGTAGGCGAGTTGATCGTCCACCGTTGATCGTCTAGCAAATCCAACTTGCGTTCGGTTTAGAGATCCTTCGGGTAAGTGTAATGCTCCTTCCGACTTCGATAGGAACTTTCTCCTCCCCTGGAAAGGTGGAAAAGAGGTCTTTTATTGGAGTGGCTTCTCCGTCGTTAAAGACGCGACGAGTTCGCCGAGCGATTATGGAGGATTGAAATCGAACAGGGTAGAAGGGAAACACGAGGATGACAAGAACGAGTCTCGGAGAGTAGAAAGGGAGAGGTAGAAAGGGAGAGAAAGGGAGAGAGATAGACGCGGAACAGTTGCCTATTTGTAGCGAGCAGGAGACAGACAGTGACGAGAGTCGGGGAGGCGTGCTAGACGTGGAATATGTCTGGCGTATGTGGAGAACCTCGTACACTCCCTCGGGATTGTTATGGGGGCATACCGGCTTCTGGTATGTAATATCAGAAATTCCTGTCTACCTGTGTGTCGCCTGTTGCCCGTGCACGTTGTTCCAATTGGAACAGGCGGGGCGCACGGTGCGTCGCGAAAGTGGTATTACTTCCACAGGCGTGTGGACCCAGGTGGGTGAGCCTGAGCATTCGCCTTCTGCTTCGTCGAATATTTGGAGGATGAAACTGCGCGAGTTCTACGACGGAAAAATTAACTAGACAGAGGACAGAGATTTCGTTTGTCCAAACGAATCTGTCCGCGGAACGGTACTGTCCCCTTTTTCCTTCAATTTTGATTTCATACGCCGGTTCGTTGTCAGTGGTGGTTTCGACCTCAGAGAATCGCGGAAATGATTTCTATGGAAAATTGATCGAGTATTCTGGTTCGCTTATTCGAACGTCTGTTTCCTTGATAGGCAATCTGGATTCGATACTTGGGAAAACGCTTCGAAATAAGCATGAGTGGTCGAGGAAATTGGTTACGAAATCAGCGAATAGACCGCGTAATAATTTAATTAAAGGGCGTCAAATTTCCGTTGTCGAGTCGAAGCAACGTTAAAAAAAATCCTACGTCGGAAAGAGGATAAAGAATTCACGACGCGGAGTCTTTTCGGAAAACGCGTGACGTGTTACACCTAAAACGAACCTCGATCTGGCAGCACGGAAGGGTAGTTTTAGCCAGAGGCATCGGTAGTCTGCATTCGACACATTGTCAATTTGCCGCTGCTCGTCTCGCCTGTTTAAAATCGATCGCCTACAGGCACATATGCCTCTGCGTGTTTCCGCCGCCCAAGTGTTTCGTGTGTTGCCGTTGTTGCAATTCTCGTCTCTTCTATCGTTTAAAGAAACAAAACGAGGGAGGAGAGGGCAAGGAGAAAATTAAAAAGAAATACAGATAGTGCGATTGGAACGTTAGTCTCAAAGTTAAAAATACGTCCGATCCGATCGATCCGAGCTACTCGAAATTTTTTTACTCTTTCCAGTCGTTCGAAATTCGTTCGACGAATTCTCTGGAAGGACGACAATCTTGATTAAACGATCGTTCGACTATTATAACATTCTCCTTCTGACAATTTATATTTCGAATTTTCCCTGTAAAGGTGCATCGAACCTAGGTAATCGAGCTGCCAGGACGCGATTGTGACAATAATTAACCGGTAATCAACTAGTCGCGGAGAGTGAATGTAGCTGGTGACCGGGAATAAAAACTGCAAACGGCGGATATTTGAAATATACAGTTGCGTTGTAGCCGAAGAATTCCTGTGGTGCGCGCACCAATCCCGCCGTGCATTCTCTGGTTATGTCTGTTTCATTAAACCGGAGAATTCCAGCGTATTTTTGGAAGCGTAGGAACCAAGCGAACCACTGGTTACACCGTTTTCCATGGACGGTCAGCAGCGTTTGTTCGACCACGCACATCGCCGCGCGGCCCTCGAACATTTCTCGCCGTTTTCGCTCGACCAGTGATCGAATACTACGGACCACCGACGTTAATTATCTTTAATACCGTTATCCATGTATTCCCATGTGCTAACACGAACGTTTCTTTATTTTCGAAGATCTCGCGGAATTAAGGTCCGTGCTCGCGCGTTACTTCGCGAATTTAAAACGTCAGACGATCAGATTAATTTCAATATCTAATTTCTGCCTGTGTGGTTCGGCCTGTCGATGAGCCACTTCGAAAGCAGTACGTCTCTGATATTAACTCTACGCTGTAAATTATCTTCGTATTAATGCAAGAATGCCGAATAGTCGAACGATGAAGCGTTTCTGCCGTGTTTATTAAATTTCTTTGACATCAGCCCCTTCTGGAAGCAATATGGCTTCTTGGTATCCGCGCCGCGTGGCATTTCTGCAAAATTTGCTTCTCCTTCGAGAGATCGTAATTTGTCTTCGAAATTTTTCAATCGCGTTTAATTGTTTTTCCCACAGTAACCGTCCTTTTTTTTTCTTTTTCTCTCTCTTTTTTTTTTTTTTTTTTTAATTCCAGCGCGCATCGATGGTGGTAAGTTGCGCGCGCGATCGTCGACAAAGCAACGACGATTAACTGCATCGTTATTCTGACAAAAACGAATTTCGGTTATTTGTCGACGCGTAGTATTTCAACGTTTATTACGAACTTATTTCTACACTGAAATAACCGTTCCCGGTGACGCAACCGCTGGACAAGTATGATTTTTCGCTTCGACGTTCGGGAAATAAAGCGTTTCAATGTTTCTTTTTCCTCGACCATTTTTCATGCTACATAAACGACGCAATTGAATATTTGTAATAACATTTATAAGATAAAGAGACGAAGCATTCGTAGCGAAGGATAAAATAATTTTAATTTGCAGCTTCGAATTTTCTAATTTTTTTTTTCTTTTTCTTTTTCTTTGCGCCTAACCTATTTTATCCCGAATATTTGTCACGATAATTATCAATTAATTTCTATAGCACGTCTACAATGACAGATCATTTATTATCATGTAAAATCGAAGAAAAACATAGTTGCATCAAAGTATCGTAGCACAAAAAAGAGAAAAAGATCTGCCGGACAGACAACTTACTTACTATTGTTAATGCCAGAGATAATAATGGCAATTCATCGGCAAGAATACGTACGTAGATCGTGTAGCATCGTGTCACGCCATACCAGGAAGATGCGTGAGGATGCTAATCAATAAGTTAAACACACGACGACGTTGTAACGCCAGACTACAATAGTCTAGCATGAACGTAGCAGGGTCTCGATCTACTTCCTTTTAACGCGCTTATAACCATTTCTGTCTACGCCCTCGCGCGTAACAACCCCTCTCGATAATATCAAATCTTTCTAAAGTCCCCGTGATTTCAAGTGTTCGATTCGATCCTCGTCGATGGTAAGTCGCTATCTTCCAAGCATTACGGTAAACATCTGCCTTGAATCGCGATAAACGGATGCAATAGAGAATTGCAAAGTTTGGTCGACTATTCGACTATTAAGGCTAAGAAAAGTTCAAGAACAAGGTTGCGTCGATAGGCGAGCAAAGTGATCGCTGGCATATTGTCCCGTGGTTGACGTTGGAAGCGACGCGGCCGACTTCCGTCTTCGCTCGGCGGCCGCTACCTTATAAAAAGGGTAGCTATTGAATTAAAAGGACGTAGTGAATAAAGTGGCCGGGCTACGCGGCAGCGTACAGCCAGGCCAAAGGGGGAAAAAACGCGAAAGAGGGAAAGGGATAAAATACAGGGTGGCTGTCGTTGGTGGCGAAACGAGGATAGAGGAAACGTGGAAAAAAAGTTGGAGGAAACGAGAAGGAATCCTCCTCTCTCCTTCGTTCCGTCTGGCCCCGACGCGCACCCTGCAACCCCCTGCATCCACCGGACGCCGTGCTTACCGGCCATAAAAATAAAATTTCAATAAATCTCCAGCAGAGGGTAAGCTAGTGGGGCATCCAGAGGGCGGGCTACTCGCTCATTGGAGCTGCGTCCGTGGCGGTTACCGCCTACCGCAAAACAGAGACAGCTAGACTACAGTAACCTGGATAGAGTTTACCTCGGATATGGACAGCCCCGCCAACCACCGTAGTCCGTGAGCAAAACTCTGCCACTACCGCTTCTCGATTTCCTTCCGTCGTTTTTTTTTTCTTTCTCTCTCTCTCTCTCTCTCTCTCTCTCTCTCCATTTCTACTCTTTTCCTTCATCCCCCTCTTCATCCGCGAGACTTCGTTCGCGTATACACTCTTCCCTATTCCTTCGTCTTCTTCTTCATCGTCGTTTGATATCGCTTTATCTTTCCTTATATTCCCGCTTCTTCCCGCTTTTTGTCCTGCCAATCTGTCTCTATCGGTTCTCCAGTCGCGCAACATTTCCCATAAAGCGTTACCGGATGTACGCCGATCTCATTGGATCGCTTGGAGCGATCCTTTGCCCGTTCTCTATGAACCCTCGACGCAGACCCCTATTCTCACAACTTTTAGCCTCTACAAATTTTCCTCTCACGATGTTACAGATTAAACGTCCAATGGACGAAAAGTATTGAAAGTACCTTGCGATCTTGATCATAAACGCCGAGTACTATCGTTCGCGCAACCGCTCGTCAGTCGTTTTCCACCAGCAAGCCGTCTTTCCTCCCGAAACCCAGTTTTACATCCGAGAACCAGGCATTCTTAATTACTTTGAATCGCCAAACTTCTCGGATCATCCCCAAACATTTGCCAAGTTCGAAACGCTGTTTCATTCAGGCGTATGCATCGTTTGCAGGTTCCCCTTTCGACTAAGCACGTTCCTGGCGGCGTCGGCGAGTCTGAAGCGCGGCAGCGATTTAATATCACGCCCACGAGCCGGGTACAGGAGCGAGAACGATGTGGCGCGTGCAACGGGCGGGAAGAGGAGGCCCGCAAAAGGGTGTTTCGCGCGACAGAGAGAGGGACATCCACGGCTATCCTCGGCGGTGGGGGAGCTCGGATATGGCAGCTAGGCAGTCCGCTGTTTGCCTTGCTGGGGCACGGGCCGTTCCATGAACACGTCTCGTCGTGTATACCGCATCTTGTCGCGTTCTATCCACGAGAAATATTCGCAATACCCTTTGGTTGTATATACTGTTTCGTAGCACGGAACTTTCGAGGGTGGCTCGCGGTGACACGCGGATTTTCTGTAACCCCGTCCTATCTGTGTCGGGAGTTGCACTCCCTGGGAGCGGCATGCTCAACAACATCTCCGCCGGCGGTTCGGTACACGGTATTCCCGGTAAGTAGTAATGGCAAAGAGGTGCGACCAAACAGTTTCTTATTCCACGACGAATCCCGTGTGCTGTCGCTTTTGGAGTATCTTTCAAGGAAATTTACGCGGCGAACCTTCCTTCGCGCGATTGCACGTACAATAGCTTTCGAAATCGATTCCGTGAAGTTCCACAATTTTCCAGGATGCTTAGTTGCAGGACAATGTCCTAAGTAGAGATGTTCGAGGGTCTGCTGAAATTATTTTCTCGTTTCGCTGTTTTGTGGTTCGATTGTGAAAAGTGGGGAGTAACGTCCTTTGTGCTGTGCAAGGGTTGAGATCGGTTTGGCCATCTTCCGCTCTTTCTTTTTTTTTTTTTTTCTTTTTTATTCCCAAGAAAGGCTCTGGACATTGCTCGACATACGTGTTTATCGTAATCGAGCTTAGGAAGGTATTCTTTTAATTGTTTTACGTACAATTTCTTTTCGGTCATTAAACATTCTATTTGCGAGGACGATGATCTGCGGTGACAGGTGAAAAGATTCCCTTTTCTTTTTCTGTTCTTCGAACGTGTACTGTAAAAGTGTCGAAGCAGAACATTTTTATTGCATCGAAACGTCGAGCGGTTTTGAAAGTAACGACGGCGAGCAACGAACGGCTTTGGAAACTTTGATTCTTCGTTGTACAAGTTTCGTTATGTTCAATAGCTTGTTGGTGCAAAAAGAATCGCTCAACCGAATTCCGGTTATCGAAAGATTGGGAAAAATCGTAATACCTAAGCAGGTTAAAAATGATATTTCAAGTGATAAACATTATTCTTTTGCATAAAACATAATCGAACTGAAAAGATTGAAATTAAGACTTAATAACTCTCGATTATTTTTCTTGCATAAAAATCTCCTTTCATTAACGTTTAAAAAGTAACATTAGCCGAAAACACGGAAACGTCAAAAATAATACTGCCATTTACGTTTAAAGGGTTGTTAATTATGAAAGAACGATTCATATAATACTAACCGCTAAAAATCTGTTAAAAAATAAGCAATTCCACGCTTCTGATACCGAGCGTCCTGAAACGTACAATCGCTGACACGTTTAAGCAATTATACTTGCGAATAATATTTTATTCGTTGCCTTAACTATCCGCGTTATAGTATAAAATATTCATAAACTTCGTCGACAATAATATATTCATTCGATTATTTATTTTTATTGTGGAGCGTCAAGCCACGCTCCGAGAAAGCTCTGTCCGTCGGCGCGCGTTCCTTTCTAACTGCATATATGCAAAATGACCAATGTCAATTAAGAAGATGTAATCCGAATATTTTAGCGATAATCTTCATTAACGATTAGTCAACCTAACCCCCTTCCAAGAAATATTTCCTACCGAAATTAATTTATTTCGGTAATTGTAGTGGTAATTAGTAACGAAATAGATGCAAATTATGCAAAATGTTTCACTCGGCGCCATTCGAATATGTTGTCAAATCTTTTTGTTCCTGCCAGATACGTCGTATGACATAAAAAATCTGGAATCGGGATGACAAATTTCTACGTATTCTATTCCATTTCTAATGGTTCGAACATCAGTCAATGTTTGTATTTTCATACGAAGCTCTCAGATTTTGTAAAAAATTTTTCAGAAAGATCGACGAAATACAATCGCCATCCCCATTCATCCCCATTCATCCCCATCAACGATCATGCAGAAATTATACGTCGCGTGCGTCAAACGCCATAGTCAATCTCGGTTTTCCCTGTCGAAAGTCGCGGTACACGCGCGAAACAGAAGGGAAAAGTTGGTCGAACGATAAAAAGGAAAACTTTGATTCGATAACACGTGGCGGACGCCTGTTCGCTTCCCTCCCGCCCAAGGAAACCGCTTCTCGAGTTTGATGACCTTAATTACTTCAACGCTGATTACATTAGGCGGGAAGTTAAGGAACGATTTAGAGTTGGGACTAGTGGTAGAAACCGAGCAAAAGCACGACGTGTCGGTTCAGTTAAAGAACAATTAACTGTCGATTTTTGTCGCCGCGTACAACCTCCTTCGTCTTAGATTCGTTTATCGACGCGTACAAATTTTTTCCACTTTTAAAGATATCCAGTATCTTTAACGCGACTCGCGAAATACTTGTCCTACCTAGTCCTTTTATTCTTTTTTTTTTTTTCTTCTTCTTCTTCTTCTAAATCGTGACATTCTTTTTTCACAAAAACGTGACGACGATGAAACAACTTCATCGAAAGCGTTAATCTCATTTAAATATTACATCGATGCATTAAGAGTACATAATGTTCGTGATTTTTCGTGTCCAAATGAATACTAGTGGATCGGGTAACGCGATTTATAAATTTATTAATCGAACGTTGAAGAGGATTATACTGTCAATCGTCAACTTTCTAAACTATCATTAGTGCATGCAAAATATCATTCCTACTGAAATACTACTGTGTTGTAGTATCGAGACTCGTTTTGTCCTTTCCCTGATTTCTATCGATAGAAGAAAGTAAATTAATTAAGAAGTACAACGCTTAAAAGAAAAAGCAAAATATATATTAGGTTGTCCGAAAGGTTTCTTTTGTTTCATAAGATGATAATAGATGAACAACAATTTCTGTTTCGTGATCTAATTCGTCATATTTCTATCATTATGTTCGTGCGTAATTCGATAAAACAACGTAAAAGAAAAAACATTGTGCGTCTATTATTTCCTTATAGAGCGAAAGGAGCTTTTCGGACAATAATCTAATATACAAATGGAAAATAACCATACGCAAGTGGATTCGTTGTCTTAGGGTGCCATCCTTTTAATTCGATTAAATAATCCGATAATCCGAACAGATATAATAGGATTAAACAATGATTCTTAGAGTTAATGAGAGGCGAACGGTTGCGAAGCAAACAAAAGGTTCAGCAGCACTAATCCTCGCGAAACGGCACTTTCGCACTAATCATATCTTGTTTGCCAATTTTTATCAAAACTCGCCTCGACCAATTAAGCGAATTGAATTTGCTAACTCCCGTGTAGATTTAATATTTATTTGCCCCTCTTTATTTTTCGTTTTAAATACCTTTTAAATTTAAAAGAACCGAAACTCTCGTTTATGATATTGCGTACCAAAGGACGAACGGTTCGCGACTTTTGCCACACATACTGTTTCATTCTTTATATGAAATACGCTTTTTTTTTTTTTTTTGTTGCCGATTCAAATTGATCTTGATCGAGACGAATTAAATTACACGGGTCATGACGCGGATCACATAGTGACAATTCAATTCAACGCGCTCTTTTTTAGTGCAAGCTTCGCAGCTGCGGCACAAAATTGTTGGAAAATTCATGGAAGAACCCAGTATCGGCATTCTCTCTCTTTCTCTCGCTTTTTTCACTCGTCGTCGTCGTCGTCGTCGTCGTCTCTCTCTCTCTCTCTCTCCCCCTTCTCTTCATCTCTCTTCGCCGCTCTTTTCGCTGAAACAAAAATCCACGATGAAGAGATCAAAGGAACCTACCGAATTTTGGATGGGCGAGAGCGACGATGCTCATAAATACCGGGTCTCGAACAGTAAAATCGAAATAAAATCATCAAGATCCGTAAAAATAAAACGAAAATAAAGAACAGTCATAAAGTTCATTCATACGGAGTTCCCATTGAGTAAACGGTTGCTGTACGCTGGTGGTCGCCGAGGATCGTGCCCTATCTCCGAACCCTGCTCCTCTTCGCTTCGAGATTTCTTCCGCTGTTTTATGATCCTTTCGATTCGTTGACTGCTCCAACATTTTCGATCATTTATAATTCACACGCGTCGAGCATGGTGTATTTTTATGAATCTAATTTTCGAATCATATCGGATTTTTCATTACTTCCCTCTTTCTCTTCTTCTTCTTCTTCTTCTTCTTCTTCTTCTTCTTCTTTCCTTTCCATGTTAAAGTGATTTGTCGTCTATACGATCTATAATTTAGCGAAAAACTTTGGAGATTATTCTATCGCGAATAATGTGCACGATGGAACGAAAGAAATTTCCAAAGTCATGGCGGACGATTCACAGTTATGGTCAGTGAAACATTTTGCAGTCAATATTCATCGGATATAGAAATTACATTAACACGCGTACACGATGCATGAGATATCGGTCCGATAAAAACGATTGGATTTTGCGCCTGAGATTTGCATAACTTGGTAAAAAGCGCGATGATTGTTCGATCTCTCGCGAAAATATGCGGTTCGATCGAAATTTTCTAACTATCGCAGCGACGTTTCCAACGCCAGTTCAAATTCCAGATTATTTAACGTTATTATGCGTGTACAGTCGCATTAAGCATTTTGGATACACGCCGGCCCGAACGCGCCGTATGAATCATTATTAGCTGACCGGATTATAAAATATCGATGCAAAACTGCCGGGCCGGTCAGCGTGTTTATGAAACCAATAAAATTCCTTGGTTACTATATTATCGTTCCGGTGCAACGCGTGTGACTTCGTAACGTTTGATGTACGATCCGACGCTTAATTAACAGCATCTGTGATATCGAGAGAAATGTACCAACTGCGACGATGATCCTAACGCAGGCGACTTACCATCCAGTGATTTGAGAAATAACAGAATATTCAGGGAAATTTTACAATCAATTTTGTATGTAATGTGCCCCGCGTTATAGCAAGCATAATATTCCGGGGAATAAACGTTTGATTTATATAGATCTACTTTCCAACGGGGAGAACCTGATTTTAATAATTCTTTCATTGCTGTCCGATAGCGTTCTTAGACTTGATGAATCTTTAAAATTTAACGTTCCACTGCCTATTTAATATCGTTGGTTTGCTGGAAGATAACTAAAGAAAGCAGGGTAGGAAACGTTAAGGTAGACAAAATGACGAATTATTCAAACACTTAATAACGAGAACAACCTTCTCGGTAGAATCTGGGTACTAATGATGCCATCATATCAAATCTAATCACATCAAATATATATAACACGGTGATATATTTGCTTACCGTTGAAAAATAATTAAAACGATCTCTTTTCAGATTGCATGATTATAATATAATGCTCTATTTGAACAAAATTATCGCGCTGCCAACAAAGAAAAGTACTTCGCCTCTACGATGAATTTTGCAGATAGGTAATCTGAAAGCTGAAAAATTGTCAAGTGCGTCACTCTCGTCACACTCACCCGTTTATGTGCCGTGCAAGTTTCAACTCGCTGTACCGAACACGATTTTTCCACTTCCTCTCCATTGTTCCTCGAGCTGATCACTTGCACCATTGTTTATCGATACTCTGAAGAGATGCCCGGATCAGCCTCTTGCAGGTTAGGAACTAGTTTAGTCGATTACGTAATCGGGTTTGACAAAGCACAACGACGCGCGATGGCCGCGCAATCACCGTGTCCCCTGTGCGGGTGTTTCAGTCGTTCTCCACCCACGCATTCTAGAAATTTCCTACGACCACGTAGCCGCGAGTGCCAGCGCGCGCGCGAACACGTGTCCGTGTACGATGGCAGATCTCGATGTATGTGTTTGCTCGCCTAGAAGCCAGAGGCCGGTGACGATTCTCGCACCTTCGTGCTAAGTGGCCCGTGCTCCCCTCCCCACCGGCCACTCAGCTTCTGCTCCTATACAAATTTAAACTACATAGAGCAGAAAAGGGAGTGAGCACGACGAGGGGCCGGTGGCGGCCGCGGAGTAACAGAAAACTGTAATGGCTCGTTTTTTTCGCGTTTCGCGTTCGCAGGAGCGAAGGATCTTCATGCGCAGGACCTGAAGAGGCACGAGAAGTTGGACGGCGTGCTGGGAGTGAATTTGGGCACCGGATTGTCTGCCGGCAGTGGCCTCACGCTTCATCAGGAATTAATCATGACGATGCCTGGCACGGGTAAGCGTTTTACCGTGTTCGAATGTGTATACCCGTTTCTTTCTTTCTCTATCGTTCTCTTTTTATCCTTCGTCGACGGCCAAGCCCTGATACCGTTTCGCTGTAGAATAAATTCTAAATTTCGCTTTCTCGCGTGCGAGCTACTCACGGTACACTTGGCGCGAAAGGAATGGAAGATTGTATGGAAATCGGCGAAGCCAGTGTCAGCGTGAAGAATCTCAAACAATACAGTCCGGAGGAAAAGGATTATGCCGATGATAATTGAAAATTTTTAATGATTCTTATTAACAGTGGACGACTAAAGCATGTAAACTTGTACGGTAGAATTCCATTTGTTCGAACTTCTCAAGGGACAAATTTATATAATTAGAATTCATGATTCAACAAGACTCGAGCGATTTTATTAAAAGATCATATAATAGAAGTTCTCATTCGCGTAAAGTAGAAGTTTATTTAATCAGACACTGACCAACGTTTCGTTTTTAATGAACGCAGTCCATATTTAAACGGAGTGCTGCTGCCCCAAAAAAATCGAAATGGGAAAGTGTACAATGCAAGAAGAAGAACAAGACTTTATTCATATATTTTACAAATGATCATTCAGATTCCCCGAAATGCAACGAAAGCCTATACCGTTTCTATTATAAAATTACAAATTGATCAATTACGTTCACTGTACTACCTTTAACGTCAGTTCTCCTAACTCTCTCGATCTCGCGGATTCCTGATTAGTACGCTTTAATTTAGTCGAACTATTCGTAGTTAGACGAACGGCAGACAAGTTTGATTGAATTGAACAGATTGAAAAATGTATTTCCTACCATAGGAAACGCGGCTGCGATTGGACAAGGTGATGACAAACCTGCCAAGCAGAAACGGCACCGAACGAGATTTACACCGGCCCAATTGAACGAACTGGAGAGGTGTTTCAATCGAACACACTACCCGGACATCTTCCTCAGGGAGGAGATAGCTGTGAAAATTGGCCTCACGGAAAGTCGAGTACAAGTAAGTTTTGCAAACCGTCCTTCCAGTTTGACGATATAAAATTCTGACGAAAAAAATGCTTCGGACAATATTTTCACTTTCGATCATCGAATGCTCGAATAATTCCGTGAAAACAGCCCCGAGGCCAACGAATTAAACAGAATGAAATTCTTCCCCAACAATTTCCCATAATATTTCAACGAGGAATGCCGGTTGCTTGATTCTACGTCGTTGTTTGAACAACAAGAGACACGTTTAATAGGCATAACTAGGTGGTACCGCGAGTGTCTCAAAATCAATTTCGCTGGCCTACCGCGGCTTTTCGGATTAAACTGAAACTTGGAGTAGCGTTAAGCCTTCACCCTACGGGGTCTCGAATTTTGGTGGACTTCGACTTGCTGTGGGGTAACCGCAAAACTTTCTCGAAACTTTCCCTATCTCTGTGCGTACGCTAAATTCAAAGATCGTTGGAATAACCGCGAGAAATTGCACAAGAGTTGACGTTACCGAAACTTCGATCATTTTTAAATACCATCCAAATTAATTCGTATTTATCTAACTTATCCGGAAGAATATTCGAAAAGGATGTAGTCCGTGCAACTAAACGATCTGAATATTATATTCCGTCGTGAGAAGATAACGAATCCCTTGTACATATGTAAGCAAAGTGTCTGTTGCGCTGATGACATATTTAAAAACAAGTATGAAGTATTCGAAGGTCCGATGGAAGACGACGAATCTCGAGAAAATTTATGATCGCTGTTAAAGAATGAAGCGCGGACCGAAGCTTTAAAACGGAAATTGATAAAACCGATACTCGAGTCTTGACCAACGAGATATGGTTCGCGCTCTTCCCTCTCAGCCAACAACTGGCTGGAGCTTTTTTAAGTCTCCGGGGCACGTCTAGAAAAACGAAGCTAATAGAAATTCATGAAAATTTTATTCGCAACTCGGAAGCGTCAGTCAAGCCGGGCGTCGTGCTGCATATCAAACAGTTTTTGCTCGTCTTCTTTTTCCCGTGTCCACATGCATGTGGAAAGCGGCATGTGTGCGACGCTCCTACCGGAGTCTTGATATTTCTCATACGATGTGTTATCAGGAAATTCGTTCGCGGTTATTACGAACGTTAATCTCGCGGTTCCATGACATAACGATCGACGTGCTCCAAATATACACGACGACAGTTCGGATCGTTTAAATGCACGGATTATTTTCGTCTACTAATTTTCTTCATTCCTCGATTAAACGTTCACACACCCCCCCCCCCCCCCCCCCCGCGCCGCCGCCCTCTAACGGATCAACCGATCGCGTAATATATCCCCTAGAATTTCTAGCATTCTTGCTCGAACGTCTTCTCTCTATATTCTTCGTCATCCCTCCACTCGAGAAACGTCACGATGCTTTCAAGCGTAACGTAACTTTCTATTGTCGAGTCTCCGAGCCTCGAACATCCAGTATAATTATTAAAGAACGAAGGAAATCACTAAACGGACGACGAATCGCGGGAAAGGGGAGGGGGTGGGGGGAGAGTCGTCGATGCGAACGAGAACTGACGAGTTCCGCGACGGCGAAGCTATACCTCGAGACGCAGGTAGATACGCGTCGGAGAAGTACCGTGGACAAGTCGGCGAGAAGAGGGGAAAGGAGGGAAAAGGAGGGAAAAAGAGGGAAAAAGAGGGAAAAAGGGAGAGGGTGATCCGACGGTCGGTGCTCGGGGTTGCTGGCTGCCTAATTGAAAGAGGTTTTCCATGGGCGAGGGTAGACATCAGAGCGAACGAAGCGTTTCCAAGGAAACCCGGCGGCGGGCTCTCGTGTGGAGAGGGCCTCAGGCACCAATGGGGCTGCTAGGGAAAGGCGCCGGCGCCCAGCGTCGCTATACTATCGAGCGTCGCTATCAAAGATTTCTTGACTCGCCATGGCGGACCGCCGTTCAACATTTTTACGAGGGCTGGGCCACCCCCGTGGATGTGTCGGAGTGTGCCGCGTGCACACGTGGCTCTTTTGCACCCTGTGCATCGCTAGGTGCGACGCACTCGCTACGATTCATTACCTATCAGTGTTTTCGCACTTTATTCCTTTAAACGGAGATGGTTTTCGACTAATTGCGATTCTATGTCTGTTTTGCGAGATCAGAATTGTTACTATTTTTTTTTTTTTGGGATAACAGTTGCCTCGAATTTTCTTGGCTACAAGAGAATTGGCTACGACAGAACGATCGTTGTAATCGTTTCTCCAATTTTAACAGCCGACATTTTCAGAGCCGTAATAGCTTTTACGTGTAGCGATATAAGCTACTTGAGGATTAAACTGATCAACTCCATTGTCAGAATTTTTCGATATTTTAATATAGAAACACGTAATTACCGCGTGCTTGTTGGAAAATCAGACGATTAACCTCGGTGGCTTTATTTCTGCTTGAGTCGTGTAAAGATCGAATATCGTCTTGTCAAATATCGCCAGAAAACATGGCAGTTTATGAACAAAGTAAGCAAAGTAAACGTGAATATTCAATATTGCGATAATACCGAAGAAAAGGGGCCAGTCTTTGCGTTCTAACCGAATAGGATTACTTCTAACGAATTGGAAAGGGGAAGAAATGCTTTGCAGGTAAAACTATCAAAAATTTCACAAAATACGCGTACTCATTTCGTATAACGAAGGAACGTTCCATTCACGGCGAAAAAAAAAAAAAGAAGAAAAAAAAGAGAGAGGGGAAAGAACGATAGCGAATCAAACAATTGGCGCGAGAATGGTGGAACGCGAGCCGCTATTAAATTATGTTCTTAACCAGGCAATTGGCGATACCAAGAATCGCCGAAAGAATACTTCGCTTATGAAGCTTGCAGAATTTCCTGCGCGAACAATCGGGACTTTTTAATCGGGCGAAACAGAGTCGGAACATGAACGTAGTTGCGAGGCTACGGAATGGATCAGGGGAACGGCGTCGGATGCAGCTAAAAATTAACCAACGACCGGTTTTAATGCGATGATAGCGTTGGCGGAGGAAGAGCGCGAGCGAGGATGAGTTTTCTAATTACCAACAAAATACTTGAAATAGTGTAATGAAATATTACGATTTATCGATCTGTTGTAATTTATTACTACTTGAAAAGAGACGTAATTGCCGTTTCGTCTCTAATTGCTGTTAATTAACAACTATTACATTGCTTGCACGATAACGCATTCGTCGGAACTGCTTTACAATCAACAATTACTTCGATGCGGCATCACGTAGCCAATCCCCAGAATTATGCGATGCATTCAATTAGTCGTTAATATAATAACGTTTTCAATTGTGGCACTCGTTTAGCGTGACCACGGTCAAGCGACCGGTCTCTGTCTGAGATAAACATCGGCGATGCGATTTTTACCGTGATAATCAGAAATTTAATGAAAGCGAGGCCGGTTCGTATGAAAATCCGTCTCAATCAGCAGCAATAAAATAATCAAAAGCCGCAAACTTTATCGTTAAAAAATTCACGCGCCCCTCTACTGACCTTTCACTTGGTTTAATTAGTAGTAATGGATGTAACGAATTATACATTAGACCGACTTTTATCATTTCAAATAAAATATAAATACACCCTTTATTTGTCCCTTTTTTCATTCACTTTGCTTATTTCCCTTTCTCGCTTATTTATTTCCTCTGTTCGTTTGCCGTTTGCCGTTTGCGATTGATCCTCTACAACCTACCAATGACATTTTCTACATTCTCGTATGAAAAAAAAAAAAAAAACGAAACGCAACGAGATAGAAAGAAATGAACATGGAGGCGGAGGAAGGAAATACTACTCAATACTCTCTCTCTCTCACTCTCTCGATTCGTCCTACGATTTTCGTTTCTCGCGAAACATTGTCTGTCGCGGTCCATCTACCAACCCTCCGATCCTACGAATATTATATTGGAAATAATAAAATCGTGGAGTGCGTTGGCGCGCGACATACGCATTACGCGGGTGTCCAGGGAAAAATGCCGCATCGTCGAGCAAAAGTTCGACGATATTCGAAAATTATTCGTTGCAAAACGGCGATTCGACGGCTATAAATAATTTCACAGCTCTCGTGGATGCGCGAAAAATGCCATCTGCGGGGAACGTCCAAGGGCTTTTTTTCATCCCTTCTCGAAACCCTCTGTTCGTGACCAGGGGTCAATGGCTCTTTTTGTGCGCGCGCGCGCGCGCTCGTTCGCTTACACGCTCGTATCGTTCCAGCTCTCGCGTTTCGTTACATGATTTTAGAAACGTATACACAAACGCACCGTTCCTTACCGTCAATCATCTCTAGAATATTAATTAACCGATCTCGATGCTTCAAATAAAGCTCAATCATTCCGGCGGTGCAGCGATGAACATGTCCGCCAACCCGTACGTGATCGTATACGCGCGCGCGCGCGCGCGCACACGTGTGCCCACGTTCAGACAAAAAGCTTTTTTCAGCCAGACATTTATCGCGAAGCCGACAGTCTATTTTCGGGGACACGTATTGGCGCTTTACGGTTTTAATTACGCGTATTTTAATCCGCCCAGGAGACATTTTCTGTTTCCAGAGCGGCAACCGCGGAACGAGCTTTATTAGACCTGCACACAGCCGATTTAAATTTAATCATAATGAAGAGGCGATTAAAATTGCAATCGTCCACGGAATAGAACCCATAGCGGCGAGCAGTTAACGTCTGCTAACAGGCATTTAACTTAACTGCCTCAGGTAACTGCCCGTTTCTAGGCTGAAGGGTCCTTTCGATTACTACTGCTCAGAAATTTTATGGGGCACGATCTTCCGTCGATAGCCACAACCTGTACGAAAGCTTCGCGACAAAAAGTAGGAAGAACAGGAAAAAGAAAAAAAAAAAAGGAAGAAAAAAGGAAAGAAAAAAGAAGGAAACGGGGGTCCGAGAGCGAATTGTTGTCGCTGAACTATCCCATTATGCCGATCGCTCGTTTTCCGCCCTTTCGTTGTCCGTTTACCTGTCCGTATCTGCCGAAAAAGTATTTAAACGCCTTAATCGTGGATTAATGCTACGAACGAATACGACTTCCAAAGGAAACGTTCAGATTTATGGACCTGAACTTACGACATTGTTCTCGGAGGTTTGTCCCTTTTCTCTGATGCATTCCTTTGATAAAAATTATCTGCTGCGATATTCGATTTTTATCGATTTTGAAATTGCTTTTAAAAATTTCCGATAATTGTTTATTACGATACGGACGAAACTCAACAATGCTAAGTTACCTCTTCTATTATTCAACAAAGTAATAAATAGAATCACGACGTTACGACGTGAACGTCTCTGTAGATGTATTTTCATTAATATGATCCAACAACTGCCGGCGATGTTTGAACGTTATTTGGTTCTCTGATTACACGAAAAATAAATTCAAATAACAGATAATGAATCTGACTATGAACTTGCGTTCCTCGTTTAATTACTCTCGCGAAATGATCCAAGTTTGAATCTGTGTCTACGCCGGCTAAAAGTCACATATGCCGTTGTGAGAGACGGTCTATGGTGGCGGATGTTGGGTATTGCTTTCAAAGTATCCCACGGGAGGTGGACGAATGGCGGTGTCATTCGACCATCCTTTGGGACAAACAAGTGACTGCACCGAGGGTAAATGTAGTTCGTTATTGTCTTGTCCTGAGAAATGGGAAATGGTTTCAATGTACACTCGCAGCAGCGGAAAGCTTGCGACGCTTGAGACTGAACTTTCTTCGATTCTCTGCCAACGAAATTTACGATTCGCGCTAGCGATTCGAATTTAAACGATAAAGCCACTTCAACGAATAGAAAAATTTCAATCATCGTCGTTCGATTAATATCGCGTGACACGTGTTGAGGGAAAGGGATTATTCAAAAAAGAAAAAAATACGCAAAAGGGCAATATGGAATTATGGCCTCGCATTGGCGGGCATTGAATCGAGGAGTATCGAAAGCCAGGTATGATCGATATGCAATTTCCATCTGCAAAATTTCCGCCCGTAAACTATCACTGATCATTTACCTGGATGCGTCCAGCGTATAACCAGACACGTGTACGCGGCAATCGAGTGTTTTACGATGGCGCATCAAACATGCGCGCGTCAAGTTTCGCCGCATCGCGAATCACTCTCGATCACGGTTCTGTCCCGTGTTAAATCACTGCCACATTGTTTCTGGCCCGTCTGTAACGTATGAACGTCATCGAACGAATATCGAATACGCCCCGGCGGCGAGACGTGTCCGGAAAATAAATCAACGTCCTGCTGGAATAAGAATACACTGGGACAACAGGCATTAGTCTAACATTAGTCTAATATTAAACATGAAAAATGTTCGCGTTTCGAAACATCTTTAAATATATTGCTAAATAATGGCATGGACGTATCCCCCTGTGATAAAAGTATGGTTAAAATACAGACCGCAGTGAGTTTCTTTTCACGTAAATAAGAAAATATAGTGCTCTGTTTAAGTTTGCGACTCGTATGAAAATCTTGTGCAACATCAATTGTCCGACATTAACAATTACAACTTCAATCTACGCACGCGCTCTGCTATAATATTAGCATGGCTACCGCCCGCTATCTCGCCGCGAAGGCAACAAAACAGAAAGCATAACCGTGAGCAACATTCGCGGAAATGTGCCGATGAAATAGTAAAAGTTCAAAGAGCACGAGAGATGCCGTCTAGTAGCAAACCCCAACGTGACAAACGCTCCAGCCTACGCGACTCGACGAAGATTCAACGCGTCTGCTATGCAGCAGCCTATGCATTTTAAGGGAGGGGTGATTTTTAATGCCGTATAAATATGCATAGACCGCGATATTAGCTCTTACGTGTCGTCGGCCGAAAAATATCACGCTGGGTACTGAACGCACACGGCTGTAAACGCGCACACAAGCGAATCAACTCGTACGAACACGCGGAGAGAAAAGCATCCCCGTGTACATATGCGGCGGCTAGGTATGGAGGAGAATTGGGGTTCTCAATGGATAAACTATGTCGCAGCAATGACCCTAGGGAGCATCATCTAACGCCCATTTTGTTATGACGTCTACCGGTCCTGAATAATTTCACACCCGCGAAAATACACGGCCTGCTGGGGTGGAACCGATCGTCACCCCTCCAAGTCCTGATCTTCGCGCCTAACTTTCAGCCATACAAGATGCACCGGTTGAAAACTAGCGAACCATCGATGCGATTTTCGTGAGAGTTTCTCGTCCAATCCTACGTTCTTTAGCTTCTTAATTGAATTATTATCACTTGATTAAGATCAAATCAATTTCGATTAGGTCGATTGAGAAGCTTGTGAAATTTTTCAACAATTCGGATAATGATGAATACTAGTGGACAGAAGGTGATCTCACAGCATGGCGGGATCGATATTATAGAGAATGACTTATTGTCGAGTCAAAGTAAAACGGTTCTATCTAAACTTTCGTCATTCGATTCACAGCTTTATGATACAGTAGCGTAAAACACTTTTGTGACATAATTACATACGCACTCTGTAATTATGTAACACGATGAATATTTCGTTCGGAGAATTGAAATTTAACGAACGGTATATTGACAAATAGCTCTGCAACACGTCTGTACTGGCAAATAGAGGATCGGATTGAAACACCGCGATTCTATACGGCGCAATTGATAGATTCATTGTTCACCGGTTGAAGTATAACGGCATACAGATTCTTGCGAGCGCACTTACTTCAAACGATAAATCCAATTCCACGAGCAATTCGGGCTAATTTCATGACAGGCATCCTAAGGTAACTATATTGCATCCGTGAAATAATAATAAAGTATAAATGGATCAAGTTTACGGTTCACCGTGTCTGCGAGAGCTGCGAGTATGCGTTTTATCGGTAGTTCCGCAACCTTTATGAGGTTAGCCGCACTACGAGCAAGGATGTGCATCTCTTTACTTTAACCTTACTACCGGTATCTCGAGACTGACTGAGGGAAGTGCGTCTGAAAGTTCGTATAAATAAATACGACGATATAACAGAATTTTGTTATTCATGGTATGTTAACCGTACCAAAAGAAAAAAAAAAAAAAAGAAAAAAAAAGGTATAGGGAGAAATATTTGGAATCGACGTTGCTCGAGTTTGGGGCTGACTCTCGAATTTTAATTCCGTCGTCGTGACGTTAGATCACGACGGTCCACTAATGGCGCAACGAAAATGTCCCTCCTGACGACGTAACGCAACATGAAACAGTAGGCGGTCTGGGTAATGCGTCTTGCCACCCTCGGACAGGAGCCCGACCACCGTCATCAATCAGGCTCGCATCGTACCAACTTATGTAGTATTTATTTTCATTAAATATTAGTCGCTTCCACCATCAGGCTGGATCCCATCTTTTTCCCTTTTTTTCTTTCTTTCTTTCTTTCTTAGATATATAATATATAGAATTTTCTTCTTAAATTAAGCGAATCAACAACGAGATCGTAGCTGTCAACGATCGAACGAACAAATCGTATTCACGAACTGTTGGAAAATATTGGTCGAACGTTGATTGAAATTGAAATTCAATATTAACCACATGTAACTGTTTTACGATTTTTAATCTCGAGAACGAAAGAAAAAAGAAAACGAGAACATCGATCGAATATTCAAATGTCCCGACCAACTCTGAAATGAATACCATATATATATATATATATATATATATATATATATATATATATATATATATATATATAGAAAATTTTCGGTTATTCATTGTCATTTTGTAATCGCCGGTTTGACTTCCAACGCTTCGATTTATTTGGTCGTGTCTAAACTATCGACAGTAAGGCATCGATCCAGTTTCGAAAATAGCAACGTCATTCGAAATTTGACGTATCGAAGACTGTCTGATCAGTGATTGTCCGTTTCTACTTGGCGCGCGCGACAGAGCCCGAAATTTCACGATATTCGTCTTATTACGATCGAGTGGAAAAGATTCATCGTCGAGGGAGCAGAGAAGAAATGGCGGGTGATAAATTAAGTTTTCATCGCGGAAACGCTTCAGCCCTCGCAGGATCCCGAAAAGTCTCGTAAGAGAAACGTTATCTCGGTTTTGCGGCGATTCCAGCCATTTTTCCGCGAAGCGACTCGAACTATTCTTCAATGGCGTGCTGAAAGCTACTTCTATATATCTTAGGGTCTTGGGCAGATCCCGCCGCTTGCCTTGATGGCAAGCTCAATTTATATCAGCGTCCGTTGAAACCCCCTTTACGAGGTCTCGCCGCCTCTTCCACCTCCTAAACCTCAGCCTAACCTCAAGCCACCCCTGAACTCGCCAAACCTTGCTTCTCGCCACCTTGCCATAGAACCCCCTGAGAGCTCGAAAACTCTTTCCTCGGGTTAAACTAAGCTATTCGCGATTGCGCCGGAGAAATCCACGCGTTGAAATAGAAAATCGTGCTCGACTACTTATATATCGACGACCCACCGCTTATATATCCTATACACAAACATACTAAATAACCTTCTTTATCGGTTGACATCTTGATATCGGTATTATTAAAGACTAAATTTACCAGTGTCGATTTTTCTTTCAACTTATCGCTACATCCGCGAGTTCGCGTGCATACGATGAATCCCAAAAACAGGGATAATCGTTTATGCAAATTCGGTGTCAACTGGGTAGGTGACTGGATTGTCGGGTAAATTCAGCCGGCATCGATAGGGAAAAAGCAAATGTCGTTTGATAAAACGCATAATTAACTACATATAGCAGTGTCCTAATGAATCTCCATATTTATCGAACATAATCTATCATGTATCGAGGACTTGGAATTCCGAAACGATGAACAGCATAGGAACGAAAAATGATAAACATTTTCTTAGTGCCTGTGAAAACGTGATTGAGTTTTAGATTGAGTGAGATAAGCGTTTTCGATTATGCATTTTGCTTGAACGTCGGCTGGCAGTCATCGTTGCGACTGATGCTGATTATTCGAAAGCGTTTGCGTTCGTTTCCACCCTCGCCGTGATTCCAGGTGTTTCCTGGGAACAGCTGCCGCGGCGCACGCGCCTCAGCAACGGCGATGCGGTGATTGATCAATTTTTAAAAAGCAATGTTCCTAATTGACCCGCCGGCCCGTCTCGGGCTCAGGTATTATGGCCACGAAAGGCATCCGTCGAGCAACCTTAGTCATCGAAAGGTGTGTTCCGTGATTCGATCAATCCAGTTGCCTTTCTCAGATCCTTTACCTATTCGGAGCACTTCCGACGGTGTTAAATGCTCCTTTTTATATACTTTAATCTTCGTTAACATCTTTACATGTATACGAAGGAGAGTCATTTTTTTGAGAATCTTTACAGAAGGGAAATAGTTTCTAAGGTATCAAAGATAAAGTCTTCCAGTTTGCGCGTTGAAAGAATTTCACCTAAGGTTGCGGTTGAAAGGCTGAGCTTAAGATTGATGCATACTAAACTTTTCCGATGTTTCAGCCACGTTGAAGAAGAAGTAATTTGCTCGGATTTATAATAAAGATATCAAATTCTCCTAACTCTGGTCGCGATGCATATCCAGAATATTTATGCGATTTTCCTACATAAATTTAGATTTTCAGGAATAGTTCCAGTTATCGGGGAGAGTTGTGGCAAACAAAAATATAACATTTATGGGAGATTAAATATATCTCCTAAATTCCGTCTAGGCAATCTTTTAACGTATGAATCATTTTGAAGGAAACGGTAAATGAGAATTTGTAGTAATCACATTCTAAAAATTGTCGAATCCGACAATTGACGATTCTTCTAAATTTGGAATATAATACAACCATTTAGTTCTCGGAACGGTATAGCGGACCAGGCGGAAGTAATTTCTTTGGTTAAATATACGATGATGTTTAGAAGAGAGTGCGAGCGATTGAAATAACACTTCGTATGCACCAATCTAATATTTCTTTTTACCGGCAGTCCAAGTTTATGGCCCGAGATTTCCAGGTAGTTGAGCAACAATCATTCCGTGATTATATTATGGATTGTGTAGTACATTGAGTAGAACTATAATATCATCTGTTTGACGTCGTTTAATGGCGATAGTGCACGATTTTTAAGATACACGAATTTAATGATCGCTGATCTATCATACTAGGTATGCAATTAGTGCGGGAACATTCTCGCTAACCACCTTTGTCCGCGTGTCATCATAGAGAACGATAGTTTCATTCCTGTCATAGTGCGGCCGGTATCGTGATATATGTGTAATTAACACAATTTCATAGATATTCGTGATCATCGAAATGGGTATGCTTTACATAAACGTAGAACGATTCGACGATGACGATCATTAACAATGGTACCGATAGTGTTTTATCATGATTGAATAAAACAGAAATAAAAGCCAACATTTACTCTATATTCCAAAGTTAGTTAAATGAAAGATGTATTATAGAATTCATTATTATAGTTACGACATGCCAATATAAATCCGAAGAGGAAACTAAAACGTTTCTAGCCATTTTCAGGCATAAGTACTACGTTTATTATATTATTTGTAACTAAGCTGCGAATGTTCATGCATTCGTACGAAATTCCGATATACAGAAACATATAGAGTACACGTGATATTGGAGGATGTACAAAGTGTCGAATGTGAAATACTCGCTAAATGTCTTGATAGCGAAGCAAATTTTTATTTATGTTTCATTTTTTCAATTTCATACGTAAAACGTGAATTTGCATAAATGTCTATTCGTGACACTTTAAAAGGAAATTATTGAACAAAATGTTGCAATTCTGACGACAGAGAACAACAAAAGAGTTGAATCGATTTAGGCGACACAAACAACTAGTTTGGTGATTGTCCGGCGCTCAGCATCCAATATCGTCGACGAAAGCTCTCGTTTTGTGTGCAGTTATTTCGTAACAGGAGTCATTAGCATTCACCTGCGTTAATTAACGGAAGTTCTGGCGCACGTATATGCAGGATGCATCAGCCATGCGTAAGGGGCGGCAAAGAGGGGGTGGGAGGGGGGGGGCGTGTGATAATGCGGCATATATACATCGACAGTCCCTTGTGCTTTTTCCCTCTTTTAGTTTGTATCGTCAATGCTCACGTGCCGTGTAACAGCAAATTATCCACGGGCTTTTAGCCGTAGTTCCAGCGTAGTTGTACCGTGAAATCGGCGTAACCACACCCACGAATGCCGCAAGAAATACCGACAAGACGACAGAGGCCGAACAAAGGGGGAAACGGATTTTGCATAATTTTCGCGATGAATTCCTTCGGTCAAGAGGGGAGCGAAACAAAGTCCTGCCGACTCGAAACAAGGATCGGTAGGACGTTACCGACGATCGTCATATGTGTGAGATCTCGATGGATAGTATTATCGTGAAACGCTGCGCCAATGGTCTATAGACACCGATTCGATCCCAATGCACTTAACACCCATCCGGCTCTAATGCTATTCTCTCGTCACGAGCATTCATCCTTGAGCTGCAACAGACGTGCCAGATGTTCCTAAGCTCCGCCAAATGAAGCAAGATATCCCGACATAATATCTCAAACATCCAAAAGTACCGTATCCCGAGGAAACATAAAACAAATCATACTCTATTAAGAATGTTGCCACAAAATCTACGATCATCGAGCGTCATCTCGAATCTTTTAGACAATTCAAACTTTTAACATCGCAATCCTATTTACTTCGCACTATGCGCGAGTACGTCTTTCGTGCTGTTCTAGCGTCTTCCGAGTAAGATCAACGTAACAGAAAATTCGCGCACAAATTTAGCATAGTAGTAACGCGATACGGTAGTAGCGGTTTTCATTCTATCGTGAAACTTAGCGGCTCATAATAAACCGTCTTCGTTGGAGAAATCCGGCGATCGCTTTCTGGCAATACCTGGAGTACACTGGAGCGTGTAAATCCCATATATCCAATTAGATTCGTATAATCCCTACATGTTAGCAGAGGGTGTCTCCACCCCTCGGACTGGCTGGCTGTTTCGTTCTCTGTTGCCCCCGGAAGCAGCCACGGTTGCTCCCACAGGTAAACGCGTTGCTACGTGTGCGTCGGAGGCGCAAGCGCGCATCGTACTCTAATGCTAAAGTACTAATTTATGGGCACATATGAGATGGCTATAGCGCGCTTTACCGTGCCAGGAAAGGGACTGTAGTCCGTGGAACAGGGCAGCGGGTGGGGATGTAGGACGAGGGTATATCGGAGAGCACAGGGGTGGGCTTTGCATGCGATATCAATAAATCAAGTCCCCGGGACCCTGGCAGCTTAGGGGGCCACTACGTGGCCAGAATCAACAGCTCATAACGTCGGCTAATAGCTACTCGCCGTGGGGTCGAAGATATTGTCGTAACGCCCAGGGACATCTTAACGTCTTGCCTCGAATTTGCTTTCGCGCGATCGTGAAAGAATGGCCCACCAAAAGAACATACTATTCGGAACACCAATTTAATTGTACCAGAGAGAGAGAGAGAGAGAGAGAGAGAGAGAGAGAGAGAGAGAGAGAGAGAGGTGGGGGGTGGGGAAATTTATATGTATAAATTTATATGTAGAATTATGAATTTATATCGATGGACGAAAAACAAGTAACTACAAATAATTGCTAGTTTCTAGTTCTAGTTTTGTGGATTGACTTTAATTATACGATAATACGATTGGAATGACTTTAATGTTACGGGTGTTAACAAATTTCACGTTTCTTGTTACGACTATCGAGGCTTGCTTTCGCGTGGGCGTGAAAGAATCGTCCACGAGAAGAGAATAGTAGACGTAAGTG
The DNA here is from genome assembly GCA_905332935.1 of Bombus hortorum. Classification (NCBI taxonomy): domain Eukaryota; kingdom Metazoa; phylum Arthropoda; class Insecta; order Hymenoptera; family Apidae; genus Bombus; species Bombus hortorum. The sequence goes on from HG995193.1 coordinate 18,134,320, forward strand.
AATTTATAATTATAGACGGGATGTAGAAACTATCTAATATTGATTTCAGATAAGCTTATATGCGAAAGATTAAAGATTAAAGTTACGGGTATTAGAAGATTTTTCACTTACCTGTCACGACCGTCGGGATCAATGTCCAATTCGAACAGAACAATTCGAATCTTCGTCCATGATTGGATAAAGTTTGACGGAGTTTGTGCGTTTTCAGGTGTGGTTTCAAAATCGTCGAGCAAAGTGGAAGAAACGGAAGAAGTGCGGTCCAGTTTTTCGTTCCCCGCCAGGTCCGTTGTTGCCATCGCATGGCTTGCCTCCGTTTGGACCGATGAGTTCCGACCTTTGCGGTGCTGGAATGTTTAGCGGACCTCCTGAAAGATGGACAATGGGAACAGGTTAGTTCAGTGATGGCTATTTCAGTGAATGAAGTTTTCCATAGAATATATCGATACAACGCGTCTGTTTTTAAAATTAAGATCGATCAAGGTTTCGAGTATCCTATTATCCTATTAAATTCGTATCCCCTGTTAAAATCGTCGGAAACGGGAGATGGAAAAGCGATCGCGAGTAAATTATTAAATCTACTGGCAACAAATTGCCCGGTCTTACATTAATTGTATTCAATTCGTCGTGTCATCTCATTATCGGGCGTTTCGCACGCAGTTACGAGGGAGACACGTTGTCTTAAAAATTGGCGACGGTAGACAAAGTCTCGACAGTATTCCGCCTCTAATTTAATTTCGTGTGTCCATTGTGCTGGACGGGTTAAATTATCCGTACGTGCCGTTGGTTTTACAGCTGTCCGACGATTCGTATGTGCCGTTCCTCATTCATTTCCTTGATCGACAAACCCTTCGTTGTTGCCCTTTTTGAAACGAGTCATGCGGCTGTTTGATTAAAGCCGCTTGTTTTACAGGTCTTGGACAATTGGGACAAGGGGGCATGGGAATGGGTGGTTTCGGCCAAAGTTTAGGACAACTTGGTCAGCAAAGTACAGGGAGCCTCGGCTCGAGCTTAGGTCTTGGTAATTCTGGACTACCGATCAGCAGTCCGTCGCAGGCCGTCTATCAAGCCAGTTATGGTCTGAATTCCCTCGGTAAGTTAACCTTATACATAGGCTATATTCACCTAGCCTGCGACCCAAAGAGGATTCTTTAGATGTAATCAAGTTCGTTTATAAGTTTGTCGTATAATTTTCTCTTGTTTAGGAAACTAGATAATTCATATTGCCGGTGATAATGGCTTTAATAGAAATGGAAATTAATCGTTGAGTAGAAGCGAGTACTCTTTGTGCAATGTTAAACCGCGAGTCGGAATGAAGAGAAGGCCGATCATATTTATGCAATTTTAAATGACAGCTCAACGTTTTACAACGCGTGATTCTATGAGGTCGTTGGAAACGGTATTCCAGGGATAATAAAGTTTTATGTGTTAGTCTTTAAAACGGTGATTTAGACTTGGCTCGATCACAAACGGATCTTTTAAGAGAGGAATATTTTGTCTATCTCGAAAAAAAGACGAATATTAACGTGCCGGGCAAACGCAAACGCTTATAGGCGGTTCGATAATCGTCTTGCCAAACTTTTGGACCGTGGCCCTCTAAAAAAGACGATGTGCAAACAGTATCGAGGAACCCGGTACCTCTTTGACGAAGTCGTTAAACGTTACGGTGCATTATCGCTCGAAGGGGTTATGCGCCTGCATGTAAGGAATTTGAGACAGAAACATAAACTCCGTCCTCTCGTCTGTTTACGCAGGCAAACTTCGAGCCTGGTCTCGCACCTAGGTGCGAGATCTTTCGCTGTATGTTTACCATAACATCCCGATGCAACCTGTCTTGGAGTTACGCTTCGGCTTATCCAGGGACCTTGTACCTTCGAAGTTGCTTCGGAAGACGAGACGTGTGTGAAATTCTTTGTCTCACAAAATTCTACCCATCGTACGAGTTCGGTATCTCTTTCTCTTTCTCTTTCTCTTAAATACACCGGTGATACGGCCGAAACGTTTTAAGAGAACGTAGGCGCGAAGAAACTGAAGAAATGGGAAGACAAGTTGAACTACTCGACCAGTTTTCTGTTTGTTTCGTCGTTACTTTGTCGTGTGGTCATTAAAAAGGAAAAAGGAAGATTTAGAAAACGTGCATAACGAAATAAGGGTTACTTTTCTTCTTCTTCTTCTTCTTTTTTTCTTTTTTCTTTTTTTTCTTTTTTTTTTTCTTTTCTTTTTTTTTTTTTTTGATTAGATCTTATTAAAGGGCTGTCCTAAAAATTTCAAAAATTGTCACAACGAAATGGAAGACGATCGCTATTCGTTTATCCGTTTTTTAAAATTTGCTTAATAATTTATGGTGTTACATCAAATCTAGAAATCACTAAATGCATATTGACACGTATAAATGGATTAATCCCGACAGATATACCTACACCGTCCTCTGCCGAGGTCAACAACTCTTAAGATCACTTTCTGCAATATACATACATTTTTTTTTAGAAAATCCTGCTATTCGTCGGATATCAGTTGCCGTTTCGGGGAGCTCATTCATACGTAATTACTATTTCAGCGACCAAACGATAATTGAAAAGGAATATTTGTAATAAGGGGAAGCAACGTTACAAATGCGTTCCAAAAAGTCATTAAAAAAAGATTCACAACCGGATACGACTTCATAAAGTTTTCAAATGATCTCCGTGTATCCCCTTTCGTATTATATCTGTATCATTGCCTGTCTATTCTAGTAATTAGGTTTGCCGTGTATCTTCCGATATTGTGGTATTCCGATGAGGCGACATTTTATCGAATCGGCGAAATTCTACTAGAAAGGGTTAAACCGTGTAGCGAGACCGGCTTCGTGTGTAGCACAATTTCACAATGTACGCAGCAATGTGAGCGTGTCTGAAACGCGAACACGTACCTGTGTACATACGTAACACGTACAAGGTGTCAATTATCACGTATTATCGCCGCGGGGCAGGTAGCGTCAACCAAAAGGAGAGAAAAAAATACCGTTCCACAGACGTAATTCACCGTCCGTGTGATTCGTGTGATCTCGGTTTAAGGTGGACGCCAATACTTGCGAGCATGAGCCTGACCGCAGTCAGTTATCCGCTTTTACTCGTTGGTAATGCCTAGGGCAAACACCTTTTAGTGAAACGTCTTATTTTTTCGGTTTTCGATGATGATTAGCATCGAACGGTAGCGTGGCCGAGGTTTGCCGGTTTTCAAGTCGATTACGAAGCTCTATTTTGTTTATTCTCGTCTAGCAGCAGTGGACGAGAGAACGTCTATAAGGTGTGAATTAACGTGGCCGAAAATGCCCGATTTTCGAGTTACGCACGACCCCCTCAATTCCTTCCAAGTTCCTATAACAACGACCTATTTCCACGAATCGGTTTTTACTTATTAAATACTTACTTATTACTTATTTAATACTTACTTTCATTCGAGACTACGAAGACTACGAAGAACGGGATACTATTCTTAGTAATAAGAACGATTCATGGAATAACTCGATACAGATCGGATAACTCGCCTCGGCGTTTCGCGAAATTCTAAAAAAAAAAGATATTTCACAACCCCGTTGGTTCGAGCTGTCGCAGAAACGGACAAAGAAAGACTATATAATATCACGTGCGTCGATGCCATTAGCTATTCCATTCTTCATCGCTAAAAGGGGCGGGCACGAATAGTCCTCCGCAAACTTGTACTCACGCCGCAATACCGCCATAAAAAGATCCCTTTTCCCCGTTGTCTCTCGGCGAGCCCACCAACGTGGCGCAAGAAAAGGCGGAAACGACTTTACGACACCCGGTAGCACACCCCACGCACTTTGTAAGCCTACTGTATTAATATCTCCTGCGAAGAAAGGAAACGTTCTCTCGTGCACCTGCGGTATCGCACCTGTAAATTGCCATATCGCTACCTGGCCCGGCTAAGGGATTCTAGACTGACTATTCTAGACAAACGACTAGATAACCTTAAAATGAGGTTTATAAAGTGAAGCGCCGATGGTATTTATTTTCTATTATAAGCCTAGGTCCGATGCAGACAGGCGGCCTTTTTCTCGCGTGTTGTCGCAGCGCTAGATTACAGTTGTACAGAGGATGCATCTTCTGAAGAAACAAATTTCTTACGAGAGTAGCTACATCGTTCTCTAGATATTTCACTCGTCAGAAGGATAGTACATCGGAACACGCATTTATCGTAACCATAGCCTTACGTAGCAATGAATAATGCACACGTAGCGACACAATAACGTTCACCGCCAGATATGTGACGATCGTGCAGGTACACATATACAGCATATGGTATGAAGAGAACCGCGGAGGAAGAACGTGATTCATACCTAAGCCACATTTTTCTTTCTTCTTATACCGTAGCGCAATTACAAAATAATAAAAGAATTTTATTCTAAATGTGCGAATAATGCCGTTCCGTTATTTTGATATTGTCCTTATAAGAAAAAGATGTGACTCGTGAATGTATCACGTTCTTCTCCTACAGTCTGCGTCTGCATCGGGTCTTATTCGTAAATGAAAGAAACACAGATGAAAACGGACACTTGGAAATATGATATTGCAACTTTCAGGGGGTGTTCACGTGTCAGCGTCCCGGGGCTCGCCGCCAGGAGGATCCAGCGTGGGCGGTGGTCAGGGTGGCGGATTGGGATCGGCCTTGAACTGCGGCCAGGGCTCGCCTGGAACGACTTCCGGCAGTGGAGGCGGTGGCGGTGGTGTTTCCTGCGTGGCCGCCGACGTGAACGCAACCGAGGCGTCGGATTGGAGAGGCGCCCACAGCATCGCAGCGCTTAGGCGTCGTGCCTCGGATGCGTCGCAGCAATACAGTCCACAGCCACCGCCACCACCCGCAGGACCTCCTCAGTATGCCCAGGACATGGAGTACAATTCCGTTTACTGAGGCCCTGCCAGTTTCACCATTAACTCGACGATAAATCCTATCGGGGAAATGTTTCAAGGATTCCCTTCGTGGATGGTTTCGAACGGTCAACGTGCAGGGTAGAGGGTCGAGGTAACGCGTAACAAGAGGGAAGGACACATTGTGCCAGGATGTTTCTCTCTGTTCCCCGTAATTGTCACTCGGAAAGCATGCGTCTCTGTTCGTCACGACAGGTGTACGATTCCGATTTCTAGCGATTTCAACGATGGACAGCGTCGTGGCACCGGATTCTGTCTGTTGGCATGGTCCCGATGATGATGATAATAAGTATTCGTTGTTATGTTACTTTTATTCTCGAGTTATGTATGACTAAAGAAGAAGGAGAAGAAGGAGAAGAAGGAGAAGAAGAGAAGGAAAGAGGAGGAGGAGGAGGAGGAGGAGGAGGAAAAGAAGAGAAGTTGGGTGAATGATTTCGATGTTACGTTACTGGACTGACCGTGACAAAATGACAAATTCAACTTACACAATGGACATGTATAGAAAGTTTGTCACTGTTAGAAACTAAGTCAGCAACAACGAATTTTAGTTTTCTCTATGATGGTTATAGAAGACACGTACTCTTAGTATTTGTTTTATTCTTGCTTGGCTGGGTCAATTTGCAATCATGAATAGGATTCAAGCGACTGTAAAATTTCAGCGGTGATGCTGATGTCTGGTTTCTTCTGACAACCGTACGTGTGATCGTGATATTTGAGAAAAGTGAGTCGTTGGACTGAACAAGTATGAATAAACATTGCGAAGGTCCTCGAAAGATGAATGCCAAACGCGTGAGTAACTAAGAGAAAAAGGCTTCGTTAATTAAAGATGTAACGTACTAGCGACTTCTTCGAGAGAATTCGTGTCATACTGAAGCTGTGCAACGCTGAGAAAATGCAGCGATCACTTCATATAGTATACATATATTAACTTAATCACGGATACTCATCGGACGATTCGCTACGTTCCATGCATTCGCTACGTAACATGGCTAATTCCAAATTTAAAGTTTGTATACCAATAATTCCATCATTGCGTGTTATAGTTGAAACGTTTACTAATTAGTTAACGTTTACTTCGTTGACTTCCTCGCGAATTACTTATAGGTAAATCGATCGATTAATTTGATGAAAATTTTAATCGATTGTATGAACGAGAGTTTATTTCAACATTACGAAATATCACCTTACATACCATTTCGAAGAAATCTCGCGAATCATAAATAATAAATTCTCGCGCCGTGGCACGGTGTAATGAAAAAGTATACGACAAGTTATTATAGTATTACGTATGGCATTGTAAATATAGTAAAAAGATTGACGTAACAACTATGATCGATTATAATTATTACTATTAAATTTAGCGACATCACTGATAACTTTCTGGAGAAATCTAGTTCCGTTGGCTTACGGTTCCCTTTACAAACCTACTCTTAAAAACCAAAGCAACAGTACTTTCTTATCATTTTCTGCAAACCCGCTTCACCCAAACTTGATTTTATTTCCAGCGAAATGAAAAGGAAAGAGCCTGTGCAACGATCGCTTTAAGCTTTAACGATTAAAACCAATAATTTGTATAGGTTGAATATGCAAAAGGGGAAGAAGCTAATCTTTCTCTGTTCTCTTTATGCTTTGAACGCAAACAGGTTTCGTTCTTGAAGCACGTCGAAATGTAAGTAAATGCTCGAGAAAAGGCAACGTGTATTAAACAAGGAATTTCACTTGCTCCAAAAATACAGTATGTGTGTGTGTGTGTGTGTGTGTGTGTGTAACATTGACTCTTGCATGAGAAGAACAATACTTTGAGTAAACTAAAATGCAAGTTAGCACTTCCGCGTATTGCATCTCCCGAATACTGTCCTAGAACGCTGCAAGCTATATAGATTGTTTCTGTTGTTGTACACCGGAGCGTAAGTTTTGTAAATAGAGTATACGTCTAACAATTAATAATAATTGAATATTGTAAGCGAACACGACATCACATTTACGAACGAACGTACGCAAGTATACTTGGACATTGTGATATTTTAGGCTCGCTGTTGCATTTTTTTTTTTTTTTTTTTTTTTTTTTTTTTTCTTCTTCGACAGCGACGAGCCGTGTACATGATATTGCAAGAAGAATAAGCGGTACCACGTTAGTGATCGCGAGTGACGACGAACGTCGATTATTCTAGTTACGAATTTATGGTAGTCATAGGTAAAACTTAGTGATAAATATGAAATGAACGATATGCAGTTGTCAGTGTATTACTACGAAACGTATACGATTTTTAATGTACAAAAAAAAAAAAAAAAAAAAATATAACGGTATAGCTGCGAGACGAAGTCTTTTCGGAATTTCATCCTGCTGGTACGATTTGTGTTCGGGATGAAATAACCAATACTCGAACTGATCTTGGCGATTCTTTTGTTTCCTCTTCTCTTTGTCGCTCGTTTGTTTTTCTCCTCGGAATATTTTCTACACACCTACCGACTTGGACCTTTTTATACATATTTAAATAAAATTAAACACCTGCCTATACAAGACATTTACAAAGTGTCTCGCGAAATTGCGTTATGTCTGTCATTGAATAGTACGAAAGATATAATATTTATTTATCGGCTGCGTGCGTGGATAAAGCGATTTTACGGAGATCGAGTCTGTCAAAGTATCGTGCTTGCTGGCGATTGAATTAAATTGCATGAATATTTTACAACGATATGATTGATTGCGTATTTCGCGTGAACGTTCTCATTTTTTCTTGGCCCGTACAGTTTACAAGCAATGAAATATATTTGATAGAACGTGTCGCAAAAGAATGGACTGACTTTATGCATCTTTAACACAAATCATTATCGTCAATGACCTTAATTAGTGATATAAATAGAAAAATTTTAATTTTTATCGTTGTATAGTTGTGTATAGAAGACAACTAAGTGTGTAAAATAAATCATTATCAAAAAATCAGATTTCTTATGTATGTTTAATAACTTCACTGATCGAACCCTAAGCAATAATCTGACAAATGTTCACTAGAATACTTAACTTAATAGTACAAACACCGTTTTTATTTGAAAATATACATTCCCATATTCATGGACACATACATTACGTTTGTGGCAATAGTACATAGAAATGTTCACAGGATAGAAGAAAAATATAGAGATTAACATGAAAGTAGAAAAGAAGAAATATAAAGCAAGTTATACATAAACATTGTAAGTATTAGTACATTTAAAAGTATTAAAATACACAGTCTCAGGTACTAGAAAAATACTGTCTTTGTCGAACACATTTGAATAAGTGATAATTTGTTGATATTGATTAAACAGAAAATTTCCCGACATAAATATAATAGTAATTATAAATGAAAAAAATTATATATGTATACCGTTTTTCGTACCTTTAAAGGGATATGTCAATAATTTGTAATATATAGTTACATAACGATAATATAATTTGTAAATATATATATATATATATATATATATATATATATATATATATATTGACATTTAATACATACAACTTAAGTTTAGTCACTTTTGACGTGTTATCTGCAAGGCCATTATTATCAGGTATGTTACAATGTTGCGATAAATATTTTCTTAAGTTAATTATTTCTATAAATTTTGAACATACATTATGTGTACATATATATATATATATATATTAATCTTTTACCCTATTTCGCATAAACAGGTTATTTTGCATTTGTTATGTATTGGCTGTTAATTCTAACATTATAAAAAAATAGTTTGATATAATATCAAATGTGTTCAAAATAATAATAAAATCTTTAATCTTTAAAACTTCAAATGGCACCTCATCTCTTACATATCCTTGTAAGAAAATTTGAACTCTTATTTTTACCATTTACAAAATTTATTATTATAAATTAACGTAAAAGTTAGTGTAAATATTAAACTGAGTCAAACAAATCTCTTAAAAAGAAATACAAAATCTAACATATCGGCAGTTCTTTGGAAACACGAATTGCACAGTAGTGAAAGACAATATAGATATCTATCAAATTTAATATTCGATAAAGTATAAGCGCGTTTTGGTTCAAATATTGATAACACACACACACACACACACACATCGTATTTCAATATATCTCGCTTCTCAAATATGAGAGAAACATTTTAATACTTCTTCAGGTGTAATTATTGTCTGAAACACGCAGTAACAATACAACCTCTATAAAATTGAATCGAGTAGACTGTAATATACACGATTATCCCTATGCTGGGGATACAGCAGATTCAAATAATCGCGCGGTTGCCTACTTTGGGCTGTCATAATTTCAGTTGGATTTAGTTAGCGCGTAGTGGCGGGAGTCGGTACCGGACAACGACAAAGTTCTAACTAACGAATTCGATACTTTCTTAAACGATATAATAAAACAATTACGTATACTTAACTCCGTGAGTGATAATAAGTGACCTTATGTGAAAAGGCAACAATCGTGAGGCGGCATTAATTGCAACATCTCGCAACTTGAACATCATAGATCGTAAAATTATCATCATGGCGATCCAGATTCAAATCTACATGTAAAAAGCTTGAATTGGAAGGTAAGACTGCTGCACGTTCTTTTAAAATAGAGGTACGTCGATAAAATCATATGCTTGATACGTTAAAAATGTTAAACGCTATTAAATGATTTTCGTAAAACTATTATCCGGATATTCATCCTCCGAGGTTTCTGGTTCCGTGTTCAATTTATTAAAATCTCGCGGATTTGGTCGTCTCTCCGTTGTCTTGAAGCTCTTGCCTCTTCTGTTTCCCAAGAGATTCGGAAGTTTGTAGTTTTCACGCCTCTCGGCCTCCCAGCGCATTCGTTTGCGCATTATTAACAAACATCCTGTTTATAAAGATAAACGGCAATTAGAACATTTCTGGAAAATAATCGATTATTTCGTTTTACACGCACTTGATGGTAATGGCGTCACAATCGTTTACCGTTATTTCCGCGTCCCACTTCATTTATCATTTCAACCAAAAATGCATTGTATAGGTGGAGCGAAATAACGTCGAAATCTAACCGCTCTATACATTTTTAAGCATCTATATCGTGCACTATATACTGTTCAATACTTACACAATCTGTTGAAAGTTATTCAAGTTAAGTAAGGATAATGCGTAGGGGAATAACGAAAAACATTGTTGAAATGAAAACATGTATATTTTCTCTTACAAGATATGAATATTCAAAATAAAGAAACGATCGCATACAAGAGGTAGAAAAGAAAAAATGCAGCTTTTCAAAATCGAATACGCGTGTAAAAGACATCAAAAAAAAAAAAAAAGCTCAGATTCAATTTGGTACGTAAATTCATTACACTTTCAATTGATATAATACAAGATTCAATAATAAGACTATAAATAAAAAAATATTTGTACATTTGTGCGATCATAGGAAATGTTGATCAATATTTACATGTTAGTTTACTAAACGTTCTATTACATTCAGTGTAAATGGAAGTCAAATGAAGTGGAATGCTAAGTGAATGAACTTTAAATAATTAATTATAATTTATGACAAATGTTAATCATTTCTTATAGAAAAATATGAAAAATGAAACTGCTCCTCTGCAGAATAGATGGGACAAATATTAATATTGCAACATGATAATACATTTGTAAAAGTCGAATGTCATTAGGGTAAAAACAAGAATTAAAATAGTGTCTGTTCATCTAACCACTAAATTATGCATTTATATACAGCTTTCTTGTACTGGCATAGTTTCCAAAGCACAATACAATGCATCAATATCTCTATAGCGCATACGTCTGATACATAGTAACTTCGTTTTCCATAAATATGCTATTTTAAATGAAATAATAAAATGTACGCACAGTCATGTAACAAAAGCTTGTTAAGACTCACTGCAGCGAAAATCTTAAAATCTAAAAGAGAAATTAAGTTGCAATTGTTTGCAGATATTAACCTTCAACGTACCATTTCTAATTTCTAAGTATGTGGCATCTTACCAAATATCTTTTAATACTGTAGCAAAGTTAACTACTTTCGATAGAACCACTACTAAACGCTTGATTTCTGCAAACTAATTAACATGCGTGCACACAGCCATTATTTAATAACCCAAAATCAGTCGAATAGTTTTGAGACTTCAGCAGGAATTAAATCATACTCAGACGAACTACCTTGTCGAACTTTTGCTAGAGGTACAATAAGTGAAGCACAGGTGATAAGAAAAATGGCTGCTATTGAAAGAAAGACAAAGACTAATGCTATTGCAGAATCTTTAGTCACGCAGTTAGTATCAGTGTCCGTTAAAGGTGTTGGTTCATGGTGAGGATTTGTGCATAACGTAAAATTTCCGGTTTGTGTCGATGTATTTATCTCTGCGAAAAACAAACGTTATACTCGTTTTTTTTGAAGAAATACGAAGCAAATAGGCTTTATTCTTATACTTCAATGATTTAAAATCTTACTCTGCGAAAATTTATAAGTAATATTTTTATTTAATTCCACGACATATATCTCCGAACCATTCTGAGATACAGCTATATCATGCGGACTGTCCATATCTTGTCCTGGACCAAATTGAGATAATATATCCCCTGAATTTACATCCAGAACAAATCCTCGAACATGTATATTGTAACGTGAATTAGGACCATTAATCAAATAAAGTCTTCCTTTGGCATATGCTACGCTATATATTAATGGACCGATTATACTCAGATTCTTGTACTCTTTATGGAAAGTTCCACTAGCTGCATAGAAAGATACAATTCTACCATTTTCTCTATCAGCAACAAAGAGTAAGTTCAGTTCACTGGCAAGTGCTAAAGCATGAGGTACGTTAAATGTATTTTGTAGAGGAGTTTGTCCATATACGCTTTCTATAAAGTAAAGTACATTGACTATATTATAATCCAATCTAAATAGTTAATTTTCATATAAAATGCATATACCTACCGCGGCCCCAATATAGAATTCTTTCTCCCTTAGCATTGAATTTCAGGATTCTAGCATTACAGTAACCATCGCTAACAAAAAAGTCACCATTATTTTCTACAGCGACTGCTGTTGGTTTGCAAAACCGCTTGTCATCATTACCAGGCACGAAAGCTTGTCCAAGAGTCAACGAAGGTTTTAAAGTCTTGTTGTAATGGTATTGTTTTTTCCTCAAACCTGATAAACTTTTCATCGTTTCTATATCTTTAGCATCAAATTTAAATACCTGATGTAGAGCTACATCGGTAATCCAATAATTCCCATGCGTGTCTATTGTCAAACCGTGTGGTAAATAAAATTTGTATGCACCCCATTCTAATAACTTTTTTCCATATTTATCTAACAAAATTATCGTGTTTTCCTGAATTGGGCCTTCATCTTTATTAAATATATTTTGAATATTAAATGTAGTTGAGCCCCATACTCTGGATCCTCTATGAAATATACCAATGTTTCCACTTGGATCTATAGAGACTGCCGATACCTGGCCAAATTTGATATTTTTGGCCCATTGAGAATCCCATTCAATATCTGAATATACGAAGAAACAACTTAGTACATACAATACATATGATATTTGAAATCTTACTTTGATAAGTATTTTATTAACCTTTAGCAGTATCTATATTTACTTGAGATTTTAGTACATTATATTGATACATCAGTTCCCATTGTGGCGATCTTTTATCCCTTTCGTCATTATCGGAGAACTCTAAATCCTCATTGTGGCCAGATTTGTTGTCAGGCAAATGATTTGTTCTATGCTGTAACATTAAATTAACGAAATTAATTATAGAACAGAAAAGTATACATCCGTTTATTAAACGGAATAGAATGTGCTGTGTCTTTGTTTCAAAGGCGCTGAACTTCTTTAAAGCATCAATACAATTAAAAAGTAATCAATTTTATTCGAATTTAAATTGCTGTACGTAATTCTATATTAATGCAATAAATAATTTTGAGCCTGTTACTTCATAGCACTGGACTTTTTAAACCTCGTATCAGTCAAATCTTTAATTTCACATTCATCTGTTTTATTTACCTGAAGGTTGAAGTAATCGTAAATATTCGCTTTGGCAAGACTTAAAATAAATAAAACTGAAATGCAACAGGCAATATCATATTGTAAATGCACCATTCTTGAACGACAGCGATTATTAGATTCCCGTACTCTAAATATATTACATTAAAATTGCTATGTATTATGCGTCTAAATGTTGATCGCGTTACATAATACAATCATAAGAAATTGATAATTAAGCAGAGATACAAATGTCAAATTTAGAGAACTTTTTCACACCACGCCACGCGTATGGTTACTCGCGTATGCAGCAGGGAACACGAACAGCCATCTGGTGGCAACTCGTCGAGATACATGCAATAAACGGTTACACATCTATAAGGGAGATTTGCTAATTTCTACGACATTATTATATTATTTCCGTTAGAAATACATATGAACATGTTTTTTTTTTTTTTTTTTAGACATAACAGCATACTGATATGCATATAAAATGCATCTGAAAAAATAGAAAAAAAAAAAAAAAAGAACTGAAAAGTGAAATATATTTTTCGAAATTTTACTTCCCTTTCAGTACATAATGTATTGATTATTTTCTGCGAAGATTGGTGGTACCTATCAACGTATCTGTTATTTTCAATGCGTGAACAATAATTGAATAATTGATAAGTGATTGAAAAAAGACTCGATATTATAATTTTTATTTTTACATTTGAAATTATAGACACATATAACGAATATCGACAAGAAAAACAAGAAATAATATAGACAGAGAATTGAAACTAATTGAAATATTTTTATATCACGCCAGTCATTAATTAAAGCATTGATAATTTATATATGTATAACATATATATGTGTATGTATAACAATATGAATTGCAGAATATAAATAAATTGCTAATTATTTTTACACTTTAACTATCAATAAACTTTTTACTAAAGCAACCGATAAAATTGAATTGAAACAGAATTACAAATCTTTCGAGACACGTGATTGTTCATAAATTGGAAATTTTGGAAAGTGTTATAAGAATAAAATTGAATTATCGTCGGTTGTGGCATACATTTTAATTTTAAATAATTAAATGGAAATTAACCTGAATGTATGGCCCACGTGTATACAATCTGCATTAGATTGAAAACAATTTTTGCTCCGAATTAATACAGATTTCGGATACATTTCAATTTAGTACAAGCATAAGTTTGTTAATTAAATGAATAAAGCTGACAATATATATATATATATATATATATATATATATATATATATATATATATATTATTATTATGAAATACGCTAACGTATTCTCTTTAGAGAATGAAATTTGAATAAAGGTTTTAAATATCTCGATCTTTACTTTTTAATTATTTCTGTTAATATTCCGACCTCTTACAATTTACAGTCCTTTAAAAAACAATAAGAACACTTCCACAAAGCAAACTATGGTATTTTCCCCGTTTTATGAAATACATGTTGTTCGAAACATTTGTCAAAACGATCTTCTTTACTTAATTCATTGATCAACGACAGGATCGCACCTTGTATCGCACCTATGTCGGTAACGTTTCTCTTCAACTGTACCTACATTTCACTTCTTTGCTCTTTATTTTAGTTATTGTCCGCTGCAAGGCATTACTTGTTCCATTGCCGCCGTTGTCGGAACGTCGAATAAATTTAAATTCATATCTTTCGTAAAAGGGATAAAAGGGAGGATAGGGAATAAAAAAAGGAACGAGAAAGAAGGAAATGTGGAAAGTCGAAAAGAAAAAAAATGAAGCGAGAAAGTGAACGCATGGCAAAGATAAAGATAAAGCAGAAAATGGAAACGAAACCTGTAGAAATAGTTTTTAATTTTAGTTTCTACTTTTACTCATTCCAGACTTTTATATTCCATCGTTCCAATACCATCCACTCTGAATCCATTTTACCACAACTTTATCGAAAGTTCTAACCGTAAATTGGCCATACCTCGTTCGAGTTTGTTGCAAATTTTGAACCATTAAAATTCGAAATGTTAACTAATTAGGTCAACTAACTGTTGCAAGTATTATAAAATAAGGGAGGAGCGGTAAGATAATGTTTATAATCCAATTGCGGGAATAATGAATTTGAATTATTCTGACGTTTAAGTGCATATATTCTACACTGACGACGGGATGCAATTTCTTTTCCATTGTTAATTTAGCGCGTTTTAATTGTTCGGCGAAACAAATTCAGTCCGTCAAATTAAACGTTATCTTAAAGCTTACATTCAAATGACGTATATAGCTGCTGTTTTGATAAATGAAACTTTGCGTATCGCGCGAACCATTGCTGCAAACGATCTTACCATCTTGTCAAGAAGCACAGCGGCGATTAATGCAAACCAAGAGCCGATTAGTTTGTATTTTACTTTCTCTAGCAATTATCACCCCTTCTGTAGCCAGATGAAAATCTTTTTAACCAAGTACACGTCCCTCGGGACGACCTTTCTCTTTGTACACTGCTATAACGTATCGTTGATATTTCTTAGTCTAGTCGATCCTTTCCGTATCGTTCTGACGCGAGGCATTTGAGTCAAAGGCTTTTTCTTTTTATGGTTGGTATTACATTGTCACGTTAGACGTAGACATATTACGCACCTATGGGAGCTATTTCGATGAAACGTTCCATCCTTAACATCTCACAGTCAAAAGGGGTTGCCAAGTTTTATTGTCTGAAACTGTGAATCATTGCGACTGTCTAATGGATCTCCAGGGCAAGTTGACGAATGAACTACTCGCTCGAGTAATCAGATAACAATATTCTTCAAATGGGCTCTTTCTCGGAATCATATATCGCGTTGTCAGAATTCTTCAACGAACATAAAACGCTAGAAATATATACACAGCGTTACTTTTCATTTGTTGCTTATCCTGAATTTCTGAATCATTACTGTTACTAAAACGGCCGACCTGATTTTCCCCAATATCGTTCATATTATCTTCATTGTTCCTTTCATGTTCCTTTTTTTCAACAACTGAAATTTTTTTTTATGACAAAAATTACCCTTGTTCGTGTTTGTCTCCCTTCATGAAGTATTCAATAATTTAATATCAGCTCAATACATTTTAATTGTTTTAAACGAAACGCTTATCATATTCCATAATTCTTACATTCACAGAGGAATTACGTCTAATTAAATCATACAGTGAGTTTCATGACAGAACCGTCGCGAATCCAGCTTATGATTATTATCAACGCTATTATTATCGAACAAGTCGACAAATTTGACACATGATACGCTTTTTTCTTATAAACTTCTCGACTGTTTTTGCAACAAAGTCGACGCAAGTATGAAGAGAATAGGAGAGAAGCATTTTCTGATTTTAATGCCCGCTCTATAACTAAACAGAAGGATTTAAATATAACATAATTGACAGTGGTTTTCACTGTCCTGCAAACAATTTTTCACTTATACCATTCTCTTTCTACAATGTTCAAATATAATAATCTTCCAAGGAATTCAATAAATTCCTCTGCTCGTACGCTAAAAATTGATGGTTTCCAGTTATTTATTTGGCATAAAAGAACGCTCACTTTCCACCATTGTGCCATTATACTCGTCGCACTAGAGCCTTGAATTTTGACACTTCTGTCGTTATATCCGGCCTCAACCGAGGGCCATCAACCTTTAACAATGGTGCTTATCCTTTCGCACGACTCGAAGGGTTGCGTATTCGATTTTGTTCTAATCGACACGTCCTACCCTTCGCGTTCCTCTCGTCTTACACTGCAGACGACAGTGATTTCTGTATTGTTGTTCGAGCACAATTGCCGAACGAAAATAAACGAAAGCGAACATGGGTGGTGGTGTCTGATGCGAATCGTACTTAACGTCCAACGATTCCACGCCTCCTCGAGCTAGTCGTAGAGAAAAAATTGACAACCACTTGGTAAAATCCTTTATCTTCTTCTCGGGGTATTACTTCGATTTTTGTTCGTTTGCCAAGGGTTAGGTCTCTGCTTCCGCTAATTCTATAAATTCAGCTCACAAATAATTCCACAAGACCGGAAGGGAATTCCATAGGAAGCATTCTATAGTTTGCAATCCCGAAAATCCTAAAGTAAAACGCTGCAAGTTTCTGAATTTGTCTCTTATTAAATACTATATTTTGTATATTCATATGTTACTATTAAATCAAGTAAATGCGAGAAATTTTAATCAACGGTCGTTACTAATGTATTGCAGCTTCAAGTCGATTCAGATTACGGTTCGATTTCGTTCTAAAAAAAATTTTGATTCGCATCAACGATGGATCATCGATATGCCAAGCATGTATCATTCAGTGAAAATTCTTTAACGGAGCAACATCACGCCGAGTGAAAGATTTTCGTCACGAAACGAAGCGGATTACTGGCAATAATTTCTCACGCTCTCGATTCTCGCGAACGGAATCCTCGATTTCGCGGTGTTGCTCTTACGGCAAGCGACGACGACTATTCTTCTCCACGTTTCATAAATCCGCGCGATCGAACAGCGACAAACCTTGGCAAGCCTTCGCTATTATCGCTTCGGGATCGAGACGGCGAATAGTTCGCGAATCGCTTGCTTGATTTTCCACAGTCAGACGAAATCTAAAAATAGGAGGAGGCGGAAAAAAAAAGAAAAAGAAAAAGAAAGATATAGCGAAAAAAAGGAAAAGGGCTAGAAACGTAGAAAAAAGAAAAGTATACCACAGAGGAAAAAGAAAGCGATTCACGATGCAACGAGATCCTTTAATCTCGTCCGTCGTTCGGTACGTATCTGTGACAGATGTTCACCACACAGGTATCTGCGCGCCTATCGAGTTTCGGTTTTATGCTTTTTAATCTTTCAGTCGCGGGGCTAAAAGAATCGTCGCTGGTTCTGCTCTTTTCTCTCTGTTTCTCGTTCGAAATCATCTTTCTTTATTCCTATGCACGTTTGCTGCTTTCTTTCTCGAAAAATGCAAAAATAAGCGTGATACGAGACGAAGTGGAAGAAGGATCAGAAAGAGAAAGCATCGTGGAAAGAGTACGGTACACGGGCCCGTACATCAGACGAGCCGCGTTCGTTAAAACATTCGTATAAAGGAACCGTCAGCATTTGTGACTGTGATTGCGACGAAATAGAACGACGGGACAATTTAATGCTTCTGCGTACTGCGTTATGCAGTAACGATATAAAGATAAAAGAGAAAATGCTCGAGGAATAGTGGAAAGAAAGAGAGAAGCGGAAAGCGAAAGTAGTTGGTCCGATGGTAATGAAAAATGAAAAAGTCACAATTGGTTTGGAATAGGTCGAGTACGAGTTGTTCCATAAAAGTGGCGAAATAATGAAATTGAAGTAGCAATTGTATAAAAATGGTTGTTAATTTTTCTATCATATAAAAATAATTAGCTATATTAAACATATTAAACTTGTTCCAAGAGATTCAAGGATGATCAGAGCATTCCTGTTGACGGATTTTCTATAATTTATTTCTCATAGATAGACTGCGAGTGTTTATGCGTTTAAAGGAAGCTGAAAGTTAGAGTGCTCGTTACGTTATTTGCACGAATGTAATCATAATGTACTCGTAAGACTGATAAGCGCAATTCCATTTCTGTATTATTCTCACTAGCGTCTTCTTACATTTCGCCCTTTTCACGTACGTCGCGTGGAATTTTCGGTTCTTTTACAAATTTTTACAAATTTCCTTCCTCTTCGATAGAAACAGGCGAATTCGTAGGGAAATTAGAGAATAAAAATGGACGACGGGAGAAGGAAGATCGGAAGGAAATGCGACAGATCGAGCGTCAGCAGGGTTTTCGATGGGATCGACGATATCGAATCGAGAAAACAGGATCGTACCGTTCGACCAATACGTTAAATGCAGCACCGTCGATCGATAACACGTGCTATACAGGTGCTGCAATAATAAATTATTCGAGAGCGAGGCGCGAAATAGCGATCCTGTTAGATAACGTCACTGAGCTAGAACATGCTAAGATTACCGTGGCATTTCTATTTGCTGCTCGTCCTCTTACCTCCTACGTCTTCTTTAAATCTCGCTTCCATTCATTATTTTAAGGGAACATGCCGATAAAAGAATCCATTTTGCACGGTTGCGTTCCATTGGATTTCCTCTACTCTTTTCACAATAAATTAAAAAGGAACGATAATTAAAAGCAAATGTTAATTCATTTCGCTCGCCGAACAATTTTCCTAATATTTCGTTCTCGATAGAATGATTTATAAATAGTAAACTCGAGTTAATTATTTGCTAACAGAGTCACGAATAAAATGTTTGCTTTATCTTCTCATCAAAACTGAAGGCCAGACGGCGGAACTATAATAAGTAATTTTTTATTTCTATTTTAACATTTTTGTCGATCTTTCGACGTTTATCGCCTGATGGCGAAAAACAAGTGAAAGATTTTGAAAACGGGAGATAGATCCACGATATCTTGGAAGGAACGAATAATATTAGTTTAATTTAATTAATATTAGCCCGCATAAGTAATATTATTCATATTTTTTAAATATCGAGCAAGCTAACGAAAACGCACATCTGATCTTAAAATCGAATGCAAAGGGATAAGTTGATAACACAGAGTTCTTGCATTTCTCTAAAAATGTGTTCTTTAACTCACGGGGGGCTTCATGAGAATCGTAAATTTCTCTGCTCGGCGCATCTCGAGACGGGTTGTCTCTCTCACGAAATCGGTTACGTATAGATATAGTTAGGAAGCAGGGGATAAAAGAACGAGAATGAGAGATTTGAGCGAAAGGTTAAGATGGAATTTAAGCCAAAAATTTTGTAAACAAAGTTGATTTGTCAGCCGTGTGGTTCAATATAAGGAATATTAAAATCAACGACACTTACTTCGTTGTTTAAAAATGATCTGCTTTTGTATTTTATTCCTTTAACGTCAATCACACCACTTTTTCTTTCTTTGTTTCTCTTTTGCGGGAGAAGGGAAGAACGCAATTACGCATTCCCGCCGGCGAGATACGTGGAACTCACCTAAAGTGATACCCGGTATACTCATTAAAAACCCTTTCTCCTTCGCCTCTTCAAAGGTGAGCTCCGGTTTTCTGCGTACCATCCTAAGATTTACACTTAATTATGCGAGACGAAAACACGGCAGCAGATAGACAAACATATCAATCGGGTGATGTAGCATCGGGAAACGTAGTAAATCTAACTAATCGAATAGAAAACGGAATACATTTTTCGTGACGCGTGAGGGATACACTGAAGAAGTTCTTGCTGCAACGGATGGAACATCAGGTCGTTCGACCTCTGTAATGCAAAACAAAAGGATTTTTTTTTTAAGTATAAAATAAATGTTTTATATTATACAAATCTAAAAGCCGTACCAGGTTAATTATTTAACATATCTAATTATATATATATATATATATATATATATATATAATAATATAATTCATATTTACAGACTGCGTGCATGTCTGTAGGACACGTCTTCGAAAATTATTCTTCAGTATCGATCTCATTGTATCGAATAAAGAATACATAGTATTAGAGACTCGGGTTAGTTAAATTTCCACCGGTTCCGGCAGTGTGACCGGTATATGCTGCCTAAAGTTAGAAGTTCGCTAAATCTAGTTTCTTGATCCTTATGCGAGGTTAAGGACGAGCGAATCACAGAGCATTCCGGGTCTGGTCTGACTTTAAGGGGAGATACTGTATCATGTGTACGTTACCCTTCGTACAGGCAGAATAGTCTGCTACAAAAGACGGAGAAACTATCTCAAGAAAATAGTCATTCGCGTTCTCGACGTCGAAATACTTTGTCCCACGTTCGATTACCTTTCGCGGTAGTATCTCCTCCATTCGAAGCGAATAGTACCCGCGGCGAATAATGGAGTATTGTACAAACATTTCCGTACGCTTTTCGTCTGGATTCGAACGGGTTATTTTTCGGCTTCACCGAATAAAGATTTTCTCTATGCGGTGGATATCAAACGTGTCGTATCAAATGATGAAACGAGTTAGTACTTGATATAGTCAGATGTATTTAAAATCGTTCAAAATACAGAATACAGAGTTAATCGTCGCTTGCTCAATCCTCCTCGATATACGGATTTTAGGTAATGATTATGACTACCGAATACCGAATACCGAATACTGAATATTTGGAGAGCATGTTTGTTTATTTATACTGGTGCAGGGAGTACCGTGCCGGAAAGTTTGAATTCGACTCCGGTTGACGGCTGCGCGTAGCGGCGATATTGTTTTGTCCGAAGTTTGTTTACTTTTAAATTTCGTACATCGCAACGGTGTCAATACCCCGAGGCAAAACAACAACACGAGTCACTCTCGATTCGAATCGTCCTATGACTCGTCGCACAAAATTCCTGCCCTTTTCCTCGTTTGGTTTATCATCCCGAAACACCCCGAGTCCGGCAAAATGGTTAAATGGACCTTTTATAGCGTTGACATCTTTCATTTTAAGTCGCGCGCGTAATCTAATGGTACAACAAATGGCAAATATAGAAATTACGATTATACCATTAAATATACGTAATAATTGTAATCAATGGATTTTTTAATTGAACGTAACGTAAGCCTAAACCTAAGACCAAAACCTGAACCTAAACCTAAACTTAAATCACTCTCGGTATTATACATATTTCGGCAAACGCTTACAGACAAAGATTAATAAATTATAACGGACATTTGCTTACATTTTTGTTGCTCGCCTACGTATAAATAAAACTTTGCAGGTTAATTTGGAACTTGTGAAAGCTTATTCTGAATGAAAAGTTTATATAAATATCCTTTATACTATGAAGAGAGAGGGAAAGGAGAAAGATGCAACTTTGTATATCGTGAAAATAGCGTAACATTGAAAAGAACTACGTTTAAAGCATAAAGCATTTATATCGGAAGCGATAAAATAAACATAAGCTGACTCGTTGTCGCGCTTACACCGATCTTTAGAAATGTATAAGAATTAAGTACACTGTCCGGTTATTATAATATATTCTTGCGATTACGAAAGGTACATATCGCCGTAAAGAAGTCACACAACATTAAAAAATATTTCTCATTAATGATTCTTTTAATTACCACTAATTGATTCTAAAATCATTTTTGCATGGGAATAATTTCATCATAGCACTTTGGTATATGGAAATTGCGACGATGCACGATGATTCGAGCTACAGCGTTTCGGCTGGTCGCGTTAATGTAGATTTCAATTTCAATAATAATTATACTTATGATTTAATTAATTTTAAAAGATCAAAATTTCGATTTATCCGTATTTTGAATTTAAGTGTATAATCAATATAAACACAAATTTACGTGAAAATCAAGAGATAAAGTGACAAGAAATATTAACGAAAATGTAACAATTTTTAATATATTATTTAAATAAATGGACTTTATAAAAATCTGTTCTCGTTTACATAATCATATTCGCGGTGCAGGAATACGTTTGTAGCGTTCGTCCAAAGCGCCGTGTTAGTGTTCATCCAACCAGTGAAGTGGTGTAAATACAACTCCGGCTTCCATCCTTCACTTTCACTATGGAAGAATCGTTCGCGGTAATCGCGAATTAAGAAGAAGTAAGAGAATTCGATAGTAATACGTACAGGAAAAAGTTGCTTGAAATATTGATTTCTACAACGTGTCTAAAAATGATTGAAAATGATTGAAATCGAGAACGCGTCGGCTTTCTAAATAATTACCTATTGAATTAATAAGAATTAGAAGTAGGCATTAGCCGTGATATAATCGTGAAGGCAAAATTTCTCTCCCGTTGTGCGAGATTAACTGAGAACACTTCTGGTAGCTAGAGAGGTTGATATTACGTAGCCACCACGGTGGAAATTAATTACGAACCTCGTTGCCACTTACGAGAAGGACACGCGTATAAAGACAGACAAGAAAGAAAAGAGAGATTATTGTTATTACGTTGACGGGACTCTTTATGTACGCCGATGAAGTCCACGCGAAGACACCAAAGTCGTTGAGTTCGCGTATTTATCGTGTAGCTAAGGATGAAAGACAGAATTTTACAGTTCCTTTCGTATCTTACGCATTGTATTACGCTCCAGTGGAATGTTTCCCGGCTTTCTGCTATTACAAGAGTATAACAGAAAGCCGAATAAAGATCCAAATTGCAGCACACGTGTGCGCGTTTCGTTCGCGGAGAAAGTGTTACGATCGCGCGAATAACGGTAATGGCTGTTAACGACCGCCACAATTGTTACAGCAAGCTAACGTTACATGAGAATTTTTTGTTAAACCGAATAGCGCATCGAAATCTTGGATTGTCTTTAAAGTAGTTTCTTTGGATCTGCGACATCTTAAAGGCTCTTTCGCACCGACCTATTGCTGCGACCACGTCGCGCGAAAACTTTGGCCTAACAACTTCGTTCTATAATCCGACAACGATGACTAGGTATTAACTCGGTGGTATAGTTTGAAAGATTCGGCCTTGACGGGTAACGCAGATTCTCGTATAGACTCATAACTCGATATCAGACCATGTTATTCAGGGAATTTGATGACGTTTAGACTCGTCAATCTTACGAAGGATCGAAGGTCTTGAGGATCCCGAATTTTTCTTTTCTTCTTTTGTTCTTGTCGGGTTCGTTAAACTTCAAAGGAGGTTCTAATTCTTAAGAAAGAATTCCCGAAAAAATGTTGCAGCAGTGCAAACGTCGCCTAAAGCTCGTCGGACTTTTAAACGAAGCACGTAAAACGAGCTTCGGGATTTTTCTTCGTTCCAAGAGCTTTCCGCAGTTCCTTTTCTCTCGCTGTTCTTACTTTAATTAAATACTTTTTTACGGAAACACTTGGCGATTCAGGATCAAGGGATGGAATCTCCGTGTTGATACGAGATTGCTGCTAATTAGCGCCCGTTCTACTACGAACGTACAATTTATTCGCCCATTAGGCTAACCATTCCAATATGAAATAAAGTAATTAATATATATATATATATCCGCACCGGCGACGAAAGGATTTTAATTGTTAGTTATACGCTCGTCGAGTATTCAGCGGGCGTATTCCTTTCCTATTAAATTCGAGACGTTCGAGTCTCACTCATTCCCTACTTTTCTCTGACACTCGCTATCGGTCGTCTCTTTGAAATAACGTTCCGCCAGAATGTGGGTTACATTTTTCTCCGAGGAGTACTTCCTAACACGTACTGCGACCGCATTACGCAGGGGTGGGTGACACGGACGCTGGCTACAAAAGCGGGAGGGTCGAAAGGGTGGCGGGAGACGCGAATGACTTGGGTAGAAACGGAGAGACAAGATCCTCGGAACGAGCCGCATTCTTCAATAAATGCCGTTGCCATTAGGTTGTATTCTTTCGTGGAACAAATCACGTAGATTTAAGAAATGGATCGCCGATATATTGCCGGAGACTCATCTTGTCGATGTCTTATTTGCCGTACCGTCATATAGAGGTCGCGTCGTGCCACATTTCCTTCCATACCGTAATTATACTCTCTCGATTTCATTCCGAAAATTCGTCAAATTTTTAACAAAAATTGCATATGGACATTACTGTTCGAATTTTCAAATTTCGTTCCATCTTTCGGTTATTCGTTAATCGAAACCTTAGATTTCTCTTAGATATTAACATTAGATTGGTGCGTACGAAATGTCGCTTTTTGGAATAAAATTTTAACTATTCGACGTAACTTGTTGTCTAGGAATTCTCGTCGCACATTTTCGAAATTTAACTCGAGTATCCTCCTTTGTAATATATTTGATACGATGACAATATGTTGACGATAGGATAAAATTAACTTTCATTGTGCGCGATACAGATTTTAGTGGGCACGTACTTCCATGTTATACATGTATGCATATGCGGGGAACGGAAACTAAAAACTACCAAATTGTGGGGGAACATTTCATAATAAAGAAGTATATATATTACAAGGTTTTACGGTATGGAGACGGGTATTGTATGGAAATTATTTTTTAGCGTACAGTATTGGATGTAATGATAATCGGATCTGCAGTAGTGAACGAGTGAACGTGCTAACGGGTGGTTCTGGCCTTTGAATTTCAAACTTTGGAGAAATATTTCATTTTCACCAATTTAACAAATCACAACCACCAGGCCCGATTGATATTCAGTTTCCGGTAAACATTTTTAACTTTTCATCAGTCTGACGGTATTCCTTTCGTAAGCAATCGTAAGCAAGCGAGATAATATTGAACGTGCCTTACAAGAGTGGAGCGAGTTGGAGGAGGATGTAACATTGCGGAATGTGGATTGCGCTACTATTCCCAATGCGTCTAGCTGCTCGCGGTATAGTCGTAATAGAGTAGCCAGGGACGGATGAAATTTCGAATGGTATTCGGAGCCATCACTCTGAGGTGGAGCACGTTTACGTGTCGCGAAATTAAGCAACGACCGTGTAGACATCGAGCTAATGTAGATCGGATTACAGAACTACGGGCAACGTTGCAGAATCGTTGCGTCGTTTCCTTTGAAACTCTATCACGACGAATACGTACCTTTAATTCTCGTATCGAGTCACGGTCTCTGACATTCGACAAAAATTTTCAAACAACAATTTGTCCATAATGTTCCAGAATTTTCATTCGCTTTCTTACCCCTGCATTTTTGCCTGAATTTTACCAATTCTCCCCTTCGAGTCTACCTCGACTATTGCGACGCGATTTCTAATGCCATTAACGGTGACAGATATCGAAACGGCATTGAGTATAACCCACAATGCGTTTCCTGAGCAAACCGGAAGTAACGTTAGGTGGAAATGTGGGTTACATTCTCATAAGTACAGTCGTGATGCTTCGTAGCCGTATTAGAGCGCCCACGGGCGAACGATGAGAGGGTAGTAGTGGAGAAGAAGGGGTTAGAAAAGGAAGAAAGGGATGGGATAGGATGGAGAGAGAGAGAGAGAGAGAGAGAGAGAGAGAGAGAGCGACGAGGACGCCCTCAGAGCCCGGAGGTAAAGGAGTGGAACGTGAAAGGGGGATGAGCGTAGATGGCGATGGAGATGAGGAGATCGTTGGAATGGGAATGGCGATGGGGTGGATAGGAGGGTATGGGGTGTGTACAGCTGTATATATGCGGTAGTACGAGAGGACGACGACGTCTGCTGGCTGGAGCCACGCTGTCGCTGCTGTGGCATCGATCCACCACTCACTACGACTTTTTGCCACGGTTCCAACGAGATCTTTAACCCGAAAACTGTTCTGCGGCATGGCCAGTTTTCGTTTCAAAACGGCCAAGTGATTTTGCCACTGCGAGCGATCGCCGTTTCGACAATCCCTTGCGATCACGCCCTTCTATCCTTAAAGCATGGTTCCGTTGTCTATCTCAGACTTTGCTATTCCTTAGTTATATTACCGATTATTCCCTAATAGTTGTAATCAACGTCTCGCTAAACGTACAATGGATATTGGACCCTTATTTCTCATTATATGTACTCTATGCTACGAATTTTCTCTAAAGAGATCAATGATGTCTACTTTCATCGTACGGAGCTTTGCACCCGTATAAAACGATGCGAATATGATTGCCTCGAAACGAGACGCGTATTCGGCGATGCTGAACCAGGCATTCAATCAGACGCCGATTTATCAGTTTGCCGTTATAACGTAACCCTTACCTCATTTACGGAAGTCGAATTACACGACGATGGTTACTGTCAGTTCGAAACTCGATTCAACTGGCACCGTGATTGCTTCGTGTCTTGACTTCCGTCGGCGTTCCCTGGAAATAGCGTTTGTTCCAAGATGTACGCGTCTCGAGATTATTATCATTTTTTCTTTCTTTCCTTTTTTCTTTTCCTTTTTTGAATTTCTCGACTTGAATTTCTATCCTTCGTAAATTACAGAGATCTTTATAAATCTTCGTAAATCTTTATTGGTAAAGTTTGCGAAAGAGCGGATTACGGTTGAAAGAAAGAGGGACCAGTTAACCGACTTCATTTTTCCATAGATTAAATATCTTCACCGAGACGTCTTTGATAATAAAATTGCCTTGACTTTCTGCATACTTCGAGGAAACGCAAAGAAACGCGCACGCTTGAACGTTACAAGCTGTATAATTAACGTAACAAACAATGCCGGTGATACTTGGCAAAAGTTTCTGACAAATTACCTGACACTTTGCCAACCAACTGTGTCATACAACATCACGGCATTTGCATATTTATACTGAAATTAATTTAACTTCCAAACTACCTTCCGGTTTCGGATGAAATTCCTGTAACAGGCTTATCGGACGTTATTTTGCGTTAGAGTCGAGTTTGCCCTTGGAACAATCGCAAACTCCTTGAGAAAGGGAACGAACGAACGAACGAACGAACGATTCGATCGAACGAAAGAATTTATTTGAAAAAAGGAATGTTCGATCGGAACACCATGATATATCGTTTACGTTGAATTCGATATTCATGCTTACAAATAACCGAAAAATCCTACGCTTTAAAAAATAAATAAACGATTGGATGGGGCGGGGGAAACTCTGCGTTCGATGGACGATGGAATGTTAACTGGAAACATTAATTTTCATTCGAAGCGAAAATATTTGTGTAACAGTTTGCACTCTTCCATAAAGTGTCGGGTAACGACAAATGCAGCGCGAAGTAACGATGTTTGCGCGTGACATTATTGGCTGTTACGTTGCTGCAAATTCATTTGCACGTTACGACGTTTCTGTGTCGTTGTTAAAGCTTTCATTTTTCATCCTCCCCTGTTGTATATACACCTGTCTCCTGCTCTTCGAACAAGCGATTCTCGAACGCGTGCGTGGGCGGCACTTATGGGTGTAACGTAATAAAATTCCTCGTTGAATCTCAAGCGGCACTCCATTTTCGTCGGGGTATAATTTGTCACCGTGAACTTTTGCGAAAAGTTCGAATTAGTCTTGGCCAGTGCTGTGGTCGTCGTGCTTCCTCAACTTTCTTTCGGGTGTTTGCGCTAGTGTTGTCCCGTTTCGGCTTTGAATCTGCAACGGGAACGTTGAAACGTAAGTCGAAGGATTTTCGTTAAACCGTGGATGCGATTTGAGGCGACAAGAAGCCATGAACCGTTCGTTTCCATAATTAATTTGTAGATTGTTCTTTCATATTGCGAATTCATATTTTTCCGAATACGATTGAACCGTTATGCGAGCAACCGAAATGTCGCATGCCAAGTTTTAATATTTGAAACTTTTGCCATACGTTTCAACGTAAAAATATCTAAAGAATGGAGATTTGCAGTAGTTTATTGACATTTTCGCTAGAAAGCAAAAAGGAGTTGTTAAAAGAAACATAGAAATACCGCTCACACTAGGGTCAAATAGATTGATCTAGATGAAGGTTTGTTTCACTTTCTAAATATTATAATAAGTACTCTGCTTTACACATTTTACAGACTTTTGCATCTGCGCACATTCTGTACTTGATGCAAGTTGAGATATCCTGGCGAATCATCGCAACTATTCAATCTCTTTTGAACAATTCAACGACAATTCAACGAGAATCGGTATCTTTTTCAAACGGAGAGCGTTCATCCCGTAATAATTTAGCGTAACGCATTTTACCGAGTGTTTCGTTGCAGTTGCACCGTCGAGGCAACCTAAGGGTGCAGCATGGATGATTTTCAGAGGATATCAGAGCTTAGGTGGAGAGCATGAACGAATTAGGTGAACGTCTAAGCACTCGAGTAGTCGGGCGGAAACCAGAAATATGACGATGTCTCGAGTTTCTTGGCGCACCGCTGTATACTTTACGATTGTAGCGGTGCGCTACCGAGCTTTGCTCGAAACGCGAGAGAATATTCCGGAAACAGGGCGAGGGAAATGCACAGGCCACGAGAATAATGCCGGAACATATTGTAGTATCGGTCAAGTGTTTCACACTACTGGACGTGACCTTTACAAGAGTGTATACCTGACGAGTGACATCCATGAGTCAGCCGCGTTAATTAGCGAATTCAAGGGTCTCGCCACGTAAGTGGGTCTCAGGCTTTCAAGAAAGACCAGCGGAGGCAACAGTAAACGCTTTCAATGCAAAAATGACGTCCTTTATTACCGACTTTACCAACGAAGAGAGAACTTTGAGAACAATCAGGTCTTTAACCTCGGAAAATTAATCGGTAAATCGGCCTCCGTATTTGTATTATCCTTCTTCCTTCTCTCTGTTCCTTCGTAATTTCTTTCAATTCTTTGTCTTCTGTTTCGTTATTCGGCGGCTCTACAGCGACGTACATCTTAAACGATTAAAACCAGCTTTGAATTGCGAAACGGATGGAAAGTTTCTATTGAAATTCAATTACCGCCGATTGTATCAGCATTCAGCGGTTCGTTGCTTTTTATCATCCACCCCGTACTCGTTACGCCAGTCTTTAGCTTCGATTATAACTGTCATAGTGGCCGACTGTACGACTTTGATTATCGGCACATCGGTCGTCCCGTAGGAATGTTTCCTGCAAAAGCATAGAAGCACGAATCCGTTGTTGATCTCATCTGAAATTCACAGTTACGACAGACGAAACAAAGTCGGCTAATTGTGCGAGAATATTATTGACATTTGATCTACATGCTGCGATATATAATTTCATCAGCCGCTAGAAGACGTGTATACGTTTATGATGTGACGTGTGCGTAAGTATGCAGAAAAGCTAATATAGAAATATCGTGGCATTTACAAGATTTAGGTCCTGTTGCTTTATCAACGTCTGGAAAAATATGAATTTGCATAAACATTCCAACATTGAATTTGAAAGATGGCAACCATTTTATTGTACGATGTTATCAAACGTTCTACGTTCTAGTTGGAAAACGTTTTCCTTCTTCCATCGTGACGAAGATTTTCAGGTTGATTCTACGGATAAAATAAAGATTTTGCTATCAGGTAAAAAAAAGGAAAAAGTTCAAGTCTTCCTCGTTACGGAGCACATTTCCGTGGATGGGAAAAATTCTAGTGTTCGCGTAGCCGCTTATACTCCGGCGTCATCGTTTTCACCATTTTCCTCGAGGAAGGTAAACGCGCGCCAAACCGGAACACCGACGTTTCCGTGATGTGCTCTGGAAACCGCTTTATTCCCGCTTTCTTACCCACTTTTCGTTTAATATTCGCTAGTGTTTTTCTCTTTTTGGTACGAGGAATACGAATTCTTTGAAGATAACAGTTGGCAAGATCATCGAAATATCTATCTATCCCAACTCCAGAGAAGGCTAGAAGATCGTAAAGTTATTCGTTTCATCAAAGTTTCGAGCAACGCCAAATCGAGTTGCGGTAAATTATACAAACAGACGGTTACCGGTCATTCACTTTTAATTTATTTTTTCGAGTCACGAGATGGAGAATTAACGGTAAAGAAGCGTTCTTCGATCCTAACTTTAATGTCTATTTTCAGAAATATTTATTTTCTGATCGAATTGCATCAATGGACAGAATGTATCGGGCCGAAACAAGAAACTCCAGCACCGTGCGCAGCACGTAATCGTGAAGACTAAACGCATGGTTTGTCCTCCTGCCACAGTCCATCGTAATCTCTCTATCTCATATGCTGAAAAACGCATAGCGTGTGCCTGTTCCTCGCCAGAAACAGACTGTACCTTTATAGCCGTCGCGCCGCGACGAACGAAATCACCTGCGGAAATTCACTTACGCGAGCAAACTGGCCGTTCGCGTGAAAGCACGAGCGCTCTGCCAGCGAGGCACAATGAACAATAGACCTCATCTCCTTATATCTACACCCTGGTGCGACACACGCCGCGACTCTCACGTACGAAAACGTGACACGCGCGCCTACAGGCGTCCAAGACCAACGTTTCAGAAAGCGAGCGTGTTGCCCTCGCGTATAATGCCGGCGTTTATGCGGTGCACGTGCGCGAACAGCTGAATTTTAAAATCACGGATTCGGCGGCGCAATTTGTCAGGAAATTCGCGTGCCGCGGGATCTCCACGTGGCAGAAGTCAACCGAAGAGATGACGAGGATGGCGGCAACGACGTACGCGAATCGCGAATCGCGAATCGCGAACCTTTCCGCGTCCTCCGTTTTCTTGACAACATCAATTTCCTCCTGGCGAGGACAATCAATTCTTGCCTGCGACGATTCCGTCGCCGACAGACGACGAAATAGGGGAAAGGGTAAAAAAGAATCGTCGATGGATTTTTCCGCGACGACGGAAATACGACGGCGAAGACGCGCTACGTCTTTTATTATTGATGCCTGGCAAAACCTTATATTCCAGCGTAACACAGCGGGAATTTTCTCGTCTATCGGCCGGCCGATGATGGCATTTTGAACGGTGGCGAATATCGCGCTCGCGACGCCAGAATTGCAGATTACGTTGAATTTCTTCGATCGACTTCCAGCCAAGCGGAACGACTCTCCTTCCACGCATTTAATTTATTGATTGAGCATTTAGCGCGGCCAGGCATGGATTAACTTATCCAGAAAGATGTTTAACGTAGAAATTATCTCTATACATATGCATACTATATACATAATTTTTATTCAAAGATATTAAGTACGAGCGAGATAGAGGGAGGATGTCTACGATCGACTATGTAAACATTCCCCGCATATTTTGCCACACATTGTAGGTATATTTCGGTGATTCCCAAAGAGATAGCAGAAAAGCGGGATACTCATAACGCGCAACGCTCATAAAGCTGCAACAGAAGCAGCTTAGAAACTTGCGTATTCGCAATTGTGACTCATCGGAATGTCGGCCAAGTCTTCTTCGGAAACAATAAGTTTGGTACACGTGACACTTACAGAAATACAAGATCTAACTGTCTTTTCGCTCTATCAAATGCCAAATCCTTGTTACAGCTTCAAAGTTTTTGTCTCGTTTATGAATTTTACATAGAATCCATCCCCACTCATTTTGCAGCAATATTTTTTCACAAGCTCGTTTCTAAATAGCGACGGCTTTATCGCGACCGCATGCTCGCGAACCTATTTCTCCGAATACGTGGTAGAAAGGAAGCAAAAGCAGATTGGGGTGAATTTCGTACACCTGGCGAGAATGAAACAGACCAGAGACTGCGTGTACTGTTCGTCCATCGCGAGACGAGATAGAACCAAGCTAAATGGACAGAACGAACAGCCATGGTTACAGGTGAGTTGGCAGTCAAGCAGGTGGAATTTGCTTTGTTCGAACTCTGGCTCACGTAGAAATCGATTTCACGCTTAGAGCGCGCGCCAACTCTTTTATTTGCGTTCTACGCGCACCGCGAGCGAAACCGCGCATCGGATCATTTGCACGAGAAATAGTCTTCCTTTTTATTTTCCTCCTTTCTTATTTTTTCGTTGTTTCGTCGTCGGACACGCTTGTGTGTTTTTCCATTTCGTTTTGCCTCACATTTCGTCACATTGTTCGTGCACGAGATTTTTCATTTATTCTTTGAATTCATTCCAAGAGAAAAACCGGTTATCGGGTAGCTTAACGTTTGCCAAGCAAAATCGCAGGTTTTTAACTCTTATAGATGCTGATAAGTTTCACTATGAAAACGTTACACTAATGCTACCGCAAATGGAAGAGAGTTTCGTTTGTATTTCGATTTATTTTCCATAATCGTATTTTAAATTATTACCCTGTATCGTTATTATATTACATTATTAGCAGGAAATATCAACATTTATATACGTACAATGTACATATACAGCTACCGCAAGTTTCCAGTCCAGAGTGTAGTTCCTCCTCAGTATAACTTATACATTAATAAAATTCTTCTTAAATTCTTCTTTTACAATATCGTATTTTATAAGATGCGAAACATATTATTTTTGTACGGCACAAACTTTTATTTCCAGAAACTTTCCGTCTCAACTACATTATCAAATTAAACTTTTGCCGGAAGCTGTTGGCAGTCACTTTAAGTTTATCGTCAGTTTGACTATAACGACTTTTATTGTTCCAGTTTAGTTTTCAAATTAAAAATTTACCAAGAACGAATACATACATTCCTTGAAATATTATAAACGTTCGTTCTTAGTTATAATATCGTAAATTTGCAATGTTAACCCCTTAACCTACGATTTACCAAGTTCGCGCAGCCTTCGAGGCATTCGCGCGACTTTGTGCGTAGTACGATGATCGGGTCAATCGTAAATATTACGGGCATCGCTCGTTGTACGACGGTCGCGGTTTGTAATCATCTACTATGGGCTATGCCCGTAATATTTACGTTTGGCCCGATCGTCGTACTACGGGCTATACGCGTAGTTATAGGTTAAGGGGTTAAGAGTTGACTGAACCAATCAAGTGACAAAAAGATCATTGTTCAATTAATGTCCGCGGTTCTGTCTCATTTTCGTGGAACGATTTCATCCCTTGTGATTTAAAGCGCAACGCAAACTTCAATAATTGTACTTTCGTAGATCGGTCTTAGAACAGGGTAATTTTTTCGCTGGGAAAAGGAAAAGCAGTCACGTTGACTTTGATATTAAACGTTTCCAACGGCGAACCGGTATAATGAGATTTTCATTTTTATTCGGTAATTGGAGCTACTTGGAAAGTTTCTGATTTCCCATCCCGCTTTTCCTCTTCCTTGCTCACTTCAGATATTAATAGAAAACTTTTTTAGCCTGAAATAATAAACTTGGAGCAGTTTTAACGCGAAAATTTTACCCCGTTCGATATGCTCTCTTTCTCGTTGTTGCACATTCATATTTCATTCTTTCCTCTTTCCTTCTTCCTCCTTCTCGTCTTTCTAGATGCACGCTGTCATTCGTCATCGAAATAAATACAGCGGAGAAAGAAAGAGGATTTTATACGAGATTGGCGACGCTCTTAGACCGTATCAAGCG
Source organism: Bombus hortorum (assembly GCA_905332935.1). Classification (NCBI taxonomy): domain Eukaryota; kingdom Metazoa; phylum Arthropoda; class Insecta; order Hymenoptera; family Apidae; genus Bombus; species Bombus hortorum. Next base: position 18,167,990 of record HG995193.1, read on the forward strand.
TTTATCCACCCCTAAAGGAAACGTCCGGGACTTTGTATCTTAGGGGATGTCAAAGACTTTAAGGCAGTTAGAGTTTATGCTTTTCATCGGTAAGCTTCGATACCACTCGAATACTATCATCTTTCTACCCTACGATTTATATGAGAATAACGAATATCAGCAACGAAACATAAGAAATGAAATACCGAGCTCTGTTGCACAATCGCTTATTAGTCAATTATTAATTAACAATATTGACGCAGCGACGAGTTACAAGTTATAGATGACAGAGTCTCTTATAGTTTTACACCCACTGTATGCGACAGAGTTCTGACGTTTCAAATTCGATTTAGTCTTCATTCTTTTAATTATTATTATATCACGTTAGATTCAACGATTTAATACAAAAATTGATAACATTCTCAATCAATTTTTTGTACGTTTCGTGCTCCATCTGCATTATAATTAAAAAAAAAGAAAAAAAAAAAAGATATCCAAAGAGCAATATGATAAATTGTTACAAACCAAAATATAAATTGCACCGGCGGATCTTGAATGTAAATGTAATGAATAATTCGCGAGTATTAATAAACGTTGGATTGGCTGGGGCGGATCGAACGTAAATAGTGCAGAAACTGAATGCAGCTAATTACATATATCAAAAGTTAATATTTAATTACGATTTATTGATTGATCGTTTGGTTATACTATCAAATAATCATCGCGCTATTACGAGGCTGTCCATAAATTAATGTGATTACATCGACACAGGGATCAAGTATCGAAACGATGATTAAATTCTACCATCGTTCCGACTATACCTATACGTTTCGAGATACAGAAAGATGTTTCCCCATTGGTAGCAGAAAGACCGACTTTCCACGTTTCTTTCCTTTTTTGCGTGACCTTTCTTCGTCGATGTCTCAGGTAATAAGAGAAAGTCACGAAAGAACGTGAAACACGAAGAGTGCACATTCGATTTAAGATGCCGTGGGATCCAGTTTATCCGGATACCGTTTATCTAAAATGGCGATCGTCCGAGCACAGCTTATCCGAAATGGTATACGGGATCTTGTCTACCGGTATGTCGTGCGCGACCTTGTCTTGTATCGAGCACACGTCCTGCGGAAACTAGCGTGCGTTATAGTTATCGATGCGATGCAGTTTCGAACATCGATACGATCGAAATAGTTTTCATCTCCCTTCTTTGTTTTCTATTTTTTTCTTTCTTTTTTTTTCTTTTCTTTCTTTTTTTTTTTTTTTTTTTTTAAATTAATACGTAGGTACTTTGCGGTAGAAAAACGAGAACAAAGCCTGTGAATTGGGTACGATACGAATTCACTTCGTTTTTTATTTAGAGATTAATTGAATGGGACCCAGTGAAAATTCCGTTAGATCTAAAGAATACATACCTGGCATCTCTGGATGGATCATGTGGAATGGAGTTGCAATTTTGAACGATGACGTAGCTTTCTGCTCATTAGAAGAATCGAATTGCAGTCTTCCAAAGAGGAGCGTCAACTCGAAACGTAAGATGCAAACTTTTGTTCTCGGAGGAAATTCTTTGCAATTTTCGAATTTGTATGCGCACTTTGACAGAATGTAACTTTACATCTTACTGGATTGATCTACTATCGATGCACCATTGGTAGATTGGCGAAATATCTCGAATACCTTCGAACAGTCCCGGCAAGTGGATCACACGGACAAATCACTGTGAACTCAATCGAGCCGCGTTTTTGCTAAATATTTATTTTCCCGGAATCAGAAATTTATATTCGATATCCTCACTCGTCCATAAATTCATCAACGGGACAATTTGCCCGATCCATATTGAAACTAAATATGGAACAATCACACGCGAATAAAAATCGTTTCAAGGCATCTATTTCCTCTATTGTTTCGAGCAATCTATTTTACCTGTTCCTTGACAAATGAATTCCACAGTGAGGGATGATTTCCCCGGTAACGCGGAATGAGCTTCGCTAAATCTATACGTTGACGTTTAACCTGGATATAAAAAGGACAAACCGTTCGACCTCGGGCCGCGAAGATGACTCGATGCGTTTCCAATTGGAATTTCGCATTACGCCGTGTATTTTCCAAAAAAACGAGAGAAAAAAGGGAACAAAAAACGTTTAACAATTTGCACGGTTATTTCCGTGGGGCGCCGGTGGCTGCGGGTCGCACGCATCATTTCTCATGTACGCAACGTGCACGCAGAACAAATAGACGTTCGATTCAACGTGCATATACGCGTACGTACACATGAATGGGGTCAACGTTTCGATTAACGTTCGTCAAACAACGCTGCGAACGCATCGGTGTACACGACAGTAATCATTTCCGTGCTGACCGATTTTTTGACGTGATTGTGACAACCTTTCAAATAATACCCAAGCTCTGCAACCCTCCGCCCCTCTACCCTTTTATCCCTTCCCAGCCAGCGTGGATTTTCAATGTCGATAAATCTCCATCGGGGCCCACCTCAATCTCCGTCACCCGGAATCCATCTTTCCCCGAGACGTTTCACAAAAGATATTTCCTTTGGTAAATCAGAGGCGTTTCGTTGAGCTATAAAATTTTAGTTCGTACACCGCACGTCGATCGTTCCGCTGGTATTTACAGCCCCTTTTTCTTATCCACCTGTCGGTAATGTCAATACGTATCCAGCCCCGCATTCCGGACAACTTGTTTGGCCTCGTGTTTTGACTCTTTCCCCGTATGTAAACAACGGTTGGCAAAAAACGACTGGCCTGTAATTTTAATACCGCGTTTCGCATAAATAACCATCTAATTGTGAATTTTCTAAGGAACAGCTATTCCTATTATACAATGATCATCTGCATTGTTAGAATAGCGAGTACAGAAACGTAACAATTCTTCACAGCGAGATGCAAATATCATCAAGTACTCTCTAGAAATCACTTCTTCGCTAAAAATACCTAAAAATATCTATGTTACGATGCAGATGTTTCGATATGTGCTCCTCTCAGACCTTTCTCAGAAAAGATCTCCCAAATAGATAAATATCTACTACCTACTATTAAATAGGTTAGACAAGGGTATTTGATTTTCCCTAGGCAGTGATCGAATACGTTTAAACATACCCGAAGAAGACCGCATGCCATGGATGAACATAGATATAAAACAAATTCGACATTCGGTCCGCAAGATCCTCGCGGTTTACATTAACCCGTCTCTCTCGAGCCGTTCATCGTTTCGATCAGATCGTCTTTGTCTGTACTCTTACCCCCCTTCTGGTTCTCGACTAGCCAAACCACCTCTACGGGCAGCACTTTATTCCAACCTCGGCCTCAACGCGATGTGGGTGGACGCAGAGTTGGCGAGCGCGCAAGGGGGCGAGAAAGGGAACGAGAGAAACTGGGAGAAAGAGAGAACGACAAGATCGCAGTGGGGGTGCACGAGGGTTGGAGTTGGCGTTGGTTAGACGTGGAGGGGAGAAGGGCATAGTGTATTTCTCCGCGAACCCCTCCGGCCCCCACCCTAGCCGCACGGGCGCCAACGTCAAGCGCTTTCGAGACGTTAAGGCCGACACTCGTGCGGCGCACTTCGGCCCGACGACATCGGCCAGGATCGTAGACACGTGCGTGTGCGGTAACATCCCCTTCGTGGATCGTCGGGGATCGACGTGATTCACTCGCGACGCCACACGAGTACGGCGAGTTCGCACGTCGATTCGTCGGTCGTCGTTGTCTTTTTTATTTACTTAGCAGCGTCGCGTGTTTTCGTAATTCGTGAAAGTTCTCGCGTCCGTTTGTCACGGTCGAATTTGTTTACGCGATCGCGTCGTAACAGGAAAATCGTAATAACGAGAGTCGCATCTACGAGAACGTAAGAACGCATCGACCGTCACGTGGTATCGCGAAGCCACTTGGTCTTTCGTAGCGATGTGTAAACCGCACCGCGAGGAAGGGTGAGAAAAATAAGTGTGACCTATGTAAATGATAAAGTGAGACACTGCGGCGTGATCTGTTCTTGAAGAAGGGTTGGACCGGTTCCTCGATGCGCCCTTCCTTGGAGGGCGCAGCCTTTACGCGGTGGCAAGTCGAAGATCTTTGACGATAGCTCGCGGAACGCGCAGAATTTGCAGCACGTAGAAACGGAATAGCTTCGATAGAAGTCAGAGAGCGGACGAAGAACAAGCTTGCCGATCGACGACCGGAAGGATCATGAAGAGGCCTTACCTCATCCCCGTGAGTTTTCGAAAGACCCTTTTTTTTTTATCTGTCATTCAGGCGAATGCAGAGACGTCCGATCGAAGTGTTTCAGGGCATGAGCGTATGCTCTGTTCTCGATTCTTTTGCCTCTGGTCCTATTCATTCTTCTATGCGTCTTCTCCTTCTTCTTCTTCTTCTTCCTCTTTCTTCCTACTTCTTTGTTTGATCGTCGTTACTCGCGAGTTGACAGCGTAAGCGACTCTGCATTCTACGGAGAGTTTGTTATCCTTTAACACGCGAAAGCTCGCCGTTTCACGCTCGTCTTGCCTTTTTCTTGCTTCTTGCTAAAGATCAAAGACCAACGACGTCGCTTTAATCTGCCAATGGCGGAATGGCGCATGTTTCCTCCTCCTCCTCCTCTCGCCGATGGTTCTTGCCTTGAAAAGACGTGCGCTTTTCGAACGCTGTCTTGTCCCATGGGCGAGCTGGTCCTTTCGCCTCCTTGCCTATCGCTATTTTCTCTCTCTCTCTCTCTATCTATCTATCTATCTATCTATCGTCCCGTGGCCCGAGAACGGCGAAATTAACGAAGTGGCCACGTGATTCTCTTGACTCAAGGGGGAATGAGGTCAGTCGGTGCACGCGACCCGTACAATGTCCATTTCGAGACCTTTCGAGGCTTAAGGGTTCCATCCGGAAGTTTTACGAATGGAATTCAAGTTTTTCGTCGGCCACCTGAGACCTCTGGCGGGTCAGTCCGCCTCTTCGCTTCTGTTCATCAACTTTTAAATGGCCACTTGGAAAATTCATTCCAGTCGACAAAGAGCTCCAATGTCACCACCCTACTACCGATCGTATTAATAACGTTTAACGAGCGTTAATTAGTCCGATGAAAGCATGCGTGAAATTTCATACATTCCTATGCTATTTCAGTGTCGCAAAATTTCAAGGTATGCGATACATTTGCGGTCAAAATGCCATTCGGGCCAAAATGTAGGTTATAGGGAAGTACGAATTTAAAAATCACGTAGACACGAAATTTTCCAATCTCGTTCCGTAACATTTAGGTCGCTGGTAACATATACGTACTTGAAATCGTAACTACAATCGTGATAATAATCAAAGGTTTGAAACAAAGTGACGATCAAACTAGTTTAAACCAATCTTATTAATTAATGAATCTCAACACCAAGCCCTTTTTTCGATATTACCCTTTATATTCCGCACGACGCAAACTTTTATTGATTTTGCTTTTAAATTCCACGCAACCTCGTGTAAATTGAGTTTACATTATAAAGTATGTACGTTAAACAAATATTACGTGTTTTCAAGCCGTCACAGTGATATTGAGGAAAGCCGCTTGTGCCCTAATTAATACCTCCGTTAATGTCGAGAAGTTAGCAACGAGCGCGTTGGATTTCGCATCAACGGATTCGTAGTTAGTCGTAACTGCATCCTCAGTTTCTGAAGAAAGTTATATACCTTTCGGATCGTATTGTACGAATTTCGGGCCATTGCTGTTTGTTGCTGCAGAAACTTGGTCGGAACTTACGAGCGGAGCTTCTCCACGTACAATAAGACGGAACGGGTGAAAGAGGGGAGAGAGTGGTTCTAGAGCTTGTGCAGCTCCTACCCCGTTTCAAAGGAGCCTCCCTGAAAAGAATTCGCGAACGTGCAGATATTCTGACATATGGCCGTCCCTTGGACCCCCGTTTCACCGATGACTTTGATTTTCGGAACAGAACGCTCGAATTCCCGCGTTTATCCATCGAAACTTTCAAACGTATCGATTTTTCCCCCGAGATTCGTATTTTTAACGTGATCTTTTATGGATTTCGCATCTTTGTGAATCATGTCCGTTCGAAATGCGACTTGAATCGCGAACGCAGATGTTTATATGACAGGATTGTTAACTGTAATAAGAATTTATACGATTATGTACGTAATATTTGACATTGTTGGATAAAGATACTTTGGGAAATATTTTTGCAAGTAACGGATAGATTTATCTACCGTTCGATAAATGTTCTCAAAGGAACTCGCAATTAGAAAGGAATCTAAGAAGGAAACGATCGATTTCGTTTTATTCGTTCCCCGTTTGATTGCTTAAAATGTTGTTTCGTCGGTTCGATATTATACGATATTATATTTCAAAGACCTGCAGCCGGTTATAGTGCGCAAGTACGACGCTGGGCTTGTTTGCAACACAGGAGAGGAAAAACTCTGAAAATGCGAGCGTGCAAACGACACGAGACAAGCGGCAAGATAAAGAAATTTTGACGCGGCGATTTCTCTTCATTTACTCTTCTTACCGGCTTTACTGTGTAAATTGCGCTCCATGTAATGCACTACGCGAACGTCGGAATTTACATTTTTTCCGACTTTAACCCGTAAGGATGTCCAACGATTTTCCTGCTGGAAACGATGCAAAAATCGGCAGCACGAAGACGCGACTCGACACGGTCCAATTTCCATTTCTACGACAGAGCATAGTAAACTCTCGTGACGAGGCTTATCGTATTTCCGCTCTGGTCCCTTGTTTTAAAACTGCATGAATATTTCACGAACGCTTCAATCTTTCCCACCAAGGTGTCGCCAAGACGGTACCTGCTCGCCTCGAAAAATATTCGACCCTGTCATGAGTTTTCCTTGTCGAACGAGCAGAAGGTAATAGACCGTAATCTCGAAGCACAATGACGAGATCTCTGTTGCTCGTGCCGTGGAATTTTCTCACCTTCTGCTAAAAGAAGCTTAGGAGTCGGCTACACTGGCTGACAGAAGTCTTCTTTATTGCTTGGCTGATTTTGCGTGGCCCACCCTTGTAGACATGGTCGCCGTAAGGAAACTCTCTGTCTCTCTGTCTGTCTGTTTCTCTCTCTCTCTCTCTCTCTCTCTCTCTCTCTTTCTCTCGCTCTCTCCCTTTCGTTGGTGTATACCTGGTCGAAAGGGCTCGGACGATGGCATCACAGACAATAGCTTTGAAATCAACACGAGCCAACCGGCCGCAAACACCCGGCAAATAAAAGTTCGCGAGTGTGAACGAGATGAACAGATAATGAAAGCGTGAAAGCAGATAAGTCGAAGGGCGAATCGAGGTTATGGAATACGCGAAGGCGTCATGGAAAAAAGTTTCGAGTGTTTCTCGTGTTAATGACGATGACGCTCTACGCTCGCTTTCACTCGCGATAATGTTCGCGATTTCTACCGCATTAATACCGCATTAATACTTGGACGCGAAATTACTTTTGTCTATCGTCCACGCGCATCGACGACAATTATACGGTAGATGGTACGGTGAATATCGTGATACGTGCACGATGTTTCTTTGATGAGAACTCATTTAATGAGAGGATAGAAAGAAAGAAACAGAAAGGAATGGAAGTTACACGAGAGCATCGTTTATTTGACCCATATTCCACTAGAAAACGGAGCTATTCTCGTATTGCATGAAATATTCGACTATTCTTTGGGAATGCGGAGGTGACCATCTTGCGGCTATTTACGAGACCGAAATGATTCACGAGGTAGCGGGGAAACGATGTTTGCGGACCGGTTATACTGATTCAGTTTATTGGGGGTATTGCTGTGATTCAGGAATGAGAACCAGCGGAACAAACAACTATATTTACGTAGATTTTCTCTTGTTTTTTAAATTTCTTTTTCTCACAATTCGTCCTAAATTCGTCCATTCATTCTATAGATACTAACTTTTTTAAACGTTTGTATTTACTTGTCATCCTCGTCATTCACATAAATAATTTTAACTCAATTTTCACTCAAATCGACAAGTAAACTAGACAAATAATTGCGAAATTATATAAATTGTTTCGAAAAGAGTTTGTGAACCTGGCTACGAACCGCAGTAACCGTACATTCTTACCTTAGATTATTTCAATATTTACGTTCATACGTCGTACCTACCTTTCGCACAAATATTTTACTCCTTATTAAAATGTGGATAAGCAAATTCCGCGAATAGCAGTCGAATTATATAATCTCGAAAAGAGTTTGTAAACTTCGCTACAAACCGCAACAACGGTATAATCGACCGAACAGAATGTGCCAGTTTCTCCGACAGTTTTGAGACAATTTGTCGCGGCCTGTAATACAGCTTGTTGGCCAGGTGATGTACATCGGCTTTTGGCAGAACGTTGTCGGCCAGCGACGATCTCGCGCTTTGTCCCCGGAACTCCGACAAATTTGGCCACGTTCGTTTTCTAACGAGTTGGAACGTTCAAGTCCACGAGCGGAATTACAAACGAACGAAGCTGGTGGCCCAGGACTTTGTCTCTTTCTCTATTCGCAACCTGTTGTCTCTTACCTATCCAAATGTCATTTGAAACGTGGCATGTAATTAGAGATTCGTCGATGAGCATCGGCGATATTACCGTTCGATATCAGATATTCGTGGCGGAGAATCGAGATACGCAGCGTGCTTGTGTTCCTCGCTGGTATCACTTCCGTCGATCGAACTGCTGCCATTATGCAGCAATCTTTGTTTCGTTCGAAACTTGCGAAGCTTTCAAATGACTCGTATTCCTTTTCGTATGCGACGGCTCCAAATTTCTCCATTATTTATACTTTAACGACGACCAAGTACTTTGATAAGAATAAGATTAAGCAAATAACGTAGGGATGATAATCGAAGCATATTCAACGCGTCATTAAATGTTCCTGTTAATACGTCGACTAATTTAAAAGATACGATTTGAATAAAATCGTTGTTCACGGTAAACGCGATTTGTAATTTGCGAGGCTTCGTTGGATTTATTAACAACCTAATTTATACAAAGTTATTAACACTGGTAATTTGTGATTTGTGACTTCTACTTGTACTATTATTACCTCCATCGATCAAATTATGGACATTGTACTTGTACCAATTCTTGTCACGGTGAATTTAAAATTCGTATATTATTCAAACGATCCGAATCGTTTTCATTTATTCAAACTTTATCAGAACATAAAGCGTTTCGTTATTAAAAGCAAAGTACGTGTTTTATATACCGCACAGTACCCGGATAAAGATTTTAGATAGCCAATTAAATGATTTAAAACGAAAACGTATGACCAAATGAAAGTTGGCGTATGTCGTCGTTCGTTTCCAGCACAATCTGGGAAATTACACGGTGCCGGTCATTCAAGCCAGGAATAACCATATTTCGTGGAAAGCTGATTGGCGGTTTCTAATTAACGAGTTGTTTCTGACAATTGAAATCGGGATTATCGACGATACAAGCGACAGCTGTGCAAAGTGAGCGTACGTCAAAGGCCTACCTAGTGACTTGTTCGCCAGTTTCTAGTTACACGGTCGCCCATGGGAAATCTCGCCGAGCATCTCCTGCAGTCTCTGTAGTCGCTCGCGAGGCATAAGGAAACATTCTATAGACGTGTCTCTGCGAGCGACTTGTGCACCGAGAGATCGCTAATGGCTGCGAGAATTTCTACGAGAAGTCTCCTCGGACCAAACCTGTCCCTCCTCCATCTCGTTTGCGTGGCGAACACCGAATGTATTCCGGTCTCGTGTCCTAGTCGATCGAGTCCTTTGATTAAATTTTCTCGATACCCACAGGTAATTTTCTCGTACGATTGCCACGATAATCAGTACGTCTGTCTATCACGGTCGAACATTCACGATCTCAACGAGAAGCTTTCTCAATGAGGCGAACGAAAACATTTGAAAACCAAGAATATTACTCATCGTAATTAGATTCTTCGAGTTTCGATTTTTCGAGTCTATTGGATCGATCATCTGGATAAAAGCTTTTTGATCCTATCCATTTAGGACTCGTAATGGCTCAACGATGGTTTTGTATTTCTCAGGTTCTTTAGAAAAAGTAGGGCAACACCGATCAATGGTTTATACGTGTATTATCACCACGCTGTGAATATTTATGCAAATTCGTATTTTTCGGCAAGTAAAAAATTAATGAAATACGAAATGCAATACGAATATTGTACATATATCGTGTTTCAATGTACACATTCGTGTCTTGCCTCTTCATTATTTAAATGGTTGTTGTAACATTAAAATATCGAAGATGTTAAATAGTTGTCAACAATTACACCTTTGATCGAACTTAACTTCCTTCCATTTCTAACTATTCTATATCAAAATATTCCTTCGTAGTTATAAAGTGACATTAAAGTAGAAAGCTCGACAAAGATCTGTACTTGTCATGCCTTTCCCTGTAATCTTCAAACGCATAGACATCCTCAGTGCAACCATCATTGCGGAGCCGTAGAATTATCGTATAGATCCGATACCTATGTTCCCAAATTCCGCAGCATTTCTTTTCCCTGACGATATCGCGCACACGAACGAAGCCATCGTCGCGAAACTAGAGAACGACCGGATCGTGTCGTTAGCCGGAATCGAACGCATCGATACATCGATACCGGGCTGACCTTGTTCTTCTGTTCGATCTTATCGGAGCTGCTCGTTCTTCCTCTTGTGCAAATACAAATTGAAGGCGTCAAAGGATCCCGAGGCAGCGTTCGCGATAAAAAATACGCTCGTTACCGTAGTCGTGGAGGCGGAGGAACGATCGTCGCGCGAACCGTTTCGTCCCTTCGATCAGTCTTTATTCGGCGGTAAGTGGGCCGTTAATGGGTCGAGGAGCGGCTCGGCCGGTCCTAGCAGCCACTTTACAGATTGCCCTCGAGTAGTAAGCTGTTAAGCCCCGGCGCTGTACAGAAAATGTTTTAAAAAGCAAACGGCAGCCTGCCTAAAAGGATTACCGGCGTGACGCGCGTGCAAGAGACGACGTTTGACCGGCGGTGGTAGCTTATCTGTCTCTTTTTCTCTCAACGCGAGCCTCACAGTGTTCCTACGCCAATCGAACACCAGTAATAGTATCGTACATATACATCGGTGAAACGTTCAGTCGGGTTCCGTGATTACGGAATGATTTACGAATCAACGTGGACGATAACGATGCGATACGGACGATCGGTTTTAGCTACGTTACGCGTCGTTTCTTGGTTCCTCGTAGGGCGTTGAATCATTCGGTACCGTCGTCTCTATACTTTGTCCTCGAACTGTGATTTCAAGAACCACGGCGTTGAAAGGACCAGCTTCTTGAATTTTCATCTCGTATACGAGAACGTTCGACCGTGTCGACGAAAGTTTGAGTTTTCGTAGGAACTTTCTGAAGGAGACGTCTATCAGAAAGCTGATTAGATATGTTCTCTTTAGCTTCTTAAAGTGTAAGGTATTCGTTGCTTGTAAAATCAACCTGAACCTTGCGAAATCGAATCGAATCGCGTATAATTTCACGCAAAGGGATTATAGTGGAGAATTCACGGATCAAGACACGAACGCGCACACAATGGACGTGGATGGGCGTAACAGTAAAAGAAGCATATCGATGTATCCAACTTTGTGACCGGTTTACGTGCCAAAGAAGCACAATGCTTTTTCTCGGTAATAGCCTCTCCCGCGTTTTATGGATTCTCTAGCGGCAATCGATATGAACAAGACGTTTCGGATGACGTGGCCCAAGTACGGCCAGCGAGCCAGAGAGCGTTTGTACCTAAGCTCCCTTCATCATTCGGAGCTGATAATGGGCCAGTACCGTCGGGATATTCTGTATATTGTATCCTCGATTCCTTGCGACCAGTTCGCCAGTCGATAATTCCGCGTCTGCCATATGCGATGGACGTTTCCCTTAAATGTTAGATACATCTCTCACTCTTACGCGCACACGCGCACGCACGTACACACACACACACTCTCTCTCTTTCTGTTACGATTCTGTTTTCCGATCGAGAGAGATTTTCCATCATTATACGAGGAGGAGAATGTATCGATCGATATAATTATTTGGGACAACTTTAAGAAAATTATCGAATCGTCTGAAAAATTCATAATGCGTTTGATAGTCGACATAATAGTGTTTTATATTTGATGAAAGTGGGAAGCATACAGCGAGACGAAATGTTTAAAATTAATGAATTATAAAGGTTTCATTTTTTCACAAGATAACGTTGGGTATCGTTGGAATCTTAATAGAAATGTTCAATTCCATTTACCATAACATTGTCACACTATCAGTCCGGCTCTTATAAAACTCTTTTAATTATGAGGCATTGAATACTCTAGGGTCTTGAAGGAACTCAAGTAAAATCTACTTGAAAGAGTACATTGAAGTTGGCGATAAAAAGTTTTTTCAAAAAAAGAACTCGTGAAGTGGCAACCGGCAAAAAGTCATTAAAGGAAACTAACACGTAAGAAAATGCCAACTGTTTCCTAAATTTTTCTTTCAAATTTCCAAACGAACAAATAATATAAATAAATTAGATTACTGTTATCGCGTCTTTAAATAATATTTCACAGGAATTTGCAACCTAATAATCACGTTGAAAACCCATGACAGTGATTAATCTCTCGCGTGTTAAATCACAATCGTTTCCAAATCACAGGCGAAATAAAGTCGCAAGTCCTTGACGGACGTATTCGAATCTCTGGTGACCTAATGATACTCCCCTTGGCGTCGAGTATTGCGTAACAATAGACGATTTCTGCATGCATGGGTAGATTTATCGTGCTCGATTAAGCGTCGCTACTCGGTTGCCGGGCGTTCTACGATCGTCCGGCCCCGTCGCGTCGTCGGTGCGCACACGTGTCGGGAAAGCAATTACCCCGCGTAAACGTCGGGCCAGCCAACGAATCAACGTCCAAAGCGAAATTCACCCCTTGCCAGCTTCTTCCACCGTGATTGATAGTCTTATTCCGGCTTTATACACGACTACGTTACTACGATTGTTTCATTCGTCCGTCGAAAATCAAAGTCGCTCACCGTTCTTCATCGGCAGAATCCCCGCGTCTCTCTCTCTCTCTCTCTCTCTCTCTCTCTGCCTTCTAAACGCCAGTAGCTTTCGTAACGATCGGCGGTGAGTTGTAAAAATACACGGTATATTTACGGAGGGAAGTATTTCCCTGTTCCGTTTATGGACAAATGTTTGCACGCCCCGTGGAGAGAAACGTGGAGAGAAACCCCTCGAGAGAGATAGCCCCGCGGAAGAGAAATACAGAGGAAAAGGGAGGAAGGACGTATTATGAAAATGGAATTTTCCTCGGACCCGTGCGTGGTATTCGAGCGGCTTTTAACTCGGCCTTTACTCTCGCCTCTAGTGGAAGAGTTCGAGAGGCTGGTAGAAGATTACGAAAAATCTTCGAATCTCCGAAGACTTTCGCCGGCAGCGAAATACACGTAAAATCTTTAAGGGATTGTATTCGCACGCGTGCACACATACACAAGCGTAACGCGAGATTTCTTCGAGGTAAGAATCGCGTTCAATAGACCGTTTCCTTCTTCCTTCTCTTCTCCTCCTCCTCATGTTTATCGTTGATCGATTCCCGAGCGGAATTTGTGCTTCTACTCCTTGTACGGCTGGTAACGAGGACGACGAGATTAGATATCGATCATCACGAATTGCAGATGAAACGATATTTTGTTCGGGTCCCGGTGGTCGCTCAATGACAACGGGATACCTTAAAGAACGGATAAGCAACGACTGGTTTAAAATGGAAATACTGCCCGTACGGTTACGCTGGGCCCCTTATTGTCGACACGGAACTCGTTATCGACCGTTTACTAGCGTGTAATTTCCATCAGAGTACATTGTAACTCGAAAAACGTTAAACTTGATCCATTCGATTCGATCAAAGGTTTTCTTAGTACGATTCCACGCGCGCCGCTACGCCCTTACTTCGATTCTTCGTACGATTGCGAGTCTTCAGTTTATCGAGAATAAAATAAAAATGATCAAGAAATGGTCATCCGGTTGACTTAATTTCGAGACGGAGTAAATTACAAAGTAAATCTCCGATGAAGAAATGATCGTGCCACGATAGCGACGTAAGGAGAGGTCTAGTCGTGAGAAAGCGGCCGTAGAACAGCGCTCGCTTACCTACGTAACCAGTAGACCTAATCTCACGCGAGGAGGATACCTCGAGGGTGTCACGTTATGCAGACCGATACGAGCGATAAGACGCGTGTACACAAGTACGCCGGAACAGCCTTGCCGTTGTGAAAGTTCAAGGAAATGACTTCTACCAACCTGATCCCGCGCGAAGGTGCGCGAGCGTATGAACATAGTCTCGCAGTTTCTCCTTCGTATCCAGGCCCTTTATCGCCGGGATGAATGTCTTTCTTATCTATCGACGGTCTCGTCGCTTCGATTGTTTCGTAGAATGTAATCCTTCCGTCTTTCACACAATTCCATTTTTTAAGCAACAGTGTTTTCAGCATTTTCGTGATTCGTTATGCGATAGTCTTCTTACGTTCATCACCAAATTCATCGTTGTCGTAGCGTTCGTATAAATACGTTTCCTTGTCTGACTTTTGTCGTTGATGTGATCTTGTTCTGTCAGATAGGCACAGTTACCTATATCGGTATAAAAGATGGCCAGAATTCCTTGTAATTAAGAAAGTTACATAGACCTGTTAACCAGACCAATGAAATTAAAAATTAATAAAAAGAAATCAATTTGAAGGAGAGCGATTCCGATTCTACTAAATATGATGTACTTTATTCTTAGCAAAAATGAAACAATCCGTTAAAAGACAAATGTGACGAGATAACTTGTCTTCGCCGATTAACAGATCAAGAGACAGCACTGCAACGTATCTTGCGATCGAGCAATATACTGCTTCTCTCATGGTTGTGGATCGAAGGACAGTGGATTGGTTATTTCAAGTATAGAAAATCATAAAAACTTGGACTGCAGCGCGACATCGAAAGAAGACACGTGAGTATTATCTTAGGCACGATTCCGCAAAGGAAAATTAGTGACGGGACCCGAAAGAAATGTGTACTTTCTCCTCGTTCCTTCAGCTTTCATCTTTTTCTCTTCGTTCCAAAGTGTTGATCGCTATTACTACGTAATAACACTAAGAGTTGGTTAACGAGAAAAGCGCGAACCAATGAAAGAGATTACGTTGTTAAGGCAGAGGGATTTTGCGAGAGTTCTACTGAAACCGGGAATATTCAATGACGGTACCCTCGTCGTCATACCGACGTCCCGTTTAATTCTCTACAAGCGTACGTACTGTTCCTTGCCGTCGTATAGTCATTTCTAACTGAACCCCGCCAGTTTAGAGATAATTTTGACATTGCGTACTCCAACTAAGCAAATGATTGCCCGGAAAAGCACGTCGCAACATAATTAACAGGCAAAGGTTCGATGGAAAAGGCTCGAAGCTACGAATAGAATTACGCTATAAAATCGAGATTTCACGAGCGTGTTATACAGCAGCAGCCAAGTAGGCACGAATACCCTATCGGCGATGTCGTTACTCCGCCATTCTCCGTTGGGTTCTCCGATATTACGATTTTGCTCGATTTTGTTCGTTTCCTGTCACTGGCTGGAAGTCGACGCGATGTTGTACCATATAGCGTACGAGTTACTTTGATATCTCCTTAAGAAATAACATGTTGCTAATTTTCGGACCGAGTATCCAATTATAACCAAATATACGGATCGATGGAAGAAACATAAAGGTCCGAGTATCGAAAAAGCTTTGAATAACGTGAACGTTTTACGAAAATACCAATGGAGTTACACGCATACGAGCAGTTATAAGGCAGGAGTGGGCTTTTACGAGCCTTTATAACTGCAGGAATTAAAATTTTTATATCGGTCGGGGCGACCATTTTGCCCTCGATTGGGCGTGAAACGAAACAAATTGATTTCGTAATGGCCGCACGCTGTTCCAATTACTACAGATTCGATTTTATCGATGGGACAACGAAAAATAATCGGTCCCGTTTACAGACCCGTGCTTCTCTCTCTCTCTCTCTCTCTCTCTTTTATTTCTCTGTTATTCTCGTTAAACGATCGTGGTTTGATCGATGCGTATCTTATCCGTGCCATTGTTGAATTTGTCCTATTCTTTCATCACTCGTCACATTCGCATGGCAATGAAAAAATACGGAACGAGAAAGGGAAAACTGTTTAAACATCGAGCGACGAACGTAACGTAAAGGTACGGTAACGAATCAACGATAAAATAGCACGTGTAATCGAAAGCATTACACGGCCCTTTCCCGCTTTTTTTTCTTTTTTACACCGCGTCAACTCGATGCCACGAAACAATTTTCCTTTTGTTTCGTGTCACGTGTTTTTTTATAAAATTAAATGTTCTGTTTTCTCTGTTTTTTTTTTTTTTTTATTTATTTTTGTTTATCGTCGGAGTTTATTGGAGTCGATGTCGCTGGCATTTTTCCGGTGAAAAACAATGTTGAAAAGCAAAGTTTACATCACTTCCATTCGAAATTCATTGCGCTAAACATCGTAATTTCACATAGAAAAAGTGTTTACAACTGTACCTGTTCAATGGAAAAATTCGATTTGTAAAATTAATTTTCAACTTTCATCGTTTCACTTGTGGTTGTATTTTGAAACGTCGTAAGATCTTGTTAAACGGAACGATTTAGGCTATGGAACGAGTAATATCGCGATTACGGTCAGGTTGGTGCGCGTTTGCGTCGAATTTTACCGCGAGTTCTCGGTTTCACAAATTCGTACCGTATGTAGAAGCGTGTGCATGCTCGCAAGCGTATTGTACGCGTGCTTATACGGCTGTTTGAGCAACGTTTGTAAGGTTCAACGTGCACTTTATTAACGCTTGCCGGGTGTACGGCTCGCGTCGTCGACAATCCAGCAACCACAACGCGTTTGGTCCACGATTACAACGGCTGGCTTCATTATTATCGCGCAACTGCTCTGTGATGCGGACAAAAAGCCTTCTCCGACCTGCTATCCCTGTACTCCTTTGAATTAATTCGATGGATCATCTTCGTTCAACGAACTTGCTCGAATCTCCACGAGCATTCGATGAAATTAATTTCCGATAAGAAAAGAACGGGACGCGTTTTCCAAATAGGACGTGACAGTTATTTATATTAATTAAGGGGAAATTCATATGAAACGTACGCGATGGACAACGAAACGTAAAATATGGAATCATGACAGGTAGGAAAAGGATAAAAGCGGACGAATCAGCCTCGAATGATTGTGCGTCAATTTTATCCTTCGAAAATAGATATTAAACTTCATAAAAATATGCAGCCAGCACGATTAACGCGATATATCGTAAATCATTTCTGTCGATGTCATGCTCTTTTCTGTTTTATCAACGCGAATCGCGTAATATCGATTGATCGCTAGTCAGAGTTCCCTATACACATACGTACCTGTATCCTTCTAATTGGTTTCACGTTACTCTTTGTTCCCTCAGCCTTTGTTCGCGTAACGGTATTATACACACGTTTTATCATTGCAAATTTATGCGAATTGCTATGCCGATCTTGAATAACCGCGGAAGCTTTCCATTCTATTAACAAACCATCAAGCCGTAACGTGTCCTTTGAACAAAAGAAATCCATCATCAAATCGACTTATTGCCTCCAAGACAATTCCACCCCCTCGAGAGGGTAATTCATGGGATTACGCGGTCTTAGTTATGGGAAGAATAATTCAACGAGGCCGAGTTTTGCCTTGTCTTTTGAGGGATTATGTAAATGCTCGGACTCGATTCGAATCTCGGGATTACTCGCCGAGGTATTTCGATCGCGATAATCGTCGCTAACCGTCCTCCGCCTATTTCCTAATTACCTTCAGCCATTCGTCGACCAACCTCCTTAGACTTTCCTCCTTTCTTCTTTCGTCCTTCCTTATTTTCTTCCATCATGGAGAAAGGAAATTCCAGCCCAACGATGGCTCGAATGACAAATGAATCCGCGAAAAATTCCGCCCCCGGAGCGACGTACGATAGGGACCCAACTGGAAGATATATCTCGATGGCCCGTAACCGAGCCTCGACCAACAGTCGTTGCTGCTTTAAGCAGCCGATTACATGACGCAGCACGAACACCAACGTCTACAAGGAGGTCGAAGCACGACGACACGGTATAAAAATTTTATAGAGAATTTCTGATTGAACGACCGTTTTACGACATTAGCAAGGGCTCGCGAGCCACCTTTCCTCGTTTCCACGCGTTCGCTCGATATACGTTCGATTTTGAAATATATTCCCACTTCTACGACCGAGGGAACGAAGAAATCTACGTTACTTGTTTAAATGAAGACCGTGCAATTTTTTTTTACCGGAGAACGTTAAACGCGACAGAGAAACGTCTCAATTTGTAATCCTTTACCCCTCGCTGCTTTACAACCCTCGAAACATTTCTCGATACAACGTTGGATCTTTGCGCGTTTTTGAAAGAAGGTAGGTTGAATTTAATAGAATTCAAAATTCGACTTCAAAGTAAAGGATGGCAGTCTTTTTCGATGCTTTTTCTTTTCTATGCGGCCGTGGTGAACGAGCGGCGCGGAGGCTTATACTGTACGGGCCACGCAAACGAGAGATTCCGTGGTTTTCCATAGTTCTCTGACGGTATGCGAAGTATCACCGCAGCCGGCGGTTGCGTGTGCGAAGTGTTCTGCTACGAACACGGCCACTGTGACTACGAAGTTTATTAAAGAGACTACGAGAAACGTTTTGGAACGCTTTAGATGGATCTCGTCTCGTTTGTGTAATGACCAAGTATGCGTTTTTGAGGCAGTGAAATGGCACTTTTCTACATTGCGAAGTTCAACTGCGAAGTTACGTCAATTGAAAAGATACTATAATAATATTTGATAAATTCCATCAATTTCTTTCTTGTTATTAATTCTCTCTGACCTAATTTCAAACGAATATAGCTGGACTACATGAATAATGTAATTTTGTCGATCTTCTAATTTCCATATCGTTCCATAGCTAAAGCAATGTTGTACTATGATATACTTTGACAGAGAAACAATTTATCCGGTCGAAAGATACAACTTTTCTAGCGAATATAAACATTTAAGAAAAAAAAAAAAAAAAAAAAAGAAAAAAATACACCGTATCCAAGATTTATAAAAAGACAGTTTTGATAATATTTAATTGGTTGACAAGCTATCGGATTTTAGCATTGCTCTCATATGAAGAACAAAATATGCGATGTATCATGCTCTTTATTTTTTCGAGACTTTTTCATGAATCAATGAAAAAGAAAGTCAAAAATAAAACACGCAATATATATCCGATTAAATTAAATCAATCAACGAAAAAGAAAGTCAAAAATAAAACACGCAATATATATCCGATGAAATTAAATCATTTAACTTGAGTTTATGTTCCATAATCTGATCCTTGGACTCTTCTTCAAACTTAAAAGTTACGTTCGGGTGGAACTTCTTCCCCGTTCCTTCCCCGAAGCGAATAGAACGAACGAACCAGATAAAGTTGATAAATACTCGAAGCCATCTAATTAGGCACGGCTATTCGAAAGAAAACAGTGGAATCGGAAAGGTTAATAACGATCGTCCTTCGTCTTATTAGAGCACTTTCTTCCTCGTCAAGCTCGTTAACCCGCGAAAGACAATTATCGCATCCGCGCGTAAACAGGATCGATCGATCGAGTGCGCAACATCCAGGCTCTGTTCGATTGAGTTGTTCCACCGGTTAACCGTGGAGCACCATTAACGGCTACTTACCTGGTTATTAGGAAGTTTCCCGCTCGTTCTGCCGATCTCTCGACACAAGAACGTCGTCAGAGCAATTACTCGGACACGAGGGTTCCGAGAAACGTTCGTGTCCAACGGTCACGAACACACACATCATCTTGTACCAGAGGCGAAGAAAGATCGAACGATCGCTTCGATATCGATGCCGTGTATCGTGGTACAGTCGCGATGAAAAATCGTTACCGATAGCGGCTCGCCTTTCTTCTTCAAAAGCGAAGACGAGCCGGGAATTACGTCGATTGCGTGATTTAACGGGGCGAATGAGAGTCGAAAAGGAGAATCCCGAAAGACGAAATTGCAGAACCGATCGGCCAACCATTACACGGAAAGGATTCGCCGTT
This sequence comes from Bombus hortorum, assembly GCA_905332935.1. Taxonomy (NCBI): domain Eukaryota; kingdom Metazoa; phylum Arthropoda; class Insecta; order Hymenoptera; family Apidae; genus Bombus; species Bombus hortorum. The sequence continues at coordinate 18,188,053 of HG995193.1, forward strand.
AGCGGTGTCTGTTGCTCGCCGAGTGGCATCTTTTCGTTCGTCGTTTCTCTCGCCCTTTGATCAGAGATAAGTTTATCTCGATGTTGAGATTTTGCGAGATCGATCGGAGGAATCTATAAAGATATGAATGACGTTTCCTTATAAGAGAAGATCGAGTCTTGACTATTTGCTAACTCGTTCGGATGCAAGGAGTAAATAAGAGAAGAGATTAAAAAGAACAATTTCGGACGTTTAACTTTTCGGATCTTTGAATCTTCAAACCTCTCCGATTCCGATCGATTCGAAACATTGATTTTCGATGTAACAGTGTCTCGGTCCTTCGCAATGAATACGACGAATGCGACGAATCCGACGAATGCGACGAATGCGACGAATGCGACGAATGCGACCAGGTTAGTCACGGTACTTCTAATTAGTCAAAAATAATTTGTCTTTGAGAATCATTAGTATGGTTACGACGATTGCGTTTCGCTCCTTTGCAGCGCCGGGACGAATCAAATTTCATAGCCGATCTTCTTCGGTTGCTTGACCTTAATTACCTTTATGCAAATGACTTCGCATTGGCGTAACTCGCCGCTGCGGCAGACTTTACCGCAACTATCGATGTTTTGATCGTCAAGATTTCCATTACTTTCGTCATTTATAATTAACTTCTTAGAAAAATCTCGTGTTCAGAGGCCGCTAATTATTACAATTACCGATGAGTATATACTTGAAATCGAAATAATGCTGTAAATATTATTCTATTCGATTGTATATTAGATCATACTTTGTATTTCAGTGTTCCATTTTATTATTCTTTGAAAGGAAAGATAGGAGAATTTACCGCAATAAAAATTTGATTATTCGAAAATTGACTATCACGATAACACACACTGTACACTGCATAAACAACAGGGTCAGGAAGTTCATAAAAGATGAATATCAATTTCTTTTGCCTGCACCGCGGGGAGGAGCACCGGTGTCCTGTCCCACTTTCCAGTATCGCGTTGTATAATTCACGGATCCGAATAATTTTTGTCATGAGCGTTCAAAGCTATACCTCGGTATATTAAAATGTTGGTGAACCTGCAAACAAAGCGACTGTTGTCGAAGCCCGAGATACGACGAAGGTAACCGCTCGTTGTGTCGCCGTGCTAATCGGAAATCTGGTGCGCTCAAAGCCAACCTAATTAACGCTTCGAGTGCAAAGGGTTAAACGTATCCTAAACGTGTGCATCTTCGAGCCTTTATCGTGTAATCGGCGACTATTTGGGTGGAACGTTATAGTCCAATAACGCTGATAACTTTGAACCGCTTTATCTTTGCGTCGTGTCGACTGCGTTATTGAAACAGAGAAGTAGAAGAGAAGTATTGGCAGAGAAAATATCTATCGCATGAAACCGTTAAAAAATAAAACGGTTCCACCGTTGTCTCACTAATTAGGAACGCGGTTTCTGCTAACGAGAAGCGTTTCAATGACGTCGATTCATCGATCGCCGGCAATAACGAAGCAAACGATTCACGGTTCCACGAACAACGTTTCTGAACGAACAAGTTTGATCGATCATGGCGACCAGGCATTTATCGTCAGTTTCCACCGACCTCACATGTCCGTACTTGTATGCAATTTTTCATAATATGAAATTCCAAGTTTTACGAGTCGCTCATACTCTATCTGATAGGTATCGAAAATAGTCTGGATGTTCGGAGAAATAACCAGGATGGCCGAACAAGGGTTGCGAGCGATCGTGTGCGGTGTCGAGAACTCTCGTGCAAAGTAATGCGCTAAGTTTGCGTCACCGAGGCTAGCTAAGGCTACGAGAAAGAAGTAGAAAAAAAAAAAAAAAAAAGGAAAATATAAAGAAAGAAAAAAAGAAAGTTTGCACGAGTTGGCGTCAATTTGTCAAGCGTACCGAAACGTATCCGGCTCTACGTTCCGTTCGAACTATCCTGAATCGTCGTTTTCGCGCGAACGGTACGAGAAAAGTCCGTTCGACTTCTCGTTCGTCTATTTATTCTCGCTCTGCACTAGAATTATACTGTGATACCGTTTTCTCAAAGTTTAGGAAAACTGTCTTCGTTATTATTTATATCTCTGAATTTTTCTACGTATACAGAAATACTTTCTTTGTTGGAAGAAAATTTTCGTTGGCACCCGATTAAATGAACTCGTAACGAGTCTACTTACCGGGCCCTAAACTTTTATTACATGCACATGAATTATTGTCTCTCGATGGATTCATATAAATTGATACGAGTTTTACTGAATTTGACGAGTAATAACTAAATTATATCCGTTTAATACGATCAAAGTCCGTGTCACTGTTCCATGTCTCTTTTTATATTCACTTTTCATGTCTGTACATCTCTGTTTCTAATAATTATTTTTAAGTGCGATATTTATCACAGTGTCATATAAACGATTCTAATCTATCGATCTCATAAAACGTCCACTCTTTCTTTCTTCCGGCTCATGGTAATGATACTTTAATTATTTTAGAGTAATAGAACCGTTCCTAGTAACTAGCTCTCTAAGTAACTCTAGCTGTCTCGATCAGAATAAAATATTCATACACATATCGTCCAATCATTGACCTCGTCACTCTCTCCGCGTCATTCAGTCATTCTTCGCATAAATTTTCAACGAAACATTTATATCAGCCTGTAAAATGAAACTCGTTGACTCAACGGTGCTTCGCTTAATGAGGTTTGTAAGATACGAGACATCCTAGGACTTGTTCGGTTTTCGTCTCCACGTGCGTTACCTCGTTGCATCGATTTTAGCGCTGACATTCCGTGGCGTAAGCAATTCGTACTCGACGTAAATCACGTCCTCGTTTGACTGTTTGAAACCAAGCATTCGGTTCTATTTCCGACATTCCTAGAGCCTAAAGCTCTTTACGCGCAATCCTTCTTAGAAATGGTAGATTTTTTAAATACATTGGCAATTTTAATCGCATTTTAAAGAAATTTTTCAGAAACTTTTTGAATGTAATTGGGATATAGGAACGCAAGGATACGCGTTATTAACAAGGAAGATAGCGACACGTTTGCAGACGATCTCAGAGGCGCAGTTCCTTGATTACTATCTTTTATCACGCTAAGCGTTATCTCTAGGTATCTTGTTTGCTACCTACCCCAATTTATCGTCTACCGTATTAATTAACTAAATTATAGAATGTTAGAATATTATCTTCTGAATATTCACGCCGTATTTACACTCCGGCAACAACCACCTCAAATAATTTCATTCCCGGTAACCACTAACGCATATGGGCTTGTCTTTATACTTTCTAATCCACCCTTATTCCATACACGATCGAATAATCAAATTTCCTAAACATCTGAAGCAATTAACTTTTAAACACGTCAATATCTGAATTGTTATTTTCTTACTACAACTTAATAAAAATCTTTTTTAAGCTGCAACATTTCAATCCTTTTTATCACGAAAGATTAACTTTTTCAGCACAATGAGTTAACAACTAAACTTAAATTTCTAACGACGAGTAATTGGAAAGATTAATACGCCACTGACAATAATCGAGATAAAGACACGTACAATTAACACGTTTACTATGCTCGTCGATAGCCCACTAAACTTTTTAGATAAACCTTACTAAATTTTTTACAATTAAGATTGAAATAGGAACAACGCGAATGACTTAGAAACAACATTGTTTGAAAACAGTGCGACGTAATGAAATATTACGGTATAGTACATCTGAACCTATTACGACTGCCAGGGAAAAATATATAACATTCTCGTGGCTCAATTAAAAAGATTCAAATGGCTCGTCAGCTGAACGCGTTAAAGTTTAATTTCCACTAAACGTCAAGCTTTTTGCGTTTATCTCGATCGAATAATCCAAATTCAGGTGCGAGTAATCGCCACCTTCTCCTTCATCGTCGCAAGAAAAGAAGTTAAAAGAGAGAAGGAAAAGGTTGGGAGGTGTCTCGGAAAAAGTGCAGTCTCCCTTACGGTGAAAGCGGTCCACGGGTGAAGTTTAACGCGGTTGAACGTCGCGGCGTTATTTAGCCGTGGGCTGTGTGTTTTCCGTGGCCAGTGCAGGCGGCGCGCGTTCGCGTGGCGCAACGAATATCCTTATTCCATGGTTCATGCGTTCACAGTTCCGCACAGCTCCGTTCTAAATTCTGCCTCGGGTATCTCGAACAGAACGCCGGGGCCGGCAGCAAGTCGAGAAGCGGAGAGGGAGACAGAGAGGGAACCGTTTATTGATCAGCCTGTATAAGCGCGAACGGTCTCGTGCGCGCTGCGAGGGGATTACAAACGGGCCACGAAGTTGCCAGCTACATTCGTTTCTCTTGCCTCTTGCCTCTTGCCTCTTGCCTTTTGCCTTTTGCCTCTTCTGCCGGTTCATCTTCTATCGTCGATGAATCGAGCGCCAGTTACGCTCCGCGGCGAAACGCGCCTACGAAATTATTAATTCGCGTTTATTTGTGACGCGCGTGTGCCACAGTCACGCGACACCATCTGTCCGTCGAGGTTTTCGTGCTTCCCGACGATCGAATTCTCAGTAATCAGACCATTCGTATGAATTTTTTAGTTACACCAGTTGAAGAAAATCTGTACAGGAACACGTTCGTCGTGTACTGTTTTGTTCACTGGTCGCTATGTATCAACTCGGCTTTATCAGGCTCTTTTTAATATACCGAACTACTAAATCTGTGGAAATAACGCGTTTTAAATTGTTCGCTCCCATAGTTAATGGAAGCATACACGTGCTTCTGGTAGAATTAATGTTGACTTTTGTCGAAACAGAAACGTTATTGTATGCAGATATATGTATTGTAGTATTATGAAAAAGCCTCATTGTTAGGTCAAAGTTGTCGCGTCCACGATGGTGATTTCATAATCGCAACTAATCTCCAGTTTTATGAGATATCTGCACATTGTTATGCCACTCCTTTCATAGCGCTAGTTGTTTGTAGTTTTTCTTGGCTCATAGAATTTTGTTAAAAAAAACACTTCGGTAAACAGAAGCATACCCATTGTAACGTCTGGTTACTCTTGCGATACTTCCTGGTGTTACACAAAGTTGTTGAGAACCTTGTCCAACACTGTAGTACTTCAATATTTTCAATAGACGTTGTGTACGCAACAGATTTCAAGTGCCCGCACATGCAAAGCTTCGATGCATTTAAAATCGACCAACGAACAGACAATAGAACCTTGACATGTATTTATTTAATAATTTATTTTTGTCTTTCCACATATTATATCGTAGAGTATCTAAGTCTTAATAATTGCTCTATAATGGTCTTTCTTTTCTCTATAGTAATTTTTCTTATACTTGATACGTATTAACTTTAGTCAATAGGTACTTTCAGATGAGCTACCGACGAAAGTTTATGCGTAGCCATATTTTTATAGCTGGCATGGTTTTCCACGCTGAAAAGAATGTTGCACAGCGGTAACGTTGAAAAATATTCAGGCATCGATCGTAAATCGCTATACAGGGAATTTTCGTTGCGTGACACGTGCTCCGCTATACAATACGTTTCATTTTCCCTTCCCTCTAAAGCGCGTCGATAGCTATGCATCGAATTCGTTCTGATATAATATCAAAGGAAGTGGTAGTAGGTGTCCCGGATCGTAGGCTACTCCGTTTCTCGCTGCATCATGCAAACCGTATTGCTCACAGGATAAATCCATCAATCTTCCAGAGAAGAAATCCTCCTTCACGGGTTACGGCACCGGGTTTCTTCGTGTGTTTACTTTGTTTCAAGCTCGAAATCAAGCAGAACCTCCCGTCGATATTTCAAAGAACATCCCTTCGGCCTCGGGTCTTGTTTATTCGTTCTGCGTGATCTCAGATTGCCTCATCCAATAAATTGTCTTGGCCTATATAGGGGAAGAGAGGTCCGACAGGAAAGCTGGATGACGCCAGTCGAGATGCAAATGCAATTTCATTCATTGATTGGCGTCGTCATGGCGACCAAGACGTATAGACGAACCTTGCGCCACTTTCATGTCTTTTCTCTTGCTTGGACCAACACCAATTTTGATTCCCGATGAAACAAACTGGAAAATGGCATTAATTTTGTAATTGCGTGATGCAAACGAAAACTGAAACTATACAGAGCCCTTATGGAACAGGTATTCTTCTCGTTTCGTCGGAATTGCTTTGCCGTACACGGATGCCTTTCGATCAACGGAAAGTTTTCCGCACCGATTTCTCGAGGTAACTCGGGTGAGCAGACGTTCGCAACTACGTACGAGCATAGTGTCTATCGAAGCACGAAAATGGTCGGGTCCGAAATCAAGAATTCGATATCGGCGAATTAGCGTCGGGAAAGGCCGTCTACACACCGTAGAAATTCGACAAGCACGAAGAAACTGTTCTGCATTTGTGCGCTCGTCGGAAATATTCGAGGGAGCGCAGCCGGTTTGACGGAACGCGAATGTTGATCGATTCAATTGACCGAAGTTACATCGCCGTCTCGACGAGCCAATACTTGTTCCGACGCGGCTGTTCGCAGGATAGACAGAGAGATCGCGCAGTTTGCTGCCCGTTCGTCCCTTACATTGTTTCCAATCGGCACGATCGGCTTTTCCATAGCCGGAAGAATATCGTTTCCAGAGAAGGATGACGGCTCGTTTCGCAAAAAATTATACGGCTAATTTCCAACAGGATTTTTCCCCCTCGTAGAAGAAAGAAATCGCGGCTTCTTTCAACTATGACCAGACTAGATTTTCGCTGCGCTGTCCGTAGCATCGGCGTGTTTCGTTTAAAACAGCTTTCTGCAGACTCGGCTACTCTGATTTTTCCTTTCATTCTCCACGGTCCTTTTTCCTTTTTTCCGCCTCTCGTTTTTTCCTTTTTTTTTTTTTTTTGCTAGCCTCCGGTCGCTTTTCCCTTTTTCCGTTTAATTGGCCTCTCTCTTTTCCTCTGTCCGTAGTTTCCTTCGCTTGTTTGCGGCCCTTCCTCTCTTTCCACCGGTCTCGTTTCTGTCTGTTCTCTTTTTCGGTCGCCCCTCATTCCCCCGATACACCGACGGTGTCCGCAAATTCGGATTGCACACTGGCGTTGGAACAATTCGGGTAAACTGAATGCGTCGCCCGAGGTTTTCCTTTCCACGTCCGTTTCCGCTATCGATGATTTTTTAATCAACGAAATTGAACAAACGCTGCCAAGTGGGGCTTTCTTTTTCAAATTTCTTGCCGGCTTTCTTTGTCCCTCTATCATGCTCCAACTCATTTATCTTTGTCACGCGATTGTGTACGCCCGGTATTCCAGTTGCGTTTCAATCGATTGTTTCTTTATTCTTTTCTCCTTTCTTTTTTATTGGCGGATAAAAAGTTGCGATAAAAGTGCGGAGCGAATCTTCCTTTTATCTTGATCTTTTATTTGCAATTTCTCCCTAACACAATTTCCCTTTCGCGTCCACCCCCGACGTGGAACTTCTCCAAATCGTTTCTACGTACTCGAACAGAAATACCAATGCATAACTCGAACAAGCTCGTCGGGGAATTTGTCGAACCGTCTGTGAACCGCATAAAAATAGACCCGCGCTATTCTTTCGCAATTTTCGCAATCAGTGTACATTTTTCTTCGTAAATACACCGTGTACCTTTAAATAACTGTAAAACCCCGTGTAGGTCTTATCTTGCGATCATTAGTATGCGATATTTAAATTCTTTTCGATTAATGGTAACTTTAACAATTTAGTCCTAGTTTTCCAACTATCGTGGTATCTTACGTCCAAATTTATCGATATAAAAACACTCTTTATATCCTTCGATTGATCGAATAGTCGAAGTGTCAGATGTAGAGATCCAGTGGAAAGAAAAATGGTATTTCTATTCTTTCAAGTACTTGCATCATTTATCACTCGAACGCTAAGAATTTGATGGGAAATTCATCCGATTAGTTACATATGTTTATTTATGCACTATAGATACTTTCTCGAGTTGAATCTATTGGCACTTTACACCAGTTATTGTTATATTCTCTTTGAATCACTGTAACCTTAGATGCTAGAATAAATCATTTAAGTATCCGTAATTCTTCTCGGTTGTATTCCACATGGCATTTACATTCTATCGACTTAAAATGGAAATTTTTATTTTCTCGACGCTTGCACGTTTTACCATCTCAGTTTCTCAATGGCTTTTCCGCTTCCAAGCAACATACTTGATTCTCAAAGTCCACCCAAATCAAGTCGAATATTATTCGATTATTATTATCGTCCCTTACATTCACCGCCGTCCACCCGAATATCCGACAAGCGTACTTCGATACAGGGAAATGTAGGAACGATGAGACGGTTGGTCGACGAAATTAACACGTTTGGCGACGGATGATCGACAAGGACGGTTACGCGTCGTGACAGCGAACATTCACGCGAGTATTATCGTCGAAGCTCGCAAGGGATGACGGGGTTGAATGCAAAGGGAACGAACGCGAGAGATGAATCGTGACGATTTCCAGGCAAACTTAATTCCCACTCTCATATTTCTACCTCGCGCCGAACTGGAAGATACATCTAGATAAATGCGGCGAAACGTGCCGCGGCGAACGCGAAAATTTTGTCCAACACCGCTGCTGGACCGGGGACAGGAATTTTTGGAGCGAGATTTACCGTCGCGACTGGCGTCGCTGTCGCACTCCTCTGTCAGCTAAGCTTTTGGTCTGCCGGAAGAACCACGAATACTGTTTTCCCCCGCTCGAAATATTTCAAGACGGACAGCCTAATTCGATAATTGCCGAGAAAACCGCTGCAATAATTTTTTAACAGGCCATTATACTTTCTTTGATGTCAGATATTCTGTCGCATTATCTCTTTAAAATTACTTTAACGGAGCATTAAAGAGATATCGACCTTACGATAATGCACTTATACAGAATTTGGTTGAAAACATATCGAAAAGCGGAAAATACCGTTTGAGACCCAGGAGTCATTGAAGAAACAGAGTCGAAAAATGCCGAACAGCGCGATAGCGCTTGTCTTAATCGTTTGCGAAGAGAAAATATTGCATACTTTATGAAATACATCTATATTATTATATATTCGTACCATCAGTTTATAAATATTTCTAAGTTTTGATCAATAAATATTATTGAGAAGATAACAATAAGATGCAAAATACCGTCAGTCGTTCGTAGCGTTCAAGCGTACTGGGACTTTTCGACACAAAATCTAAACAGAGCGATCGTGCTGCTTGGAACTCAAACGGTCAGAGAAAGAAGAAATTAAACTCTTGATCGATTCGATGAAAAACGACAAAACTGAAGAGTTTTGAACCGGACGGCCACAAGCTGTGGTTAATGCGCGCATAGTCTCATATTTGTACAAAGATCAATAGCAAATGGTTACATAACAGAATGGCTAATAGTAACACCGAAGAACCGAATGTAAATTGTAAATAATAAAAACGTGTGTTGGAAATATTTGTATTGAATATTTAGAACACGCGAAATCACATTAACAAGATTACACCGATAAAAGAAACTATCATAGCGTACTTTTACTCCGGTATTGATAAAGATAAACAGTGTACCTTCACCCTCGTCTATTCTCCTCTGAAGAAGATTAATCATACTTTGAGTCCAAGGACTATCCGGGCTCGAAGTAATCTTGAAAAGAATCTTCGATGATTCCTCCATCGACTAGGAAAAGCCTCGTACCAGAAACATCGTATCGAAAGTATCTCGTTTATCGTGTAGTCGATGCATAAACGATCAGATTAGAAATCCTATCGACCCTATCGACGAGCAGAGATTAATTATCGAATCACCGATCTTAATCGTAACTAATTCTTGGGAGGCACGTCTAACGTAGAACGCGATTGATACGTATTGAACGCTAGCTGATACCGCGAACGATTTATCTATCTCGATGGATCGATATTTTCTTTTTCCCTGGCGTCTTCAGTTCGATGGAAAAGGCAGAATTCACAACGACGACGTCGACGACGTCGACGACATAGACGACCTCGACCGACTGGCTGGCAATGGCGGAACGCTTGCCTGGTTTGCTTAAAAGGCTGGAAAACAAGGCTCGATGGACACGGATGCGAGCGCAATTTTTTACCCAGTGAATTGGATTTCTTTTTCTATCATACGTGTACCACGTCCAGATTTTCACTCGTTCCACATCCCCTCGTTCTCGGTGTTGTTACCCGATCTTTGTGTCTTTATTATCTTTCATTCTTCCTTGCCCCTTTTTCTACTTTTTCTCTAGTATTTTCTTTTCCTATGTTTTATACTTGATTTTATTGACCTTGAGAATAATTGTATCGGAACAGAGTAGGATAACTTTTATCAATATTACGCGATAGTGCTTATCCTGTTCGTTTTTCATTTTTACGTTGTCTTTTTTGTTCAGATTCATCCATAACTTTTTATTGGCGCAACTTTGGCAGAAACACCATTCGTACGAAATAAAATTTATCAATGCGTTAAAATAGTGAAATAGATTCGAAATATGTTAAACCACGTTGCAGACAACAATGCATCGAACTTTTCTATAGCAAGGGGTTTGTCGATTTTAAATTTGAAATGCATGTTATTAAGAAAAACCACTAAATCGAATCACGTACACATCGACGAATGCTTCGACACAAAAGTCACATTACGCTTTTTAATTCCAGCCATTCAGCCGTTCGTCCATTCGTTACTGCTCTCTTTTTATTTACTCTCTCGACACACTGATTTCGCCGATTCGTTGTATCAAAAAGAAAAAACCGAGCAAAAAGGGAGAGACGACGACCTCCGTATTAATACCCTACCGCACGGTCAGTGACGCATTTTGTTTTTTTTTTTTTCTTTTTTTTTTTTAATTCTCCACTTTTTCTCCATTTTTGTTCTGATTTCTCGACAAAGTGGCAAAACCCGTTAAATAAACTGCCTAGCGGCCGTCACCAATCACGCGATATCTCGGTCCACGAATTTCCACGGCGACGAAGAAAATAATCGAAGTAAACCACACGAAAATAAACGTTCCACTTGATTTTATTATATCCATTGGTTGCCGCTCTACGCGCACGCTTCGCCATACTTTGCAGCTTCCATGCCTTCTTGACGCGTCCGCTTCGTCCAATTGCGCGTACCTCGTTTGGACGAGACAAATTACGTTCCACCATCGAACATCTCCTTTCCGTGCAACCAACGACGATGCTCATCGAGCGGATAAACAGCAAAGCTGCTACCGTACACGAACAATTCGATTGACATATTATTCGGTAATAACAAGCTTCCGAACCGTAAACTCTTCAAACGAATCTATAAAGCCATACGTGATTTCTCGAAATCAAAATTTATCGGTACAAAATTTCCACATTTTCAAATCCTGTTCGAGTTATTCGAATGTTCGAGAATATTCTGTCACTGTTCGTGACGTTTCTCTTTATACCGCGAAAAATCACCTCGAAATCTTGCAGTTTCTACGAAGTGATCCGGTCTTATGGAAGTTTCCTCGGTTCAGCTGGTTGTACGCGCATTCGGAATACGCGTTTTCGGAAACAGAGGATCGGGAGCAGGCTGCATTCTGAACTGCATAGAATTTATCGATGTTGACGGAGCACTCACCTGTTCGTGTCACGTTCTTGGTTCCGATGCGGCGTCGAGTTCGGTACATTCGACAGAATGTACGTAGCTGCCTCGCGTTCCGAGTATACACGCGCGACTGTCGTTACACAGCCGGAATAATTTCTGTCGTGCTCGTGTTCCCCGCTGTCTTTTCGCACGAGCAACGCGCGAAATTAACGTTAGACACGCGTTTTCGTTCGCTGGCATCCGACAAAGGGTCATAGCACGTACGCAGAACGGGATTGAACGCGTAACGATAAAAAACGGGGAGGATTCGAAGGTTCCTTCGTCTCAATAGAAATCGAATGGCAAAGATTAATTGAGCGCGGGTGATTTCAATGGAATGTTTCGTTTAAAACTTACGACTCGACGTTTGTCTATTTAGTTTTTGTTTCTAGAATTTTTCTATAGCATGCCGGATCTGACAATTGGCACGTATATAAAGTCCAACGAACTTTTTCTCTGAATTATCGCTCATTTGCTGCAACAATGACATAATCATAAAATCTGGTTTCAATATTCCGAAGTGTTATAGTTTCGCGATGACGAAACAACGTCCTCGCGTAGTCAATTTTCCAACTTCGCTTATAGGACTCTATCAGTAGAAAGTACAAAGAACAACTGTGTACAAAAACTAGAAATGTTGAGTTATCTCGTTGTTGCAGGAAATGAGCGATATGTACGTGTGTCTTGATAAAGACAAGCAGTGTTAAACACCTTCAATGTACTATACGTATATTATAATACCAGTCTATACATTAGTGCTTAACGCGTATGCAATTTATGAGATTGCGAAGATTATAAAATAAGATTATAAGATACTATATATAGTCAGACAGTTTGAACGAGTACAAAATAACGCTGCCATGAGATACATACTGTCCCGCAGGAGATCAAAAGCTATCGCTAGAATATATATCTATATATATATATAGATCCCTTTAGATCCAAAAGAGTTAAAGTGTCTTTTGAAATATCGAAACATTTTCATACTATACACTTTCGAGTAAGATGACGAATATTCATGTAGTCCTTGAATATCATATTATTCAGAAAATATCGATTACAATTGAATTCGAGTGCTATCCGTTAAAAATTAATATTTCCAGAAAGAGTCTGCCTCTCTCTCGCTCTCTGGCCAATAATACGAAAGTGCCGTGCTTTCAGGTTTGCGACGTGACGTTAATATTGATAAGGAAATGATCGGTTCAATGAACTGTTTGAGGTTGGACAAGTTTTCCATCGAGGACGGTGTCTATCGGTGTTTGTCGCGAGCAAATCGACGTAATAAGGGACGAGGTAATTGCGAAACAGCGTAGTAAAGCCAGTTAAACAAACTCCTGTTCGCTCCCAGCCGCTAATAATCAGAATCGAATCAGGAAATCTATCTTCGTTACCCTATCCACTTGCAGAAGGTACGGTCGTGTCGACCTGACACAAGATATTCCTCCTTTCGTTTCCTACGGCACCCAACGTCGACAGAAATATCACCCGTTAACTGTTTTCCCGACAATTTAAGAATCCTCCGCCTCTTACCATCGAATCGGCCGCTATTGATTTTCCCAAGTATGATTACGCGGTTATGGAAGAGAGAAAGGACGACGACGATTTGCTTCTCTGAACCAATCTACGATCTTCGGTTGGGAAGATTCTAGCCAATCGGACGAACAAACCAACCGAGGCAAATCCTTCCAACAAAAAGAAGCACGAGGTTCTCTATGTATTTAAAGCGTCAGTTTGGTAAATATCGTTCAGTGGAAAAAACAACCTTCCTCCGTAGTGGAAATTTCTGTGACACGATGACATGCGAATCCTCCTTTTCGTTGAAATGCTACGGGTTCTAGGAATAATGTTTTCAAGGCAAATAACTTTAATATTAGGTTTTCGTCTACTAGGTAGTGAAAGTTTTAAGGAACATGGTATTGTATTAAAAGCGTTAGAGCAATATAAACGATTCGTAATTATTCGTAGAAATTTTGTATATTCATTGTATATTAGATGGCTTTTTGGAGATTTGAACGACTTTTTCCAAAGTATTTTCCAATGGTTACAAAAGGTATTGACGCACGCCCTTATTTTTTCAACGATGCGCGTTTATATCGGATTCTACACGTTTTAGCAATACTTTCTGTACCCACTGTATATAGACAAACGTTTGCTACATATTTTTCTACGCTCCTTTCGCTTCAGTTCCCTCGGCAAAACGATCTTATATTTTATTCATCGGTAGCTCTAATGTTATAGATTACATACTTTCTCGACGCAGCTTTCGCGACACTTTCTAGATTTTAGAACATGATTCCGGTTGTAAGATGGGAATTAAACGACAAACGAGCGTTTGGTTCATGTACCATCTTCTTCCACGAAGAAATCAAAATCGTCGAACGAAAAGTAATACGAGCCAATCAGAAGGTTCGATGATGAGAGCGTAGGGAAAGTTTGTCAATTCGCATCTCGAAATAGTTCGTGCATTCCCATCGAGCATACCGCCGCTACAAATGAGATCGATTCCGCTCGAACGATTTTTCGTTACAATGCGATTGCGTGGCACGAACCGTACGAGCCATTCCATATCCCAGACCAGCCAACGGGAAGCCTCGTATTTTCAAACTTTTGTCAAACTCGTTGCATCTCCATGATCTTGTTGCCAGTCTCGAGGGACTAATTCGGTAGAACTTTGGATTTCCCATTCGAGTTGCTTCGAGATGCCACTCAGTTCTGTGGACTTAACGGTGCTAATTTTACCCATCGTATATGACATGGAATTTTCGAGAATCTACATCTATTTAAACGTACGTCTATCGTTGTTAAAAATATATAAAATTGGCAGGTTAAACGTCGATCGTCGGTGATCGACGGTGAACTTTTCGTTCAAAAGTTGCAATTCTTTTCACACACGTACAAATAATACTTTCGTAGCATATACATTCATTCGTTGGGCTATTTCTTCCAACAATTTATTTGCCACGAGAAGTTTGTAAATGTTATTTATAAAAGTTTATTATATCGTTGTTATATTTGATTTCATCAGTCTCAGAAATGGTGAATTTCTGGAAGGAATTATTGTTGGATGCTTTCTTCCAAATCGAATATTTATTAAGTGATATAATCGATTTTGGCGTCTAGTATTGGTTTCTAGTATTTATATTATCTCAGAACGTAGTATATACACATATCTCTTCGCAAGAGATTATTACTTTGTTCGATCGGGAATAAGTATATTTCTTATCTTCTCGCTGTATAAGGAGGCACAATTAAACCAACTACCGTGTCAGCAATTTGGCAAGTAGTCCGTCTGTCCACTGAAAGTGTGACATCAGAGTGTATTTGTAGACAGCTATCGCGTTGCAACGTAAAAGATCGTCAAGATCAATACGGTGTTTAATATATTAATTCGTGCAAACTATACGCGCAGTCGACGCATTCGAACAACGATAAAGCGTGGCCTGAAACGAGATAAAGCTGTTGAAACGGCGAAGCCAAGACTGCATCGTTGTTTCGCGAAACGAGACCCGACGAAGGAAATTGCGAGCAAAGGGAAACGGACGAAAATTTATATACATTTCCGTCCCCCTTGGAACGAGCTTTCCCCCCTGAAAAGGTAGATCGTCGTCGATTAAGGCAACATCTAGGTCAATTCCTTTTCGATTGCAACGAGCTTGCTCTTAAAAGGAGACACGGTTTCTTCCGCGAAGCAAACGATCCACCATGTTGATCAGTTTATCGATCTCCTCTCTGAGTCTGCGTTCAGAACGCCATTAAGTCCTGTATACAAAAATCTTAACTCAGCGTTTCCTTTGAAAATTCTTTCTAATAGCTTTGAATTAAATCTTCGGATTTCCGTAGTCGGGACATTGTGCCCCATTATCTAGTTTCGATTCTGTGCAGTGTTGGTAATCGAGGGCGACTAAGTAACAGGTTTAACCGGCCAAATTGTAATTCGAAGCACTTTTGCCTCTCTTCCCTCTTCTTTTTTCGCCATTGTTCCGACTACTTAAGCGTAATTGCGTGGGAGAAAGCTCGAAGAACATCTTTAAGAGAATAAAGCGGTACACTGAAAGCTGCGTCGAACACAAAAGTAGAAGGGGCTAGAAGGTAGCATGCGAATCGCGTTATCAGTGGAAACCAGATTTCTTGCTTTCTCTCTGACCATTTTTTCCCTTCTCTGTTCTGCAAATAACGTCGTTAGACTGGCAAGGCGTGGTTATGCGGTTAATTCGATCAACTCCTCCCGGTGATTCGGTCTCGTTTCTTCCAATCACTGCCTCGTAAATCAATTATCGATCAAGAAGCTCCTCGGGTCGAAGGAAAAATGAAGGCGCTCGACGGCCTCGAATCAAAGTCGGCGCACAGAAGGCGAACCGAGGAATTCATGGATCGAACCACGATAAAATTAACGTTCTTGCCGCACGGTTTTACAGGCATCCGAGAAAGGCCCACTAGTATAATCGGGAAACATGTGTATATACATATATATATATATATATATATATATATATATATATATATATATATATATATATATATATATATATACCATGGAGGACAGGTATATTAAATGGAAAGTATTTGATGGAATGCTTCTGGAAAAATAGCTTAGGACGTGGAGGTTCGTTGGAATCGGTATTAATATCGGTATAACAAGCGAATCGATATCGATGCACGCTTGATAACGGAATAGATGGTGATTCGTTCTTTGCAACATTCGGCTATCGTTTATAATATTCATGCAGAAATGCTTCCATCGCGACTATTTTGCACTCGCTCGAGATAAAATATACCTGCCTATTCCACGTTTATTATTAGCTATGATTGGGAAATAGAATTGAAACCTGATAAACCGGAGAGTGCTTATATTTATATTTCTCGTTTACCGAGATGATGTGAGAAACGCTTCCACGTAAACGATGCGAACGGTCACGAGATCTATTCGAGCCAGCGCAAACAATTCGAAAAATAAATTTCCATCGGCAACCATCGAAAACTGTTCGCGATCGAGAGCAGGTACGCCGATATCGAAATTAATAAAATCGATGCCCATCGCGATCAGCCGGCCGCGCAACAACAAGCTGCCGACAGCCAGTCTGATTTACATTTCCCGGCGAATTTTAATTAACGCCCCTTAATTAATCCTCGACTCGGCAAGAGCGGAACGGAGGGACGGGGTAAAAGCTCACGCATAAATCTAGCTACAGTCCAATTCTACAAAGGAAAAAAAAAAAAAAAAAAAGAAAAAGAACAAAAAAGAAAAACAGAAAAAAAAAGAACGTCGACAAACCTCGAGTACCGGGAGAGCCAGCGCATATATAAACCTTGCAGCAACGAGTCCTCGAGAACGCACGTGATTTTAGTGTGAAAGCTAATCGTCGATGAGAGAAGGACGTCGACGATGACGCGAAACGCGAGTCTATACGATTTAAAATGCAGCACGAAACCGCGTGTTGGGTGTTTGCGTTCTGATTGGGCCATTGTGCCAACGCAAATTGACGTCTCCGCTTGGTCCGATGCTTTTGTGACTGGTACGCCAGTCTGTATGGCGGAGGAATTCCGCGTTCCAACAGTATGTCGAAACGATTCGATGTCCAAGGGAAACGAGAACAAGCCGGAAAAATGCTCGTCCGTCGTCCATGAGCATGTTGCTTGGCTCACCGCGGCGGTCGAACCTCGTCATCTCGCGAAATCACGAGCGTACAGAGTCCGATCACGAACCTCTCCTATATTCGAGAAGTCTGTTCGTGACATGGCTGGTCGATGCACTTGCCCTCTGTTTCGCGGGTGAACGCGCGCTGTCCGAAGGGAGACAGCCAGCGGACGGGGAAATTGATTCGTTCGAACTGATTTTTGCACCCGCGGGATTTGCGGGATTTCAGTTTGGTCGGAGAATCATGACTGAAAACACGATGGTGAAAGTTTCGATATTGAACGCGCAGGGTTACATTTAACCTATTAACAAGGAAAGGCGAGTTAACGTAAGATAATTATCTCCTATAATTTCTTTTCAATGTCGTATCCTTTCTATCGAAGATAAATTACATCACGTTATACTATCGCTTATAATTATTTGAACGACATTAATAATCAACGATCATCGCTCGTATAGTTTAAATTTAACGCACATACGCAGAATTTCTAACTATGTAACGTGAAAGCAACGTATGTATGTCAACACCAGCAAGGAATTCTTAGCGTTTACGATGGAATTGAAGTAAAATAAAAAGCATGTTATTCTGTATATAATTTGCAAGAACACAGGACGATTCAATCAACGATGATTTGTTTCTATTAATTTTGAACTTTACAATTATAGAAGTTTCTGTAGGCGATCGGGTTAGTAGGTTAGACATCGACACGGTTGAAAACAGAAAAAATCAATATATTTAAACGAGACAGTAAATTCCAAGGCGCACCCGATATGCATCACACGATCAACCATAGTAAGAACTGCTTTAGAATGCAAACAGGTTTTTTGCAATTTCTTAAACTTTTATTAAACTATCATCGTTATACCGGGTTACAGGGCGCGCACACTCTGGATCACGTAGTTTCGAAGGAGTTACCGAGCGTAGTAGCATGAAGCGAGCTGCAACGGTGATGGAGCAGTTTCGATTTTAAAGTCAATCTGCCGGCATTGAATCGCAAAATACTACACGAATCTCCTCGCTGCTCCTATCGTTAGATTCCAGTCGGCAAATGCTCGTCGCTCGTCCGCCTATAAAATATCAAATTGACGCCGTTGCTATCCCTCTTTGTCTTCTTGTTCCGTTCATTCTGCATTTTATGGCGCGATCGAAGAATCGAGACCGATATGAACGAGTGAATTTTGTTGCGAGAATGTTTCCGTAACTCATTGGATCATGCAGGAAGATACACACAAGTTGTTACAATCGCGACAATTTCTTCTGACGAATAAAGATCGAAGCGATTGCATGTATGTACTTTTATACGTTATACGAACAGCGTCTATTTCAGACATCAAGACGATCGAAAAGGTTAATGTACGAAAAGATTGTTCGAGTTTAATGAATCGATCGACGACCCTTCTTCTCTATTTCGCTCATACTTTACGTTTCTTATTTTTACTCTACTTAATCTTACTATATGTATACATTCATAATAGTCAAACAATGTCAGGCAATGAAGGCGTTGTTTCATCGTTACGTGTACAATTATTTCCTATTCGATGATTGCCCATTTGTATGAAGCAGCATTATTTGTATAGAGCAGCAAATATTGTATTCGACGAAATGTCTATATTATTTCGAGGTGCACTTTCGCCCATTAATCACTTGTAAATTTCTGACATAATTCTTCGGATATCTTTTATTACAGACAACTATTGTATTTACTATATTTCAAAGGTGGAAGCACGCAACCCTTAAAATATGCGTCGTTGTGATAACGATCAGGAACCAATTATTATCAAAGGAATTCTTATCGTTCATTTTCCTAGTTTCTAAAGTCACAATGCTCCTCCGAACAAAGTTTCGCGGATTCTTCATAGTGGCCGATGAACGCTGCCTCCTAGCGGTGCGGACGTTCACCTTGGACGCGCGCGCGTGTTGCATTGCGGCTGCAGCCGTCGCGCGTTGCACATCCGCTCGGTGCAGCATGCGGCTGAGCGTAACGCAGACCGCAGACCGAGCCAGCCGCGTTCTCAACTTAATGTGCGGCGAAACTTGGCCATCGACGAGGATTCGACGAGGATCCGACGAGGATTCCCGGATACTCCGTGGAGAATCGCGGTAATATCGATAAATCGAACGCTAATCGCGCTACGGAAAAATTAAGAATTACCACCAAGTCGCGACTCGAGACAAAGTCCATTTAGTATCGAACAGAATTGTAAATCATAGACAAGTATTTCAATACAGAAAGAAAATTGAGCAACGATTCATCGGATAGCAGTTTAACATATAAGTTATACGTGATTTGGGAACTCTACGAGTATTTAAGAAAAGTTGTAGATCATACGAAAGTAACAACCGAATGAAATCCACTTAATAATCTTGAAACGATATTTCATTTCTAGGCATTAGGTATTTCTAGTGATTGTTGTAGTATACGCCTGAATGATTTATACCTGAATTTCGTTCATTTTAACTTAATTTCGTTATTTTTAATTACGTGGTCTTGACCAAACCGTTTCTCCTATAACGGCTCGATGCAACAGATTTTATTGGACTATCCGTATAATAGAAATATGCTGTTTCAGCCAATTTTATTGGCCAAATTACGAGGTATTAGTTCCCCGCAATAGTAGAAACTCGTACTGATTAATGCATGGAAGCATCCGATGGAAACGTTACACGTCGATCGTGGTTATAGCGAAGTTAACAATAGAGTGGTGGGGTTAGTTTGGTCGGGTGCGACGCTTATCGACCGGTATCTCCATTTCCGGCGTTATGCGGCGAAACTCTGCCGATTAAGAGATCGATTCGCCAGGAATTTTGGCAATTGAATATTGTAATGGAAATGTTATCGTGTTTCTAATAAAGTTAAGGACGGGAATGGCACGTTAGTTTCGACGGATATAACGTCGCGTCGGACCCATCGTCTCTGGTTTTGGGTTGCAGCCGATGGCGGAACTATTCGATTAGAGTATCCATTCGTTGTAATTTTCGGTTTTCGAACCTACCAACGTCGTCGCATTAACCAGTAAAACGGAGAGCGTGTTCGTTTCATATATTATCCGGTTACCAGCAATTGAATCTTGTACTCGGGAATAACGTTTACCAGTCTTACATTGCGAGAAGCCCCACAGCAGCCGGAAGTTTACGAAATTGTTGGAAATTTCGAGTAATCGTTGTTCGGTAGAAACTTTCAGATGCATTTTAGCGCCAAAGTTTCGCTATCCCGAGCGAAAGTAGCAACAGCTCTACGAGTCTGTATTTCATGATACTCGTATGTATGAAAATATTGTACCCTATGCATTATGATCGTGTCAGATTCCCAGTGTCGCACTGTTACTCGCTTTGTTCCTCCTACGCGGTCCGGCTACAATTTATCCTTATCTCTTTTCACGTCTCTCCGTGGGGGCGCAATTAAATTTCGCGACACACCAAGAAAAACGAAGGCTTGCGGCGTTGAAATTACCGCGTTACGCCCGCCTGGAAACATTTAATTATACCCGGAAACGCCACCTTCGACCTTCGTCCTCGCGCTTTTTAAACTCGCTGAACGTTAATAAAACGCGGCTCCCGCGTTTCTACTATCCTCCCGCATCTTCTTCTCCTGCTTCTTCCGTTTCTTCCTCCTTTTCTTTCATCGTCTGTCCAGAATAGCCCGTATCTTCTCGATTCATCCTTCCAGCGATTCTCCACGCTTCTTTCCTCCTGTTCCACTGTCTCTTTCACGAACAAGGAACCTCAAGGGGAAGGCCACCATCATAACGGCGTTTTCTCGCGTACATGTAGAATACAAAGTATCACGAAACGTACGAGTCCCACGGGTGATGACTGAACATCTCTCTGTGCACGATCCGAGAAGCTCCGCCGTATCGGAAGTTATTGCAAAATGAAGGAGGAAGTAGTTTCTACTCGTCGATGCCTCGCGGAATACCATCGACGGTAGCTTTCTAACTGGAAAGTTTCGTTTTGAAAAATTCGAGGACTAGATTTAAAAGTATAGGATTGTAAAGGTAGATTTTCTTTTTTTTCTTTACATATGTATATGTGTATATATATATATATATATATATATATATATATAGAGAGAGAGAGAGAGAGAGAGGATAGGGCATTTTCAACGATATCAACGTCAGTGTAATTTAAATTTTTTATTGGACCGACGGCTGATACAGCGAGAGTATCTAAATCATGCTCTCTCTGGAAGCGGCCGCTTTGAAATATAATGGCCTCGTCGCGGCGAAAATTTATATTCCGTTTTATCGGGGCCGGCTCGTCGTTTTTCGATTCGTCGCGCGTGATACGAACAACGTTGAACCTCGCTTCTCGATACAAAAATGTCGCTGTGATCGTTATACGAATTTCTATTCTAGTTAGTTGGCCAAAACAAAACACACAGGAGAATTATTTTAAAAAGTAGAAATACCGTCGACGAGACTTTATTGGCAAAACTATTAGAAGGACCAATCGTTTTTTTATTGTACCATTTGCAATTTGCATCCGCTGTGTTTTATATCGAAACTTTTAATTTGAAAATCCTGACGTCAGATTTTAATGTACAGCGATGAAAAATGAATTCACGTATACGGGAAAAGTTTGGAAAAATTTGCCAGTAATTATCAAAAAAAAGAAGGTCTGAACTGCGAGTTCAATAAAGCTTTGAAATGGTACAATCCCATGGGTGTAGCAACACGAAATTCCCAACTGTGCGACCCTGTATAACCCGGCTGTTATTTAAACTGCTATTCGACGATCATTTATTTACACGTTCGCACGGCAGATTTACACAACAGAATCGTTCCGCTCGTACAAATATGCGGAATCATCGGCGCCCGTTATACCAGCCCGTTCTGTCCGTTTCATTATCGAAAAACACGCAACAACGTGATAGACACACGACGAGAACAAACAACGATTGCTCTCGCGGAAATATCCGCGCTACCGGAAGTAGTGGTTTCGTTTCCGGCGTTCTGCGGTCACCTCGCAATATCGAAAACGGTGTCATCTTCGTCATTTTTTCAATTTTTCTATTCTTTCATTTACTCTTTTCGATCCGGTGCTGTCAATTAGGAAATTCGGCACCATGGTGATTTCGACGTTCTGTACGCATCTTAGAACGAGGAGGATTTTCTTGATCTCTCGGATTTTTGGCTTGCTCCTTTCGACTTTTTCGCTCTCGCGTTATCAACTCAAAAATTTGCAAGCAAAGTGTTCGTTTTCAATTATTTCTCAATTATTGACTTTTCTCCTCAATTTCGTTGCTTCCTTCCTTCGATCTTTTCGATTCTACACAGTGTTTTTGATACCACTTTCAACCTTTTTCACCATTTTTCACCTCGACCTTCTCTACCGGACTCTTTCAATCGAAAAATTTCGGACGACGGCGTATCTTGTCGACGTCGAGGATCGTCACGCGGAGTCGATCGATCCTCGTAAATCTACGAGCGAGTAACGAGCCCTTTGTCGCGGTAACGCGTACATTCTATTATCGATAATACCTGAACGGATGCCGTGGCGCGGGCTTTTGTCTGGCAACTACGGCTCTCTCTGGTCTTCTCATTCCTTCCTGCTCGCGAACAGAGCTTCCGCCGTGTCGGAATGTCTCGAACGGAACGGAACGATGCCGATAACACGTGACTCGTAGAATTAATTCGCGTGTTTCACGGTTCGATAAATCGAACCACTTTTCTACTCGACGCTTTTTCATATTCTCTTACGTCGTTTTTTGGCTAATGATCATCTTTTCTTTCTTTTTTCTTTTCTTTTTTTTCTTTTTCTTCTTTTTTTTTTCGTTTGTTTGAAATAGGCTTTTGAATAATTTGGATAATTATAAGGTAGAGATTGAAATTAGAGATTCTAAATCGGCAAAGTTTTACTTGAATTTACTTACCGATCCATTACGATGTTATATTCTTGGATAAACTTACAACGGACATTCATCTGGCTAGGATTACAGTTGTCTAACTCTGGGAAGCTTCTCTGGTTCACTATTTATTTGACTGGTCTCTTCGAGTTACGCAACAAAACAAGAAAGCCAAATATTCATAAATAACGAGAACCTATATGAAATTGAAATAGAAATTATGCACGTTATAAAAGTTATAAAATATAAGACACTGATTTTAATTATAGTTGAGAGAACGAATATCTGTGTCGTTCATCGATATCTATTTGTTTGCTATGCGACGTTATAGAGTAACTTTGGCCGAGAAGGACTTTTTCGAAGCAGCCAACTCGATTAACCCGGTTCGCCTTGTGTATACTACAGTGCATAGTCTCGACTAGAAATATCAAACTAATTTAAAAGTTTCCTTCGTTACGCAGCTCGGTGCCAGAAGAATGCTTCTGGCAGTTTAATCGCGACGAAAAACCAGGCGAGAGCTCCTTTAATCGAAATACAATTATCGAGTCCGAGTTTAGAGCTCGACGAGAAATTTTCGACGTGAGATAATTTTTTACAGTGTTAGACATATTTTACGTTACGCGCGTCGAATTATCTTAATCCTTAAAACGATTTTTCAAGTAACGTTTTAAAAGCTTCGATTTTTAATTCCGAACATAAGGGTTCAATTTCTCCATTATTAAATTTCTTCGATAATTAACGTAATTTATCGTTATATCTATGCGATATTCTATCTTGTCGAAAACTTTCAAAACGTTACCAAGTTCGCTTGAGAATTTTCACAAATCTCACGTAAATTAATTGTTGAAAATTTGGTCAATATACTGTACCATCGTAAGAGCGTAAGAGCGTAAGAGCTCGTTCAGATCTTTATAAAACTTTTTAACGAGAGAAATGTTCAATACTCGATACTTTGAATCAACTTGTAGAGGCACTGCATGAATATTTTAATAAAGAAAACAATAACGAGGAAATAGATGAATTAGTTCAAGACGGAAGGTAGAATAGACGGAAGACGATGTAACATTGGCACACGAGTAAACATTGATTTAAAACAATTACGATTTGTTTCCTCAGAAAAGAAAAGACAAAACTTTCAAATCAGTCAAATATATCGCGAAACAGCTACCGCATCGAATCCCAAATTTCCATTCGAATTTTATTCCAATAAAAGAATTTTCACCGCGAAAAACTCTTTGTATCTCAACCTCTTCCAACCATCGGAAATCCTGACGCGCCACGAAGGAATCGTTCGAGTAAACGTTCAATCAAAAAACGAAGGAACTTGGGATGTTGATCGCGTAGTGCGCCGGTGTCTTCATCATGACCTCCATCTCGCTTCGTTTTTTTCTTCCCGGCGCAATCTGTACGACGGCGCGGGGTTGAGTGTCGAGGGCGCGAGCTGCTCAAGATGTAGGCGTGATAACGAACTAATACGGGTTACCGTGTAATCTGCATAATAATACGCGGACGTTATTGGCCCGTGGATTCCTCTTCGGCTGCATACAGATTCAAAATTACCGGAGAGACGGTAGCGGGAATTCCTCCTCTGCAGCACGCTCGCTGCCGGAACTTGAATCAGCCAGACTCGCTGCATCTTCCCTCGATTTCTTCTTTTGTTTCTCTTCCCGACGATACGAATACCTTGCGCTTATCAATAAACTTTGCCAATTTCTCTTTAATTATTTCGCAGACTTTTGCACGATGGATAGATTTAGTTACAAGTAGACTGCGGATTTTTATGCGGATTTATAGGAGATTTCGAGATGTAAAAATGCATAGAATGCACATCGTATGCAAAAATGTATAAAATACCCGAAGCGGAGTTAACACTCTTGATAGTATTTAATATACGAGACAATTTTTTACCCGAGTTCCATTTTTGTTATTATATCCAGGAAAATATGGATTCGCATAAATATTCTTATAAGTAGATATTTCGTTCCTATTTTCCGTTCGTCTCGATTATTTTTAGGCTTGCCAGTAGAGCAACATGCATAATGTTGCATTGCGCGAAACATACTAATATATCCGTAAAAGATGTTTACAAGTGTTTCATTATACTTTCGCGATCGACTATGCAAAACAATGTTCGGTGGAATTAATTGCAACAGAGATTCCTTTTAAGTAGAGCGTTTTAAAGCAAAGTGCTTAAAACGAGTTAAAAGAACAAGATCGTTTCGGAACTAGGTCGTAAAGAAACTTTGAA
Organism: Bombus hortorum; assembly: GCA_905332935.1. Lineage (NCBI taxonomy): Eukaryota > Metazoa > Arthropoda > Insecta > Hymenoptera > Apidae > Bombus > Bombus hortorum. Next base: position 18,213,325 of record HG995193.1, read on the forward strand.
GTAGAATGCACAGGAATTGCGTAGGGAGGAATGTACAAACATGCAAAAAAGGAAAGCTAGACAGCGTAGAAAACTTGCTCCAGCGAGCGCACACCATATGCATTTTTAAAATCAATTTTCGAAAAAAACAAGACGTCTGTACGAGGCGGAGGGGAGGGATTTCTTTCTCTCTTGCCGTTTTTCCACGGGAAGAACTGTCTTCGTTTCTGTTATCGTTCGGAAACGAGTTTCGAAACTTTCGGTAAATTTCATTCACAAGTACAACACCCTAGGAGGTTTAGCAAAAATTGCAAAAAAAGAAAAAGAAAAAGAAAAAAGAAAGGTGGAAGAGACGATACGACGGAGAGGATAGATTTACGCGTTAATTTCATCGGATAGGACGAGACGTTTACTCGAGCGAACAACTTTTTACCCTTGGTGGGTGAAGCTTTGTAATTAGCTCTCGCTGATAGTAATTAAAGTTTCATCAAATGCGAACGTTTTTACGCACGCCCTTGTGCACAAGTATTAGGAGGACAGTTAGGAAAAATTAGACGAGCCCGAATAATCGTTGAGAAATGATTAAAAACATTCAAAATTACCATCTCGTTTCATTCGTGTTTGTATCGTTAGTTTTCATATTGTATTTATTGTTATGCGATTCCTCAATTTCGATCTTTTAGAATTTCTTATTCTTTGTAAACATTTTCTGCCAACCTTTAAATCATATGTTTCGGTTCATTACTTTGAATTCGGTTCATTATTTTAATTATTATTCTGATCGATAAATCATTTTTCTAACTATCTATATTGAATATCGAGTTTCATACGAAATCAACGGATATCCCGATCCTAATATTCATTATCGGTGCCGTAAATTTTGATAAATGCTTCATTCGCGATGGTAACGCGGTCTCCCTTCGCCAGATCTCTTTTTTATTCTTCCAAGTTCCGGTTTCTGGCACAGTTGTATTTAAACATCGGCATTGTAAATTCTAATGGGAGCGTAATTATTGAAGTTTAAACGGACGTCAGGTAGGAGTTATCCGAGTGTAAGAAAACTCCGGCGCCTTTAAAATTGAGTTTAATATCGCTGAGATATCGTGTGCCGACTGAAATCTCTGAAGTGTTCGCCGACGTCGGATAAACTTCATCTAAAAGTTAGCCGCGTACTCGGTCGAATTCATGTCAATAACTTCAATTATTCAAGCCAGATCACTGGGCTCCTCCTTCCGCGGTATCGTAATAATTCAGTACAAATAAGCTTCCCGCGATTCTAGTAACTGGAGGTATTTTAACAAAAATCCCGGCTCGAGCGATACATTCTTGAATAAATTACTCGACGTAATCGTTGCCCGGCATATTCATCACATGGACAAACAGTTAATAATATCCCGGAAAATTGTCTCAACTTTTACACGCAAATACCTTTGAAAATTCTTCACTTAATTAAATATAACATTCAGCCTGCTCGATAAAAACTTCTTCTTTATTAGGTCGTAAATAACACATTTTTCCATATGAATAAACATATACATATTTTTCCTTTTCAATATTATCCTTGACAAAAATATCGTCATTTGCTACTTTATAAAGTCTTCTCGTTCTTTGTTTTTGACGCTGGTGCTGCTAAAAGATTATAAAATTTATGTAGGTTCAAAGTTCTCTATCCTCTGTGGCTTTGGTCGTGAAATACCCGAGTATAAATTAATAACAGAAAGCGACTTCAAATTTACCACTGTTTCGTTCATTTTATCATAAATATATATGAACAGGGCGAGCATTGTTCATTTTTATAGTATCGAGTGTTTCTTATTATAAAAGTAATACTACCAAATGGCATAAAAGTTAATACGTTTAAATGTAATTCATCGGTATGTAAATGCCGTGACAAGTATAATAGCGTGCGAATACTTACTACAACGATTGTACATTTTAACATGCATTTCGCAATGTCACAATCTAGCAGAAGTGAGACAGATAAAAATTCCTTTTCAGCGCGAAATCAACGCGATTTAATTGTTAGCAACGGGTAGCCGGCGATGCTTAATTTCCTCGAGACAGGTTAGAATCTGTGTTGAACAATCGCACGTCGACCGACGCTTAATTGTATTTTAAGCTGCTGCTGGCATTATTAAACGTTTTTGCGCATGAGATGGAGGGTTGGGCGAAGTCGTGCCTCGTATATTACTGATTCTCTGTCCCAGCTTTTTTCAACAGGGTTAAGCTCGTTCAAGATTTACGATATGCCACTAATACCACTTTGAATGTCTGATACGTTGTAACGCCGGAAACTGTCGGTGTGCCACCAAAGGCACCCCTTGCGCCACTCGTTTGGAACTCGCCCGATAACGCTACGTTACGGAGAAACCGAGCTAGCCAGTCCACCAGCCTCGCACCGCAGTTAATTTACGCTTAATCTCTTGATGCCACCTAATTTTCTTTTCTTTCCCACCCCTTCTTATTTTCATTTTCTTCTTATCCTCCGAGCTCTCATTTTTATTTCGCCGTTTCTCGCAAACAATCGACACCGTTGCTCCTTGTTTCGTTAATTTTCAAACCCTTGAAAATGCTCGATCTTTAGTCTCGAGAGATAATAGTCTATCGAGCCTCGTAGAGGTAGCTGAATTTATGCACGCGTGAAAATAAAACGGCGACCATGCGAATATTTGGAAAAGTATTTCTCGATTTGCTGCGAATCGTCCGTTTTGTTCGCTAATTTTAGTCCCAGACGGAGATCTTGGTTTCCGATTGAGACACAACCAAGGTTTACTATTACGCGCAACTTTGAAATACAAAATCCATCATCTGTTTCTCGCGCTTTCCAATCACAATTCCAAGATTCCATGGATATTTCTTTCAATCATTACATCGCAAACAAACCATCTTACGAGAGTTCTATAATACATACTCCTGAGATTCCTGAGATTCGGCAAACTCAGCTTTTTAGGATCATCCATTCGGCTTTCTCGTACGATTTACGAACGTCCTTGCCACTTGCGTCATTAATCGAGCCCATTCAATTACAGGGAGACTCGGATTTAGCATTCCAAAGTCCACGAACAGTTCGTGAAACGTTAATGCCAGTCGTGTGAGCTGTGACCGTGTTACAAGGGGATCAACAGTCACCAGTCACTGGTATTTCAGGGATGAATTTCAACTTTAACATGCCGTTTCCTACCGTCGATATGTATGTCAAAGGCGCGCTCTAACTCGCAGATTTATACTCGATCAAATGCCGAAGATTAAGTTATTCTGCCGATTCGGAGCTGTTTCAAAGCTCTAGCTTTTAAATCTCTTTTAAGCCTTTTAAATCTACCACAGTCCCTGATCATCGAATTACGAATAAAATTTTGCTTTTCTAATTGTACTAATCTTAACTTTGACTCTATAGGTTGTCTTTAATTATTATACCTAGATTATGTCACAGAGTCAAATGCGTCACGGGATTCCTTTTATCGAACAACGTCCCAGTATTCTTATCGCCAAGAAGATTGATCATTGACTTTAACGCCAGTAAATATGCACGTGTGCTTATTCCCCATCGCTATGCTATCCGATTTGAAGACAATAAGTTTAAATATTTGACAAAATAAAGAGGTTGTAAAGCTTATAGTAGAAAAGGTGAAGGGAAAAACATAATTATTAATCATTAGATACTACCATCTAATATAAATTAGGTATAAATGACGAATACACGTCGGAAAATTTGAGTTGTCCTAATTAAATTAAATTAAATTACAGTAGAATTGATTCATCGAGGATAATTGATCAAAGTTATGACTAAAATATTCCACGGTAGAGTATCAGAAATATTGTAATAAATAGTAAAATACGTGTCAAATATTCTGAAGATATTATTAAAATACGGCTAAGGAACACCAGAAATTTGTGTTATATTAAAATATCTCAAAGAACTGATTAATGAATTAACAAGGAAAACCGCCGTTGTTCAGAAAGTGGTTGACGAGAACGTTTCGGATGGAAGCAAACGTTTCATTCTCGAGACGATTGCGCCTCGTTGCACTTATTTGCGTCATTACGCCATTAACACGGTTCGACTGATTACTGCCGAATATGTCGAGCTCCATTTTCGACGTAAATATTTATCGTCAAATATTTCCTAGAGGGGCGGTGCCCGCAGATCTGTGACTTCCCTTGCTGCACCGTTCTGGCCCCTCGCTACTCTCGTTATTTAATAACGAACAGTTGCCATTAGCGCAAGCCTGATTACTCATAATCAGCAGCGTTTAGCCATGTACTCAGACAAATTGAAGCGTGCAATTTGTATAACGCTGGTATAATGGACGAATATTTGGAAACGGGGGACAATGGAAGATATACGAACATACATGACGTCTGCCATTTTATAATTTCGAATTATGAAACACGCGATATATCGATGTATGTATACGTTGCGTTAAAGACTCTGACTCTTCTTATGTTGCGTCTCCATCATGTTTGAACCTATCTAACTCCTTAAACTTTTCATCTTGCGTATTCACCTGCATCTCAGAGTGGATCTATACACGAGATGGTTGGCCAGTATATTACGAAATAGATATACTTTATTAGGAGAAAGGTCGACGACGCACGAGCACACGTACATCTTCGTTCAGAAGAGACGCTTGTGCACATACTAAGACACTAATCTAAGAAATCATTAGGAAATTACTAGAATGTTGGAGATTATTATCTCATTTGTCATCTTGGCATATAAGGAATCTATATAAAGATCCCCAACGTAATATAATAGCTATTGAATGATATAATCAACTTTTTCAGTTTGTATTGCTAGATTTTCGATCGTATCGTTCAGTGGTTCGGCACGTTAAATGATTCATGACAGATATCGACAAACGATGTAACCATGAATCGTGAGCTAAAGGGAGTACAAAGTAATTTTAATCAAATACAACAATTGACCAGTCGCTAAACTTCTAAATCATCTTTTCAAAAAGTAACTACATCAACTCTTAACATTCTAGATTTCCACTAGAACTTAAAAAAATATGTGTATCGTATTTCCTGTTGCACGTTGAAATCGCGAATTTCTGGTTCCCGTGCGAACGCAACGAACCGCAACGAACCGCAACAAATAAAAACGGTTTCACGCGTCGAGATTTCGAGTGGCACACGCGCGACAGACGTGCAACAAGTTATTTTTTCGGCCGTTGCCGGCGAGGTGACAGTAATCGGCGGTCGACGTTCAAACAGCCGTAAGATTTATCAGCGCTCGTCCACCGGGCTCGATCGCGGTTTGCCCGCGCGTTAACGTCGAACGAAATCGATCGATGGATCCGGTGATTGCGTGCTGACCAGATGTGTACACAGGACCGATTCTCGCGAGTGTACATATCATAATTAAACAAACGATCGCGATACCGAATTACTCGCCATGGACCGATCGTATTGGTTTAGTATAATAGTACTATTTGAATGCGGTAGAAAAATATGAATACGTCATCGTGCTGATGATGGAAAACTTTTCGTCCTATTAGGAAATGAACGACGAAACTCGTAAGAGTATTCGTATAAAATATGCCTACTTAAAATATATAATACCAGTTATGCATAAATTATGGATCTTGGCGCGCTCGTAGGAAATTTAAACGTTTAAGAAAAATATGCGGAATAAATATGACGCGTAAGAGTTAGTGCAAAATATCTGAAGTAAAGAATTTATCATAGTGTGCGAAGGACGGAGCAGATCCTTATTTAGTTGGGGTTAGAAACAATTGCGTAGTTTTGATCAAAGTTAACTGGAAGGAACAGGAACAACGAAATTAGTCAATTTTTTAAACATCGTTCACTCAGATTTAACGTTTCCGCTTAATTCGTCTTGATCATAAATTACCATAGAACTAATTGAATTATTAACATCGAACGTACACGTAGAATCTTCGTTTCTTTACCTCTACGCCAGCAATTTAATCTATCAATATTTCCTTCCGTAAAATCATCCGTAAAGGTAGATTCTATTCTATTCTACAACGAGACGTTTCCAGCAAATTGAAATAGCAGAGGTAGAACGTCGAATATCTTGCGTATCATCCGAGTCTTTCATATTCATCAAGAACCAGCGGCGTTAAATTCAAAGAAATTTAATCAATATTTCACGCGCAGAAACGATATTCTTCGATTTCCTTCAAAATAGAAAGCTGGAACATGCCTGAAATAAAGCACAGGAGACTTTCCTAATCGATATCACGCTGTTTATTGCGAGCGTCGAGCTGTTTCACGATATTAAACGAATCATGCAATCCAGCAAAGTTGTATTCGCGGCAAGTGGGTGCTTCCAGCGCGAACAGCCCCTCTCTTCGTTTCAACAATTTCATTCGGCTCGAAGGAGGCCGAATCGTTAGACGTCGTTGCAGGATATCGTCTCGTAAAATATTTTTCCAATGCGCTTATAAAATTGTTTACGGCCTGAGCTTGTTGTCGTCGGTCACGATTGAAAACTCTCAATCTCGATTCATTTCTACCTACGATAGCGCAATGCCGATTTACGCTACCGTTACGCTGTTCTATTTCCAGCTTTCCCTATACCATTCTCGCGTGAGTGAATATCGCGAATTAATTCATTAGGCGTCCATGTTGCGTTTATACGACATTCGAAATCCTCTTTGGTTAATTAACATCGTTGAATATTACTTTTTGGCATTCTAGTTATAACGAAAATTTCTTTTCTTTTTCTCTTTGCGAATGGACAAAACGGGATACGTATACGTTGCAACATATTATATGTTCTTGTCAATTATGGAAATGTTCCTTTCCGTTTTTGACTTGTTAGGCTTCTGCGAATCTACTATATGTTCGTCGTTTGACAAAATAATATACAGATTACCGTGTATCTTACTAGAATTTACTATATATTCTTCGTTTGACAAAATGATATGTAAATTACTTTGCCTACGTCCATAACTCTTACACATTATCTAACTGGTAGATCCTCTACCATAGCATTTGTTTTACACACTGTATGTTTGTCTATCCTACATGAATCAAGATATATGTACATGATATGTATAAAAGAAGAGACCGGTAATTTTAGAAAATGAAAATTTATCGTGGTCCGAATGCTTATTCGCAAGATATTAATTGACGCAGTCGAAGGACAAAGGGATTAAAAATAAGAGGTGTTATTCTTTCAGAGTCATCTTCTATCGTCTCGACCTATATCTTTTCACGCGAGCAAATGATCTAGCCTCGAGTTATTTACGCATATCGTTCCATCTTTTTCCTTTCCTCTTTTTTTTCTTTTTTTTTTTTTTTTTCTATCGTAGGAAGGATGTGATCGCCTTGTACAAGCCACTTTGACTCGTCCGAGAGGACCATGCCTCCTCTCAGAGTCGATTCGTCCTTGCTGGTTCCGTAGCTGGCCGCAAAGGGGTAAGCCGCGCAAACAGGGGAATCCATGGCAAACACCGATCTTAAAATAAAACCGTGACGCGCGTTTCCTCGGTAACCTTCGAAGGATTTGCATGGAAGGTTGCATGCTGAGGTTAAGCCAGGCAAACTATCGTTCTCCCCCTCTTCTGGTGTCTACTTCTGGTGTTCCGTCCTCATCTCCTTTTATTGTTTCCTATCGATTCGTCTGTTTTTACGTTTCTTATCCACCGTAGGGGTGGCAAAACAGCGTCTTACGCATCGAATACATGTATGTCATTCGAAAAACTTGAAAGATGAAACGATAAGGGATTTTTAAGTGCGAAAAGCGAACGTTATCTAGAGGAGCGCGTCTTTCTTCATTCATTTATTTATTACTTAATCGCTATGAATTTTGAAAATATAGGGGATCAGCTGCGCCTTTATTTCGTTCGATCACAGTGCAGGGCCGCTTACGATTGGATTTCGATCTTGCGATAATTAAAAAACCTGAAATAAATAGTTCCAACATTCATCACTTTTTCGCCGTATTCCGTGTAGAATTGGAAAAATTTGGGAATGAAAACATATTCAGACACGAGAAAAAAAGCGATACTTCCTTCGTCGAAAGGAATTAATTTCTATTTTCTTGTAAATCCTACAAAAATGTTCACGTTATGTGCATAAGCAATGTTTCACTGTTTGCATAAAACTTCAGATGATAATTTTCGTGATCGATTTTTATCGTCTGCGGTGGGTATTCGTTGATCGTTCACTTTTTCGCGGATACCCGCGTTTTCTTTTCGGCGCTAATTCCCTTTGAAGGAATTCTCGAGTGGCGAGGACAACGAACGAACGGCTTGTTTCGGACGTTGAGAATCGTCCGCGTAACGCTTTTGTTATAAATTTCTACTCGTAGTGAATTGCAGAGTCGCGACTTTTCCAACCAACTTTTCTACAAGTCCGGCACAACGTGGAGCAGGAAATGGAACGAGCCACTCTATCAACCTGATTTTTTTCGTGCCAAGTATTAAAAAGGATATGATTCACGCGCTACCTTAACCAAATACTTGACGTAGTTCACGTCGTCCTTTATGATTCTTAATGGATAATGGATTTCGAACGAATTGCTACTTTGTATATATTATTGTATATTTATTTAATTATATTTTCCTATACTCTGATATTGTAATATTTCTTTATTGGAAATCTCCTATGATTTCATCTTTGCGAGAAATTAATTGTACTATACTTACATTTACGAACACTCGATGCTCGTTGATAATGAAACAACGTGTAGCTAGGTAAAGAATTTTAAGTTTAAAATATAAAGAAGGATACTTTACCAGGCAACGTCGCGACTAAAATTGTTAAACATTTAAATTCGCGAAATCTGCGACTTGGAAGAACGAAAACTATTTTTAATTCAGACGAGGAAGTAGCAAAGTAGGAAGAACCGAGTGCCTAAGTAGAAACAGACCTTTCGTGATCGGACACGTTTCCCTTAACGCCTCCGCTCGTATTTCGCCAGTGACAATGTCCCTTAAAATTGCAATTATAAAAATCAATATCCGATTTCGTTTGAGAGTTCGGTAATTGCTTTAGGCTATTTACGAAGCATCATAGATAGATAAAAGCAGATAAAAGATAAACCGTTGGTTTAACCTAGCACCCATACGCGCGTATATTTTCCTAGACGCAGATCGGGGGATAGAAGTTGAAAAGCTGTCAGATAAAAAACAGTACGATGAAGATCTCTCTGGAAATCGGACTACAGACGGTGCGCGATTCCATTTTCCCCGGCCAGATCGAAATCGTAACGAGAGGCTTACTTTGTCTTATCCGCTTTTCTTTCTCTGTGATCCCCTTTGACCTGGAAACCTACATGTCCCATCTCGGTTCTTTCTCTTTCTCTATATCATCCCCAAACCGCCCTGCAGCATATTAAATTTCTGCGAGATATTTTCGCGGCGTTTCCCGGATTTTTATACGATCAGATGAATTCGCCTGGCACGGGTCTGCGGTTTCCACCGTTGACTAAACGACTTCATCCCCGTTTCCATTCCCCTCTAACTTCGACTTCTAGCCAACCGCGTATCCAGTTAAGATAGATCTCGTACGAAAATACACCGCCTGCAGGTTGAATTCGTCATCCCCGTGGAGCGATTCGACATTTGGTAAAACTGTTTCGCGAAACGACCACGGTGCTACACCGTTGGATTATATCGCGAGATGACGTTCGGAAAAATGCTTATTCCGTCGGTACTTCGTAGCATGTTGGTCGAAGAAAAAGTATTACAAAATTGATTACGTTCGTTGCACTTAATCTCGTTTCTGAAGACGGAATAACTTTTTCGATGCGAGAAAGTGGCTCTGATTATGTAAAATCAAGAGTAAGAAGAAGAAATAAAAATGTCAATTTAGTTAATGAATCTTATAAACAAACTTTCTCGATGAATGATTACGAATGAACGAATTATTAACCAGAGAATCGAGTCAATTGGTCACTCGAATTCTCTGTAATTTAAGCACTTGTTTTCCTGTTAACTTCTATTTAACTTCTCAAAAATAAATTAATTTATGGTATAATATATTTTATTAAAAATAAATTATATCACGTCCATATTGGCAAAGACTAAAATCGATTCGTCTTTATTGATCTTTTAGTTCTATAATTGTAATAATCTCTGACGAAGAGACGACCCAATTAACAGAGTTAACAGAGTACCCAAATTGCAAAACATGACATTTTTAATCTCTTTTCCATTTTTCATCGATCGCCTACACAAACCAAGGCAAAGAATAGAAAGATCATAAGAAAAGGGATTCACGGTTTCTCAGGCATCCCCTTTCATCCGTCAAAGAAGGCCACGTCACCGGAAGAATGGCCGCCTGTTGAAGCGTCGCTAAATCGCTATTAATGTTTCATCTAAGATGAAAAGATCCTACGATCGCCCTCCGACACGTAGTGGAATTTTGAAACGCGTCGCGTAGCCTCTGTTTTCCCAGTGTCAGGTAAATTTACTCGCTCTCCAACGTTATTCCTGGTCGGATTAGCGTGCCGTGAAGTACGCTCGCCGCGACTTAATTCAGGCCGTGCCACGGGGCTTGTCGAGAGCGAGGATCCGCGAACGCTCCCCCGTTTTTCCACCCTTCCGCGGTAAAGTTCCATTTGTCTTGGCGACGCTGCACTGGAAGAAACTTGCCTCGGCCATGTTCGCATTCGAGACGAGACCGAGATTACGATGCGTGACGAACTGAGAATTTCAGCCCGACTGTTCCACCTTAAACGAAAAGTCAAAATTCTTACGCCTTCTCTAACTACGTGCGCTCCTCCAGCAGGTTTTTGCCAAGAATAATAATACTTGGGCTATAGATGTTTATATAGAATCGTATTTTTATAATCGCAACTGTTTTACGATCGACAGCAGACGCTTTCGTTGATGATGCAGATTTTCGTTAATGTAGGTTTGTCCAAATATTTTTCTGTTCTTTTTCAAACTGTAACATTTTCTTCGTTTGGCCTCAGAGTTCATTATATTGATCGGAGTTTTCCTAAATTCTGACTGTACTGAAGTTATAGAATAATAAAATTAAATACCTTGGTAGTAAATCATTCACTTGGTAGTACGACAGACTTATCCGATTTAATACAAAGACTATAGACGAAAAGAATCACCATTTTCACCATTCTGTTCGCTTCTATGATTATTGTAAAAACAACATTTGTGTATTTAATACCGCGTGATCCACAGATAGGACAACAATCGCAGAACAAACGGGCCAAAACGCATAAAACTGGTGAAACGTATCGTTCTAGTTTTATCTGTGTATCGATAAGCATAATTGAAGCCGCGTTGCGCACGATAGCATAGTTTTTCGCGTCGAATTTACAGACTCAATTTAGGAGGGTCCGTGTTTTCAATTGAATCCTAATGTTAACCGTACCGGCGGAAAATCAATTAAAACTTGGCGAAACGCGCGACGAACGCGCGTAGTTAACGAAATTAAACGACGTCTGAGGTAATTGCAGCTTGCGAGCTGGCCTTTGCTGCGAGTGGAACGCGTCACCTCGACGCATCAGCGTTTAGCTCGTGTCAACCGTACTGAACCGATGAATTCGGCTGCTCACGGTGGATGATCCCGTTTAAGAAACCAGAATGGGAATCGAAAGGAATGGAAGAGAAAAAAGGTGTAAAGGAACGACGACGAATTTGATGGAGCTTCGTTTCGTTTCGTTTCGTTTCGTTTCGAAGCGTAGAAGCATCTCGAACCGGGCGTTTTAAAAAGGAGAGAAGTCGGCTGCTGAGATTAGCGCAATTTCTTTCAACGTGTCGATTACTTTTTGAAAAGCGAACGAGACACTTTGAGTCGGCCGCCTCTTCACCGTGAAGCCTGCTTTTCCCCTTCTTTCCGTTCTTTTCTTCCACTTTCTCTCCTTCTTTTTTCAATCTTGGATGTAAGAAGTTTCCCCGGCCAACTTCCGCGTCGTCTCGTTCGGCTTGTTCTCACTCCTTTGATACTACGACCATCGTCCCGATTCTTTGATTACTTCGTCACTGATCCGTCTTAAAAGATCGAGCGCGCCGCTATAGGGATAAAATTGCGTTTCGACTTTGACTTTCGAATGATATAAGTTAACGAGGAAACGAATTAAACTTCCGTGTAAATAATTTAACGCTCGTTTGTTACTTATTTGTTGGAAACAAAATGACACGTCTATTTTATTTCGTTTCATACGTTCATCGATGATCTTTGAATGTTTGTAATATTTCATATGAAATTTAATGCGTGATATTTTTCATATTTTTGAATCGTGAAAAATTAATAATAGAAAAGTACGTAATGGGCCTGAAGATTTTATACCTGACACTCGCCCGTGTGTGCAAGTTGATGGATCCATCAGGGCATCCTGTGGCCTAGAACTCTTTATGAAGAGGTGCTCCTTTTTCTACTCCTCTTTCTTTCGTTCTCTCCTCCCTGCTTGGCTCATCTTTTCTTCATTGACCACTTCCGCGTCACCTTTGTCCTCTACATCTCTGCCGCAGCTCTCAAATAACACGGTCCTCCCTGCAATTATCCTTCGGGCGGTTTTCTGCTTAAACGCCTCCTACGAAACGAAGAAAAAAAGAAGAATGGAAGAAGGTAAAATAAAAATGTCGGAGGCGTGTATCGTAAAGATGGTCCTTTACATACTTTTTTTTTTTTTCTGGCCGCTTATTCGACGACTTCTTATCGCTACATCTTTAACGATTCTTGATAAGAAAAAGAATACCCCTGTTGATAAAAACATATGCTTTTCGTATATGAAGTAGAGTTTCTCACTGCTCTATCAAGCTCGCTTTTAGGCGTAAAACGTAATAAGGGACCGTGCATAGCTCTATCGCTTCAACGAATGTTTCACAATCAAAGAAACTGTTTATAGAAAATTCACGATCCCGCATCGTCTACGTTCGCTAAAAATCTAGCAAACAGAAACTAAGCAAACGCTTCTATTAAAAACTAGAAACTTTCATCCAAGGTAATCGCCCCTTTTCAGAAAAGCAATCAAACAAAATTTCCATAGGATCGCGAACAACCATCGTAACATCCACGCAACATCTCCCAAACGACATAAAGGACAAGCGTTTATTCTTGTCAATTTTCGGTCGGCTGTTCGAAAGAGGGGAGGCGACAAAAGATATCCAACGTCTTTGCTCTTTGGAGTCACAAGCAACGCTATGCTCTTCTCTTGGTTCCCTACGTTCGTCCTCGTTGGTAATTGAGCGGGCGATCTGAACGCTCGAACGAGCTGGAATGGGCTCTCTCTCTCTCTCTCTCTCTCTCTCTCTCTGAAAGCGTGACGTACCTCGTCGAGCGTTTCATGATCCTCGACAGGGCAACGATTCGTATTTTGCAACCTCCGCGCGGATTTCGGCTTTGTCGGGACTCTATCGCGTTCCTTTCATGGCTTTGTTCCGCCCCACAACTAAGATTTACACCGTCAGACCGCCAGAAGACACTTACGTGCTTATTACGTACGTTCGTTTCTTCTTCTCTCAATGGAATCGAGATACGAGTCAGTTTGGATTTCTTTCTTTTGGAATCGTGACAAGAGTTAACTTGTATACGATGTTTCCAAGATTTTATTCACCGAAGCAAGCATTATTCAGCATTTCTCGGTATCTTTGGAATTTCAGTCGAGGATTCAATATTGTAGGGTTTTCGCAAAATGCAAGGCACAATCCTTCCATGGTTCTTTTCGTTTCCTCTAATTCTAATACTATCTAATGCTAATAGTTAGGAACAGAAATTAGAACAAGATTTAGAAAATAAAGCGAATAATTCATGTTTTTGGATGTAAGAAAAAGCCTTTATATCTTAAGAAATGTTATTCTCGACAGAAAAACCTCCGAGAACGTTCATCATCGAACGATCCGAGGGATTGTCGCATTTTCAGTAGAATCGTTTCTCAGTCAGCCGCGGAGAGACCATTCGATAAGTCTACGGGACAAAGGGTTGGGAGCGAGTCAAGCCAACGAAACAAATTTTGTAACCGAGCCAAACTCTTTTAACGGTTCGCCAAGCCTCCTCTGCAGGCTACCCTCTCGATACCCTTCAACCCCGTTTTCCTTCCCGCCGTTGCATCAGAAACAGCCCGCGCGAAGAAACGATAGAAAGTCCAAAGCAGCCTGGAACTTTCCTATCGAAAGGGCTAACTGTGGAGAACCGATACGAAGCAAGAGGCCAACTTCCTCGTTCTCTATCCTCTTTCGTCCCTACCGTTTCCAAGTATCTTCGCCACGATTAACTACAGTTTTCATTGGCGAATGCGTCTGGAATTAGCAAGCGTTGCACTTAGGTGAACTTGGTTTTTCCACCGCGACGGCGCGTCCTTTTCCCTTCCTTCTCGTCTGGAAAAGTTGGGTTCAGGATTAGGTGGTCGGAGAGGATTCGGTTGACTCCGGATTTGGTTAGTAATTAGCCCTTTCGTTTCGTGGTCTTGGAATCTACGGAGAAGAGACACTTTTTTCTTCGCTGTTATTTTCTTCGTTTCTTCCTTTTCTTCTTTCGTTCTGCCTTTTTTTCTTCTTTCTTTTTATCAAGGGTCGAAGACATTGTCCGACAGGATGGGAATTATCGATTAACGAGAGTTCTCCAGTTTCTTCTGCTTTCGTGGAACGAAAAACCAATTAGGGGAATTATCCAATCTTGTAAGCGAAGGGTAGAAGAATGTTTGAGTGTTACATACAGTTAATTGTTTACCAGTTTTATATACCGCCAAAAGTCCTTCGGTGTGAAAATTCTGAATTAGAATGGTTGCGACGGATTCAGTAAGAGTCGATAGAAAATCGCGTTGTCCGTGGCCTCTTTCGAACGAGACTCCGCAGGCCGCTAGGGAAACTTCGTTAAAGACCGACGTTAATTGCATTCAAAACGTTTCCGCTCGCAGATTGTCGCGATAGTTCGCGGACTGGCGTCGTTTAATTACAACTTGCCGAAGAATACGCTGTTGAACTGCGGCTACGTGACAAAAGTTACAATTTTGAAAATCGTTCGCCGAGACAGACTCTGAAAAACTTGCCCAATAATTACGTATCTTACCGTTGCCGAGATAACGCTTGGCAAGATACGATTCTATATTTGAATCACGTTGAAATAAATTGTGAAACTGCGGCGTGTGCAACGAGTGGAATCGGCATAGCGCGGGGAAATAGCACTTTCAAACATTCAGAATGTACAATTATTAATTCAAATTATAGCGTTCAAGATCAAATTCAGTTTGTTAAATTTAAATTCAAACCTTCGAATTCGCATCGAAATTTAAGTCTTTGAATTTCAATTTAGATATTCGAATGAATACAAAATGTCTTTTGCGATTAAAAACTCAAGATGTTTCCATAAAACTTCTGGTTTCTATAACTGACTACTCAACTTGACATTATACGCAAATCACAATCTCGTGTTACTACATCGTTTCCACCAGCTATATCGCTACCCGTAACGCGTATCGTTTTGCGATGAATTTTCTACAAATTAATAATATACGTATAAACAGCAACTAATCTTTTCTCGCGTGTTCGATCGATAGAATCGAAGCGAGCGATCGATAGAGTTTTCGTGGAATCATACGCGGAATAAAGTGGAAGTGGCACCGGGAACAGACATCGTTCGAGGCCGAGCAATTCTCGATCTTTCTCCCTTCGCCAACGGAAGTCCGTGGATCGTATAATTACCTTTGAGTCGAGACTTTGATCGTAAGGCGTCACGGCACGATCGCCCCGTCGCATCGCGCCGTCCGGGAAAGATGGTGCGCCGGTAAAGGAAGGCAATTTGCAAGCAATCAGCGTCGGGACGTAGTTAAAAGCGGAGAGATCCGTTCTGGGACTTGCTCGCTAACCTCTATGCCAGCCGGCCCGCTTCGACTAGCGATGGATCGTTCTGCCGAGGGACGTTCCAATGGTTCTTCCCCTTCTCCAACTTTCCATCGCTCCCTCGACACCCTAACCCGATCTACTCTTGATCGTTTTTTTCATTCTCGGTTAAATCGTACGTGTGTGCCAATGTATTTATCTACTTTCTATCAGCTGTGTGTATCTATCACTTTTGTTAAATGGATTCTTATTGAATTGCTGTAAACAATTGAATTGCTATTTGTTGAAAATTTTAAAGGATTATTTCTTTGGGACGGGTCCTTGGGGATGAGGAGCCGTAGACGTAGTAAAGCTTAACTCTGCGTTTCCTTGCGTTATTTTCGATCCAATGGCGCTTTTCTATTATCAAAGGATTTCCTAACTCCGATAAAGATATAATACGAAAGATTGGCAATTAAATTCGTAATTTCTCATCTCCAAATTTCATACTAAAGGATTGTAAAGCGGCCAGGGGCGAGCGTAGACGACGAACCGTGCAGCGAGTAAAACGTGCCCTAACGAGCCATTTAAATTTCACCAGCCAACTTTACCAATCAATAATCGAGGAATCGGAACGGTCAATCTTTTCTGCTGGCGCAAATAAAATATTCCGGTTGTGCGGAGCAACGAAAACGATGGCAAAAGAGAAAAGAGGGAAAAGTTGGACGGATTGGAGGAGGGCTTGCCAAATGGCGCTTAGTATTCCGCGGGACGATCGGACTTTGCTAGTACCTACAAACGCTGTGACGGAAGTGCCAAGTACCTCCGAAGCGGGATGTGCTAGCGAGAAGGTTGGCTGACTTGAAAATAGGCAAAGAGATGTGACCGGCAGTTTTAAAAGCTGTCGGCGGAGGGTGAGGTATTAAGCACGCTAAACGAATGATTTAGGGTGGCCGCCAGGATGGTTCTGCTACCTCGCGAAACTCGCAATTAAATTAACTTATCGAGAGGAAGGGCATTGGAGGCCGGCCCGAAGTGTACGCAAACTTGCTTAACATTCGCGCAACGCGGCACCGGTTCACCATATCGATCTGTGTGCACGTGTAAAGCCAATCTACATATTCATACACGCATGCCATTAACGCTTGCCAACTAGCTGTTAATTTGCAAGCAGAAAGAGATCTGCTTCGCTTGTATTTCAATCGAGGAGAGGAAAATGTAAAAATAACTACAACGATAGCGCAATACGATGTAATTATTATTACAGCGATAGTTGCATTTTGTTCGAATGTTTTCTGACGTTTCAAGTTTCCCTTTTCAATGATCAGGGTCTTAACCCTATGACGCAAAGTTCGGGTTGCTTCAACACAGTTGTAACCACTTATAGTGGTGTTAGGTACTTACCTATCTCAGGATATTTATTTCTTAACGTACAAAGCAGTAATAAAACAGCTCTTGCCGCGCCCGTTAATTGCTCTGGCACAGAACGTACATGTAACGTATAATCTGCATGAAACTTCGAAGCATTTTATTATTTCAATGATATTTTGTAGATAACTAAAACTACATATTTAGAATTCGGTTCTTGCCAGCTTCGTATAAAATACAAACGATCATATCGTACGAATACTATTTGAATAAAATCTGCCGAGAAGCGTCAAGCATTCTCGATAATCTAGTTAATGCGATATAGTTTGGTTGGCCTCCATCGGATATTTACAAAGCGTACTAAGCGTGACCTACCTATCCAACTATTGTCCGGGCTAAAAGTTAAATGGATGTAAGCAGATTCACCGACTGGACCGTCGATCTGAGAGAACAGGGATTAAACGCTTACAGGAATTTCGTGGTGGTCGTTTCCTCGTGGTACCGCGCGCTTTTAACACACTGTTCCCGTCCACTGCGAAAGAGGAAAAAGAAGGTGATAAAAGCGTTCGTGTCGCTCGGCTTAAAACAATTCAAACACGATTTTACGAGTGTGCCGTGACTTCTGGCGCTCGCGAAAGGGAAACACGAGGACGAGGAAGGAGAGAGAAAGGAAGTCGGTGGGGCGAGGCAAAACGCACGATCGCCTTCGTGTGATCTCCACCTTCTAAAAACACCGTTTTCCACTCTCGAAACGCTTACTAAACGGTCTAAAACGGTTTTTATCTGCTAACCTGGCAAGCTTCTTGGTAACGTAATTTCGCACCAAGATTCCTTTCGCTCGAATCGATAATTCCCGAAAGGAAAAATAGAGGAAATCAAGCGTACGCTTTCGGCGGTCCACCATGGCCAACTTCTTTCTGATGTTCACGGTTGCTTGCCTAATATCGTTCTTCGGGACTCCCTCTGGCGAAAAGTCTTTATTAAAAGTCCGCAGCATCGTGCGCAAACCTTTAACTCGATCTTTTTGTACGCTCTTAGCCCTTTTGTTACCGAGTTTCTCGACATCCAGGAACCATCGAGATAAAACACAGTGGAAACGTACTCCATCGAATGTCGGAAACGTGTAGTATCGTACTACAAATATGCGATAATGTCACGTCAACGAAAGCTTTGTTCATCGTTTTACGTATAATATATGTAAATTATATAAAACTATGCTCGATTTCTAATTTACGCTTAGTAATTTTCATTAAAAAAAAAAAAAAAATATAAAAAATATAATTAAGAAATAAAATTAAAAAACACATAATTAGAGAACAGGGAAAGTCTGAATAGTAATTAGATGCGGATAGATAAATATATCGGTCTGCTTACATATGTAATTGTGTCGCGTTCGGAGAAGACACAGCCTTTGGTGCTCGCTTGATCTTCCGGCCGCCAATTAGAGTCCTTAATGAAATGGGCATACATCACGGAAATTAACGTTTGATTACTTCTCGTGCGTGAATTGGGATTTCAATAGAAGCTTCCCAGAAAATGGGTTGTACAACAGGTAATTTTTTACAGCGAGGTTATCGCATCTCGTTTCTATACCTGAAACTTTAGAGCCTTTTTAAAAAAAAGGTGTAAATACTTTCATTTCAAAACCAAATTTCCAAATTCAAACTCAAATTCTCAAATACAAGTTCAAACGGAAATTCGAACTTTGAAATTCAGATTCAAAATTTTAATTTAACAGCTTGAAAAAGTAGCGAAAAGACGATTGAAAATGCCAAACCAATCGATGTAACAACGAAATTACTACACACCAAGAATAATAATTCTTAGCAAAAGGATATTAATGTCATATGCGTGTAGAGTTGGAAGTCAATGTCGCTTCCTGGATAAAATTCGCTCGTCACCGATCGGCCAATTACATTTTCCGCTGTTTCGTCGCGCTTCCCCCGATATTACAATAATTCATTGGTATTGTACGCCATACAGGCATAACGGGCTCAGATGCACGGCGTAACATCGATCATATTTTAGAATAATTCTCCATTCTATTCGGCAGCGTGACTAAAGGGAATCCGATCGAACGATCGCGGCATTAGCCGTAATCATCGGCGCGGTCCACGTTCCACCGGCAACCCTCCAACACGCGCCACTTGTAATTACGTGACATCGTTCGAAAATATTTAACGCACTGTTGTAACCGCGTATCTTGCGATCTATCAATTAGGCGATGGACGCACGATGACAGAATTATGCGAATCACCGTGCGTGCAACAGCCTCGCGATTAGTCATGATCGATTTATGCTTGCCGGCCATTCGTTCGTTTGAATCGAACGCTTCGTTTTCATCCTGGTTCCAGGCCTAATACTTATTTAATGAGAGCCCTACCGAACAGTTTAATTTCCATTAATCTCACTTCGATCTACGTGATACGAGAAATGTTAAGAAATCTGACGATTAAATAGAACTAATATTTTGGTAATCCTGGTTGATATAAAAATTTGGACAGTGGCCTTCCTGTATTTGAGTCGCGTACAAGGTACGACTTGTAACTCGTCCATTCACCAGTATCGTTAATTAATGAATAGTTTTAATGACGAGTTCCCTACTAGACTCTGAACGAAACTATCTTCATAATACAATTTTATTTCGTATCCTTTCTTCTTTATTGGAAAAATACTATGACGACATATATCCCCAATTTACTAAAATTACATTGGCCGCGTGAAATAATATAAAACAAAAATCCGAATCTCTCGACCTTCCATCAGAGATTGACAAATTGAAAATGTCAGAGTCACGACGTCATCTTTTTTCCATCGTTAGCAGGTTGGCGATGCGGCAGGGAGAGATTAAAAAAAAAAAAAAAAAAAAAAGAAAAAAACAGGAAAACCGTGCACGAGAAACCGATTTAGCGGAAATTAGGTAAAGCGTACGGCGTTATTACATAAACAGACGGAAGCGAATGCAAAATGCAAGGGACGCGATACCAGCAGGGCGAATTTCCATTTGGCCATCGTGAATTACGTGCGCTCGCATATCATAAAACGTATTGTTGCGCGCAATTCGTTCGAGGAATATACGCGTAAAACTCGACCCGGGCAGTTGGTTTGATACGAGTGCTAATTAACAAACTTTCGGCGATCGTGGTGACCCGAGTGGAACACCGTGGTCGTCACCTATTCGTTGTCGCCGATTGGGACATTTCGTTGCTTCGTTACCTACCATGTTATAATTGCGTGACGTGCAATTTGCCGTCGTGATTGTTACATCTGGCAAATTCACCGGTTCAATTGGAAAAACGTTCGAGAAAGGCGAGAGGAACACGCGTAACGCTTTAGCTCGAAGAGCTATATACTAGTTTACCGGATATTCTCTATTTTTCCACTGCGAAATGTATATTTTTCCATCTCTAACGTGGACGTTAATCACGCCAGCAAACGAGCTTTTCACCGCTGAAACTACTCGCCGACTCGAAACTTTATTATTGGCGAACCGACGCGCAGCGAGAAATAAAAGTAAAAAATGAAAAGAAAGAAGTAGATCCGCGGTCTCTCTGTTTGGCAAAACAATATCAAGATTAACTGGAACGGCGGACGAATAATTAATCGTCGGGAACAACGTTTCGCTAGGTGAATCAAAGCAGCGTTATTCGCGATGGACATCAAAGGCGACGATCAATTATCGCGTCTCGAAGCGAATTTCATTTACTCGCCGATGGATCTTAGCTCCGGTTCACCATTGTGAATGTTGGCTTTGTTGACGAACTGCTCGCGTTTCTCTTCTCGTCGATGGAACTAGAGAAAGTATATATCTGACCGTACGACGAGCATTATCCGGTTGCTCGACGAAATCAAATCGACTGAAAGAGCGACGATCCGTCACCGGTTCGGAAATACGGGATATAAACAGGTGTACGCTTGTTTTTCTCCTTGTCGTAAATGAATGCTTTTTCGATAGCTAGTATCCGGTTTGAATCATCGCGGTGTATAGGTTTTGCTTACGTTAAACGTTTTAACGATAACTCTTAACCATTTCCTGGCGAAAGTAGAATTTAAAGACTTTACGTTTAGCTTTCGAATAGCTTTCGATAGAATTTTCTATTTAAGGCTAGAGATATGGAAGTTCTAGTACTCTGGTGGATCAAAAAAGTTGCTCAATGGAACACCGAGTCGCTCCAAACCAATGCCAAAAATGCCACGATATTCCCCAAGTTGAGAAGTTACTTGATCAAATCCCCGATTTTAAAAGCAAGGTATTCGTAAAATTCTCAGGCGGGGCTACGAAACTGTGCGCCGTTCAAAAAGATTTCAATTTTAAGATTTATTCGACGAAATTCTCTAAATCTCTTTCAAATCTAATTATAACGCTAACAATATAACAAATGAAAGCAACAAGTTGAAACTTCCTGTACCGATTGAACTTCTTTGAATTTGAAGTTTGCTTCTCGGTATTAATCTCTAATAACAATAATTACCGTTATAATTATTCGTTTATCGATTGTCTACATAATTCTGTAGCATTTCAGTTACTTAAAGATCGAACTTATAAATTGGGACAACGATAAAAAGGACAAACGACGATTCTGCCAAGGATTCTATTCTAGAGGTTCTTATACACCTTGTTAAGGAATAATCGATTCGAGTGTAATGTTACCGTGTAGCACTTGTCGACTACCAGATACTATTCCAGGTTAAGCATCACTCGTCGAGGCTCACAGAGATAGAGATAGGTAGTGAACGCGTATTTTTCTCGGCGAATCTAATTAATTCCTGAGCTTCGATTCCTGCGAGCGACTGGCCGGTGTCTAAGGCAGCTCTATGGCACCAAGCACCCTTGGTCCAATTCCTGTGGTCGACGGTGTTCATTCGGTGGTCAGTCAATTAATAGTCGTTACTAGTCACTTTCTCTAAAATCGTTCCGGGCAATTATTAAATTACTGTGAAATCTTCTGGGAATTTCCTTCCAGTTCTAATTTTTGTCGTAGACTATGGTAATTCGGGATCAGAGGAGAAGAATATATCATCTTCCAGAATTATCTTCAGTGTTATAATTTCGTGGATTAATTTCGTCATTTCCAGAATGAAATTAGACCTGAAAAAGTGTTTCGTATTTAAGGAGAGGAATTTTATCTATAAATGAGGAATTTCAGACGAGAAAAGACAAGGGCGGTGCTAAGGGTGAAATTCCAACGATAAGAAGGCCAAGAAATGAATTGCAGCGATAGAGGAAAAGATCAAAGGGACGTCGAAATGAAGTGAAAGCACGAGGGTATTAGAAAGTAATAAAAAAGACAGCAGTTCGAGGTTGAAAAAGATTTCAATAGCGAGAATCAGCAATGCGCGTACATAAGCATATATATAGCAAGCATAAGGACAATGGATTAATAGAAAGAATAAATATAAAAAACGAAAGAGATACCCTAAAGATGCTCTAAATAGTAAAGTAAAGTATTAAAATGATTGCGGTTGCGAGAATATATGCATGATACCGCCACGTGTCCTGTCATCATTTTCCTACAAAACGAAAAAGGGGAGGAAATAATTAAAAAAGTTGATTCGTTACATCGTAACGAGCGTATCGACGTTACCGTGCTCGAAACCAGAGAGCCTACATTCTTCAACCCACCATTCGCGCTCGCATTCGCGCTCGCATTCACGCTCGTATTCACGCTCGTATTCACGCTCGTATTCACGCTCGCATTCACGGTTCACTCTCGTCTTGCTTGTTATTGTTACCCGAATAGCAGCACGTTAGCCGCGAGTGCACGCGAATCGATTTCAGACGGCACGCACGCGTACTCTCGTTTATTCTCGCGTGCGTCGGATAATTAATAACAGCGGCCATTGATTAATAACGTTTTTCAACGAATTCACACTTTCCGCGGTGCATGACGCAAGGGCGGTTTGTCGTCGCGAGCCCATTACCACTCGGCAATTAATCACTGGCCGTTTTCGAAACCCATTCCCGGCACGCGTGATCTTTATTGGCCGTTGTATAAATAGAATTTAGCGTGTCTTCCCATCCGGACACGCGCTTCTCGATAATCTAAAGCGGATTCATCAATTTCCCGGAAATTTATGGAATCTTCCAGGAACGCTCGGCCCATTTGTCTTTCTTGGGTTTGTGGAATGTAATCGTCAGTGGAAAAAGGGATCAACCAATTGGTTTTAGCGTTCGTGTACCATGCTTTGCGATACTACGAAACAGGATTAAGTTTTCTCTCTGGCGATTGCCAAGTGTTCAACTCGAAACGCAGGATCACCAATAGACCACGAACGTTTTAACGATTTCCTGTATGGAATGGAAACACGGATTCTACGATGTTCCAGCGAATTCTTCGGATAAACGATCCGAGGAAATCCACTTACGTTTTCGTACGTCGTTTGACTTGCTACAAAGATACTTGACTCGATACGAAGGAAAATAAGGAGAGTACATCTTCCAGAAAGGCAATTTGCTTTAGGTAGTTTTATTAATTACTTGCCCACTCAGCAACAAAGATATGTTTCCTTCTACGATATAGCTAACATTCTTTAGATCTTCAGAGGTTCAGATAAAATATTGTTTGCGCGTATTCGTTACTATTGAAACAAGGGATAAGACAATTTTGCGAATTCTGACTGATTCAATTAATTCGGTAGAATTTCATTAAATTGCTAGCGCTTGGTATAAATTCTATTTGTGTTTAAAAAAAATCAATTTTTCTAGGTATCTGGAAATCGGAAATATTATATTTTGATGCGTCGTCGCTCCTCTATAAAATCGACGATGCGTAAAAATTAAATATGTACCTCGTTCGTTTCAGTTTTGTTGTCACGAATAAAGGATTTTCCGATTGGCTTTACATAAACGCAAATATCACACCATCCAGTGAAACTTTGTCGTGCAACCAATTTTAAAAACACATCAATTAGTCGAGACATTGATCCAATATTAATTCCCATGTCTGCATAATGAATTTCCTTCGTCGTTTCGTTTATCCATTTCGGAGAAAAGCTTGCAAGAGTGGAAGATGTAATCAAACGAATTATTCGTGGAGCTAGAGATTTGTTTTTGGCAATTTCAGGGAAAAACCACGAACGACCGTATGTACCTGCGTTGTTTGATATTCTATCGTTTATCGGCGTTCAAATTAGTTGCAAAATTTTGATGGGAAGTCCATTAACGAGCACGTCCCAGCTGCATAGTTGGCTCATGCCACATAGCCAATTTCTCTTCGGAAGAAGTAGACATCCAGGGCAAATTAGCTGCGGCAAATTTTTACGATATCTGGCATGCTCCACTTCTTCCTGCGGTTCTGCGATGTCCTCATTCGGTTTATGCTTGAATCTAATCGCCCGTCATGGATAATGTGACAAACGAGACAGAGATTTTTCATCTGACTGTGTTTCTATTCCTTTATGGAATTAGAAAAAAGAAGTATATCAGTTTGCGATACACGAAATGTCTGTTTAAATGATACAGATTCTTTACATAGATTTCATGAAACAGTCACCTAGATTTCCTGCGGTATGGTTTGTACAAAAGTAAATTTATGCTCTTTTACTTTGTGTATCTTTTATTTGATATTAAGTTGCAAGTTTTACAATATTCCATTTAGAACGATACGACGAAAACACACGAAATCGACATCGTTTATCTTTGTAAACTTAAAGTACTTTAATTTATACATAATTCGTGCTGTTTTAAATTTTGAGTGTTTTCTCTCCCCATCTCTCTCTCTCTCTCTCTCTCTCTCTCTCTCTCTCTTTATTCCGATAGGAACTAATTTAGAAAGTAATAACTCCGTTGCGGAATTTCGTCTTTCTTTAAAAAATGTCTTAAGTGACTCACGAACAACATTCCATGGACTTTGGTCTTGTTTCGTAGTATTTCTCCTTCATCTTTTCACCGGAAGTTCGATCCAATTTCCATTTCACAAAGTATCGTGTTTGGTCGAAAGAAGAAGTCGTAAAGACGATCGGTCCTCCTTTCACCCCCTTGACTCGTCAAAGAAATATAATAAATCTGACAAAATGGTCTCTTGAAAGACGCTGCTTTAATCCCGTGCCTACCTAAATCAAGCTGTAAATCACGACTTCCTTCGTTGGTGCGTCGTTGAACTTGGAACGGAAGATAAGCCGAAGCATCGAAGATTTGTAGTAATTTAAAGCGTCCCTCGAGAGGTACACTTTTCAAACTTGTGCTCAAACATAGCATCCACGGCAATTAGAGGTAATAGTTTTAAAACTGCCAGTGGGGGTTAGAGTTATAGTGGCGAAACTGTCAGCTTTTAAGGTTGACATTATCAAATTTCGTAGCCTTAAATTAATCGACGTTCGTCCGATGATAATCAGTATGTTAAAATTAGAAATATATTTAAACGACATAAGACCAGAAACACGGAATTTCTTCGTTACGCATCGTAAAAAATCAAAAGTCTAAAACTTTAACATCCAACCAGTCGGAAATACCCGAGTGCTCGAGATTCCATTCTTTCCACTATTTCCGAATCGACCTTCTCTCGGTGATATCAAACATCCTCGAAACATTGCAGCTGCGCATTGAGTAATTAAACGCACAAGCCTAAAGCAGCATCAACGGAGAAATAAACGTTCTCGAACGAATATGCGCGGCGAATCGATGATCTCTTGAGATGTTCTCGCATCTAACGAAAACAATAATTTCTCCTTCCGCTCGAACGTATTAATAACCACAGAAGACGATCATTCATTTTTCGTTCGAATCGTTCCCAGCGAATTTCTTCAAATTCGAGAAAACAGACATCGTCGAATTACATAATTAATATTCGACACATATATTACAAGATGACAGCTCCAACAATTGCAAATAGCAGGATTAATGTAGAGAAATAGTCCTTGTGAATTTTTATTTTTCCTCGTATTTCCATTTGTGAAGTTGATCGATATACATAGCTTTTGAATGACTCGAATACAGTAGCGGTAATTTATATTAACTCCACTTAGTTGGATGAAATTTAAGCCAGTGTCTCATTAGATGAACTCCTACCAGTTGAATCCTCCTGTCTGAACGTGAACTCCTATTATAATGTATGAACCAAAATTCGTAGCGAATAGGATCAGTGAACTCTTACATCAATTCCAATTATATAAACTATTTGTCCCCTAACAAGTTCGTATAAAACAAAGTTCTACTACATCTTCGCTTTCCGTATGGGTAAAGCGATGTGCTTCTCACACGTGTACACGAGTTTTGTAACATGTATAATAACTCGATTATTCTTCTATGTATCATCAACGTTGGATTCGTTGGATCTCTATTGGACTGAAAAATATCACCGTCCTTAACATCAGCCACACTGAAACTCTCGCGATAAATATATATATAAATATATCAACGTATTCTGACGATAAGTATCGATATCATAAAAATACTACACCGCTGTCAAACTCAGAAACGCGTAACAGACATCCGCGTGTATTCAGAGTTTCCATAAGGACTGACCGGATGCTTCTTGGTCGACTACATCGTGCCTGGTCTGGCATAATAGAGTCTCTTCGACGATAGTTCCTTTAAAGAACACGCAGCCCAGCATCATCGACTTTACCCCGGCGTATCAGATGATGTAACCGAGGCAGCCTCCACCCTCTCTTTTTCCAACCCCGCCGAACCCCATTCTCGAGAGCGGAGGGTGAGGTCCGAGCGGTCTTTTAGACGCCACAGCGGCTACCCTCCACGGCAGAGCATCGTCCTCGGTCCCGGGGGTCGATAACCACGCGTCTTCTGTGCCGCTGGTTACCGCGCTATCCCAACCGTCTGCTCCTCCTACCAACTCCCGCTCATCTCTCATTCTACATCTTGCTAAATTACGTGCTTCCGTTCGTGACGTTGAAAAGACCAGTTTTGCGTACTCACTCGACACCGCTATTATCCGACGAAAGTGGGTCGGAAAGCTGAATGCGCGCCTCCACAGCAACCCCCGGTAATCGATTAATGGGTTATAGTTTTTGCAGGCGGAGAAGTCGCGGCCGATTTGCGGCTATCGAGAAGATTCGAGATCGGTGCTTTTGCGGTGCGGAGGTTGCGTGGTAACGGGAAGTCGGGTCAGCGTGCAGAAGGCAAAGGCAGGATGAAAGCATGGAGATTTTTCCAAGTGCCTATTATTCTTCCTGGATCGGTGCCCTGTGAACCGGTCATGTGGAGAAATTAAGCCTCTTATAGAGTTTCGTTTTCGTTCGTGTAATATCGCTTAGGGGAAGAGAGTTTCGACAGGAAAAGAGGGATTTATTAGTCGGTGCATATAAAACTTCGTTGTTTCAGGTAAAATTTTAATTTCAGGCAGTTCCTTCCAAATATTATGTGTGTGTTTAATCAAAGTAATTTTCGTTTGATTCGATACACGTTCGAAATACTAATTTCGTTGTTTCAAATCTATAAGAGCTGGCTAAAATTTGCCGGAGAATTTATCTGTAAATTCGACGAGTCGTTAAAATTTATTCGTCTTCACTCCGAGGATCAACAACGATTAAGTATGTCGGTACCGTGAGAATGTAAAATAATCAAGAATTGAAGGATCGTTTTCTCTTCTAAAATTGATACATTATAAAAATACCTGAAGAAATTACATAGGGTAGAAGTTAACTGTGACGCAGTCAATTCACTTAAAAATCACAAATCTATATCACAAGAGATCACAAATCTATAGAAAACAATGTAAACCAGCTGCCTTGGCATGTCTGGATACGCGACTGAAAAATTCCACTGAAAAATTTACGAATACGCTCGTTTGATTCAAACTTGAACGGTATTCGTCTAAAATTCAAACAACCAGTTAAAATTACCTACGTTTTTTCTATCAAAAACCCGTAAATCTCTAGGGAACAATACAGGGTAGCTATTTTGATATCGTTAGATATGAGATTGAAAGATTTCACGGAAAACTGAACCCATATTCTATGTCGCTATCTGATGGAGTGGGACATGTGCGTGACGAGCAGCACTCGACAACACAAGGAGCACGCGAATAATGCTCCACTGTATCAATAGTATCGTGATGTATCTATCATATGCCGGCGGCGAAACGCAAAAAGGTGCATCGCGATGCGCGCAACGCGGCCGGATCCCACCACGAGAATTTGTCTAGTTTACATGGATCCCGATGTTAATGGAAGATAAATGGTATTGCTCCGCGCGGCGGAATGCAAAGGAGCCAGAGATGGAGGATAATAGCTCGGGAAGATTGATACACTGGCTCTCGTGAACTTTCATAAATATTCGAGGAATATTCGATAGACTGCTATCAAGATTTAAAGCGTATACATTTTCTTTTTCTGTTTTCGGATAATATACATTTCCGTTTATAAATATCAGCACACTTGCCAAACAATTAAATAAATAATCACAAGACAATTATAAAAAAAAAAAAAAAACGTAAAGAATTACTCGGTATTGCAATGATAATGATAACCAACTATTTCTTTCTTAACTTGTTTTAAATTTCTTTCTGGAGAAATTCGATACCTAGGTATATCAATTAATCTCCATATTCGTGTTACTATAATAGTTTTCGCATAGCACCGATTTCACAAATCGGATTGCTGTAAATTTTCTCGATGAAATTTAAGTCAAGAAATTATGGATCCAATGCATAATTACTAACTCGTTACTTTCTTTATAACTTTTATATACGTCATAAAACTCTGTTAACTTTTATTGCATTTCAAATTATTATTCTGCACAAATTCAACGTTTTGATCGATTAACTTTCATCTTCATAATCAAAGTTCAATCGTGTTTCGTATAAAGTATTCATTCCAATCGTAGGAATGATGACGTATCGTTACTCTCTCAGTTGATCAAGCTATATTTGTTAAAGATAGTTGGAGAATTTGGATAAGTCTTGGAGAGATTTTGCAAAGTATACAGTGGAAGTATTTGTGTACGAAGTTGTTCAGTCGCTACAGTAATTGGTAGTTACACATGCTACAAAGCCCGCGGGATCCGAGTTATCCAGATTGTGTAGATTATTTGAATCCTTGATTTCGTTTTATTAGTTAGCACCATTGCAAATTGCTACTTGGGAACTATCCAGTTCCATTAGCTAAGCGTTCCTAGTAATTTCTGTCTTTTAGTCAGGTGATAATTAACGTTGTACCTCCGAACGGCTTATTTCTGCCTCTCGCGTATACCGATGATTCCTCTCGGCAATATTTAATTCCAATAACAAAACACGAGCTTTTTCATATTAACTTATAATTTATCATTTTCAAACATGTTTTCGCGATAAGGAATACGAACTTTGGTCAACTTGCCTGTAGCTGTAATTTACAATACACGATTCAAGATTCAAGGAATAATTTAAAATTTGTCTGACTAATTTAACAAATCTACTTGAACTTAAACGATTTGACCAATAAGAACGAGTCTAAAAACTCGACTGGACATTTCGAAATAATGTAAATAACTGGTTAAGAAGTTTCAAGTCGCTGTTCTTATTAATCTAAACAACGTTTTACCACTGAAATTACCAAGTCTGATAATATGTTATTCCAGATATTTTGGTCTCGTAATTATCAAAAAATATGCAGGTTCCTTTAATTTTTATTGAAAGAGGATCGTCGATGTATTATTATTATTATTATGAATATTAATATTAATATAAATATGCGACTAATACGTTTGCCAATAATGCCTCGAACAATCCGCAAATTCACCATTTTGTCCTCGGTACAAAATAACTTCAAAGCTTCTCGAAATTCTAAGCAACCACGAATAAAAATGTCCGATCCGTAAAATTCTCACCGCATTCAGAGCGATCGGATCGGAACACCATGTCCGTCACGTGTCGGGTACTCGACAGCCAGGGATCATCGATAGCAGCACGGGTTTGAAACACGAAGCAGGGGCTCACGCAGCGTTACTTTCTTTCCCTGTTGAAAGATCGGACACGTCCGTTCCGTCGCGTAGGCGTCGAAAAGGGTGGCAGCGCTGCCGGCCGCGCCAAAAGTGCACGAGTAATGCCCGGCAATTTGTCAGGGGGACAATTTGTAATCGTTTGTCAGCCGCTGTACACCGTAAACACAACTAACTGCCGTCTTATTCAAATGAGGACGGGGCGCGTGGAATTCGCTCGATGCCTATCCGCCTCGTCTCTCGAAACGCGCCGCGTTTCAAAATTCCGTCTTGTACACGTGAGCCTTCTGATCCGCCCCATTAATCTCAGGGAATTACTTCTGCCCCCCCCCCTCGCCCCCCATCTTTTCCTTCCTCTAACGATTCGCTACTTACGGTATCAGCCGAGCGTTCTTCTTAACGTTTGTTGAAATTGGAATTAAGTTCTGAGGTTTTTGGATCGCTTCAAAGTTTCTTGACTTCTGTGTGAGTTGCGTTGTTCTGTGTAGACGTACATACAATTTAGAGCAGGACTGTTTTGGAGGTTGAAGGTTAAACTTGGCAGCTTAAAGAATCGCCCAGAGGATTTAGAGTAGCGTCGTGATGTACATACTGTCGTGGATTTAATGACAAAGTAGAGATGAATTTTGCCGAATTATATTTTCCAATTAATTTTTATGGATCTAAACGTGTAAGTTGCTTATAAAACTAGTGGCTAGACCGTGGATGTTCGACACAATTAATTAGATAGTTTTCCTACAAAGTATATATTAATCTCATTATTAATATTTTTTCACTAAACGTCTCGTTACCTTGGCTCGACAGATTTGCTAAACAAATCAGCCAAAATCCGGACGATAAATGTTTCGTGCGCCGCAACATCTCAAGGTACCTGGTAAGATCTATTCGAGGCTTTGTTGCTCGCGTACACAATACACTCCAATCGCTCCGTCCCTAAACACTCTCTCTCCCTAAATGAACTCCATCACCACCACTCTATGTCTCAGCACACAACTCTTCAGTGTAACGAAAAGTGGCACTTATATGCGTTATGGAACGCCAAGACGCCTTCTGAACTTTCCTCGTCTCTACAATCGACCCTATAAATATCCTCCGCATATTTTGTCACACTCTATATACTATATATCTATTATAATATCACACGTCTCATCCCTATATGTTTATTCGCTTCTTCGTCGATTGTTTTAGCTTCCTAAACGATTATAATCAAAATGTAATATTTGCGGGTCAAACGATTGACGACGGATAAATCGACGAATCGTAATCCTCGTCGCGTTCGACCGACAAATTTGTCGCTCTATCGCCCTCGTATTTTATCCTGTTTTATCCCGTAGCCTGCCAGGAGACTGTAAATTCCTGCAGATATTTACGAGGTATCCAGTTCGTAAACCAAACGTCGATTCACGAAAATCACCAGGGGAAAAGAAAGAAAAGAGCAAAGTGTTGGAGCGGAGTCAGCGGTTCCTGCGTCGTGGAGGGTGGCCGCGAGACAAATGGTCGCGGATATCGATGAGATTATTGTGATCGTCGAGAGAAGCGTGCGTCCTCGAAACCATCCCACCGCGACTACCAACTTGAACTCTGGCGCCGTGTCGTCTGTGAGTAATACCTCTGATGGTATTACTTTGAAAGGAGCAGGAAAAAGGCGGCAGACGGTCGAGGACAAAGATAGACTAAATGTTTTGCACCGGGCGAAACCAAGAGGGATGCAACTAGGTTTTAGACGATGAAAGGCGGAAGAAAGACCGATTCGATGAGAAATTAGAGGGTGCGCCGTCCCCTGCCTCTTGGCAGAGTTAAACGAGCATAATTGGCACCACCGTCCTGACGCTTTCTAAAATTTGCCTACCTATATACCTTGGCGCGAGAAAATATCGCGATACATCCAAATGAGAATGCTCTTGGAAACTTTAAAAAGAAGGAATCGAGGTTTCCCTGATAGAATAACGAGACGTTAATCACGTTGAGAAGGTTATCGGAACGTTCTCGATCGTTATTGGCTTTCAAAATTGGCACGCGAATCGAAACACAAAGGTTAGATCGTTTTATGGTCCGGCTCATGTGGCGTATAAATTGTCAGGATCCTTCTGACCCGTATAGCTATACTATTGTTAAAATCTATTTTATTCGGAAATACAATTTTTGTCTAATTCTTAGTTTACGATTCGAAAGAACCGGCAATAGCGATAACATTTTTCATAACGAGGCTGTGATATAATTTATCCTCAACTAGATCAGTTATCCAATTAACGATATAACTTAGAAACGATAGAAAACTATCGTCTCCGAACGTCAGAGGCTACAAGTTCGGCAATACCTAGAAAATTTTGACCGGCTCAGCTAATGATCGCGAATCGCGTAATATTTTGATGGTTCGACGGTCGAGTAAGCCTGTGCTCGCGATTATTAACGCTTAGTCTCGTTCAACGGAGCATGTAGCAATCGAAACAGGACGATCGGTACTTGGTTGGTGGAACATATGAACGCGAACTGATCGGTCGTCGCCGACCACCAGTCATCGACAGACATGGCGCGTCAGTAGCGCAGACACGATATCGTATGATCTTACACGAAAGGCTACACAGTGTGACGCGTGATTCCTGTTTAGTTAATCGGAAGCCGCTCCCGGCGAGAAGTTGTCAATCCGCTATCGCACAGGTAGCTCACTTCGCTCGACTTGGCTGCCATCATCGAATGAGGATTATCAATTAAGCAACGAACAAAGGTCCTGTCTACGACAATCAAACACGAGGCGCACGTTAATGATTCATCGATCGCTTCTGATACGCAACACCGGCGACCGGTCTCGAATCGACTAGACGGCCAGGCCAGTGTCATACTCGAGTGTGCACGTGACAGCTGTCGTCTTCTATTAATTGGATCTCATGCGATCTGTACGACCGCGGAAAGTTATCCTGTCTGGCTAAAGAGGAACAGCGACGTTTAACGGAGATGTCAGTGTGTATCTTGGTTACCTTTTGACGTAGTCGTCTTGACGCTGCTCCCTTTTAACGGAGACGCAAATTGATCGTGGATAGCGAGTCACAGAGCGTATGAGCCTCTCGGAAGCCAAATTGATCCATCCTTTGTTAATTCCCTAATTTTATTACGAAAGTATATGTAATTGTCGAAACTGTGCCCCCTTCCAGCCCACTCTAATCGTCAGTCACATACACCCACGTACGGCGAAATTTCATAGCCAACTCTAAGTTATCAAAGGGACCGATCTGTACTAAATGTCAATATTCAAGGACGACGAAAAACGGGCCATAAAAGCCATAAAACAAAATCATACACGAAAAAGCTCGGCTCGGAAATTACTCGGCTCGATTTGAAAATTCACCGAGCCGTGTATAAGAACTGGCAAGAGACAAAGAAGACGAAGATCCATTTTCTAATGGGACTCGATGTCTCTGTGGAGCGTCCTCGTCGCGATCGCTATCGATGGGAAAACGAGCACGTACACGATAACCGATGTCTACTGTCAATTCGGCTTTCCGGATTATTACAGCACGATTGCGTAGAAGCCGTTTGCCTAGCAGGGGTTGGGGTACAGGTCGACGCTTCACGACGTCTGCCGGAAATTGTAAACGTCGTTGAATCGCGTGCAGCCGGAAGGTGCGACTGACAGTATTCGGACCCTGTAACGCGGCGGAGAGACCGCTATTGCTTGGTGCTTTCGTGCCGCGAGCAAACTTATGATAGGAACCGAGAGGAACGGGGAAACGACGTGTTCCTCCAGGATAGCGCGCCCCGCGTGGATATTCAGTACGAGTTGTAAGGTTGCACGCAATTATATGGTGCCGCTGCGTAAATTGAAAGATGATCTTCGTTGACGACGAGCGATAGATCGATATGATAGAGAGATGGCGAATATTTTTCAATTTTGAATTTGAATTATCCGTCTTTGTCGGTTTTATTCTACAGCAATGGAGAATTAGGTGGTTGCTGCTGTAGTGAAATGGAGATAGGTTAACTTTCTGGTAGTAATCCAGGAAGAAATAAAAGTTTGAATTTATAAGTTACAGTTAGAAGTTCCAATTATTGTTAGTTGACAATTATTTAAGATATAATTGCAATTAGCAGTTAACAATTAACGACATAGCAGATATCAGTGTTCCATTACGCCATTTCAGTCAACTTTCAAAATTCGTTCTTACGTATTTCAGTCTCCATGGGCATACTCGTTTTCGTTTGGTTCGTAGCTTAACGTCCCCAAGAGTGCAATAGATCCTACACCGGTCTGGCGTTGACCTCTGCAAGGGTTAACAACTCGATTATCCTCCAGGTGCAACGATTCAAGTTCTATGCGTTGTATCATATAACGAAATTAATGTACACTAAACAAAAATGATTTTCAACCCTATTATCTTAAATATAACAACTACGGATAGAGTTTTCTATCCGTATTATCGTATATCGGCAATCGAAATTAGAGTAGGATGAAAAAAATAAAATAGTAGGAAAGTTTCTGTTAAATGCGAGCTCAAGCAGGTTCAAAGGCATTACAGAAATTCGTCGGAGCGAGGAAATGAAAAGGACGTAATCGTCGAGTTTCCAATATATCTGTATCGTATTGGAACAGTCGTAAGGAGGGGAACACCTATCAAGAGTAGGATGGAAATCACCCCCTTGGCCCGTCTACGCGATGTACGATCACGTGACAGGACCTTCTGGTGTCTGGCACTGAAACGATCAGGAATCGATGTTCACGCGTGCCTTGACTCGCTCAGACATACCCGGTGAATGTTCGTGCCGTCGAGCACGCGGCTATTCGTGGTATCCCGACACAAGTACCCTCGCCCACTCGGCCCACGTTACACATCGCGTGGGACTTCTACAAAGCGCTTTCGCTGTGCAAATCGCCGGCCAAGTCGTAAATACGATGTTGCCAACAAAGTAGAAACGACGAATAGCCTGTTCGATCGTCGACTCTTGCAGCTTCGACAGGATCTGTAATACCAGCGATAGGATATATATATTATATATTTACTTACTGACATGAAAGTGAAAGTGAAGCAAAGGTACAGACGAACGTCGAGCGCGTGAAGAACGAAGAAAGACGAAGCGGAAAATGAGAATGAACTAGTGACAAATGGGTTTTAATTTGGCACGGTTGCTGGCACGTGGTATTCGTCAAATTGAAGATTTGTATCTTCGAGTGTATATTACGCTCCTTCCTGACTCTACCGTGTAATCGCTTATTAGAAATATGATTTATACTCGACATGATTTTTTCAAGGTTCAACAAGGTTTTTAATACTAGGAAGTCAACTCTCGGAAATGGAGCTTCAGGCAATAATGCAGACGAATCGTAATTGTGTAATGTATAGAGAAATGTTTCGTCGTACTTGAGTAATTATTTCGTCGCGTGTTTTCAAGCAATGCTCTACACGATACAACAGAACTTCGTTTATACGGATTCCATTTATTTAATTGAAATTTACTTAACGTTCATTTAAATGAACTCTTGTCTCTGGGCCTCCGCTAAATTCTTATTATACGTGTATGAACAGAAAATTATAGGCAGATGAAAAGAGCGAATATGTTCGTATTTTATAAACTTGAGAAACTTCTCTCTTGACAAACTCGAACGAATCAAGCCTACTTATACATTTAATCGTTACAACAGCATCATGTCAGAATGACTCGGATCTAATATCCAAGAGTCGACCATCCCTAAATCACTTTCTCAACCTAACCCATCTACGATTAGGTACCACGTGCCGATCAACTCGCCAACCAAAGAAAGAAAGGAAAGACTCTTCAAACGTAGCCACGTCTAAATGTTTAGCCCGATGCAACTAACTGAACGACGGAACAATGCGAAAAATAGTAACGTGCCATTTAGCCGGATCGGTCAGAGTGGAATGTATGAAAAAGAGACAGACAAAGAGCAAGGGGGATAGGGTTGGTGAAGGTGAACGGCGAAGTAGCACGGAATTACTTGGCGTGGCGTATCGGGCAAACGATCGTCAAGGGAGTAAGATCGTTGTCGCGGACGAAGTAGGGACGTCACAGCCCCCAGAAGAGCAGCGAGTCGTGTCTCACGACCTAAGCGTTGGCTGGCTGGTGCGCCGCCAGCTCAGACTCCGTCTTTACACACCCGAAGAGGAGTGGCGACGTTAACCCCGTACGCTTGCCAAAGTTTAATGCACCTTTGGTTTTCGGTCGTCGCATTTCGGCGCGCGGACGCCGTTCCGGCGCCGAGAATCCGCTTCCTTCTTCTACTTTTCACTCGATTCGCCACGTTTCTCTCTCTTCCCTCAACTTGGTTTCGTACTAACGTTCTTCGTCTTCCACCAACCCCGACTCGAACGTTTCGCCTGTTCTTTTACATCCGACTTACTAGCTCACGGTCCTTTCTCATCTTTCCGCTTGTGTTCCGTCGCGCCGTTTCTTACGAACGCGACGATTCGCCACGTCCAAACGCGGAAAGAGATATTTTGCCATCATTGCGTTTTATTGCCAACCTTCCTACGTCGTTATCGGCTGCAGGTTTTGCATCGCGATTTTCTGGCGGTTCTGATGGTCCATTAGACAGTGTGTGTTGTTAACATTTGTTGGGTTCCTCGCGTTTATTCCATAAACAGGATTTCAAGCACGTATTACAAAAATGATGTGTTGTAAACAGATTTCTACCGTTCTCCTCTTAGTATGAGGTACTTTATTCGTAAAAAGCGTAAAAATACTCGGACTAAATATACCAGACCTACCTATACTTTAATAATATGTATCTCGTTTCTCAATTACAGTACATTTTTATAGATTTCATGCACAACATTGTGCATTCTACGAATTACTCTTCGCTCGTTGGTACTCCAACACAAACATCCTCTCAATGGTCTATTACTGATTCACAAAAATGTTCACTGTCACTCGTATTGTTTGACAATGATTCTAAGGGCGTTGTACTACGCATAATCGTAAAAATAGTTTTAACCGACCTGAAATAACCGATTCAACGAGGTTTTAACCCAACTGCAATTAAGATTTTTGATACGCGAAAAACAAAGATCGACTTGCTTTTCTCGTCCCTATCGGGGCGAGGGGATAACATTTAATATATCGTAGCATATGACGATGATAAATGTATCGCGCACAAAGATCATTATCGTTTTTATTCTCGACATTTGTACTCGATTCAGTGGTCGCATAAAACACGTATTATGCAAAACGGTATGCGGGAATCGCGACGACTCGGTCTTAAATCGAGCAATCGAGCGCAATGAAGGTTTCGAGTCGGATGCCTCGACATGAACGATCTTTCTTGCTTGGTTACACGTGTCATTACGCTCGCGCGCGATGTAAAAGAGCCAGATTTGCATATAAAACGACTAATTTATCACGTTGTTAAAGGAGGACATGGCGTGACTCATTGGTTTCGTTTTCTCGTCAACAAATCGTTTCGCAATGAGCTTAAGTATTTCTCTTCTGTCGAATCGTCTTCCGATCATTCTATTCTAGTTTTACACGTGTCACGTGTTGTATCTTGTTCCAGGCAATCTTACGTTCTATTCAAATCTTTCTCTTCTCGTGTTAGTTGTTTTACCGTTACTGTAAACGTATCGAGAGGTTTATTTGTTAGATTTGGAATCATAATTATAAATAAAATCTAAAAATATTACAATTAAAATATTGTACGAGTTTTACTTGTTAACTATGTAA
Organism: Bombus hortorum; assembly: GCA_905332935.1. Taxonomy (NCBI): domain Eukaryota; kingdom Metazoa; phylum Arthropoda; class Insecta; order Hymenoptera; family Apidae; genus Bombus; species Bombus hortorum. The sequence goes on from HG995193.1 coordinate 18,250,912, forward strand.
ATTTTAATGGAAAGCTGGTTGACACATAAATATATAGACAACACAGGACAATAGAGAATGACTTTACTACACGAAATAGTAATTTCATTCTTAATTCCATTGAACACTAGCCCACAATTAATCTTCCACACAACATTTAGGTATATAGACACCGAAACCTAAACATTCTCCCCTTCTCTGCTTTTGAATTTCTCTCGTTTAATCCAGACAAACTACACCGACTACACAAAATCTTGGATAATCATATATTCTCATTTCACTCTTAAGTAATACTCGGCTCTTCCTTGCGTCTCTGCACTCAAAACTCAATAAACAATCGTAGTTTCCGTTTTCACAATATACTCACGATATATTCACGATATACCGTTGAGAATTATTCGAACGATGCGCCTCTTATATTTCACTTCGCTTTATTATATTTCTCGCTTTATTTAAAATGCGGACTAATCTTTTATTAAATATACGTTTACGATAAATATCTTGTAACTTTAATATACGTTTCTTCAAGCTGATTTCGAATTTTACCGGTATAATCACGACAGTCGTGTTTTGTTACAGTGCTAAAAAAAAATGTTTTACTGTGTATAACACATACAATATGGACATAAATTTTCCATAATAATTAGACTGTAGATCTTTATACGAATTCGCATTTCTCAAAATGTAATTAAGAAAATAGAATCTCGGTAGAAAATTGATTTACCTACCAAACATTCTATAGAGTATAGTTTTCTTATTTCATACATTTTTTCATTTTTCTTTTTTTTTTTTTCTTTTTTTTCGTATTATGCGCATTCAGAATTATGCACTTTCAAATTTCCTGTATATGGTTAAAAATCTACAGTCTAACGATAATTGTTCTAAATACTCTCGCGTGTATCACTGTATCAACGCAACTCCCCCTTCCCTTCGACGTCAGAAGCGAACTGAAAGATTTTCAGAGCGTTTTATTACCAATCCTAGTACGATCTGATTACCAATGAAACTGATTGCAAACGGTATCGGGGAACGTGAACCGGATATCGATGCACGGAATAATTCGATTCATTACCACTGCAAGTGAATATATGTAGATATATGATTGGGAGAACGTCGACAAGAATCCAGGGTTCAGATGGAAACGTATCGCTGCGGGCATCTCCATCGGGTTCATTAAAAAATATCGAACTATCGAGTATCTGTCATTTGATTAGCGGGACGATTCGTTGTGCGGGTTGGCAAGGCACACCGAGTAACCGGGTAACCGGGGATTTAATTTCGCTCGCGTACGACAACCGTGACGATCGCATAGAATAAAAGAGCCGGAATGTCGGGAATATAGTTGAAAACGTTGGAAAGGGTACCCCGTAGAACGTTTCCGCACGTCCGCTTTAAAGGATCGACCGTGCCGCTTTTTCGCGGCGAAACGTTATCCTGCTTTTGTCTTCCGGCCCGCGAGGATGCAGAGCAGAGTTCGAGTAAACGAGATTTCTTTGTATCTTGGTTGAGAAAGCTTGTATGCGCTGGATTTCTCTTTTCTCTGCTTCTTTTTTGTTTCTCTCGACCCCCTCTTTTTCCTTTTATTTTGTTTCTTCCGGTACACTTTTTTTTTCTTTTCCCCTTTTTCTTTTTTCCTTTTTCACTTTGCGTGCAACGTAACGCTCGCGGCTGACGCTCAATGGGAAAGTTGTGTCGAGTGGCGTGTGTTTAGCGAAAAGCGGACAACTTTGCAGAAAGTGTTTGAATTGTAGAGAGGATTCGTTCTTCTTGATCGTCGGCGATATGTTTCTATTCCAGATGCCTCTCTTACTTTATGCGCGGATCAAGTTTTTCTCCGTGTTCTTTTTATGAATGGAGAATATATGAAATCGATTTTGAACCAATCAACCTGTTAACGGGATCGTTTATTAACAGGAAATTTTTATAATCACGTTACTAAAAATTGCTAACGACTAATCAGTGCCAATCAGATCTATTTTAGTCGTTGCAAATATAACTATAATGTAATATACATCATTTTAATACGAAAGTTCTGTGTTCAAATTGTAAGTAATCGAATTTTACGCTAGAAGCGCCTGTCTTACATTTACATTGAAAAGACGAAATGAATTCATGTGGTGAAATTATTAAATCCAGCAGATTGGAAGATCAAATGAGAAGTTAACTTGCATTAAACTTAATTGTCGGTCTAAATGTTGAAACTAATCATTTTACTCGAGCATTATTCAAATATATATGCGTCAGACATTTTGGGTATCTTCCCCATAGCTTGTTTTAATACTTCTCACTAATGATTCGTCGGCTCGTATTTCCACATTGAACTTATTACTCTCTTGGCTGATGACATTTACGCGATCGCGTATAAAAGCCGCGTCGCGTCGTGTTCGTTTATAAATGTCTCTCGCAAAAGGTTCTACAGTGCGAAAAGTTCATCGAATCCCGAGCCAAGCTAGCCGAAGCGGCCCGATTATATAATTTATATTTAATTAAAAGAGTTCTAACACGTGCAACGCGGATTCCTTCCCTTTTCTGTCCGCGTGCACGCGTTTCTGTTTCCCTTGCAACTTTTCCTGTATCCACGGGGACAGAACATCCGCAAGTTGGTGAAAATAATTCGCATAATAATCCAAACACCATAGCTGGGTAGTTTTAGCCCGCGAGGAGGGAAACTAAAGGACTCGCTGGTACCCGTTGGTCGAGAAATTTAATTAAAACGTGAATGCTCGACGGAGATTCTAGTTCTCTGCCGATCTAAAAATCGACGAACGGTTTCCACGAGCCACCTTGAAACTACCACGATCAATTTTTTTCTCCCATCTCCCCTTTTCCCACTTCTTTTCTTTTCTCTCTTCCGCCCCCTCCCCCCTCCCCGCTTTTCTTTTTGTTTCACTTCCATTCTTTTTTATCCTTCGTTAGCACAACGAGTCTCCATAGGAACACGCACGGGAAAAAGTAAGCTGTCGAATATTTGGGGCGTAAAATTAACGGATTTTAAAATAGTTGAACGTTTACGGCCGGTTAGCCGCGACGGCGCATTATACATACGTTGTTGGTTATATTCGAATCGACTTATCGATTCGAACTCTGCTCCGACAGCCGTTTCCTCGTACGAGCCATTCATGTAAGCACGGTGTTATGCTTGTATCGTAATCAGGGTCGAGAACCTACCCGCCCACGCAAAATTGTTTTCCTACAAGCTAGTTCGGAGATAAAACTCGCTTTATTGTCATTTTCTTTTTTTTCTTCCCCCCGCTGTTTCGATGCCCCCCGCTTCTTTCTCTACGTTTCTCCGTAGTCGCTTTACGCCATGAACGCATAGCTGCACGCGTTTTATCGTTATTTCTACAACGAAAAATCGTCCAACAATCTACGAGACGCGTGATTCGCGAGGCCTCTACTTTTAATCGATTGTTTGACGATTGTCGTGCAGTAACCAGGGAGAGATCCTCTCTCCGGTGTCCTTTGAAGTTTCGAAAAAAAAAAAAAATGGGTATACAGGCTTTTCGTTCGTTTTTAATAAAATTGCTCCGTTCGAGTTTTTCCTGGAAAATCTCCCATTCGGCACGCACTGTTTACTCTTAAAAAGACACACTACCTCATACGCGTACTTGTAAAATCTCAATCACCCCTCTATAGTTGCGTACCTACGGTGATATTAATAAAAAAAATATTCGTTCTCTCGAAATTAATAAATCAGTCGTTATACAGCGCGTAGATCGCGATCTTTCCGACCTAATGAAACTTTTCAAAAAGACGTGCTTACAGAACTGAAATCGCCCTTCAAAAATGTCACTCTTTCCACGGTGGTGTTCATAAAAACGACATTCATTTCCTGAAAATTAATAAATCAGTTGTTATCTATCATGTAGATCGCCACATAAATTGTAGCAAACGTACCATTATCATAGATTACGTGAAAGAGATTTTTGCCTCTACTACTGGCACGTTCCGTTAAAACGATCGTGTGCAAAGTTTAAGATATCCCGTAAAGGGACGCGAGGCACGAGAGATCGTGATCTCCAAAAAAAAAAAAAAAAAAAATCTCTTCAAGAGCACCGATCGCCTTGGATTTGCTTATCCCTCTAAACGAACGAATCGTCACTTTAATTTTGGCGTCACACCACGACATAAATTCGATGATAGAGAAATTGTCGGGAAGAGGCGAGAAGGGTGGTATCAGTCGCGGCGTTTCGTACAAGAAATATCGAATCACCGATCAGTCGATGAGCGAGCGGGAGAGAGAGAGAGAGAGAGAGAGAGAGAGAGAGAGAGAGAGAGCAACGCGTCGATATTATCCAGCTGATGGATCGAAATTATATTATAATCCCCGAGCCGTGTGATGGATATTCTGATTGGATCGGTAAATCGCTTTACTAATAGTCCGCAGTTTTCAAAGTGGATCGCGACCCAACCGACTTCCATCGTCCAACTTTTTCGTTCCACGCGTTACATTGGAATCCGTTGAGATTCTTTTCGCAAAATATCGAATCGCGCTTAATTAACAGATGTTTGAACCGCGGTTAACGTAGTCTGTATTGAAAACGGTCTTGCCATCCAACAAAAAGTTGGGAATGATTTCTTTCTTGCCCGATGCTGTAGGTATGTATTATGCAATTATATGAAAACTTCATGAGAGTTTTCTAGGGGCGAAATGGTAACAGAGTGTCGTTTTAAAGTACAAACTTTTTTACCCAATTATCTCTTGTCAATCTTCGTGTAAAGGGACGTGACGTGAAACGTTACTCGATCATTGGCATCCCACCGAGAGATATACGGAGAACTTTATTTAACTTATTGCCAAGTCGAGTTATCCAATTACTCAATACCGATCGACTTCCGGTGTCCTTCGAATAATTATACACGTTTCAACGTAACATTACGTTCATTAGCATGCTAGAACAATTTAAAACAAAATAGTCACAGCTATAAAAATCAAAGTTTCTCGGAAGCCGTAAGCGAAAACGCAGTAGAACCAGGAAGATCCGCAACTCGATCAATTTCTGATATTTATTCTCTGGCCAGCTGGAGAAGCGGCATAAAAGTGGCTCGATTTACCCCATTAGCAGGCCGCTCTCCCCGTGAAACTTTCTGCGGGCGTGTTCATTAACAAACGACCGACGACGAGCCTCCTTCGGAATGCCCTCGAACACGAAACCGTTCTCATCGCACATTAAATGAATAATTTCGATTCACGACCGGAGAATTTTCTCCTTTTTATCCGACAAAGTGACTCTTCGGGCGATAATTCGGTGAACGAATTGTTCGAGTGGCAATGGCCATGAAAGTGATCCATGTTTTCGAAAAAAAAAAGAAAAAAAGGGGGTAAGGGATAAAAGGGAAGATAAAAATAGAAGAATGTTAGGAAAAAGGAAGAAGAGGGGGAAAAAATGATTGTTCGTCTCGAGAGTTTCCGAGCATTTTCGCAAACGAGCGTGCGCGGTCTTTCTCCGCTTATAACGAGCGGCGAGCAGCATCGCTGGTTATTTGCTCGGTTAAAACACAGCCCATTTCGCCGTTTCTACTTAGACCCGGAAGAGGTCCGAGGCGCGCGGTGATTTATATCGTGAGCGCCATATTGAGCCGCTGCCAGTGGCACGCGACCAAAGAAATTTCTGTAAATTGTTTTCGCTCCGGCTGACCAACATGCGCGACCGCTTCCTCGCGTCCAACGTCCTTGCATATCTTCGCCTTTTTCGACACGCGGAAATTCTACCCTGTCTAGCGGAACTTTCTTTGAATCTGCCTTCAATCGTATTAAGGCTATAAAGTAAATATCATGCGTATTACATTATCTCATAATCAGTATCACATCGAGAATCTACTACTAGCCACTAAAATATCTGCGAACATTTACGAATATTTACCAATGTTTGTTCATCGCCTGCTTCAACGAAAGCGCGAAGTTTATACAAATAGAAAACAATTGCGAACAATTGCGAACAATTACGAGTATTTACGAGCAATTTGAATGTCGCGTCGATACATCAAAGGGAATTCTCTGTTTGTTCGATACAGATGAACGATTGTGTACTACTTTCTATAAATCGATGATAAATATTCGCGACCTGATCGTGACCAATTCTGGTCAATGTGGAGGTAGCGTAATAGCATAAATTAGAGATGTGTATATTTGATTTTACTTATTACAATGCAAGCTCGTGTCGACTCGAATCCTGCATTCATCGAAACGAAATGTTAGTGCTCACCCGACTCGATGAACTTCCGCTGTGATTGAATTCGCTTATCCGAAGGCAGACTTTTATCATATCGATAAGTGCGATATATCATCGAAAATTGATACCAGCTCTGTGTTTAGATAGAGCACGTTATATGCATATGTTTGTAAATAAAGTAATCGCAACGGAAAAATGTGCTCCACGATTTAATTAGGATCGATTTATTTGAGTTAACTAAGATAGAATAATATAGAATGCAACAGAAAAAGTAGATGGCGAACAGCATGCGTGAACGGCTTATTCTCCATCTGCTTCAAATTTAAATTGACTTTTATAAACGTATCTATTTTATGCATATAAACATATTTATTTGCCCTGGTTGGTAAAAATGAATTGAACGAATCGACAAGCGAATATTGCCAAATTATTTCCCTCGTATTCTAGCGACGAAACGTCAGGGAAATACTAGCGAATTTTCGTTATATGGAAATGCTGGCGCGACCGAGAGAAGTCACGGACGCGGGGAAAAAAGCCGATCGACGGGGAATAAGGTTCGATGGAAGATTACATTCCACGTGTGAAATTGCGGAGATCCAGCGATGACGCGTGACAGCGAGTTCTCGCGACATTCGTCGTGATCGTGGAGGTAATAGTTCGAGCAGCGTTTATCGAAGTTCGTCGCTATTTCGGATTGACAAACCGCGTGTTTTGAGTTTGCTTTCTACGCACGGGTTTATTCTGTTCGCGACGAGATTTAAAGGAATACGGAAAGCGTGAAACGATACTTACACGAGAAAGTATCGATAAATGTGGTTTCTTTCTCAGGTAGCCAATTGGAGGCGAGCCAGGTAACTTTATCCAGTTCCTTCATCTGTGTAATTACGTATATCAAATTACGTAAGACGCGTCCTCCACGAGGTGCCGATCAGAAGAGCGTAGTAATCGAGATTTACATCATCCTGGCTTTTTCTTTTGAACTGCTAGAAAGAATTCTTGTGGTATTTTATCGATATAATTATATTATCGTCGAAGGCAGACATTTTTTATGCGAATTAGTATGACCAACTTGAAGTTGTTCAATTTTTTAATTACTTTAATTACTGGATGTATATGCTTGAGTTTCCTGGACAAGAGCACAGCGTAGCACTGTTCGTAACAAGCTGGCCGTTCTATTTTGTTCTGAAGTACAACTGACGATAAAAAACAAAGTGTTTCTTAGAAAATACGCCTTGTGAGTGTACAGAAATGGTATAGCTTGTTTGAAACTCTTGATCACGTAAATTTTTCTTATTAATTATTTCCCATTATACGAAACGTTTAATTATCTTCTGTCGGTAGATCAAGAAACAATTTCTTATTCTATATTTCATTTGTAAGGAATTCTCAAATTGACACCATTATTACCACACTGTTGTCACATTGGACATGTGTTAAAGTTAGAAGAATTAAAGTATGAAGCTTGCATCGCGGAAATTAAAATGAACGACATATGGAACAATACATGCTACAAGAAGAACAATTCTCGTCCGTACATATTACAAGAAATCACAGAAAGTCTGAAAAATTCCATTGGACCCAATCTATACAATTTCTATGAAAAGCTAAAAATTGGTCGTTTTAGCACACCGAGAATATAGCGAATTTATCAAAGTTTCGTGAAAAATGAATTTTTATCGCTCTGGTAGTTCAAATTAAATCATCGCAAGCACAGAACTCTCCGCTGAAAGCGAATAATCGAGAACAGGAATGGTAGGACCTGCGGTGGTTCGTCTTAACCGCGGCCCGGCAGTTTCCATGGTGAACAATATCGTAAATACCCCATTAAGTCGTCCTCCGCGCTCTCACAGAATTCATTTGTTTTATGTTCGTTGATGCTTTCGCGGCGGAGATTACAGCGTCGTTTACCGATAACGGTGACTATTCGTTCGATTGGATGCGGATACGCGGATGGTTCTACGAAGAAGAAGAAGAAGAAGAAGAAGAAGAAGGAACGTCTGACGTGGCGGAAAGACACGGGTTAAAGTTTTAATGGCGGAAGATGCCAATGACCGAAAGAGAGCGTCGGTTTATGGGAAGGAAAAAGAGCTTTACAAGCTCTGCATAACCGAAACCGTGAGACCGAGCTCCCTCCTCGGCGCTCTTTATTCGTCAAGTGGCGTTTATCTGAGCACTTGCCGAGGCTACTTTCCTCCTGTTTACGGCGCGAGCATTTTTGTAGAAATTGTTATAGCGACGTGGAATGCACTTATAGATTACGAATGCACGTGCGCTTATGGTCGTGGACGTAAACCTCGGATAACAAATTTCCAGCTGAAGTATTTTCAATAACACGCTGTGTACTTTGTGTTACAGGTGCTCTGTCTTCAGGTGAGTTTTCCATTCCGATTCTACTTTTCAAGAGTACGCGGTTATGACCGCTTACCACGACGTGAGTACAAATTTCTTCAACGTTCACTGTACTGCATCGATTTGATATTCTTTACCAGTAACGTATGTATATAATAATGGCAAACAAAGGAAAATTACTAATTTATGCCCATATAAGCATTAGTAATTTTTCAATTAGAAATTTTTTACTTTGTTGATAATAGTCGTTTCCTCCAGGATTATATATTATATCTATTCATTGCCTCTTGTCGGTTATATAAAATTAGACAAGCTTCGATCTAACAAACTCCGAAATCCATGTAATGCAATAATAATAGCCTTAAAAATACAATACGACGCGACAGAAAGATCGTTTCGATGATCGTACTGATAATTGCGTGTCGGTAGTTTCCAATCTTTTCGGAAGATAATACGGTCGAATGTAAAGGCGAGATATCTTAATTACGAAACAACAGGCAAGAGAAATTCTCTGCGAACCAGAGGAGGTAAAATTCGTTTGACCCGCGACGGCATTAATTTCGCGGAAATATAAAGTCAGCCGTGCCGGTTGGTCTTTTTGTTCCATTTCCGGCGTCGTCTGGCCACGCACCACGTACGACGTCGCAGAGATAAGAAGTTAGTTGGTGAAATAATTCAAAGTTAATAGGAATGTAAACGCGACAACTTTCGGTTGTAAATATACGAGTTCGTGCCGGAAATCATCGGGAAATTATGAAGCAGAACGCCAGGTTTTCCAGCGTTCTCCAGAAGCCAAAACGACGGAAGTTGGAGGGTTGTTTCGCGAGCTCGATGGTAATTGTCCTAATTGGAAAAACCGCGAACAACGTTTGGACAGGGGCCGGAGTGGAGGAAGAGACTCTCGGTCAGACGAAAATGCTGACGCCAGGAGGCTTCATTTTGCCTGTTTGCCAAAGAGCGGTCTGAGTCGGAGAGAGTTGCAGAGATGCCTCGACCGAGAGGAGAGAATACAGGAATTTCCGGAACTCTAGATAATATCTAGGCTCGCGAAGGGTTAGTTACTGTCCTCTTGCGATTGGGAAGGCTCCAACGGTTTCCAGTTATCTCGAACGACGGTGATCTTGATCTTAAGTGAATTTCGTAATCATCCGCAATCGCGTTCGCCAGGGTTAATGGAAAAATCTCTAGCCAGTTTTCGATAACGAGTCGTTTTACCCATTAATATGTTGATCGCCGTACCTGTTACACGTGGTTGATAATTTCCTTGGGTACATAAGCCGTTCAGAAGTCGCATTGATCAACTCTGTTAATTGGAGAGAGTAGGGGCAAGTGAAAATTAAATTTACCTTGGAATTTACTACCATTATGTGCCACCTTCTTCTTGTCCTACTTGAAAGAACGAACCTGGATGAATTAGCGACAGCGAAGAAAATTGTTTAATTCGAGCAAAGGTGAGAGCCATTGAAAGTCTTTTACGATATATGTGGACACGAAATATGCCGTAAAACTGCGAAAAATGTTGTAATAATTGTACCTTGTTCTGTATAAAAGTTAAAACGTACGTTAATATATATATTTTTGTATAACGTTAAGTTCTTTTACTTCTTACAATTCTTCGTTACAACGTGCAAGGTTTTCTATGCATTTAAATTATAACATTATACACATATATCTTCTTTCAGTATTTTCTATCAAGAGAAAATCCGATAAATGGAAAAAGGACGTGCGGAATTGATTTTTTTATTATTGCGCCATTTTTTTATTCAAATTAAAATTTAAATATATTTTATCGTCGTTTCATTCTTCACTAACAATAAATTTTACGCAACGCTGTATTGAAACGTATTCGATTGATATTTTGATTTTATTAACGAAATAAAACTTTGAAACTGAATATCTCAAAACGTAATTTTGCCATAAACGTCCTTATTTCTTAAAACCCTTCAAATGTAAGTCTCGCGTAAATCCTAGTTATATATCTATTCTAATTTATAAAACTTTCCAAAATATCTGATACATATAACAAGTACTCGATTGTAATCGACACAGTAGCTGCGTGAATTCCAAAGATTCGCTCAACAATTTTTTCTCAATGTTTCTTCGCCTGGATTTTATATATAATTTTATGTAATTTAAAGAAATTGAAATATTTCTAACACCTAAATGCGATAAACCATTGCCTGCCTTTATGATCGATCTGCTTGATATGACGTAAAAACGAAAGAAAAATATACTGTATAAATTTCGCCCCGCATTTTTATTTTGGTCCCAGAGAAGCGAATTATAGAACTTCAACTTCTCGAATTCTAGCAGTCGGATAAATATCCGAAGCGAGCCTGCAACCTGCTATATCACAGAATTGGTATATCGCCGCTTTTAGAAAACGGAATAGAAATCGAGGTACAATTGCGGGATCGGTATTCCTAGTGTTAAAGATAGCTCGTTGCTGGCGATCACGAACGTGAATTTCAGCCCCTATCGCTTCGTCGAGAGAAAAGAAACCGATACTGGCAAAAGCGGTAGAGAAACAATAAGAGAAAAAGAAAAGACAGAAAGGCTCGTCGATGGCGAAGGTTCGTGCGGTCAACGATGGATCGCCGTGAACGTCGAAGCCAACGAAGCGTCAAAGCCCGAGAGAACGGGTCGGATTCTCTCGCGCGCGTCCGGCAAAGAAAGGTGCATCGAGAATGCGACCGGCCTGTCTGTATTAGGATTCGAAAAGAGGGATTCTCTTAAAAGAGGAGAGTCCGCGATAAATCTGACCGAGAAGAGGCTCGATCGCTTCACGCATGACCGCCGCTTACGCCCGATCCTTCTCGCCCTTTCACCAGCCATTGGTCATTGCCACATTGTTTATTCTTGTTCCTCGTTTTCTCGGTCATTCGCGGTTAAGCGGGATGGATTTCGGCCAGACGATTCTCGTGGTTTTCCTGACGCGTAAGTTCCGAGGTATATATACCCCGCTACGACTTGGTTTGCTGTGCGAAACCTGCGCAGGGCTATTTACATATTTTGCGACAGACTTTCCAAGCTTCTGTGATATGTTATTCCGTTCATTTGATAGTCTCAAGGAGATTGATATTTTATGAATGTAATGCATATGAAGGGCAATATAGACCACGCGAAAATAAGGAAAGTAGGAGCGATTATTTTACTGCTTGCAAATTTGAGAAAACAAAGAACCAAGTAAGTGGTTATGAGTATGAAGCGAGTTCGCGTGAGTATGGAATATCGATCTACGTAGTTTAGCGTTTCTGATTCTTTTGTAATCTACCTTTTTCATTTCTCCAATGTTTTACGATTCCTTTTACAGTCGGCCATTTGCCTTTTATTATGCCTTTGTCTCTTAAGAGGTCATTTTTCATAAGCTCGATGATTCGATAAAATCGGAAAACAATATAATTCACTTGAAATTAACAAAATTCTATGCGATCGTTTGCCCAGCATCGAATTGAAAAAAAAACAGAAGCAAATAGGACATGTTAAATTTGAGGATTCCTACCTAAACTCCTAAAAACAGGAAATGAAACGAATAATACATAAATAGATATTATAGGTAACTGTTTGACATTCTCTTCGTCAATGCAATTAATCAGATTGGTAATTCGACAACAATTAGAACGTTTTATGATTAAAGAATCGAGATGTTGAATTACCTGTGCGTCTTGTAACAGTCTCGAGGTATACGACGTCCTAATTAAAGTTAATAAAGATACATCGGTCGGCTTTTTATTGATAGCTCGGTCCGTATAAATACGGCGTGGGTACAAGGGTTAAGATTATTGAGTTATCAAATTACGTTCGTTGCACGGCAAAAATTACACCAGCAGAGGTCCTGTGTACCGCTTAAGAGTAACGAAACTTATTCGACGTTTCCATTATTAGCCATTCGCGTTGCAGCACCGTATCATTAGAGGTCTTGCTCTTTAATATCGTTCCCGATACCTCTGCCGGTACCATTCTCCTTTCCCCCGTTGTTTCTCAGACGCGCATATCCACAGCACACGTTTCCACGAAACGACAGGGTCGAATGCAAATTCGGCAGTTTCTCTTCTCAAGGCTTGGCCCCAAAAAAAAAACAAGCCCCTCGGTGCCTGTTAATTTTCGCAAAAAGTCCTTCACCGCTTCGGGACACCTTTGGCCATTCTCTATCGATCGAAATTGCAGTAAGAAGTAAGAACATCTAGTCATCGATGTTTTCTTAGGATTTCAAAATCGTCAAGTTGTGATCCATTTTGTTCTTAGACAGGTTATGGTATATTGAAGTTTGAGGATTTAATACGTTAAATTAGTCTCTATCTATCGAAACAGTGAATTTTCTCGCTATTTAGATATTATGAAACTGTAATTTTTTAGTCTTAAAGGCGTATGTAATCAGAGATCTCGATGTATAAAATTCTCTGATCCTCTGTCAATGGAAGAAGTAAATTGTCTCGACATTCAAACATAGCGAAGTTGTATTTCCTTGGCAAGGTATTGTGACATTTAAATCGTAGCGATTAGTACACAAAATTCGTCTACACTTTATCGGTCAAAATTGCAGTAAGGAATTATAAACATGTAATCGATGATTTATAATTCTTATAATTTCAAAGTCACGAGATTGTAAATTTAGTCTTTTTAAGGTCGTCATAATAAATATTTACGATTAAGAAATTCGTCCATCTTCTTTCGATTGAAATTGCAGAGAATATTAGATCAAATTATGAATATTTAATTAAGCTTAAGAAGCTGGCGCTTCTTTTAGGACTTCGAAATTATAAGCCTGATACGTTCTTGTTCCTAAAGTCCTTCAGATACTTATATTATACATTAATACATAAAATTGATATAAATCTGCGCAGGCGATTTCTTTAAAAGCATGAAACGAACGAGGGGGTTGGTTTCTTGTCTAGTACGAATTTATCGCCCAGAGAAAATTCACGCAAATATTCAGGAGCAGTTCATCAAACACGCGATAGCTTTTACATTCGAGGATTCTGCGAGTGTTCCAACATCCCCGCTTACCCTAAATTCGATTTAATTTATTCCCTCGCACGCGACCGTAGCGCTAAATAAATTATCCTAGGGCGTACGAGTCGAACACCGGAAAACGTGTCTAACGCTACTTATTATTTATTAATCGATCGTCTCCAAAGTACAGCTGTTTCGTCCAAAAATTTATACTCATACGCCACAAATTGTATTCAAGCTCTTTTTATTTCCTCTCGAACATCCTTTCTAATTTATTTCTCTACCGTTCGTATTTGCGGGGGAAAAATTGGGAACGTAAATCGAAGCACACCTCTGTAAATACGATAAATCCTCGAAAGCACGTGAAATCCTGGCAAGAACATAGCCGCCTAAAAAAAGAAAGAAAGAAATTCACTAACCACTAGGAAGGAAAACAACAGACCGAAATTTATTCCCCTTTACGTGCACGCGGTAGCTTTAATCTAATCAGACGCGGTCTATTGGCGTCGATCACGTGGATCCGATCGATATAAGCATCCTTCTAGCCATAACCAAGCACGGTCCACGATTTCAATCTAGTCTGCTGCGATATCCGTTGAAAAAAGAGGCAAATCGAGCATAGCGTCGAAGGGACGAGGAAAATAGGAGAGGAGGCGATATAAGTGGATGAAACGAAGGCAAAGTCGATGGATCTGCTGGGAAGATAGCGAGGCAAAGGCTAAAGCACAAGGATATAGACGAAGGACAACAAGTAGAGAGAAATCGGACCGATATTCCGAAAAGATGACAGAAGACGAAGTTGAAGGAAGTGGCTGAGATTGGAGATTTGCAACGATGGATTCGATATGACGGAGATCAAAATTTTGACTGTTCTCTTTATTTACGATTCAGTTTCACCGAAGCTTTCTCCTTGATCTTCTTTGTTCCATTTTCCCTGCAGCGTAATCTTTCATTCTCTTTTGAAGAGTTCTTTGCTAGAGTAGTAGCGAAATCTTACTTTCGTCCTTTTCATCGAGCTTCATATGTTACATAACGTGGTAGAATGAACTTACCAACTACATAGAACTACACAGTTTCGAAAAAATTCGTAGAATACCTTGCACCAAGAATAGCTGAGACACTTGGTTTCTTAATTCGTTGGTATGGAATCTTTTTCTTTTAACAGTTAAAAGGCAAGTTTAAACATAGGAAACCTGAAAATTCCGGGATAAATATATAAATATCTTCTTCAATCAAACGTATTGAACTTTGTCCTTTAACATTTTCAAGTCAACCGTTTCTAAATCTGACAAGACAATCTCCATCCGGTATTTGGAAAAAGTGGCGTGAAAATTGCTGGAATTTGAGAAGAAACTACAACGGTCTTATTCCAAGAATTTTTCAATTTCGGAATTGATAATTCTTATAGATCTGGAACAATGGGACTAATCGTTCATTGAGAAACTAGATCGAATCATGTAAAATTACTTGTTATCATTCGTACCTTGTTTCTTATCTCGTTCTTTATATCTTCAAAATAATCATTAAACTAATCTTCAATTGTATTTTCGATATAAAAGGACACTTATACTCCCGTAGGTCGCACGAAGACTACGAATGATCGTATTTATATAAAAGATAAGATTTACCAGTTTATCGACGGTTCGTTTTGATCTAATTTTCCTTCTCGCGTGTATTTCAATAAGATCAAAAGACGGATACTACCACAGAGTCAAAAGTTTATTCGGCCGAAACAAAACTTCGTATGAACCGACAATCGCGAATAGGATCCGAAAATCAGGGGAGGAGATCGCCCTTGAAAACCGCGAAATTCAGTGGTGGCGTGAGCCTTGAGAGATTGTTCCGAATCCATTCAGATTGGGTGGTCTGATCGTAAAGCGACGAGACAGAGGTCGAGAACCGATACACTTTTGCTTCACCCTTTTGCTACGATGTTCGTATTCCCCGGCGCGGTAGGAAGGTTGCGAGACAAGCTCCTAAAGATAACTAGATAACTGGTTTTCGGGGTGGCATTCAAACGCCCTCATTTCCAAAAGGTGAGCAGCACGCTTATTCGCCCCTCTTTCTCTCTTCCTATATCCGAACAGATCCAAAGTTTTCTGCGAGACGAGAACCTGGATCGTACTAGAGTCCTTTCTACCTGTTCGTTCGAGTTCTCGTTTTCCCCAGTGCAGTTGGTCGAGGGAACGTGTACAAGGTTGCCCATTATCGTTTCTCACTTTAGTCGCAATTTTCCGTTTTATCGTTCCGGGGCGAACAGGCGATCGTGGATGGCGAACTTCCGTTGGAAAATGTCGCGCAGGAATGCCGGGTCCGAGTTGGCAACCCTCTTCCGGAAGTCGATCTCGTGGCACGTAGCTATCTTGGAAAAGTAATGCTCGCGTGGAACATAGATGACCAGTCGCTCGTTTGCCTGTTATATAGTGGAAGGGAACAGTTAGAACGTACGACGGTGCTATGGCAAAGTAAATTATGCTCGCGTCTAAAAAATGTTATCGGCTTGTCCTATCTCTGTTTCTCATGTGGAAAATTAAAATCCTGTCTATTATTTCATTTAATAGAACTTTCGCAACTACTCTTCTTTAATTTTCTGCAAGAAATTTCAACGTTTCGTGAAATCAAAATAAATTTTCAATTAATTGGACCAGAAATTGTAACACAGATTCTAACGCTTGTTCGTCGAAAGCTTTTACAAGTTTGAATAAAACTATTACAATCTAACTAAACTGTATCTAGATGTAGTTGTTTGCTAATGTTCGACACGATGGAAACATCCTAGAAATTGTTCCATCTAAGAAGCTACGAACTTGTATTATAATATGAAACTATCGTTTTTTTTTTTTTTTTTTTAGATCTAGTTACAATATGATATAACAAAAGGAACATTAACATTAATAATGCACTAATAATTGGAGATATTATTAATTAATATTCCCTCTATTATATAGAAGGGAATATCGTACATTTGATCATTTCCTAGTGTTTGATGTAGTATGGTAGATAGTACACTAGTATTGTGCACAGAGACAGACTTTTCGATAATTATATTACAGTAGTAGAGATCGTGGGACAATCACAGGTCTTATTCCCGTTACTAATTACCAAAGTGGCCTGCAGCGGAATCGAAGGGACAGATGGCGAAGGATAAATCAAGATCGCTATCTGTCTAATCAAGGCCAGTGCTTAGCCTGGTTTCCCTTTCGGGATTATTTGATAATCCCGATTACTGATTACGTTGTCCCACGAGAATACGCTACCAGATACGTTCCGTTGTCATTTATGGTATTTCCGCTACAACTTACGTATCACTTCTGGCGGCAAATAATTGCCAACCATTCTATATACGTGGAATACAGAATTAATTAAATTCGATTCGTGTAAAATTATTTCCTGCCACAATCCAAATTATTTGATCGCTTTCTTCAGAATAACTTGGGGATGATTTTACAACAGTTTTATAATAATTATTTACAACCTATTACACCTATATGCGATTTTTAGTTTGAACCTTAAAGAAGTAAGAGAGGTTTGTCCGAGTTTTTCTCGTGCCACACTATCAAAAGATTAATACACCTGCCTGGTACTCTTGCAAACATAGCATAAATAAAATTCCTGCGTTACTTGCAAAATTTTGGCAACAAAGAACATAATCAACGACATTTCATCACATTTTGAACGACTCTTTCGCATAAAATACTACAACGTTGCACGCGAGAAAACTCGTCAGCAGAGACAGGCGGGTACGCATTTCCGGCATTGTTGGATTTTTTCGCGCGATACTCGAAACGACAGAAACTACCGCGTTGATCGATTAACATACGGAACGCGGGAACGCATAGAATTGAACGGACGGAAAATCCGGCCGATTACAGGTCGATGAAAATTGCATACTCTTTTTCCAGAGGCTTCGCCTGCCGTTATTTTCATTTCCATCGATTTGCACCTGGCACGTGTCACGATGCGGGGGCATTCGCGCAACTTTCGGATGTATAATCGCGAAGGACGCTCGAACGAGTCGTTCTCGGTTCGTCGGCACACGAACGTTTTCGATTACACTCGATCTCGTTTTTGTTCCCTGCCTGTCACGAGATCGCTCGTGTTTTATTTTCCACCCGTATGCTATATCTATAGCGTATACCGTATACTACACATATATATATATATGTATATGTATATGTACGTATCGATGTTGACGTTGAGTCGACTGATTTTAAAAAAAAGTGCAACCATCCTTTTAGAAATCTCCACGCTGTACGCGCCAATAGCGAAACAAAAAACTAAAAAATAAAAAAAACATTGAACAGCTAAACCAAAAATTCGATTACCGATCGTTTGAATCTCGCTTCGACTCGGTGCCGGCTAAGTTAAGTTATCGATAATACAGTTGAGTCAAAAACGAGATTGATCATGCGTATCTTTTAAAAATTTCGTCATTTTAATTCCACGACAGAATACACGTATAATTAATATCTAACTTATCGGAAACTGAACGATTAATCTTGATAGAATCGATCAATTTGTCTTTCGTGTAACTTAATTATTCGTGAGTCGTTGGTGTATACGGTTGTATCGAGTGAAATCGGTCGCAAGTTTATGAGATGTATGACGATTGATAAACGATAATAATATTCAACAATGTTTAACAGAACCCTCGTTTCTGGATGCCTAGTACATTTCACCTACCATTTACATCTTAACTTTCCTGTAGGGGAACTACAATAGCATTCCTACGGTATCTTCCGTCTCACGTTCTCCGTTCGACGTATCGACCTCGAAAACCTAAAGTCTGATACGAACGAACGCGATGTCTGCGAATTTCCACATCTTTTCCGTAGCGGATCTGTTTCGTCAGTATCGAACATTGCTTTTGCAGAAAAATGATCCATATTAAATAAATTATCAGTTTCATTATCGCACATTGCACTTTTGAAACTACTTTAATCATATTATAATGTACCTACGTACAATGGCTATAAAAAGTATTTGCGTATACCTTTATCTCCTAATGAAGCACTGTTTCACGAAATTCTACACTTCAGTTTCCTGGTATGAAATTTTTGTAACCGTATGAAAATATGTCTAACTGAATTACATGAAATTTAACTTGCACCTAATTAATTTTTAGGTAAATGTTATAATAGATACAATGCTATGCAAATACTTCTTTTGGCCACTATTGTAGCTACGGTACTCGTAAAAAATAAGTAATTGTGTAATTAAAACACGTGTTGTTAGAAACAAACAAATATCCAATTGGCTTTGAGCGATCATGCGTTTAAATTAAATCCCATAAAATCGAAACTCGTCCTCCTTACGCGACAGCCGTGCATGATTGAATTTTTGTAAAGATCTTGATCTCCTAGTTTCGGTGTTGGTGACGTCAACAGTAATCGACGCTTGGCCATCGCGCGATTCTTATAAAATCCGATTGTGATATTCCGTCGCACGTACAACGTACTCCATCAAGCCGCGTTGTCAGCGCAGCTTAGCCTCGAAAGGAATCCCTTGGCCTTTGTCGAGGCAAAAAAGGGCCGCGAATCGCAGCCAGGAAATCGAACCCGTGCGAATTCAATCGCGAGAAGGGGTAAGGGCGAATCGAGCAAATCGAGAAGCAGCTTTTCATGCGTCCTCCAAACTAGACGCCTGCCGACAGGCCGTCCCGTAGAGGAAATTCGAGTAGCGTACTACGGCCTTCCGCTGCTGCAGGTGCAACAATATGCCCGTATACGCGTATACGCGTATACGCGTACACGGGAAACCAGCGAATCGACGCCAGCTAGGGAATGAAATTGAGACGGAAGAAATTGAACTTTACTCGTGTCTTCTTCGCCATAAACTTTTTTATTCGGAGATTCAATTTGAAAATTAATTTCGAGACTTTTTCTCGTACGCGAAAGCTGAGTTTTCATAGGATTGTGTAGTAGAAATCCAACTATATATCGTTGAACATTTTCTGCGCTTCGAGTAATAATCGAAAGTGTGAATTTCTTAATAGTTTAAAACTATCGTCGAGTTGGAAAAACTGGATGCTGGCTCATCTAACAAGATTTCCCTGACGTGTTTCTTGAATGTTTCTTCGCTAGTACCTCTCGCTTCCTCTTGTTGCCCGTGTCGATCCTAGTCTAGGGATCGAGTTCGACGTTCAAAGGTCTCCACGGCGGCTGGCAATGTTTTAAGACGAACTCGACGTAATCGAGCGGCTCGGAGGAAGGGGGCGGGCGAGACGACGACGTCGCGCTTTCGCTCGATTGCTCGAAAATCGACGCTCCCTTCTATGCCACCGTGAACTCCGATGAAGTTTCCGCCGACGGGGTAATCGATCGACGCCAATTTTCCCGACGATTCGATATTCCGTTCGATCGGAGGAACGCCATGCCGTGCCGCACCGCGAGCATTTCGTTGATTAAAGACGGAAACGCAATGGCACACAGGGACTACGATATCGAATCTTCGTATCGAGGTTTCGCGTCCCGTCTATTTGTTCTTTATTCAAACAATCGCCAAGTTTACACCTCGGAAATTGTCGGTATTCTACGACAAACGATCGAACCTCTCGCGACCGAATTATTAAAGATCGTCCAAATGAGATATTTGCAAATGTTTTAGACGGTGTTATAACTTTCCTAAAATTACGACAAAGACGAAATATTCGATATCTTTAAGGGTTTGAATATTTGGTCCGTTTTGGACATATAGTACCTGTATAAAATATTGACACACTATCGTATTTATTATAACATTGGTTAATCGAGCACAAGTATATTAAACTTCGTATCGTTTAATAGTAGTTTTATATTATTTCGTTGCGAACAACGTATGTAGAAATGTATATTGTACAAGGCATAACGAATTCTCGTTGACAAACAAATAATCGAGCCAACGAACTTTATGGAAACTAGGAACAAGCCTCGGTTAAAAATACCATCGATGCAGCATGAACAACAAAAGCGACTATTTAAGAACGTTAATGTTAACGACGACCTGGGGGATCTACCTACATGCACAGAAAAGGAGAAAAAAAGGGTCAAACGACGGAAAGGAAGAGTAAAGAGCAATGGGAAGGGGTCTGTAGTGAAAGAAAAAATCGGGTCAGCCGAGAGCTTTTTACGAGAGAACGATCTATCGCGGGGACACACGTTTCCATCGCGCACAACAAATGTCATAGCAACGATGCTCGCGGTTTTTACGAGGAGCCGGCCATTGTTTCGCTGGATTTACACGAAATCGATAAAAATATGGAACATCTAGCATTCGAGCCGAGTAGAACCGCACCGGCAATCGGGAGCATTGCCGTCCTATTCTAGTTTCTTGGATGATGCACGCGGTCCCACGGTTATTCTCTCTCGTCTATAGGCTTATCAATGTTGGTCCGCCTGCACATAGGCGTCATGATTATTCGCTATGCGTGTAACGAGATCCGACGCCACTATACTCGTTCACTGTTTCGCTCTTAAACACCAGCCCCGCGAATATCGATTGTCTGGTCGATTAGTTTGGTTCTAGTTAATCTAATTAGTTAGTTAGTCTAATTGAGAATACAATCTCGTATTGAATTTCATTAACGGTTATTACGATTCTCTCGATTTTCTTGATTCCTGTTGCTCACCTTTGCCCAGTAGTTAATTTCATAATCAGTCAACTACTGGTGATAATAATGATACAGGAATGTGATTGATCAATAATCATCTGCTTTCATTTAAAATTTCGTACACGGTGAAATGGTACAAAATTGTAGAGAAATGGCGATTATGTATAATTACCGAGGGATTTCATTTCAATAAAATTCATAAACGAAAGTACGTCGCAATTTTTTAAAAGGTACAAATATCTACTACTTTGATATTTTGTATGCAGAATAATTCAATAAAAATATAAGAGTTAGCGAGCATCAAAGTCCTGAAACTAAGAGGATTAAAATAACGAAATAGGGACCAATAAAAACATTCAAAGTGACTCTTGCTCTCATTAGGTATAAAATATCTGTGTATAATAAGAAATATCAGAAGAGAGAGAGAGAGAGAGAGACAGCAAGTACTTAAGATTTTCGTTACATTTATACACTTCCTGCTTTTTTCGAACATCTATGAAACTCGTGAAAAAATTTCTATAGATAGAAATTCTATAGATATATATATATATATCTGTAGGACTATAAAAGTTAAAAGAACGAAGAATGAAATCCATAAATAATGTAATAAAATTCATAAATACAATTGATATTCTACAACAGGTCCAATTAATTAATTACCTATTTGCGAATTTTCAGTAAAGATTATTTAAACGCAACGTGAAAATCGAATTTTTCAAGAGACGATAATTCATTAACAAATCATGTGTAAATAATCAACTGTTACACGCGTATAATCCACTCAAATGGTTGTTCCACTTCATGCTTGCGAAGATTAATCTCTTCGACGGCGACGTGTTAATTAGCATACGAAGTAAATTCACGGGCGGTCGAATAACTCACGGCACGTGATAATTAATCGTTCGGTGCGTGGACGAATTGCTGGCTTGGTCGCGACAAGGGTGTTCCGTGGCCGGGTAATTCTCGTTTAACGCAATAATTTGTCCTGCAATTTTCTTCGGCTTTCGCTGGTATACCTTGAAGAAACGCGACCGGCGTAACACCGGCAGCCAACTAACGATCGCCATAGAAAATAACGCGACTGGCCTAGATCAAACAAGAATCACCGAACACGACTGATATATTACCGCTATAATTTTACGTGCTGTCTATTTACTTTCGCAAAAATATGCATATGCAAAAGAATACTTTCTTTATTCGCTGTACTATTGTACGGTTAGTAATTCCTAGTGGATTCTTTAATATACATTGCAATCTTATGATGTTACTTCATTTTGAGGTGGTAGAACGTGTAGGGTGCCAAAGAAATACTCGGCGTTTTGTTCAACGGTGCGTTGATTAACTCGACTAACGGCTACTCTACAACTGTCGACTCGCGACTCCTGCGGACGACTATTACTACTACTTTCTTCCCTTTTCTCATCTTTCGATATCCCCATTACGCACGTGTTCGTTAGGCGTCCGCGATCCTGGTCACGTACGCCTTGTTCCGAGTATTTGGCGGAAGAACCGTACGGATATCGATGGCCCATTTAGGCCCTATCGGCACTTACGCTTTATCGCGGCCTTGCTTAAGTTTCGTCGGTCTCTTATGAGCAGTGTTTCAGCGATGGTATACCACATGTACCAACGAAACCGTTGCAAAGAGAGTTGTTCTTTGAGGCCCAGCGCTGCTATTTACAATTTCTTAGGTGGAGAAAGAAAATTTTCATCGATAGACAAACAACATAAGTAATCGTTATTATCTCGAAAAGAAAATTATGTGACCGATTCTTTTAATAACAACACTTTAACCGAAAATCCCACGGAAAATTATGCTAAATGACATTTCCACTCTTTACAGGAAAACATCGCCAATCAATTGCGAAATTGTATCTTTATCTGCTTTTACAATTAGGCATGTATTTTTATCATTCTCTAAACATTATGACCTTAGATTTACAATATTATATTAGTTATAGATAATGGTGAATTTTTCACGAAAAACATACTCATCATATACCTTGTCTGTGGTGTCCATTTGCAATTCGGGGATTTCGCTTTAAACAAACAGATACAGCAATTGCTAGTGAAATTTTTAATAGACAAATACATCTAGTAATTTCACTTCGTTCGATAAGCAAACGAACGATGAAATATTCTTGCATAAACAGACACGATAAATAATCGTTTGGAATCGAGATTCCACGGTATAAGAGCGTTATATCAGATCGTCGGTGGTTCTTGGACGTCGTTTCGATTCCATGGAATCGCTCCGGCGTGAAAATTGTTTTTCCCTACGAAGCCCGGAGGAACGCGCGGACAATAGAGGATGGAAAGTTAGGAAGATCATTCTCGTTAGAGTTTGTGGAGCACGGGTAATAGCGGTTTGATTTTGTGGCTGTCACAGGGTATCGTTCGCGAGATACGAAGCGATGTTGAAGACACTATAACTGTAACCGGCATGTTCACTGTACTTTACGTACATAGATATTCGGCAATTCGATGACAAACCATGCATGCCTAATGGCAGTTATCGGCACGATAGTTATTACCGTTTAATTATCTTAATTTATCGACGTACCGGTCTAATTAGTGTTTATACGTTCGCGGGACCGCGTCCAATTTATTGACTCCGCACATTCGATACGCGAGAATTAGGCGTATTTATTTTATCCTGACGAGCAACTGTTCCCGTTCGCAATAGAATTACGTGACCATGAATATTATCAACTTTCGAAATTTCCTCGAATCTCTTGTCCAAGCTAATAAAGGTCAATCAAACTCGTCTAAACGCGCTAGTCTTATTCTGTAAATTAATATTTTGATTTATGCATTGATTAACACAACTAGAGCATCGTTTCGTATAGCGAGGTATTGCTTTTGTTTTCAATTTTGTGGAAATTTTATTATCGTTATTTATGATTTTTAATATCGTCCAATGTGGAAAGACCAAGACTAGTAAACGATTTGAACTTATATATTTGAATTGGTTGTTATATTAATATAATTATGTATTAGAATATATCAAAGTGTAATAACATAGTGATAAACGAATAAAATAAAATTGTTTAAAATGGACATACCTACGTATGTGTAACTTTCTAGTCACGTCGAGTTACTTCTAGTTACATGGTTAGCGAGCTTTGCCTGATTCGCAACGTCATTCATCAACGAAACTCCCACTCCTGCGCAATCCTCGATATATTATTTTTCCGCGTGACAGGCTAAGATAAAGGAATCAAAGGAGAACCGTAGGCGACGATACATCAACGTGTTGGCTTGGAGCGGGAGTGGGAGCGAGCGTGGAAAACTCATGTCTACCGGCATTTACCTGATTGCTCGAATTGGCCGGTATTATTATATCCGCGGTGAATTCGGTATTACCCCGATACAGCGCAGTTCTCGTTCAATCCGCAGCTACGTGGTTAGCGTATACGTGCACACGCGTATCGATATCAGCCGGGAACGGAAACGCGACGGGAATTCCGTATATTCCCGGTCAATTCCTTAAAAATTATATTCAGCCCAATTTGCCGGAATTGCCGTCTTCGTGGACGGTGCAGCAGATGGTGCTACGTGTGTATCCGTGTATCGTTGAGATTCCAGTCATCCCGATCTTCCTCGTTGCCTCGAATGAATTCGATCGATAACAAAATGATCTGATCGGCGTATCCAATCGCATCTTGATCCAGGTTTTTCTTCTTCACGAACGAATAAACGACGTCGTATTAATTTATCCTTTCCAACGAGGTCGAATATTTGGATATTTTAAGGAAAAGTTTGAAAGAGCCCGAAACATCGTTCACGAGTAACCATCTCTGGATGACGAGTACGGATATTACACGCGATTTTTTCCTCCTCTAAGAGGAAATTGCTTAAGGTAGTTAGATCGAGTTCCTCTCATATTTTTCTTATCAACGCGACGTGTCGTTATAAAGTTGAAGGGTTCCTTTCAGTATCTCCAATTTTCACGGTCCTCCATTGACATAAGTTCAACGAAGATCGATTACCAACTACTCATTGGCCAGCTTGATTCTTTCATTCGCATTAACCTCGTCAATTTTTTACAACTGCCCGACAAATTCTAAAAACAAACTTTGATCATTGAAAAGGTATGTTGAAAAATTGTTATCTTTCAACCTTTCGCGGTCGGTATATTTTTCTAATGACACTACCAATTAGTCGAAGCAGAAGGTTTACGGTTCGAAGAGAAATCTCGAATGCCGCCACTGTGGCGGTGTCTGGCCGCAAAATGTTAAACCAATCTTGCTACATCTCTCGGATATTGACGTCATCAATACATATCCTGTGTAATTCGTTGGTCCAATTAGTCGGAACCCGCACCGATGAATTTATAATTGCGTCGACGAATGCCGCGACATGTAGCTGCGCAAATAATAGCCGATTACATCGATCGTTCTATCGTCCAGTATTCCCGGTCAATAAGGATCATAGGTTTAAAGACGCGTTTGTAGATTTCGAAGAGCAAAGGTAGCTAGTTAACCATCCCGTGGATCCTCGTAGTCTCTGGTTCGGATCATGCGCCATGGCTTAAGGTTACATTATCACGCGGCCAGATGCTCTGGTGATATATATCCAGCATGTATCCTGGACAGATCGTCGACGTCAATGCTCCTCGATGCTGCCGCGCGGTTGATTAACGCGAGAACATGCCTGTCGTCCGCAGGCTTCCATCTCGGATTAATATCAAATTCCCCTAGCCGAACCGCGGTCGCGCGACGACCAAAGGAGGGGAAGCAAAATCGATCGGGAGAGAGAGAGAGAGAGAGAGGAGAGACGTTTGTTCGATGTTTCGCCACCATGACGAGACTTTAAGCCGGATATGAGCCGCAAAGTGGCGCGTTTCTCTGTAAGAGCGTTTAATGCGCGCGGAATCGCGCAACGCCACGCCACCACGGAAATGCAACATCATCGAGGGGACCCGTCGTGGCAAGGTGGTCGCCGCAATTTTCGGTTCCGGGACCAAGAGAAATTTCAGCCGGCAAGATTAAGCCCTTTTTGGCATTACCGCCATGAAAAGGGGGCAGAGGGATATGGTTTGCAGGATTTACGAGGTTGCAGTTATTTGACGGGGATTGTGACGGATGGGTTCAAATGGATTTCGTGTGTCGGTTCGCTCCGCTATTCTTGCTGGTTTTCTGATTACGTTCTTGGAAACGTTTGTGGGAGGCATGTGGGATTAAATGGTCGATTTTGTATCGTCGTTTCTGCTATTTCTAGTCATTAGGTGCTGTTAAATATCGTTACAATTTATTGTAATATGTTTAATAATGACGTTTAGTAATTTTTGATACGTTTAATAATTTTTAAGATAATGCGTAG
The DNA here is from genome assembly GCA_905332935.1 of Bombus hortorum. Taxonomy (NCBI): domain Eukaryota; kingdom Metazoa; phylum Arthropoda; class Insecta; order Hymenoptera; family Apidae; genus Bombus; species Bombus hortorum. The sequence goes on from HG995193.1 coordinate 18,277,279, forward strand.
ATAATTGCAAACATTGAAGGAAAAATTTCTTTTCTCTTCATTGCTGTTTTTATTATTTCTTTTTTTTTCCTTTCTTTTTTTCCGTCTTGCTCCCTAATTTATTCAGTTAAAAATGCATAAAGTACTGCATTTCCAGCGTTGTTTTTACCGTTTGTAGATAACAATAAATTTTAATGAAATCGTATATCGATCAGGTTACCTCTGTCTGACGTAAAAATTGCGCATATCTCCTGCAATAAATACGTCGAAAGATATTACAGAAAACTTAAACATTTTGCTTCTCTATTTTATTCAATTACAAAAGTGTTCGATTTTAAACGTATAAAATATTTTTCAAATAAAGATTGAAATTATCCAGTACGATGTCAACAAATGCTTTGAAAGTCCAATACACGTTGCTATTTCACCATTAACGTCAGGAATTACCGTGAAATTAGTTAGTGAAATTTCTTCGGGTGCCCGATCGGGAACAACGCGAGCTATTCGACACGGCAGACGTCGTAAAAAGACAACTCGTGGAATTTCATCGAACGTGTCTAGCACGGGGTCTGTCGTTGCCCGTCCGAGATATCATTTGAAACGGTGCCAGCGATAATAAGATTTGCGGCGGTCGACGATTCCCCGCGATGACTTCTCGCGTTTTCATCGAGTTTAGAGGTGTTTCGGGACGGCTGCCATACAGCTTCGTGCGCGGCAACCATCGATAACGTGGTTAAAAATAAAAGTTCCGGCAGAGCAGTACGTACCACGACCTGAAAAATCAAAATAAATTCACGAAACCGAGCACGTTCCATACCGTGATCCCTTGACTTTCCTAGTTTTTAAATCCTTTTATAGGGCATCGTGTCGATTAAAATTCAGGAACCACGGTAAAAAAATTTACCGACCTTTAATATTACAAATTCTCTGGCACTTTCGTGTTCTGCGTAACCCATTCGTGTCGTATCGTTTTCTTCCTAATTGGAACTTTGTATATCATTTTTTAGTGCAAAGACTAAGCTCGAGAAACATTGATTTTTTGCTGCATATGTAATTGGATTAGGATCAGAGCTACGACTGCGGTAATGACGAAAAGAATTGTAAAAAAAAAAACAGTCAGCCATTTTTCTGACAATAGAATGTGTAATACTTTGAAATGGTCTGGCTGATGCACGTACGCAGTATTTCCAAACACATTTTACATTCATACCAGATATCATTCTTGGCTGGTTGATTCCCGCTACATTTCTGTTCGTCTTCTGATTCGTCAAATTTTCTATAACAATATACAACATGGATAGCTATTTCGTAACACAGAGCATAAACTATTACAAAAAGATATGAATATATCCCGACCGTTTAAACGTTGGCTGCTTATAATCGAGTTATTCCCCTTACTCGGCTATCGTGCGGCTCCTGATGCGAATGGGTCAAAAATAATATACGTAGAAGTTGTTGCCACGCAATAATAAAGGAACATTAATCCGTAACGATCGATAATTACTGAAGTGGAAACGAATGCTGCTTAGATCTTGAAAAATTTTATAAATATCCATCTCCGAGATTATATATGAATTCTTTTAACATCAAACTGTGACTACCGGTACAACGTTCGTTACACGATGGACCTCTTCGGATGATGAAGCTTTTAATAATTAATAAATTCTGTCCATGTAAGAAAAAATCGTGACGATTAACGTCTTTCAAGACCGTGTGAATCAGAGTAATTCGGCAGCATGGACGTTAATTCGAAAATACATTTCCCTTTCTTCTTTCTTCTTTTTTTTTTTTTTTTTTTCTGTTTCGCTGTACATCATCAATTCCGAGGGTCGCTTCGAACAAGATCGCAAATTAATTAGACAGGTCCGAGGCACGTTTGCCGGCTGAACTACAAGTCCGCGAGCGCGGGTGTACGCGCGCGATCCAATTAAAAGTTAAAAACGACCGCGCGCGACCGGCTTCAATTTGTTGCCTTCCGTACGTAACGAACAAATGTTATTGTGCTTCACAGTGCCGTGCGCTGTCGGCATTTTAATAAGTTCGCCAACCTAGAAAACGAGTTGCGCATCCTCACGACCGTTCATACGCCCACGCGTGAACCACCATCGCGCATAAAGAACGCAATTAGCCGATGGTTTACTGCTTTTCACTGTCACTGACCAGAGCAGATGTTGAATCGCTAAGTATGCGACACTCATGAAATCACGCGATCGTTCATGGCTTGAAAATATGAACGCTAGGAATAGCTAAACATTTCATTCCGATAGTTTTCTTAAATACGTACTCGCGTTAGAAATATGTTATCTTGCAATGCACGATGCCACCAGGCATTTGGGGATATAACATAGCTTTTTAATGTAACAGACAGTTAACGCTCTAACATACGCACATGCTTTATTGTACTTTTCGCTTTAATTCGTTCTTATTTTATTTGTACGTTTCTACATATTTTAGGATTAGTTGCCGAGAAGATGTTTCTGAAGTAAAAACCATGTCTAGTTTTATTAATACTTCCTGCGATAGTAAGAGAGTTACATCGAAATAGAAATTTGCTACTATGTCATAATAACGAAGGAGAATAATAATACTTCTAATTGATTTAACAATTGCGCACCTATAGGGTATCGGTAGATAAGGTATATTAAACAGAAACGATCTAGGAGAAGGAAATATCTAACGATTGACGGAACTCGAGACGCATAATGGTGCAGAATGGCCACTGAACGGGAATTGAAATTGAATAATCCTTCCCTATCGATCGGATTAGCTGCAAATATGTAGTACACGTACATCCTCGTTGAACACCTCGTGCTGCGTTGGTACGCTCCCACTGACCGGTAAACTGATAAACACTGTTTGGTGTCTACGGTTTGAAGGCGATTGCCGATCGATACCAATAAGCCAAAGTACACAATGCCAATCGGTTTGCTGATCTCTCGATAATCTTTCCCTATTTTTCTGCTCCTTGAAACGCCGTATTACCAGCTCGTTACCTGCCTCTTGTTTTAGCCATTACGATGGCTCTTTCGTCGGACCTCGTTTTTCTTTGAGAATATCTTAAAACTTGTCCATATTTTCCCTTCTTACGATGATGTCCCTTGTATTTCTTCGTGTTATATAATACCTCTTTCTGTCATGCTTGCCTTATTTTTTATTTTACTATTATGACTCTTTCCTTAGAATTCTCGCACTATATTTTTCCTTTTTATTACAGAATCTCTCTTTTTTTTTTGGCACCCTCGGATTTTTTTTTTTTTTTTTTTTTTTTACGACCGAAATTCCCGTTTCAAAGTGTCTTTACATTTCAAAATAAAATTTAGCATCTCCTACATTATGCTGCGTACACACGCAAAATTTTATTATATGCGGTAAATTTAGTAATACTTACTATCCAATAAAATTCTGCAGCATTGAATTATGCAAAAGTTATACAAAAAGTTTAAAAATACATCAAGTACAAACTTTCAGCATTTTTATCGCTTCTCTAGTATATTTTTTATTATTTTCCTTTTTACCGATGGAATGTCTTCTCCTTTGGAAAATTGTAAATTCCGTATGATATAATTTGTCATTCGAATTTCCCTTTCGCCAAGATTTCGTTAAACAAAGAAGCCGCGGGGTAATGCTGCGAAGATTCGAACATCAAAAACGTTTGAGGCCTGCTCGACTGTAAAATAAACAGCGGCGGTTGGAAAAAAAAGTTGGAACGCGGTACTTGTGTGGTTTCGCGGCGCGAACCACCTACGAAGAGAGAGGATCCCGCTGGCGAAGGTAAAGTCCGGAATTCTTGGAGATCGTTAAGACTTTCGACGAGGCAGCAGCATCGGCTTTTGGATCTTCGACCCTCTCCTCGAGGTCTTACGCGGAAACTTGCCGAACGAATGAAAAGGCGAAACTATCGTCGGTCGACGAGGCTCGCGGGTGGCAAGGGGGAAAAAAAAGGAACCGACAACGATCGACCGCAGCTGCGAAACTTCTCGAATCTTTTCTGCTGTCAAGTAGTCATTGTTACGTACGTACATAATACCTGTTCCCTTCCTACGATTTAGCTTCGCCAACCGGAAAGGCAAATATCAGGGTTTAACGGTTAACCGAAACGAATTTCGCGGGGAAAACTATATGGGTAGGTTCCCCGATTTTTTTTTAGCTGTACGAACATTAAAAATATGACAATGTTTATTTAGTTTTGTTTCCATTGGTGAAATATTTCATTGTTTCTCTTTTCAAAACTACTTTACGTTCCGAACAGTTTCACTGCAAAAGATTGTTTGAATCGACGATTACTCATATCACGAGAATCATAGAAGCGTAAAAGATTACTTTGACTGTTGTGTCTCGTTTCCGATTTATTTCTTTTATTATTGAAGGGCGATGTTCTCTTGGAATTTCAATTATTCTTCGGATAAAGCTAATTAGAAGCGAGACTGTCCCCCTAACTAGCATTCAACATATAACGTATTCAGGGAATAAGTAGCATAACTGACAGAATCTTCAATTTAACAAAATTATAAGTAAATCTCAACGCAGACTTTATTGGATAAAACGATATATAAAGCTCAGTGGATCTGTTTGACACATTGTTAACAAAATATCTAAAAAAATATCGTGTCTCCGTATGAACATTTTGAACAGGTCTTTAATAAAATTAATTCGATTAAAAAATACTTTAATCCCGTTGATTAATACGTTTCGATGATAACGCACGAGTCGTTAGACAGTTATCGTGCCTTAAATGCTGAAAAACGATTCACCGTCGACTATTTGCTTTTAGAAACATTCCTCTAGGATCTCGTGGTCGATATGCAATTAAAGCTGCTCGTTAGCCTCGAGATTGCGGTGCAAAACCATAGCACAGGTACAGAACGAGACAATGAAAAGGATGGTTTATTGGCCTCATGACCGGAAACGATAGAGTGTTAATCTTTCGTAAATCGATCGTAACTCGCACGTTCACGAATTTTTTTTTTTTTTTTTTTTTTGTTAAATTCCCCAATTACCCGAATTTCTCCTCAAATTTTTCTAACGAGTCTCACAGATTGTTGCTGTCACTTGCGTTCCCTTTTCATTAGTTACGCTCAATTACGAATTCAGACCTCCTCACACGATAATTTATCAACTGATAATATTAATAAATTGACATTGAATTAATATCAATAATAAATAGAAGTTGCAAATTATAAACCTGTTACTGCAGATTTTCCATTAATGCTTTCATAATTTTCCGTCCGATATTTGCATAATCAAATACATAACTTGCAATCTGCAACGTTCACTCGTAAAATTTTACTCTTATTATAAAATAATTTCCTAATAGTGATAATTTTCTTACAACTTATTCGTAAGATTTGTAGGATTCCAGTGATAAGATTAGTAGCTCAGTTGTATAAGGATTTGGATGTGAATTTCACGCAACGTGCAACAAGTTTAGCTTTTTGGTTGCAGTCGTACCAGCACAAAATACAAATCTCTACCGGCAGGGTGTGTATTCGAGATTCGGCTGCCACTCGATCGAACTATCAGTAATCTCGAGGCACGAGAAGCGCATTAGATTCATACGTTCATCCTTCTACAGGTGGTTTATCCGCGGCGTGTACTGTCGTGAACAATGTCCATTTATATCGTTTCCACGTTCTTGTACATTTACTGGACCTTGGGGAGACGTTAATGGGATTCGTACGGTTTTACCTCTCCGTGAATACAGGGTAACAATATTTAGGAGGAATTAATGGAATTAGCCGTGTGTCGAGTCCTTAAGATAAGTCATCTTTCAGTCGGCAGTAATCAAATTAGAAAACCGAAAGTTTAATTCTAAAATCCACTAATTCTCAATCGTGTTTTTGTCTTTGTCTTTGTTGTACTGAATAACGATAATAGCAAGAATTAATGAAACTAGTTGTGCGCCGAGTTGTAAAATTATATCGTCTTCTAGGACGTCGATAACAATTTTCACAGCAAAAATTTACCAAAGTTAAGCTTCTAGGATTCTAATTTTTGCATCTTCTTCATCGAATCTTGAAGATTAAAATACAAACCAAAATTCAGTCCCAAGTGTTAGCCAACTGTCAGTCTTGCCGTTATCGGGCATGATAGTAGCAAAAATTAATGAAATTAACAGAGTAATGCAAGCTACCCTTTGTCAAAGTAACAATTCGTATATCTTCTAAATCGAATTCCCATCTTCGAGAATTCTCGATCGGATCTTCAAAGGCCATTAGAATTCAATCCCAAAATTTACGAACTCTCAATCGCGTCTTTGCTCTTCCGATATCATCGCGCCGATGTTCTACGACCGACATGAATTATTTCACGATCGGTTCGGAGGAATCGCGTCGAATAGATCGTTATCTCCTATCATTTACACGAATTCTTCGGGTCTGGCCGGAGTCTAACTTCGTGTAGGCCCGTCTAAATCACGCCAAGGGGAGGGTAAGGTTCGTCGAACCAGAAAATTCGCGGTGATAGCCTACTTTCAACGATGTAATACTCTGTCCCTCTCTTCCGTGAGTGATTGCCGACGAGTCGAGAGCCGATCGAGGGATCCATCAACCGCTTAATCGACCAACGCGATGAACCGAATCATAGAACCTAGTTTAAAAAAAAAAAAAAAAAGGAAGAAACGATAGAGAGAGATAGAGAGGGGGGGGGGGAAGAATGGAAGAGATAGAAAAACGAACAAGCCTCTAATAACGCGAGCCCTCGGAGTAGATGAATAGATGCGAGTATAGCAGAGGCGTGGGTCGGTACTATCGTACATTCGAATCGGAAACCAATTTGAAAGCAATACCGTGCTCATCGTTCCACCTTATCTGATCACACCGATTCGAACAAAACGTTCTTGGATTTGGCCCTGATAGTTTCGACGAAAGCCTGATGACTTAAGCGCCTTAACGCCTCGTGGTATTTAAGTCGATTTCTCAGTTCTGCCTATCCTGATGGGATTTTTCTTCGTTGCTCTGACTAAGAGACATCGTTCGTATTTCCGTAGCTTGTGCGCGAGTATTCTAGGATGTCCAAGATAAACAAATGTTTCGGTCGCTCGTAAATTTACATGCAGTTATATTTGATTTCAAACATGTCTGGAAAATTTTGTAACAGCGTTAGGTCGTAGGTGTAAGTTTAAACTGGATTTTCTCCCAAAATTCGAGAAAGAGCAGTTATTTCTCCAATTGCTATAAACTGTCAGTGTTGGACATTGATCGTAAGAGGTTAAACGCTTTATCTGCAATTCTTTTCAGTCACTTGACATTGTATTGTATTTCATTCTTTAATATTTACGGTGATGGAAGAGAGTTTCAAGGACTAGCTTAGCTTGTCGTCGTTATTTCCTCTTCCATCTAAATCTTAAAATCTTATAAAGTTTGACAAATTACCAGTATACTTATAACATAAGTACATAATCATAAATTACTCATTAAAGTATTTAATATTTCTCTGTATTCTTGTAAATTATTTTATTCGCGTTTTTCAACAATATTCTATTCACATAGCTTGCACGCGTTGTTTCACGATCCAGAATACCTATCCACGCGAACAATCTAAAGCGCATAACTTTCATAATAAAATATAGAGAAAGGACTGCGTGTACCCCTAACTAAAACATGAGCTTACATTCCTTAACAAGCGGTCGTTAAACAACAGGAAGTTGTATTAGATGGACGCCTAGGGCGCGCGTGTGACGCATCCCTCAGACCCACCCCGTCGCTGGCAAACGTGACAAAAGGGCGGGTTATAAATTCGACCGCTTTTCTCTGCTCCGTCGTTCTTGTACTCGAAACGAGAGCCTCGCACCACGCCCTCTGTTTCCTCCCAGAAAATTGTAAAAGGCCCAGCTTGCGCCCACGCGGACCACGACCAGGCGTGAAGGGGCTCTAATAAATTTCTAATCCAAGTGGGAGATCCGAAGAACGCCGAAGGACGCTCCATGGACAACGAAAGGAAGAGAGATCGCTGGACAAACGCCTAATTGGCCGACAAGATTTGTTTCGATTCTCTCACGGCTTCCTTGAAAGTAAAAAAAGCTACCGCACGAGAATTTACGAGCGGACCACCAACGGGATCGGTCCTTGGAAAATTTACGGCGACACCGTGAAATCGACTTTTTTCAAGGAAAAAAATTACTCGATCGGATTTACAGATTTCGGATCGATGATCGTGAAATCGAAGAGAGATCAGATTGGAGAAACGAGTGATTTTGTAATGTACAAACCAGTTCATAGAACAAGAACAGAATTATTTAAGTTACCTGGAATTCAACATTCGAAAATTCAGTTTTGAACTTTACACGTAATAGTCACACTCGTTAATCTTTAATATAATAACGAAAGAATGAGAAAATATCGTGTACTTTAAAATATCAAAAAAGAAAAAGAAAAAAACCAAGAAATTTAGTTAGTGGTTTTTTTTCTTTTTTTTTTAGCTTTATTTCGTTTTCTTATGAACGAGGGTAGATTTGCAATATTAAGGTATTTCGCGAAATTGGACTCGTCGTAAAGTCATTTGACGGCTTAATGAATAGTACTACGATATCGCGAACTTCTCTATTTCTAGTAGAATTCCTTCAGAAAATGGGTCATCCTACGGCGTTCCTGAACAGAAGAACGTTCATGCTGGAACAAGCCCGCGAAATCAAACAGTGGAATAATTTCCAGCATATCTATTAACCTGGAAAGCTCTACCTGAGAAACTGCTTGAATTACACGCCCACACAGGCAGACACCGTTCTCCTTTATCATCTGGCGAATTAATCTAACATTGGAACTAAATTAAACATTCTTTAAAAACTACCCCTATTTTGACTATCGAGACGCGAACGCTTGTTCTTCGATGTTGAAAGTACATCGATCAGTAAGTAGCTCGATCACGGGCAGAACACGAAGAGGAGTCAGGAAAAAGGTGGAAGCGGCGCATATTTCATCGAAGATCGATTACGCTGCCCGAGACCTCGGCGCTGACTTCCGATTACCAGAGAATTAATTCCATGCCCGGCTGCTCCACTTAAATTCGTTCCATTTTCGAGGTTAACCAGTGGTACAGGCAGCTCCATTATAACCTATCATTAGCGGATCTGTTCTATAAGGCCTCCTCGATAAACCCGCACCCATCGGTTCGGTTCCTCCGCCACTTTTTCACCCTCTTTTTCCGCTTTCTTCGTTCTGCGTCTCCTGTCGGGATAATTCAATTTACCGGTGCCGGCGTGATTAAACGAAACGCTTTCCTTCGACGTCTCTCCGTTCGTTCACGTGTACACACGGGGACGGAGCAGGGAAGGGATAAATGGTACGTGCGAGCCGTCATCCTGCAGATATAATTCGTTGGTAGGTTGAAACGATAAAAAATATGGGTAGACGTGCGAAACAACGAAGGGGTGAAAAGAAGCGGATGGAACGAGAGAGGAGGTCAGGGTGCGTGGAAATGAGTGAAATTGAGAAGGAAAATGGGAAAGGACGAGCAGGTTTATTAACATTGTGACAAGTCTTGGACATAACTTTCGCGTCAAGAATGAGCAAAACATAATTGTTACTTTTGTAGCACAATCTAATATCGTACATTCGAAGAGTGAGAAGAGTGAGAAGAGTGAGAAGGTAAATGCAGTAGAATTTACAATACCGAGTACTTTATTAGATATTATGAATATTTTTGCATATTATATCCATTTTATGCGTTTTCGTATCTTCAAATTTCCTGCAAATGCATAAAAATCTGCGATTTAGCAATAAGTGTCCTCCTATCTACGTATACTCGCAATTACTCGTATATTGCGCGCAATGTGTATGTTGCGATTAATAATTAACGTTAGTAACTACCATTCGCATAAGACTAATGCAGTTTTAGTCATTGTTAGTCATCATAGTATTATATAACGAAGAAAATGGATGTCGAGGAAACAGGATGAAAATGAGGAAAGGAGAAAGAGGGATAACGAAGGAGAATAAGGGCGACAGGACAAACTGGTACAAGAGTTGTGGAGAAAGAACAAAAGAGGAAGAAGTTAGGAATATTAAGTGAGATGAAGAGGTATGAGAAAGGACAAAGGTAGAGCTGTCTGTGCAGGGGAATGATACAAAAGACAGTGGAAGTTGGATATAAAGTTCAGTATCGTATATACAGGTAAGGCAGCGAGCAAAGGGAAACTCGAGAACTAAATTCCAGACGACTCAAGAACCGGAGAGAGAGGTATAAGCTGCATGATGAATTGCCAAGAAAAAATGACGAAGCTTGATGCAGACGTCTGAAATATGAAATTCGAAATTCGTCGAAACAATAATTAGAAAACAACCATTTCTATAATGCTTGCATCTGTTTTTTTTTTTTTTTTTTTTTTTTTCAGAGATTAAAGTCACACTCATAGGTTACGCGAGGAAGTATCTACTGGCATACGAATTTAGCAAAAGGCAGAATGATCAACTCCACGTTTGCCTCTTTTTAAATTTCACTACTACAATCAAATGGACGGTTGACGTCCGATTCTTTAAAGAACAAATGATTTACGCCCATAATTTTATTTGTCGTAAGAAGAAACGCATTTTAAAATGCGTTTTAAAAATAATATTTTTAACGTCGTCAGACTTGTCCACTTTTTAATCTACGAAATCAGATTGATCAGATATATCTAAACACCTCATATATAGACAAACAATTGTAGAAAACAAAAAATTAAATTTTATCAAGTGTTAATTTAATAAAATATGTTTCCCACGACTGGAGGAAGCTGTAGCACCCGTTGCCTTCATTCGTAAAGCCTGATACAAAAGAACGTAAAATAAGGGTACTAAAGTAAGCGTATGCCCTGTTGAATAAAACTTTTTATATCGAAATTCGCGCTTTCCACAAAAGTTTAAGTTATGAAAGTGAAAAGGTTAAAACGTTTTCGCAATATTCACTTAAACTCACCTCTTAACCGTAGTTTACAAAGATCGCTATTCCGATCGACGGGTGCGCAAGACAGACTAAACTAAACTAAAATCAAACTCGAAGCAGTCGTGTTAGCTGGTATCGGGAACAGGATCATCGAGATCTTATCCACGCGAGACTAAAGCCGTTCGTTCTGGTCCGGGAACGCGACAAGCCGTGAAATTTATCACAGGTCCCAGTAGACACTTCCGTTCGCCGTTGAAATTTCCTCGTCCCTTTCGAGGAAACCACTTTTCGAAACCACGAGACGTTCGGTCGGAAGGAGACGATGGCGAAAGAGAGAGGAAGGAAGGGGATTTCTACTTAAGATGCACAGACTCGCAGCGGAGAGGACGAAACGTCTCGCATTCGCACGCGCTGAAACTTCCGCACGAAGTCCGTCGGAACATAATGAAAACCGATACCGTTGCGGGAGTATCATAAATTAAACGAGTTTTCTTATCCCCGGCACGTCTTCTTTTCAATCTCTCCCACGCGGTCGCAAGGGTTTTCTCTTCCTATTGCTTGATTCCGCGTGTCTCGTGAATAAAGATTTTATCTCGCTTCGGAATTTTCCTCGCCGCTTAGACTGCTATGCAAAATTCGTCTAGGTAACCGAACAACAGAGAGAGAGCGAGAGAGAAAAGAGGAGAGAAAAGAAAGAGATAGCACGGTCTCGTCTTTTATTTCATTTGCCTCGGTGAAAAGCTTCGTCCGTATATAACATTATGCTGTTCCTAGCGAGGCAGTTTTCGTTTCTTCTGGACGACGTTTCGCTTTTGTATAATCTTTCGGTTGTGTAAATGCGGCGTAGAGGAAACGTAGAATATCCTGTAGAAATACAAAATATACTGTAACAGGTGGGAAAAAGAAGTAAAAGATGGAAACGGAGGAAGGAGAAGTTTCTTTTTTTGCATGAAATCTCCTTCTCAGATTTGAGTTTCTTAAATTTAAATTGGTACATTGTGCATCTTGTAAGATAAATTTGGTTACAATTTACAATTGGCGTATTGTATATTTTGTATTGTAATAATGAATACATCGAATATTCAGTAAACTATTATTGAACTATGGCTTGAAAGGTGTAGTAATTTTTGGGATGCATGAATCATATTAGGATAGAGCTCAGAGTCAGTAGACTAAAAGGCACTTCAAACTACACTTACTACGAGATAAACTGAACACTCAAGATTCCGATTAACTTGAATGTAATCTATTTTTGTAAATATCTGAATCTGCTAAATCAATGAATCAGCTAATTTTCAACATACTAGAATCGTTCCCAGCAACGTAATGCAGCATGACTAAGACACTTCGCGAACATATTCCCATTGGTTTCCCAATCCATGTAGATGTCATAAACGTTACTTCCAATATTGTACAAGTCGGATTAACGCGTTTCTATAATTTTCTCTGTCCTCCCACGATACCAGAAACGACAACCTGCTTGATGACGATTTTGCATTTTTCTAGCATGCAACGATCTTTAATATTTTTAAAACATCACTTTGTTGACTAGTTGGTTGAGTATTATTTACCGGTCAGTATTTAATGTACGTAAATACGAGAATGAAATACGCGCTTTCTGATTTAATTTGATTAATTAAAAAAATCAAGTTATCTCAGTAAGAAACAAATGAAGATTCTCCTGCTGTTAACTTTTACGTTCATACCCATCATTCGTCGTTCAACAATTATGAATTTCCAGTGTTTAGCACGCTTATAGATTTAGAAGGGAAACGATTGATAAGAATAAATAACAATAAATAAGAATAAATTTATATATCCTAGAGAGAATATATCGATATTAACTCTTCAACTAGTCATAATTATATCTTTAATTCTACCTTTAATTCTACCTTTATAAGCTAAAGCAAATTATCCTAGCAGTCATAAACTTCTTCGCTATATTTTAGATGAAATTTATATCCCCTGCCATCAAGAACATTTTTTTCCACTTATATTATTTATCATTTCAATTTCTTAATTAAAGGCCGAATGATCGAAATCACATCATTCTGGTGAATCTTTCACTGTTCAAAGGAAATCTTTCGAAATCTCCGGAAGACGACGTTTCTGAATAATAATATTGTAGAGAGCGAACGTTTCTACATAGACAGACGTGGGATCTGATTAAGCGACTTCTTAGCGAAAAGTAGACATCCAGGATTCTCTTGACGCGAGCGTCGCTCGTTTCCGATAATATCCGTGATTATTTTTGAACAATTGGCTCGCATAGCGTCGAGAGCATTAAGGACTGGATCGATCGCATAAAATCCAGGCGCTGGCATACCAAGAACACTTTGACAGCGAATAGACAACGATCCTCCCACTTTGTATTATTAAGCGGGAACCAGCCCGATTGGCTGGAAAATTCACGGGCAACTTTAATTGGCTTAGTCTGAGCAGAGATAAGGGTAAACGAGGGAGATAAGGGTCGTGGGATAATCGGGATCGTTACACGTCTCAAGCTGCCCGGTCCTCTTGTTTCCACGCACAGTACTAGAAAGTAAAGGTTCGCTGGAAGATTAGAATTGAGGGAATTACGTGATATTTTACGGAGAACGGCGAACGTTAGTTTCACGCTGATTACGATAAAGTTAGAGATAAAGTTTGATTTATGAGAAAGTAGTCGGGATTTTTGTTTTCTAGAAGTTTGCTTGTATCTACTTTATATTGATTATACTTTACATATAGTGTTATTCAATTTACAGCAAATATTTAATCCACAGTTTATTAGAAACTATATTTAATTAATTGATATTTAATTAATTATAGAGATAATTAAGCATAGAATTCTTAACTAGAAGCCTATCTCACTGATAGAATATTTGAAAAATGTGATTGTATTAACTATCTTGGAGTATTTGAAGAATTTATTTATATTGACTGCGGAGTATTTAAAAAGTATTTGAATAAATATATATTCGATTTAAAAGAAATTGGCCAACTACGAAATAATTAATCTCTTTGATCTATAAGAAGCTTTAGAACTTTCGAAATCTTTTTCACCTATATTGATTATAATACTTAAAGAAGTACGTATCTGGAAGAACTTTGAACCAGAAAATTCTCAACTACTCGGATAGAAAGTCGAAAGAAGGAAACTGAAAATCTATAAAAAATCGCGGACGGATACGAAGACGGTCGAAGAACGTGTTCAATCTTATTTTATGGGATAGGGGTCGGCGAGGTGTTTAGGTTTATAGACGAACGGTGGATAGACGAAGCGGATTTAACCCCGTTTAAGCGTCACAAAAACACCTTTCGCCCCGGCAAGTTCAGAGAGACTTTATCACGTCACTTTTGCGCGGTTAATCGATGGAGTTTAGCATACACATGCCTAATGCGGCCGCCATGATATCGAGTAAATGTCGCCATTTCGTTTACGACTCGTCATTCACCGTGGCCAAGAAAAACCCCTGGAAAATTCCTTCGTCGATAAGCGTTTCGCTGGTCCCGAAAGATGTTTGGATAAAGTTTTGATGAACGTGTATTCAAAATTGTACGACGTCTTACCATGAAGTCGTTTAAAGAAAATTGTGAAACTGAGGACAATTTACGAAAGACATAGGCTTCCTTTTTACAGCTTATTGCCAGGCATATAAACGTTCATTAATTAAAAGACACAGCGGTAGTTTCATTACTTTGAGTTTACGCGTAAACGAGAGAGGGAGATACTCAAAGGGTTAAAGAAACAAGTATGGATTAACTTTTGCTAATGACGTTTTATTAGGGGATAGGAAATTGACGAAAGCCTGGTCGTTACTTTTGCGAATAAAGAGATCGATCGAATTAAATAACAAGGGGAAGAATAATTCTCTTATCCTCTCTTCCCTTGTTTATTAATTCGATAGATTTAATGTCATTCGAGGAAACTATTAACGATGGGTTTACCACACTAATGAAGAACAACGTAAAATAAAAATAATGTCCTTCCAACAAAATGTTAGAATACTACGATGGCGATATTCTCAACGGGTCAATTTTATCGCGAATGTATATTCGATACTGAAAAGTCCAGTAACGATTCCCATGTCCATGCACTTCCGTTGACTTCCGATCTTTCGTCCGAGTATCAACGATTCTCCTAAAATTCCACTCTCCTATGCTGCTCGTTTATCCGATTCACCGATCGATTTTCCATTCAATTCTCCATAATTCCACGCTCCATCGTACAATTTTCTAACCAACTCTGCCTCCCAAAATCAACCCTTCAACTAGTTTCTCGCAAAGAAAAACAAACTGACCAGTACTTTCGAATGGCACTGATCGATAACCGATGATCGATAACATAAATCTTTAGAGATATTTCAAACGCCAACTTCTTCTAAGACGGTTACCGGGGAAAAAGTATCGCATAATTCAACGTCCGAGTCGCTGATCCTAAATGGATTAAAGTAACTTTACACGGAAATCAAGATAATATTATAATCAAGAAAATTACTCAAGTTAACATAATACGCATAGATAGATTGACGCACTGTGACTATAACCATCCCTCTTTCTGTTCTTCATTTTCTATTTGTTCCACGGATCAAACAATGTGCGGATTCTTTAAAATATATAATATATTCTTTTAAATTGTGACGTTCTTTCTTCACAAAGTATTAACGTGTTTCGATAGTTTCTTCTTGATTGGCGACCGATGCCATATAAAAATATCGTATCTCTTTATTTCCTTTCTGTAATTTCTACTTACGGATGAAAAAAGCGCACAAAACATGTTGTCGTAATTGTTATCGCATGAGAAATTGTTACATTGTCGATTTTACCATAATTACTATCACGAGATATCTCAGAGATTACATAGGAAAAATGAAAAAACAGCAGCAGTCAAGTTGTGATTAGATCTTTTCTATAGTTTCCTTCTGCCAAGTTAACCGGGTTGATTAAGGCGAGGTGTTAAAATATCCGAAAATTGACCCACATCGTTGACCCACATTCCCTAAATTTCTCTGCGAACTCGAAATTGTGACGACGTGACGGGCCGTTAATTAGTAACCGTCCAACGGGCGTTTCAGAATCGATGAAAACAATTACGGTGGAAACGAGAGAAGGGGGATGCTTAAGTAGCTCGCGGCCATTTATCAGCTGCGGCCCCCGCACGCTTTTATGCAATCACGCGTGGCGGCGCAACTTGGAAGGTGGTGGTTCGACACGAACGCCGGCAGCGCGATGCATTAAATCAATCTCGCTGCCCCGTTTGTTCGAGGATCCATCGTGCAAAAGCGGAGGGATCGTTTTTCATTAGCGTTCGAACGGGCGTGTTTGATTCATACACGGGAGAAAAGGAGACAGAGCCACGATAAAAAAGCGTTGATTATCGCAGAGAGAACCTTTTCGGCTCGTACTACTTACCAGCATCCAGTGGAAGGGGTGTGTCGTTGAGCGCGATCGGATGATAAGTGAGCTTCTTCGTTTACGCTTGCACGTTGCTGCGTGAATTTATGGCGATAAATTGTCGGCCGATTTACAGACCACGTGATATCGACTTCCAGGTGAATGACATTGGATTAGTTTGCTCTCGAGATTCTGACAATAGCCTGCGATTCGTGAGAAACGTGTTGCTCGAAATGGAATTTTTTCCTGAATGTTAGCGAGTGTTAGCGAATGTTAGAGTCAAGAAGACTCTTTAAGCTATCGTGACATTCAGTGGTTTCTATCGTGCGAACCGAGAAGGTTTTTAACATTTTGTTTTACGATGTTTTAGCGTGTCATACTAGTTATCGTCATATATGTAATACAGTATCGGATGTAAAGTATCGAAACGTTATATTTATAGAATTTATTTATAGAATTTTTAAGAGTTCATCGATAGTCACTATTAATTGCGTAAAGAGTTTTAACAGTATTACGGTGCTGATTTTTGTCACAAGAATACTGTTTGTTATATAGACGTAGTTAAATAGAAGAATCATGGCCGAATTCTTTATTTCCCACGACGCAAGTGCATCAAAAACTAGATATCATAAATCTCCAGCCCCACACTTGCGCAACCGGTCTTATCCTGTTCGGATATCACCGCCACGTGAGAAATATTGCAGCCTTCAAACCTGATATCACCCTGCAACCGGCAGGTAAATACTGGGTGTCTCGTACAGTAGGATTCGCAAAAATCACATAAAATAAAATTCAGTTCAATACAATTAAATTTAATACAATTTAAACACCCCATAGAAAGACATAATTCTGACGAACAATTCCATGTTAAGGAATCTATAAAGTAACATGTAACGTGATCAAATATATGAACCAATAGAAACAAGATGTACGAAATTTCTATAACCAGATTTTTCTTTGCACGAAAAACAGCAATTGAGTTTTTTTTCCATTCTAACGACGAAGATAATAATACACTGATAAAAAACAGTATAACAATAAGTGCACAACGTAATTTTTGAATCGTGTAAACAAACGAGCACGTAACTTCCAAGTCGCGTAACGTTAGAAAAGTGATTAATAACGACGTTAAAGGTTCCAAGTTTTATTTGTTTGAAACACCCTATAGAATTATTTTGGCGGCCACCGCTAATACGCGAAGCCACCAACCAAGATCATAAATAAACAAGTTATCTTAACCGATACAACATGTATATCGAGCGGAACGCATTGTCCAAAGGGGTCCCGGGGGAAGATTAGGGCGATCCTCGAGGAGAATCTAATCTGTCTACATGGGCCGCCTTTTAGCGAGGCCAAGCTATTCTCCTTCACCTCGATAGTAATTTCTCGCGTCGGGAAAATGAATCTTATTCACATGGGAGCGCGAAGTAGCGTCCCGTGTTCTTCGTCCTTCGTCTTTCGGTGGGTGGTTTTGAAAACGGCACGGAACGAACCTCCTCAGACGGGGGGCCATGTAATCGAATATCAATTTTTCTCCGACGATAAAGCGGCGTTTTGATTGACGAGATAAATCGCCACCGTATCCCCTCGGTCGGAGGCTGAAAAATGATTCTGTCCGTGAAACGTTTACGACCAACGGTGATCCGTGTGCCGCATCCTGAATGCATCATACTTCTCTTCCAGTTCACGCTGACGCGGATCACGGAATTCCTTCGAAGGTCCTTTATCAACGAGAAGTTGATTCGAGATGGTGTTTTCCTGGTTTTTCTTTTCCTTCTTCTTTTTTTCTTTTTTTTTTTTCTTTTCTTTTTGTTAACTCATGACAAAATTTGAATTCGATTCGTTGAATTTATTAAAAACGCGAAAAAGACTTTCTTGCGTTCGGTGTGAGAGAACGGAAAGGGAAATAAAGAATTTTGTCACAGTTTCGTAGGAGATTTGATCTCTAGATCGAAAAATAGACTAGAAAATTTTGTTTTGGCTTCGTACAAGTATGGTAGAGAATTTGGACTTGAAAAAAAATGTTATGCCAATTCTTCATTAGTAGATTTAATTTTGTAAAAAGGAATTTAGAATTTTATATCTAGAGTGATTCTTTACTAACCTCCTACGGATGGATTTAAGTTTATCAGAGGCGAGAAGAAGAACGGAAAATTTATTTATCTCGATTCCACGGAATTACGTATAAAGGAAACTAAGATATAAAAACTATTTACAAAAAAGAAATCAGGTTTGTATGCAGATTTATCGTCGATGCAAGTTTTCCCGGTTCAAGATATATGTATATTTTGTCCCAGCACGATGTTTCTGACACAGGAGGAGACAAACAAGGCGCGGAAAGTGTCGGTGAAGAAGAAATTTGCATGTATCGAAGATGAGGCACTCTGAGCATCATCAACGGGAAACACACATGCCACGTCGGTGTTCCTCGACGAGTGCACTGACACCTGAAAGAGGCGCGTCATCGTCTGCAGAACGAAATTTTTTTAATCGATGACGTTCATCTCGAATCTCTTTGCGTTACGATGCAAATATTCCAAGCACGCTTCAGTCCCAAGCGATGCACAACAATATTTCATGAACAAAAGACTTTTTTAATTCCTCAATGAAATCTAAATATCTCACCTTGCCATTTCTTTCGCAATCCTTTGACGATACGTAGTTCCTTCTCTGTATACGTCATGGCGGGGAAAGTGTGTGTGTTGTAACGATTGTATGAACAACTACGTTCTAGTGTAGCATCTACATTATATAATTTAATATTTCAATACGATTTATATGACGTACCATTGCGTAATAACATATATGAATTTACATAGGTATATAAACTTTGTAACTAATTTCAATGGCATCCCCCAAAGCAATGTCTCATCTGTTAAATATCTATCAAATAGAATTATGATAAACGCAATATCGAGCTTTTACAAGCTTCGAATGCCGATTACAAGAAAACAGAAATAAATATTAAAAATAGAGATTTCCGTTTTGTAATAAATTATAAAATTAATGGCTTGTGCATTTGTTCACACCAACACGGAAAACTTTGGTAAAGATTGAAAATTCGTAGGCTTTCTTTTTGTGGTGCAATTATTTCATCCTTCGCGGCGTTTCATTCGCTACCACACTGCCTCCATGAATATTTTACGTTATCCTATTTCTTAACATTTCTGACGATTTAGTTTACACACGCAATTGAAAGAACATAATTTTACCATTTGAATAGTGAGAACAGCGAATTGTGCAAAACTACAATGATTGCACACCAGCCGTTTACATCGATTCTTAAACCAACAAAATAATCCACTTGGCCACACCATCGTTGAAACACCGACAAGAAGTAAGAGAGTTTCCTTAACCGGGCAGATCCGTTAAGGTGAAGTCGATAACAGGAGTGACGGGTCATTAATCGAGTCGCGATCGATTCAATTACCAAGGGCGTTTTTGATCGTGTGCCACGTGAAGCAAGTTTCGAAAGTCAGTATCGAAGCGCGCCGCGGCGATTCAGGTCGTGTCGAGGCGGGAGACTAAGTTAATTACCAGAATTAATGTGGACCGTCGGCGTTAATCCAGGCACGGCACGCGAGCCAATCGAGAGAGGGGCCAGATAAGAATTAAACGGTATCGAACGTAGACGCCTCGTTAGTCCGACCGTGTTGAGCATAAATTTTCAATGGATAAACTGGTTCGTTTCGCGCCGATCTACGTACGATCGAATCCGTATCGTCAGCCTGTCCCTCGAACCACGCGTATTTCAATTGAAATCTCGGTTATTCATCGATATTATTGTGCGCTGGACGAGCGTGCGCGTGACACGCATACGTTGCGCTTTTCCATCGTCCTCCTACCATTTCACCAAAACCACGTTTTATCTGTTTCTATGACTCCTAGTTGCCCGTGTAATATCAATATTCCACGTTTCTCTGAATATCTTGTTATATTTTCTGTTTACCTATGGCATTTATTGGTTGAATATTTAGTATTCGTATATCTCGTTACTTTCAGTGAGTTTTATCGATATCTTTCTTTATGTTGAAAGAGAAATTGTATATTTGAATATTTCAGGAAAGAAGTTTCATTTTTATTGGGAAAGCTTTGAAATATCTGTCTTGTCGAACAATGATATAATATAGTAGGGTATCGCAGAATTATTTTACATTCGTTAAGAACCGTAAACGATGAAACGATCCTGTTTGAGATATGAAAAAATAGTTTATACTTCGAAGCAGCAAGATTTATAAATTGTTAGTTATTAAAATTACAGCATCCTGTATAACGTACAGATTAATCCAATTTGACCTAAGTATCCAAGGTAAATAACAAAACAATCTTTATGTTTCATCAGATTAAATTAAGTTTTGTATGAATTTGTTTCGAAGCGGATGGCAAGCATGTTTGACGCGATTAAACGATAGTCAATAGCTAGGCGAACGTATTACCAGCAAGATAATAACGGTGATCGGTTAATCGATCGTTGGTCTCGAACACTATAATTTTCTGAATTCTTTTTCTTCAATGGCGAAGTCTACGCGTTCACCGTCGGACGCCCTAGGTGGTCGATTGGCTAATCATAATGATCGCAGGATGAATAATGACTTTCCAGTTTCAATAGGAAACCCCTACCAAGTATTACGACTTGATCAATTTCCACAGAGAATTATAGCCTCCGAATATTTTGAAACTTTCCCGTTCAATCTCTTTAATGATCGCTTGTATGATTGCGAGTAAACGCTCAACTTCCTTTACGTAATCTTAATGATTTCTTTGTAGCCCGATAGTTGTCGAACTTTGAACGTGGCAGAGAATCTAAAACCTTTCGCTTATTTTTTAATCACTTATTCAAATATAATTTACAATTAGCTGTGCAGACATGGACATAATAATAGATTATTATACATTCATTTACTATTATTATTTTCTTTAGACTCTGAATCTCAGAATTTTTCTAATTATCACTTTCCAGAAGGAAATAACGTTTAACAGGAGCTTGTGATTCATCATTTGTCTATGATTCCAATTTTGTTCTTTACAAATTTTTCTATTTCATATGCTTAATAACTAAACAAAATTCCTACATTTCTAAAAACTACATCTATTCACGCTATCTATTTACAGTGGCAGTACAATTATTCATAGTATAGCAACCGTGAAATAATAAATAGCAGTAAAAAAATTGTTTCACCGTTCTCGAAAGAAATACTTTCCTATTTTCTAGAAAATTTAGAATAAACCGTCCTCCTTCTTCATTGGAAACAAAATAAAAACGAAATTCTGGAAATGTTATTCCACGAGTGATTTATTAGTTCGAATAACTATGAGCAGAATTTCTTTCGAAAACCTTAACGAACTCAAGGTTGAAGGCTATTCGAAATCTAATCGCGCCGACTAATAACAAGCCGGTAAACACAACGTCATGATCGTAAAATCAATGAGGCAAGGGTATCTTTGCCTCACAGTGTACTAATCTCGAAGCGTACGAGTTCATTTTCTAGAGGCCTGAGGCGCCTATCGTTAACCTTTAATTACAGGGCGGTCTAGGCGTCTGAATTTATCGCTAATAACGCGCGCCAAGCATTAGACTCGGTTCCACGTGACATTCTTGTTACAAACGCTCGTCTTCGTCGTCGTCGTTGTCAAACGTCAAATCTAACAGCTTTTGGAACAATTTCTTATTACAACCTGTTGAAGTAATTACTTGAAGGAAAACTCTACATCTTTATTTATGTATATTCGTAACCTGGAGACGGCTATTACGCAGAAAATAGAATTCAACGAAACAAAAATATTCTAAATAAGGAGCCGTCCTAATTATTCTAGCCTTGAATATACATTATGTTTCGGGTTACAAGATCTAGGAACAAACTTTACTTTACTTTAACTTTGTTTGGTAATGTCCTATTGTATTGTAATACTATGAGAGCGAGGTTCTGCATCAGCATAAACGTATACAATATACTTTTACTTATACTTTATTTATTTCAATATATTTTTCTATTACAAATTCATCCACTCGTTCTTCCGCCAGTCAACCTCGACACAACCGATCAACTTTAAATAATGTAATTTTACGTAAATAACTTTTAATAGTCACAAACGAGATATAACGTATAATTTTATCCAAACAGCCAAATCGGTTAACCAATTAATCCAATTAATCTTCACATGTACGATTAATCGATTCAAATGAGTCAGATAAAGTTTTTTATTACTTAGAATTTACATGTTCTCCTTTGCTTTTTTTTTCTTTTTTTTAATTTTCACAACACTACGATATTATGCTGTTCTGAATCAATACTATTTTCCTTCCAATCACAATGCATTCTCGAACCGTTCGCACGTCTAAACACATTCTTGTCACGTGAAACCAAATTTCCATATGGCATTACACAGTCTCAAATTTCTACATGCAATACGGACTGCTCTTCATTATAAACACGGTAGAACTCCGTTTACATGAACCTGTCGGAGACACGTTGGTTCATGTAACCAGGTCGTTCGTATAATAGAGGTCCACCTATTTCTCTCCACCATCTATAATTTTTCGTTCAGTTAACAGTTCATGTTCATGTAAGAGGATCCTAAGAAATATCTATTTGCTCCTAAATACATAATAATGTTGCAAACCTGTGTTTCGTATCGACTGCGAAGCACGAGGGTGTGTTACATACATAATGCGTGTCAGTGTCCTACAGATTTACATTTTATCGTTAGACGTTTGGCGGTAATTCGTATAATAAGAGGTTCGCTAAAGTTCAATTAATCAGGCACGACTAAAATTTCGTTCATATAAACGGAATTCGTTTGCATAACATACTCTACCATACTTTAGCATAAAAATTCGCAGTTCAATTGCCAAGATTACTTATTTTAACGCTGTCACGCTCATACATACAAATAGAAACGCACAATCATATAACATCATATAATTTTTCAACTATTAATTTCACAAAACAAAGCACCATCGATCTAAAGAAATACTAAACAACCAAGCAAAACACAATCATAAACTCGCGTTTGTTTCGATGAAAATATACCCTGGCGAGTGTCGCGAAATATAGATCATCCAGCTTCCCGGAAAAATCAGCGTAACGAAATTCAGAACGGGACCCTACGTGCGATGAAAAAGCAAACTCAAACTCGTTATAAAAGTTCCACCTTGCACGATAATCCCAGAAAGTGAGTGTCCGTTTTTAGGTGGTGGTGCGATAACAGTTAAATTGAGCTACCCTCGTTCGCCAGGAGAGACGGAACGTCTCTTTATTTCGACGAGGCGACATAGGAAACCAAGCGCTACTTTTTCTTCCATTATTGCGCGATCGACGCAACGGTTTTTCACCGACCGAAACAAGCGACGGTATTTCAAAGAATGCGAATAGTTTCAGATTAAATACGTTTCTCGGTGATTAATATTGGTTAAATATTAAATTAAGCGAAGAGTATCGTGGAAGTCAATTATACGGATATTGAAATTAACCCTTTTCTAACCAATTTCGAACCTTTTTCGAACCTTTTTCGAACCAATGCTGAAACTAATAATACCGAACCGAGTTTTGCAAATACGACAATTTAGCGATATCATTCAATATCAGGTAATGATGCCAAATGGTCGATTTGTTTCTTCGCGAATGAAGAAGAAGAATTTATTTTAAGGAATTAAAACTTTAACTGGAATTTTAAATATTGTTTCAGATATGTCTGTTAGGCCTTGTGGTCAGCGACAACAGCACGATCGGCGACTCCATCATCGAGGACGTATCAGAGGTTTCAGAAGCTAACAGCAACCTCGACACAGACTCAGGAGACCAGGTAAGTCAATTACAAACACTGTTCCCCAAAACCAATCTCCAAACCCTGCAACATTATCTCTTCGTCATCTAACTTCATCCCCTTACGAGAAACTTTGAATCTTAATAAATTCAAGTAGCTAATCTCCCTCGGAACCTTAAACGTCCCCTAAACATCGATACACGCGTATTTCCCAGTGCACGTATACACATGTATATTCCAATCCTTTTCTATTCTTGTGCTTGTGGATTCGCGAAAGAATACGAAAGGAGAGGGCGTCGCCGGGGCTGCTGGAAAAATAAACGCCTTTATTCGTGCCAGCCAGCCGGAAATAGGTCACTGAGACCGTTACACCTATGCCGAATACCATCGTCAACCTTTCACCTGTCTCTTTGCTAATATTTTATATTTCCTGTATTTTTTCCTTCTCTCTTTTTCCTTGTGCCTTTCCCCCGACTCGAAACACTGTGCACATCGGCGTAAAGTCTTTTACGCCTGGCCTCCGCCTCCTCGTTGGCCTTTCGTGCTCTGTTTGGCCGGCAGTTCGTCAACCAAGGCTTCCGGCGTCTTGCATGGTCTCGACTAATCTCAAGATGACGTTAGAGGACGCACTCTTCTCGTGTCTGCCGTTTTTCCGGAACGCAGACGCGAAGCGACACGGAAACCAGGCCCGTGATTCGCGCGCGAATTCCTCTTCGCACAGACCCTTCGTTCACCCTTACCTTACCGGCTCTCTCATTCCCCTTTTCTCCGCTGTCTACTTTACATAATTTTGCCTTAAATCTCGCATATACACAGTGTTTCCTTGCAAGTCATGCAGACTGAAGAAGCGGCTAAAGGAAGCGTGAAAAAATTAGTCGAAGGTGTAGAGTAACATTTTCTTATATAGATAGCTTTATTTTGAATAAACTGACGTTCAAAATTTGTTGTGGTGAACGTGTTCGCGTTCACTCACACGCGATCTCACTTACATCTATATCTAACAGACATTATTTTGATGTTCATTTCGCTGAAGATACTTTTTTTTTATTAAGAATTATTGGAAATGGCTCCTTACTCTATTATACTCCAGTGAATGTTTCCTAGAGTACATATTTTCATTTTGCAAGTGTTCGACTAGAGACAAATTTTCTCCGTCAGCCATTTTATACTCGTATTTTTCTCGCGGTACGCCAGAGACTTGGCATGGTTGTATAAGTAAAAATCCATCATAGTAAAAATATCGTATAGCGACGATAGTGTGTATAAAAAATACAAATTCATAAACATAATCTACAATCAAATATGTATACGCGTACTCCTTGAATCTATCTTTTTAAATGGACTTACTAAGAAATGAAACTTCCTACAAAACACATCACTCTACATTTCCACATACACCATTTACTTAATTATATTTAACAGATTGAGCCCCCTTCCGATCATTCGACCATTCATTGCATTTTTCGAATCTTTCCTTACTTTTCTGTCTTTTTCCTCTTAACCGATTTACCTTCCATTTTTCCAACAAATCGCATTAATCGCGACCCCTGTAGTTCCTTTCGATCGATGTCCTCCTTTTTCTCCTTCCTCCAACGAATGTGTTTCTTTTTTCTTTTTTTTTTTTGTGTGTGTGTGTGTACAGAGTTTGTACAAGTAATTACTGCTTTTTCAAAGAGAGTGACGCGTTTTTGCTGGACCGATCGCGAGACCCTCGCGACACGACGTTTCGCGGCAACCGTCGTCAGTCTTTTTGCAAACGGTTCACCTCCTCTTGGAATTTCCACTTTCCTTGAGAGCTTCGAGAATACAACCAGGATAGAGAAGCAACGGTAGCCTAGTTTTCGGTTCGTGGCAAAGCGAGACACGAACTGGCACGATCCGTCGCAGTCGATACACGTGTAACGCTTCTTCATATTTCCCTCTTGGACGCGGAAACGCGGTTTGAATATCGGTCGAGTCGAACTTCCGTCCGATCGATGGTTTTCCATTGCCTCTCCGAATTCTACCGCAGGCTCCAGTTTCCAGATTCAAAATAGTGGTATCTTATTGTGTTGGTCCGCTTCTTTTTTTTTTTTATTATTATTATTATTATTATTAAATTGTTTCATAATTTTTATCGTGTCGTCTCGCTCTTTGAGCTACATTGTTTCCTAAGTTTAGTTTCTTCGTGTTTAATCTTTGATTACTCTTTCCTTTTGACAAGAAGATTGACAAAATGATCAATCAAAAGTCCAAACTAAGATCGTTCGGGACATTTTATGCTTTATTCGTTTCACAAAAAGATAGTATAACAGTATCTATTAAATGAAAAATTAATTCGGGCAATTATTAACAAAGTTCGAACGTAAGTTCATTTCTCATACTAAAGATATATCGAAATTTGATTCTTGATCAAATTCAAAGTGATGAAAATTCTATATTTTATGAGCAGAAAATCTAGCATCCAACTAAAGAAAGCTAATAAAGAACAAAGAAGTATACAGTAATGATCGAACTTGTAATTTTGCATCGAAATTGTTATAATAAAATTTATACAATAATTTAATACTATCCTTTTCTGTTTCCTGGTATATTTTTCTAAAGAACATTTTAACCGCGATCAACTTCCTCTTTACGGTCTTGCTTTCCCACCTTATAAAAAACTTGATATCTTTCAAACTCTAAATCCGATCCTTAAACAAACGAGAAGAAAGGCGAACTTATCTTTTTATGAAGATGTTGCCGTTTCACCTTTCATAATCTGCAAACCATACGAAAGGTTTCGAGGACTTGTGAACTCTATAATCCCGGAAAAAATGATCACGCCACATTTACCACGTGTTTCCACGAGCATGGACGCATCAGTAAACATGAAAGTTAAACGTGCCTACGTTCAATCTCGCGTCGAATATACTTAAATTAAGAGAAAGGGAGAGAGAGAGAGAGAGAGAGAGATACAGCAGAGAATCCCTTCGCTTCCTTTGCAGTTTCCTATCTTCTCGTCGTTGTCGAGAAATTCTAGAATTTCGAAAACGTTTTCGCACGTAATTTCACATCTTCGCCGGCGACGAAAAAATACAGGGAAAATTCGTAACGTTCAACTTCGCGATGCTTTCATCGCGTTAACTTTGCCGCGTTGTTTCCGCCGTGGCGTCGGCGACGCAGATTTTTCTCCGGAAGCCACGTCGGTTACGACTCTTGCTGCGGCAAAATGGGGGGGGGGGGGGGGCGGCGTGAAAACAGCACGACTTGCAAATGTAATCAATTTCTCGAAAATTAACATCACGCATAATGTAACGGATCTTAATTTATTTATTGCTAGTTAGGGAACAATTACTTGTGTAAGCTAAATGTGGTATAGATAGATACGATACTATTGTAAAAGTTGACTCAACAGATAAATTGTTATTATATTACACAATTGCACAAAATTATATTGTACAAAAGATCTAGTGACAGTATGATATATAAATCATCTGGTATATTCCTACAGTAATGTGTAAATAGAATAAAAACATTGTTATCTCGCTAAACAAAGCCTACCCTCAGAGATATACATCTCCAACAACTGCGTATCATTTAAAGGATTAATTTCACAACATTTCCAACCTGTCCATGATGAAGATAATCGAGTCGTAAGATTAGGAATTTCCTTAAACGCAGGTAACTCTTGGGCCGACTAGTGTATCATACACGAAACGCCATGCCGGCAGTTTCCATTTACACGGTAAACAACGTTTTTCAACGGCATTATCTTCACGCCATTAATTACGATTACCGGAGTCGCGCGTTAATTAAATACGCTCGTGTGAAACAATTGCAGAGAGAGAATGAAGTTATACATAGTAAAAGTTTAGACGTACTAAAAACAGAGTGAGTGAAAGAGAAGGAGAGAGATCGTACTCTCGCCATCCGTATGTAGGTCGATCCAACAATTTTCATCCCTTGGCTGAGAAAGTTTCGACCCTTTAACCGGCCCGTCGCTCCACCAATTTTCGATTCGTTGGAAAAATGAATTAAAACTTCCTGGCCCACTCTTGTACATCCTCTCTTCTTTTTCTCTGCTTTCACGTTAAAAAAGAAAAAAAGATAAAATAGAAGAAATTCTCGTCAGAAACTTCGAGTCGATCGAGTCGACTTAAACGTCCGGGCCATACATTAATTATAATATGGAAAAAAGGGAAGAAGAGGAAAACAGCAGGGTAAAATGAAGTAAAAAAAAAGTGAGGAAACTAAACGATGAAAAAATGTGGAGGAGATAAATAACAGATTATAAACGATGTTGTATGTACCGCAATTATTCCGTTTATTTAATTTATTATCAGGTCATACCAAAGAATATCTCCATATTACCATGATCAAACAATTCGGCCAACTTCAACGCTATTGAAAATATCTAAAGCTAGGAATACTAACGTATTCGGTGTGAGAACAAAAATTCAGAATGTTTATCAAAATAAAGAGTACAAAGTGCACCGTAAAGAATACTCGTTTATACTTTATCTGTGAGCATATTTATTAGCACTGATAACTCATAAAGTTTCGCTAATAATATCAGTTCAATTATGCAAGAAGATTCTAAATCCTCGAACTCGAGTCTAACTAATTTTTTCTTTTTTCATTACTTTTACACAAACCTTTTCCTTGTCACCCCCTATTTCACATCGTCCTGGAATTTTTTTTAAGTTTATTCACGTCATAAACCGAAGAACGAACCAGTCTTTCATCTCAAAGACTTTGCGTCACCAATGTCCTCGACATCGATAAAAAAACATACAACACAGGCCAACCATTCGCCGATAAAAAAAAAAATCATCGTAAAACATCGTAGCAAAGGGGTTCTCGATCGACCTATGAACCAGACGATCCGAAACATTTGTGAAGAAACGATGGAGGGTGAGTGGCGAGAGAGGTAGTCGGAGAAATTTTACGCGAGACGCGGAGGATTTCCGGTCGCGCTAGAAACGGCATAAAATCGCTGGTAAGTGGCGCAAGTTGCACGTCACGACGTAGCAAGTCCATGGGTACCACCGCTATAAAACTGGTTGCATATTTTTCGACTGTCGCCAAGTTTTACGAATGCGACAAGAGCGTCGCGACGACGAGGACCATGACGACCCTCGGCGGTTTCCGGTCGGTCGGTAGATTTAATCGCGTCGACACTGGGAAACAACGTTGTAAATTTTAGACCATGGGAGACACGGTCCGTTATGATTTCTCCGTGATATCCAGATTCTTCTTGAATTACGATAGATGAAACTGAAATCCTCGATAATGAAATTCGATCATTTAAAATGTTCGATATTGTTCAATCTTTCAGTAAAATTGAAAGACGTGAACGAATTTGAATAGGAAGGTTCAATTATTAGGATGTTCTACACATACACGTGCTAATTATTTGTGTTACCAGCATCTACGTTTCATTGGAAATTACAAACCATTGTGAACACTCTCTGAGGCAACAGTATTTTCATCTTATTACGAGTATCGGTATTTACAGTTAGTAAATTATTGTGCAGGAACGGCTGTTTAAAACAATAGATTTGGATTTTCAATCGAAAATAAGATTCTCTTTTAAAGAATCTAGATTTAAAATTTGACGACGGATATTTTTAAAGAAATCTTTCAGTTTCAAATCTGTCATTATTAGCTTCCAGCGAGACCGTCGGATTATTTTAATTAATGAAATGCGTCGGAAAGATCGCCAGTCACGGAAAAGAGTAACAGCCCGAATGATGGATGGAAGCTGCGTTCCCCGCAACGGATCGGAACAACAGATTCAGAGAAATTTAGAATGCTCGGGCTTAACGTGCGTATATCACCGAACACAGAGTCAACGTTTATCGCATTTTGAATGCACAAATCAGAATTTATGAATTCGATGTCACGGTACGCGAAGCTTTCTGTATCTGCCAGTGCATCCTCGAAGATGACCGTTGCTATCGCATCCTGTGTGTGTCGCGTTCAAATCTAGTTTGTACAACAACATTATAAATAGAAAGCAGATATTCTTTATCGACTCTAAAATATCACTGAAACTGCACCGATATTCGAATGCATGAATATGAAAGTTTCGACCTAATTGCATGAATGTCGTTTTTATTTAATAGTTTTAATAATTGAAGATTCAACGTGGAACGTTATTTGATTACTAGTGCACTAACTTTGATCCTGTAGATTTAATTTACAAAATGGTGGAAACACGCGCGCGCGCGCGCGCGCTTGTTTATGATATCGACACTAATTAATTTGATAAACTAAACCTTGTATCAACTTTATTCCGATATTTGACACGAATCACTAATTTACTTCTCGTGGCTAAAATTTGACAATTGTAAAATAACCGGCTGCAATAGGTATTCTCAAGTAAATGTGAAATAAACAGATAAGAACGGAATTTCACAGTAGAATCAAACTTGGTTTGTTCGTCGTCGTTTTAATTTGTACAGTTAACGACAAAAATATATATTCAGCCCGCCTTCTCATTGAAGAATCAAGGATTCAAATATCCATGGTTTTAGTACAAGTTGTTTAATCGTAATCTCCTTGCGTTGTGACAATCGAATCGCTTAATTTCATTTTTAACCTTATGCTACATTTACAATTGTCCTTGTTTCTTTTTCACCGCTCAAGATACATCGTAACAAAAATTAATGCACAATCCATCCTAATCGACTCAACTCCTTATTTTTCTGTAACACATAAATTTCGCTATCGATCGTGAATTTCCATAAATTTCCTACGGCCGATCAGATCTTTCGATAATCGAACGACGCGACGTGGTATCAACAAGAAGCCTCCAGCGAAATTCGGCGAGCAATAAGATGATCTCGTAAGACAACTGTGTACCTCGCCGTGTATCCGTACAACGTTCCGCGTGCGCATATAAAAATACCTTTGATACGAGCATGGCGAACAGATAAGGCGAATAGGGTCATATCCCGTATAGGAAATCGTGCGCGTCCTACTGCATCCAACTTTGCGTACATTTTCCCTCGGATATGTTCTCGGTGTTTCTTCTGTCGGTGATTGCATTGGCTACGAGCGTAAAACTAAGTTCGCGAACAGCGGTGGCGCATCGTCGAATTAGGATGTCGCGACGGTATATCGAAATAACGTTTGTGCCGAACGTATTTTTGGGAATTCCTTTCGCGAATACCGAATCAGCGAACTTCCGGGGGTGGCTGCCAGAAATTTGGCAACTCGATTCGCCCCAGAAACCGCAGCGCTCTCGTAGAATACTGGTACGTAGCAGAGTTGGGAAGGAAAAAGAAGGAAACATGTAATTGAAGTTGAAACAGTTCTTGCGTTAGTTGATTGTCCGTTCTTGATATATAGTTATAGAGTTCCGGATATTCAGCGATTTGATTGCTTTCACATATTGCCGAGTTAATTTATTAACTTCATTCTCATTGACTTTTTAATCATAAGATCCTATTTAAAATCATTAAAATTCAATATTCCAATGATATCAATTGAAATCGTTTAGAATCTCTCTTCGCTAATCTGTAATTGTTTCTAAAATATTATTACTTTTTTCCCCGAGATCCTAGGAACGATTATAGGTGCATGTATTTTGTAGGAAAGGTTTACTTCATTTAGAAGAAATAATACATGTCAGGAGAGAGTTAATGATATTGGACACTTGTAACTATTTCATATAAGTAATATTATTCCCATTAAGCCCTAGGGAATAATATTTACTTTTTCTCCTTTCACTAAACTACCGAAAGATATGCCTTTATAAAACATGACAAAACACGATACACGATATATTATACTTGTAGAAATGGTGCGCGTGTATAAAGTCAGACATGCATACGTACACAACCTACGACACGAGAAGTGGCAGGTTACAAAAAAGATGACAATGCGATTGAAACTGAAACTTAAAACCGTGCAATTTCGACCGAATGAGGAACGAAAGAATATCGAGAAGTGGAGAAGCAATTACCGATGGTTGATTATTCGATTGGCTGTAATTCTATTCGGGTTCATGGGTTGAAAGTTAGAAGTTGGCGGAAAGTCTTGATGAGCTTCATGTTAACACGAATTATTTGGATAATTGCCAGAATGGTTATTAGTGGGAATAGTTGTCGGTAGCTGACGATTGTCTCGGTGCGCAAAGGTGTTCGCGCTGAAACTGTTCGTTCAACTTGTAATTACTTTATCGCCGAACACCGTCGTTCAATTCAACAACGAACAAATTTTATTCCGTTGCTTGCGTTTATGCCTGTGTATTACGTTTATCCGTTTATTGTTTGCGATTTTAAAATTGGAATAGCGTTTAAAACGAATCGTGATTGTGACCGTGCAGCGAATATTTAGAACGAATAAAACCTCGCATTGATATCCTGTGTATATCGTCGTATTTTATATTGCATCGTTTCGAAAGCGGTTCTTTGTCTTTTAAAGCACAGAGGCCTCATTATCTGTGATCTAAAAAACAGAAATAGAAAAAAAAAAAACAAAATGAAATGGACGGACAGAATGGGAGCTTCCCGCGTATTCTGTCGTTAAAAAAAAAAAAAAAAAAAGAAAAGAAGAAAAAAAAAAGAAGGAAGAGCGAGAGAAAATACTAATCAACGAGATATACGTACGTCGTGAGATCGAAATAGAATGCGCGTGTGCGTTTAACTAATTCCAAAGACCAAAGAAAATGGAAGCTTAGTAAAAGATTAATTTCATATCTAATGCCAATTAGAGAACAGAGAAGCCGAAGAAGGAGCACGACGGGTTCCTTGTGTAAAAATAAGAAAAAAGTGGAAAATTTGTCAAGCATAATTAGAGATGATTGATTCCGAGCTAGACAGAGTTAAATAATCGACAGAAAATAAAGTTTAAACATGAAGCCTACTATATTCCACGCTCTTGACTTATTTTCACATGTAGAATGATTTCCTGACGACCATTTAATCCTGTCCAGTTCGGAACTAGCCGCGTGTTCAAGCATACTCGGTAAATTTTCAAACTCGATTTTCTCGAGAACTAAGCCGAAAACGAAGAAGATATTATCCCATATTCCTTTCTTATATGGACTATATATATTTGTCATACGCACTATACATGAAATCGTGGATTTTCGTAAAATTCTATAGAAAATATCGGCACTGGGCGCGCTAGCGCTAGAAAGCGCCTCATTAAAACGTAAATAATCGATCGAAGAAAGACGATAATTACGCGAACCGCTCAATTAAATTTGCTACAGCGCGTTAACAATTCAGGGCTGGCACCCGTTTGATCGTCGAAGAATATCGCGGCCGCGCAATTAGCCGAATTAATGAATTATCGTTCACGTCGCATCATAAATTATTCACTGTTATTCTGATATAAATATCATTCCTGTTCTAATTTTCATTTTGTTGGTTTACGCCTGTACAACAATTGTATAATTTGAAACGAGATCAATGTCCAAAATTGGAACTTGAGAGGTATTGATCAAAAGATTCTCACCGCCAGTGGAAATTTTTGTCATGGAGGGATTCAACGAACGTTTAATCCTATTTCTCGGGATGATTATATGAACGAGTAATCGCGATTAATGGAATCAAATAACGACGAGTTCTATCGCATAAGAGATACATTCAGATTTCTAGTTTATTAAACAGATAGAATATCGATACTATTGTATCATAGACGATCGTAAAAGGCCAGACTATTGTTCAAATAAATATTTTTATAGAAAATACATCGTTATGATCATATACCTTCTCGTTCACCTTTTCGTCTCACATAAAGATTATCCAGATCGTGTCATTGCTATATATATATATATAGATATAAGGTTATTGGAATATCATTAGCTCGTGGCCATTCGAAGCTCGCTACGCAATCATCAAGATTCTTGAGAGATCAAGGTAACTTGGAAGACAAAAGAGATCGGTAACAGATTACTTAAAAAGTTATCGAGGTTATGTCATTGGAGTTGAAGGCCGAAGGCCACAAGAGATCACCGACTATTACTACTATTTTACTCAGTACCATTCGTTAACCACTCAAAAGCTCGCAGACATTTCAAAAACACTTTCTATGTTTTACTATCAATGAGAATCATAATATATAAATAGCCTGGTATTTCATTTATTGAAAGAACATATGTTACAATGGTCGAATTACTAAAACTGTTTAAATAACCAACAAAGATTAAAACTCAAAATCAATCAAATACTCGAATCTTTCCCTTCGTAAAATTCTGTATCGCAAATCGCGAACAATCTTGTAATTTTGAGGGGATGTAAGGACGAGATCTCTTTATTCCGATACATCGAATTCTTCGATCCTCGCCGTAAGAGGCGATAGCTTGCGCTAATTAACTGCAGCGAGCTGAAATTGCGCGCAAAAGTGAAAAGATGCGGCGGCGGGACGGTTTAAAAGGTTTTTGTCCCGGTGCACCGAGAATGAAAGAAGAAATCGGTCGACCACAAAGTACATCGAGAAGGGGGTCGCCGGTCGTCGAACATCCCTCGGACAGAGAAGCGTGCGTGCTATGACAATGAATATTCCTATCTCATCGTCGTCTGCCGGAATACGTGGTTTTCGTTCACTGGCTCTAGTGGCGCTCTCAACGCGGCACAAGGGTGAAAAGCGTCGACGAAGCACTCGCTGCTCCATCGTGTTCGCGGCTAATTGTCTAATTGCATTTAACGGGTGTTCGATTTGAAAGGTGACTGTTACCGAGTGCTGCATGTACGAAACATTCGTGCGTAATGGCGGTCGTTTGACGTCAGCGCTTTGAAATTATCGCTATTCATACTAATATCATTCTATGAAATAATTATACATTTATACGCAAAGGAGATGTTTCATCGCATTAATGTATAAGGGCGACGCACCAGCGAAATAGTATAATACATTTGGAGACACATGCAAAATTTAAATTTGAAAGTTTTTAGGGTGAAAATATCGAATAAAGTTCTAGCCAATGTATTATAGTTATATCGTTTAACAGAGATCGTTTAATTGTATAATTTCACTGGCATTTCATCATTTAGAAATCGTTTTAACTCTTGTTTTAACAGTAAGCGATATACGTTACGTATATAAACAACATTCTATTAGAGACCTTTAAAACTGAATGGCTGTAAAAGGAAAAAGAATTTTTCAGCGTCAAGCGGTCGAGTTATTAACGACTTTCTACTTCGAACTTTCCATCTCAAATTAATTTCCCGAAAAATGTACTTTGTCACTCTCGTACAAGATATATATGTACCTATATGTACATTTTGTCATATCGCATTATATTCAGACAAAAATCATATAATCACCGTGCGTTCTGTTTTTATGCAGAGCTTTTATCCAGAAAAAAAGAGACACCGCTGCACCATAAAATATTAATCTGCCGCATTTTTGGCAAACACGAATGATCCAACAGGATGGCGAAAGTATTATAGGATGTAAGAATCAAACGACACTAACTGTTTCGGTTCATTGACGTTCGGTTCATTGCTCGGCAACTTTGAACTTTGTTCCAAACGAACTATGACGCAAACACTATCATTTTTCGAAATGAACCCTTGTCAAGATTCCATTATACTTTCCATTTTTTCGAATAAACAATAGAACGTCCAATTTATCGCCGATATCAGCGTTTTCATCGTGGTGGCACGCTAGAAACGTAGAATAAAGAGGTAAGAAATCACGAGTACCAGGACGCACTGTTGGTAGTCTCGTCCAACGAAAGACGCCAAGAAACATTAAAGAAGATAAACGGCCGGCGAAGTCGGTCTCATTCATAATTCATGCCGCTAATTTCTCACGGGCGGCAGTGTGCGCGCTGCTACGTTATTGCATTATCTGGAAAATCCTTGAATAATTCTCATCCGACCGCGGCTCTTGCCACGAAACTTGGACACCGTTATATCGTCTCCTTTCCACCCCAATCCGTTACCTACCCATCTGTCGAAACCTCTTTGACCACCGTACATCTTCAGAATGTGCATGATGTTGAATTAGTTTATACCGATGATCAACGAAAGATAGAATTTATTCAAACAGAAATGAAATAAAAACTATTAATTACGATATTGAAAGACAATAAAAGGTACCGCAGGTGAAAACAAGTGAAAGCAAGTGAACGGAACTTTAAAGAGAATTCTACATTTTGCAACATATGTAATTGTCAAATGATCATAGAGTACGTTCAAAGTATACTGATATTCTCGCTTGAATCCACTAATTGATTAACGACAAAATGAATAGACACTTGAAAGAACAATTCAAGTAAAGTAACAGATTCACACGCGTAAAATGGTTTCAGTTTACTTAAGTACTTTGTATTGGAATTTGTGTTACATCTGTCAAAATCGATTAATTATATGGCAAGCACGATATATAGCGACCAGTGGAAAAGCAGCAGAGTGAGATGTTATTATGGGAGTAGATTTGATGATTACATCTGCGTTTTAGTCATTTCGGGAATCACACGGCGACCGATCAACGGAATAATTGGAATTCAGCGAGATGCACATCGGTAACGGCGTACATTTGTTAATTTAACAGCAACGAACACCAACCGGAATTTTCCTTGCGTTTTACCCAGTGGTAAAATGTTTTTTCGAACACGATTCGTTTCAATTCGAATCGATCCGATGACACGAGTGGATCGAAACGATTCCGATTACTTATCAAAAGCTCCGAAAAATCGGTTTAGAATTTCTCTAAATGACGATAAAACCGTCGAGTGATTTGTTTTTGGGCCAAATTCTTTAGTACTGTTCATTAATTGTTTTCTATTGTTTTTTTTTTTTTTTTTTAGTATTAGTTTATTATTGAAACATTTTTATTCATTTATTGTCATATTGTCTGTATATACATACATATATATCATATTATTATGTGTCATTTATTGAAACATATAAATTGAAAGTGTGACTTGATTAAAAACTTTCGAAACTATTTTTTATTTTCTGGTTTATTTTACGAGTATTCCAGGACAGGCCAGGGTGAAAAGTAACTGGGAATGAAAGTAATAAGTTAAATACTCGACAAAAGATTTGAATGCATTTTGAGAAATAATTTTGAGTACTGTACGTATTACCACATAAACATTTTCAGGGATTATACGATAAAAGGGCATTTGAAGAAAAATGATTTCGCCATATTCTTCTTCGTTTCCTTTGTTATATTTATTTAAAGATTCTTCCATTCAGAAGAAATTATATAATGGCAAAAGAAAATCGCTAAGTAGAATATTTTGCCGAGCCTTAAGATCGTTCCGTTCGAATACTGAAGGAAATCGAGATGTAGCAAAAAGTGGTCGCTCTGCAGCGCTGCTATTGTTTAAATCGTATGCATATTCGAGGAGAAT
Organism: Bombus hortorum; assembly: GCA_905332935.1. Lineage (NCBI taxonomy): Eukaryota > Metazoa > Arthropoda > Insecta > Hymenoptera > Apidae > Bombus > Bombus hortorum. The sequence continues at coordinate 18,314,540 of HG995193.1, forward strand.
ATACAGCCATATACAGAAATAGGAAAAGACATGGAAGATGCCGGGAGAGGTTTATCGCTGATAGGTACTTCGTACACATGAAAAGAAGAAGCGGAAAGCATTCGAGGATGAGAGAAAATCGACAAAATTGAAAGTAGCTCGGAACTGAAACTATAATATTACGACGAGAACGATGAAAAATGATATGAACTGAGAGAAACGTCTACCCGGTGCAATTTATGTAATTAACTAAAAGCATATCTAGTTTAATCACGTTTCGTTTTTATTTGCTTAATCCTTCATTTTGATCGTAGTCACAACCAATAAAGGTTATATTAAAACTTTAGAAAAATGGAAAACACATACTTGCAGCGAAAATGTATCAGAGTATTAGAAAAAAGAAACTTTATGTCATCGGAAAGTTATTTTATTCGCCAGAATTTTTGAAACGAAACTCCGCCAAATATGTATCTCCGCTTTAATCGTAGAAACTTGTGAATTTTCTACTTTGGCATTTCCATCAAGTTACCACCATTACGTGATTAAATCTATCAAGAAAGTACTACAGACATAACTCGTAGCCTTCCGTTTAATATTACACGATTATACGTCTTACGCAACAATCACCGGAAGCGTCCCACGCAACAACGTCCATTCAAATCTCACCAACAAACCACAAACGAAAGAAGAATAACATAAAAAAAAACTAAAAGATAATACCATTTAACCGGACGGCAGGTTTGCAGAAAATAAAACAAATCCCCGGTTAAAGCAGAGTCCAAGCAATTTTGTTTTTCGCGATGCAATATAAGACGAGACTACTCAACGAGACTACAATAATAAAGGTGCCGGTCATAAGTCGCGTGGGACGTAATCGACCGAGGATCGTTGTGTCTTATAAAACTTTCGCAATTTTGAGAGAGGTGTGACTGACGTGTAATAACCCCTGTGCCACCGGCAAACCGTGTTTCGAGACAATTTCCCTCGTCTTTTCCCTTTTGCTATTTCACCCACCCTTCTGCAAACTGTTTTTCAACCGTCCGCGAATTCATGCCCCGCCATCGATTCTGGCTTGAACCGAACCAGCGCTTACAAATTAACCCCGGAGTGAGACGATTTTTTTTCCCTTGCTCCTCGAGGAACCGAGCGTGTCTCGATGGGAACAAGTTAAATTAACCCACGGGGTCCGTCTTTCCCTTGGCTCCTTTCTTTCGCTCTCTCCCTCTCTCCCTCTCTCTCTCTCTCTCTCTCTCTCTTTCTGTTCCGCTCCAGGTTCCAGTCTTGTCTCCTATGTTCTTTTTATTTCCTTTTTACCCACTCCTCTGTGTTTTACCCTCGTCTAGTGCTCGCTTTTTTACGATAAAACATCGAAAACCATTATTTAAAAGCCGACCGGTATAATATCCTCTCCCCCGTGTTTCGTTAAAGCCACAGAACCCCGGCTTTTAATCACGTAATCTGAACAAATCGCGATACTCGATGGAAATTATTGTTTCGTATTCAGAGGCCGATCTCCTCGTTGCTTCGATTTCGCGTTTGCGGATTATGAATTGCCGGATTGCATCGCGTGTAAATTATTATTGCGATTCGGTGATAAAATTGAGAGTGCAAGAATGAACGAATTATGGACGCCTGTAGGGTAATTTCGGAAGGGATGGATTTGCTTTTAGAAAGATGTCAAAGTTATTATTTTAAAAGTAAATTATGATTCGGATATTCTATGTTACAGTATGTATAGTGAACTACTTTTCTTTTAAATTTTCTATAATTTTCAATATTCTATAACGACATGATATTTTCGTGGACAATTGACCAGTTAAGTAAATAATGTTTTAGATTATTTCATTGCATATTATATGTATATATGATATGATGTATATTAATTTTGTAAAATTGATTGGTGAAATTGACGTATCTAGTATCAAGTATGAAGAAATTTTCAGGAAATTGTCAAGATTTGAGCAGTTTGGAAAACTGATTTTATAAGAATGTTATGAAAATCCCTTCAAACACCACTACCAAGAAGATAATTTATTTTTATGAAAAATTAATATTACAGCAAAAATTTTTACAGATATAATAGAACATTCATAGATACTAACAATCTGTATCTTGGACGATAGCATGGAAGACAAAATGTTCCACAAAAAGATATCGATATATCCCAATTAAGAACTAATGATAAAATTAACGATAATGGTATCGAAAACAGTGTTGTTTCATTCAACATAATGCACGATCATAATGCTAATTAAGGTACAGGCACTTGTATCGGCAAAACAAAGCCTCGTCAAATCGCTGCTTTGTATCCAGCCAACAGACGGTATTCGCACCGTATATATAACACACGCGCAACGTTTTGATTATCCGTGCCACGGACTACGAACATTTCATCAATACTATACTCGTGCTGTCTGATGCTATAGAAACAATAGATTCGGATCGACGAAACAGCAGAAACGCGAAAATGAAAAAATTCGTGGGAAAGTTCATTAACACTAAATTGTCAGTACTGCCAGATTTTTTTATTCATTATTCATGATTTGAGACGAAAGCAGAAATTATAGAAGAGGTCAACACGAATAATGATAAAAATTATCAGTAACCCCATTCTATGAAAAGTACCGTGTACTTTTGGGGCAAAACTTTCAGTTTTATTGGTCTGTAAAGCGCGCTTCGTAGAAAAATCGACCGATCCTTTTGCACAGCATTGTCCACTTTTAACAGCGAAATTTGTTTTTCATTGGACGAGAACTCCCCGACGTTCGATTGCTTGAAAAAATACGTTGACCAACGAGATATGCTTTTTAGTTTTCATCGAAACGTACAGTCCAATCAATACTTCATTGAACGGTCAGTTATTAACAGAGCGATGAAATGACCGATTCATATAAAGATTACATCACATTGTTATGACAAAGCCACATAACGAATCGTACATTCGAATCACAGAGTTGAACGTCAAGGTACTAGAAAATTTATATAAGCTTAATAGTAAATACAGCGTCTATATTATTCACCGCAGGAACTTGCAAATCTTGTTCACGAAATAAATAATAATAGACAAGACACAGTTCTTCGATATACGAGCAAAAGGCGTTCCACAAATCGATTCTCCGTGCCTAATCCAATTTCTCGGGGAACGATTAACAGTGACACGCGAGAATCTGGAGGGTTACCGGAGGATGGTCGGTCGGTCGGTCGGTCGGTCGGTCTCGTGGCATTAGCGGGACAAAGCCGATCGCCGACCGAGGACACGGATCCCACTCGAAGCGTTTGCATCGATAATGAACGGACAGGTGGCACGGTCAAGCCGAAGAGCATCGACACGATGTTCACCGTCGGTGACACTCACGATTCACTTTCCCAAGCCTGAGGCAGCCAACCGAGGATGCGATTATATTGGAAACGGCTACGAAAATAGCCTCTTGCGATGGGTACCGATCTCGTGGATTCGATCCTTAGAACCTCCATTAGCTATAGACCGACGTAGATGGAATCGCTAAGATGACGGAGAGACAAGCGTGCTTAAAGAGAATAAAATAGAAAAGGAGTAAAGAGCGCGAGAAAGAGAGGAAGAAGGTTTCTCTTGGTCTCCTGCTGTTGCTTTCAATAATTTGGAAGTCTAATGTGCCCGTCCTGAAGGAAGAGCATTTCGGCAGATGGAGAGAACGAAGGAGACGAAGACAGTCGAAAGAAAAGCAGAAGGATGAAGAAGGTGAGGGTGTGAAAGAGGTAGAAGGACAAATTGACACCTGCACGCGAGAATGGCGTCCCGACTGGATGTGGCGAGGGCAAAAGCATCGACGCGAAAGAGGAACCGTGTGAATAATGCAGACGCCGCGCCGCGAGGATTCTGCTTAAAAGTCCGATCATCCGTTCTATTCCCAGCGTTCGAGAACCTCCCTGTCGAATCACCGTGAAAAAGGTAACACTCGACGACATTTCGATTGGAAATCGACAATTCCTCCACTATGTTTTAGTAATTATGTATGACTGCGACTCTAGAGTATGAGCGAAATGTAATAGCAATTTTGCAGATTTAAGATTGTCATGTGAAACGTTGATATTATGTGAAATTATACACAGAGAGAGAGAGAGAGAGAGAGAGAGAGACTAACAATATGAAATAAAGTCATAATAAAGTATACTAAATATATGGGACATTGGCAGTGACAATAATTTAGAACCGAGTAATGACAAATCTCTACAATTAACGTATTAAATGAATTTACGAAAGCCACAATAGGATTCTAAATGTGGATTCTAAACGAATATCCTCCATCAGAACATTTGACAGTAACGCTTTACTGTCAAAATAGTCAATCTATGATAAGCCTTGTGACTGATCAATCATTACTGAGAATCAATGAATAGAAAAGTCTTTTTGAATAAGAATCTTCAAATAATAACAACTCTTATCAGGAAACAAATTATGCATCTTTATCCTAACAAAAGACTCGAAAGCAATTATAAATCGTCTGACGACACAAAGAGGAGGAGAATTATCTGTTATCATTCTCCGATAAACGTAAACTCGCATGTTCCGATCTAGTGTCCCATTCTTATCCACGACTCAATATTCATACTCCCATTGTCATTAAAATCACCCTATTATCGTGACCGATTGAAATTCCTTGAAGGCACCCTTTTATACGTTCCAGGAAACGACCCGTTAAATCCTATTGGAATTTCACTTTCGGACAACCAAACCTCGTAAACGCTTCCGAATATCATTACACGGGTATAACCGATTCAGATCGAGATCCTTAGCCAACACGTGATTCCAACAGATTTATTTCCGCGGCTTATTTTTTTATCCCGCTCAAGACATCGGTCTTTCTAAGCCTGTTACGCGCCCCTTTCAACCTGACACCACAACGATGCTTCAATGAAGCTTTCGGTGAACTCGCGTCATATATAAACTTCTCTAATCTCTGGTTGCCATCGACGCCGACTTAATAGTTCTGCAAATAATTCGCTACGTATTATTATTTGTAAGATCTGATGAATCCTTTAGAAATTTCTATTTACATGTTAGAAACAAAGGAAAATTCGCGTTCGAATAATTACGTGTATAACGAAATGGAAGTTAAAAATTTGCGTGTCTGTTTACTCGTATTCAGATCAGATCTTAACAATGTTAAACGGGAGTTGATGAGTTTTATTATTTAGTTTATAGAATTTGTTCCGTACGGAATACAGCAACATGATTGGGAAGAAAGATTATTATCAGTTGGAGTTTTTTGAATACTATAGAGAGTAATCAATTAAATATTCCTTAAAATTTTACTTTCTTTCACACTCGATAGCCAAGATACGATAGATTTAAAAAAAATCAACAAATACAACAAAATACAACAGATACAACAAAAATAATATTCATCGTTCTAACAAAAACTCATGCGCGCTTTCGTGATAAAAATAAGAATGAAAAACCTTTGTCATTTGGATACTTACGAGTGGAATGCGAATGATGCGTTTATAAGAAATTTAAATGTACAAAAATGTACAAGCTGCCGATATTCTATAAAATACACATATATAGCAAAACACTTGTTACACATGTTTAGATGATAAAAAAAAAAAGAAAAAAAAGAAAAAAAAAATCTTTAGATTTTGTTTCGTTGCTTGTATTCGGGAAACTCTGAATTTTTGTAAACATCCTCGATCTAGTTATAAACAATGCTATATACAAATCTATGAAGCTCGAGTTTCTTGGAAAAATGAGAGGAAAAAGAAATTGCAAGTTCTTGGAAAAATCGGAAAAATTAAAGAAAAATAGCGAAAAAACAGAGATGGAATGTTTAACTGGATAGTCGGCTGAAAGAAAGCATAAGCAGTGGTTGGCAGACGCTTCACCGAAAATGTTTATACCAGCTTTTCCGTCACGGGTACGCCGTGCGTAAGGAAGCTTCGGAGAGGAGGGCGCGAAGAATGGAGGACGAGCAAAGTGAACGTGATTCGGATTCGGTAATTGTGAAATATTTATATTGCACAGAACGAGGGGTTGTTTGTTCTTGCGCGGCGACGATCTGATGACGGCTCCCGTTGAAATTTCCGTAGGCGACCGAGCGGAGCGCGAATGCAAATATTTGGAGCGCGACGCGCTTTAAACTCGTAATTCGTGCGGCTGCTTTTCGCGAGCATGCATCTGAAAGATTCAGGAACAGCCGAAGGAAGCGGGATGAACGTTTCGAGCGACGCCTCCGTGCACTCGACTCGTTGGGTTCACGTGAAAAACATCGCAAAGTTATTAAGCGAAACAGCGATCATCTGCTATAGCGAAAAACTCTCACAGGTTTTCTTTTAACAATACTTACTTGCGGTTTTTTAATGTTTGTGAAATTGGTATAATTTTATACAGAAGGGGATATTAATATGACTATTAATTCGTTACCGGTGTCTACGTGTATACGATGACCAGGGGGGAAAATCATGACAAGTCAGATCTCCGCTTTTTACAGGAACGATTTACTAGATTCACAGATAAAGGTTTGCCAAAAAAAATAGGTGACAAATGTATGAAATATTTTAGAATAAACTAGACAGATACTTCTTAGTTAAATGAAATATTTATTGAAACATCCGGTGTGGAAGAGTACATGTTTAATGGCGCAACCAAGTAAAAGGACAGCTTTGGTAACGTAAAATTGATTGCGAATCTTTCAACTGTTTGTCATGAATGTTTTTAATTCTTCGAACACTCCCGAATCTCAAATCCTGCAATCCTTCCAATACTCGAAAGAACGCTCTAGGGAACAGACACGTTAAGAATTACAGACCATTTATAAATTCATTCTCCAAGTAGAAATACTAAAATTACGAAAGCGTTAACAAAGTGGGAATAACGATTAAAAACGTGCGACCTCGCGCGTAACTGAAACGAAAATGGATAGAAAAGCATGAGAAATCGGATGAAGCGGTGTAGAATAGAAAGAATAGAGGAGGGGACAGGAAGGGGTTAGTCTCGTAGAGAAAGGCACAAGGGGGTTCTTTAGAGGGTGCCAGTGGAACTCTAGTTCGGTTGGCGGTGGAGTTTGAATAATGCAGACTTGCAAGCCTGCTTAAAAGTGATCGGTCGAACCTCACCCTCGTTTCATCCCCTCGCGACTCCCTTTAGAATCCTACTTCCAGTTCGTCTAAGAGCACGAACTAAGATTGATTTTAGATTGGGTGGGAATTGGGAATAGCTGGCCCGTTACTCTCTGGCAACACGCTTTCCTTTCTCTACCTATCTCTGTCTCTCGATCCCTCTCTCGCAACCCTTCCATCGATGCTTTTATCTTCGTTCTGCTTGATTTTATTAAAGTCCCCGAGTCGACCTCGATATAGGCTTGTATGCATGTAAATTAGCGGAATGCTTTGAAGAGCGGCCGCGAATGCGTGAAGTCATTTCGTCGCGTGGAGATCAGCTCGGAGCAAAGCGGAGTTTAAACGGTCCTCGCTATCGCATTCGGTTCCGCTTGAAATTCACCGGAATTTGAATTACGTCTAACGGCAACGTGGCGCGGCGTCTCGGCCGAGACTGTCACCCATTCGGTCTAACCACCCCGAACCCGCTAAGGGAGTTTTAACGTTACATCGAATCCACGACACGGGGGAATGAAGAATTTAAATTCCAGAATTTTCGAGGATACGTGCACGACACGAAGATTACTTCGCTGAGACACTTTAACCCCTTGTGGTTTTATCGATCGATTCCTCTCAATTTTAGTTTCCATATATCCACCTACATGTACGTAAGTAACCAAATTAAATCTGTTTAAACATTCTGTAAATTAAATTCATTTCTTTAGAATATATTCTAACTAATAGCCTGATAATTTTATGGAAATTTGAGAATGCACATTCTATAACCTTTTACGATTAAAATGGTATGGCACAGTCGTTAGAACCCCGGGAAATTTCTAATTTCTAGGCAATTTTACTAATGGGAGAATACACAAATATTTATTTGTTTCACTCTTCTGGAGTTATTTCAGTCTCGGAATTCTCAAGCAAACGTGTCGGATACGTACGACTTATATTTGAAAATACCGATTCGAAATAACCATTTTTTATCGACCCAGATGCATCATCCAACAGCAACGAAAGTTCAATAAACATGTCAAACTTCAGGCTTCGTTTATCGAACTTTTCGATCGAAACAAAGAGTTTTCAAATTCCCTCCTATAAACTTTCTAATTATTCTCTTAAATTTCAATTTTATCACTTGAAAATCCATGGAATAAGAATTTCCGTTATGAAATCGTTATCAGTGAGACAGGCGAAATAATAGAAACACGGAGAACCGCCCAACGAGTTCCCTATATAAATAACAACAGCGCGTCGAAGCATATTTAACACGCAGAGTGGCGCGCGTTTACGCATGCATATGCAAAATTGTCGAACGACAGGCGCAAAACTAAGCGAGCGCGATTGCACGCGACCGCGAAGATTCGTATGCATAAATATTCGCGGAATCGCGACAAACAGACTAGAAACTGTGACCACGTACCGTACACAGGCGCAATATGCAAAGAAGACCAATATTTGCACTTACTCGAAGTAACCACGCTTCCTTCCAGCTTCAGAAAATTGCCCATTAATCGTTGAATTAACGCGGTCGTTACTACTAATTCATCGTCAGACATCTTCATTGAAATCGTCTGAAACTTAGCCAACAACTTAAAGACACGTGTTTATAGAAGTAAATATCAAACGAATGTATTAATGATGAGGATCAGAGGGGAAAGTTAAATTTCAATTAGCAAATGGTATTACGGTATTATGGAAGTTGAAGTAGTTTGAAATGCGGGAATAAGGGACGTTCTCTTTATTTATGCTAATGTTTCTTACTTGGAACCAACAAGCAGAAGTACAATTATGAATTCAGAAACATTGAAATGTTATATTTGCGCGAAGAATCGCGAATTTTCACAAAGTAATATCACAAATTAGTTTCACAAAGCTGGTTAAGAACTTGCTTTGTACACAGCGTTACTATAAGCGTTTCTATTTCGTAATGAAATTGAATTTTCAATGAAAATCTTCTTTATCGATATTACAATTTTGCAAGAATAGTATTCCGATAAAGGAGTTGAAATGATAAACGATGTAAGTGTCAGAAGTGAAAATTTCCAGTAGAAATGAAAACCGCGCTTCTCTAATCCAACACAATCCAAAAGGTAAAATAAATTATCTTAGCGCATGACTTTCTGCCATATTTCTGTTATATAGCGTCGACGATAAATATTATGACATTCATTCGTATTTAGTATACACGTGCCCTATAACGTAAAATACCGAATAAAATAAAATTTGTTAGAGTTTTCCAATAAATATAACCAACGGATATCATTATATTTCTATGTGTCTGACAGTGTGTATCCCTTTTTACCGAACAAATATCGTTTCTTCATATTTCTCTCTCACCAACGTCGTTCGATTGTTTCAACTTCTCAATTTCGAAAGCAGACATCTCTGGTTAAATGAACGCGGAAAAAGGGCAATGGCGCTTATCGTGGCTCACCTATAAAGAATCTAGGAAAATCAGTTGACATTTACTGCGAGCCGGGCTTTCGTCGCCGTTAAATCTTCCGAGCGACGATCGAATCGTTCGATTTATGGGATCGAACGGGACTGGACCACGGGGCCCAGGGTGCAAAAGCGATTCTTATCTGACACGCACGCGTCGCTATCGCCTCCAGCCGTGAATCTCGTCGCAAATTGGCAACGAAAGAGGAGTGTTGAGTGGCAGACAGAGACGGATACAGGGTCATACAACCGGATACCAACGGGAGAAACCGGAAAGGGTGGAGAGGGCGGAGAGGGGGGGGGGGGGAAGATGGAAATAAACGAGCAGAGAGGACAAGCCAATAGGCCGATAGGCGATCTCTCATTCCGCAATGCGGGCTTTCGCACCGCCCTATACATATACGTGCCGCACCATGCCAGCCACTTTCCTTCCCGCCATTGCACTCGCTTCCTATACCCCGTAGGACCGATGATCGGCCAGACAAATCTCACCGAAACGATCCAGCTGCTCGACATTCGCCATGGATCTCTTCGGTCGAGAAACTCTACAACGTTCTTCTGGGAACCGGTACAATTCGAGAGGAAATCGACTTGTTGGTAGCTTCTTCGCACGACGAGTCAATAAACATAATAGGATATAGCGATTATATATAAGTTATTTGTGAGTCGATAGAGAATCTACAAGTTGCCTTTTCGTTTCGGAAGGATAGGTGGTAATTGGAAGATTAGATCTTACTGTTTATTCATTTGGTTATTTCAATAGTACGTTTACTAATTTACAGATCGATATAACGAAACATAGTATTCTAACGATTGAAAATGTACAAGTATCGTTCTGACTTTCGCAAGCTAAAAGTAATTTTTGTCGTAGACGATCCGTTAAAAAGTTCAATTGTTTATTTATTAATACTAACCTTGGAGAAGCTCAATGGGTATATTTGGATCTAGCAAAGGCGTGAAAGCGCAAAGTTTCGCAATAGGCTGTAAGCACTTGCTCGGACAAGTAAGAATACGCTCTTCGCGATCAGTGGACCGTGTAATAGCGAGGACAAGGATTAACGCATGCTGATTTACTGACGACAGTAACCTAGTAGACAATAATTGGTGTATTTAGGTAGCAAATAGGACGTTAGTAACTCATCTTTGGCTCATTCATCTTCAATAACCGTGAATTGCGCTCGATTGCTCAAAGGGGAGAAATTCCTATCTAAGATACCACATTATTATTATCCACATTGCACGAATTAAGTTACATTGAAAATGGAAGAAAAAATTCACATTTCCAAGCTACAACTCCGTAACAACAGACAGAGCATCAAAATTCACCCGTTAAATATATATCGTTATCATCCTAAATTACTCTTCAAACTGCTCAAATGGTATAAGTTCTGTTGAAAAAAAAAAAAAAAAAAAGAAAAAAGAAAAGAAGAGAAAAGAAAAATAAAAGAATAAAGAAGGAAGGTAGGTAGAAGAAACATACGAAAGTACGGGGAAAAGGGAAAACGCATAAAAAATGAGACGGGAGACCGCCACTTCTTTAATCAACGATTCAAACAGCGAACAAGCCCGCGAACTTTTAACAAATGAGCGCGCCCTGGAGCTTGTTCCGCGCTTTTTTAATGAACCAACTCCGCGAATGTTAACGCGCCACGTACCCGCGACTGCTGTCACCGCGTCGCCTCGTTGCACCCGCGCAAACTTTGCGTCCTCTCGCGAAATAACGCCGCACCGACCAAACCCGAGAGGGAAGATAAACGAGGCGACCGTTTTCGAGAGCCGGCGTATCGTCCTGTTGCGACGTCCAGATCGATGCTTCAATTATTTTCTACGAAAACCGATCTCGTGTCGCGAAAATTCGACGATGAAGCAAACGAGAACGAAAAAAAAAAAAAAAAAAAAAAAAAGCGAAAATACCGTTAAAAAATATCCGCCGTATTTTTTCCGAGATATTCCACGCTTCTCGTCAATTGCGCGTGTGTCCTTCGAAGATAAATCGAGATAGGATTGCTCCCACGCTTGTTTCTTTCGCTGTAATTGACACGATTATGTCGTGAGCAGAAAAAGGAGCATTTTGAAGGGAGTTCTTTTCATGCAAAGAGTCGTCGGAATTCCTCCCTTTTAATGTTTTTATTCAAAATGATATCCGAGGAAAAATATTGTCAACTTTAGAGGAATTGCAACTACGTAGATCATTGTCAAAGTAATTAAACAGTAAATGAGTATAGTTGAAGCCTGTTGTAGGCAAGAAAGAATCGAACGTGGATGTCTCAAGTATTATTATAAATAAGCGTGGAAAAAGATAATCTCGTCCTTGCATTATCCAGTTTATTTATGATCAACAAATTAATTGCGTATAATTAGTTATACAAAGGAATCATAAAATAGTGTAGAAAACAGTGACTCGACTGACACAAAAATAAAGAGAACCTGAACCAAGCTCAGCCACTCAAATTTGCGCCATTATAATTTACTCGAGCGTGAAATTATCGCCCATTACACTTGATCGCCGTATTCGCGTCAGGATTAAACGTGTCGGAAAACAGGCAATGTAATCAACCTACATATACAAGTAAACAAAAGAAACAAAATGATATAATAAAGATAAACACAGAGCAAGAGAGTAACAGGCTCTCTAAAAATAAATTGCAATAAATTTCAGCGTTTGACGTAACACGGGGGAATCTATATACAATACTTTCAGCCCCTCCGTTACTTTTGTTTCTCCCGTCTATCACTCTTTTAACTTCCTTCTTCCATAACTTCCCTTTCTCGCTGAATTATTTTTTTTTTTATAGAGTTTCAGCTCTTCGATCTTTCCCTTATTCCCTTTCATCCCTCTGTTCTCTATTCCTCTTTTTCTTCACGATGTCCTCCTTTCCGTTGATCCACTCTTGCCCGGTCGCGCTCACGGCGGTAGTCGGATAAAAAGGATTAATTGTCGGTCCCCTACTGCTCTCTCTCTCTCTCTCTCTCTCTCTCTCTCTCTCTCTCTCTCTCGGCCGAAAGCCGATACAACAGCTCATTATCGGGTAGCTCAGCCAAAGAGAGCGAACGATCGAGGGAATTCTATATTTTATTCGAGCAACGTTCGTGCCTCGAACCACGAAAGGGTTAACGATTTCACGTGAATTTACCGGTTAGTAAATTTTAATAATCGTGTCCGTGATACGCTACAATACGGTTGATTAACGACAGATTTCTTCCATGGAGATCGATTGATATAATATAATTCAACGGGATAGTACGCATAATCCTGTTCGATAATTGTAATCGCGATAACCTGAATAATAACTGTGACAGGTGAGGGTTATCGGCTCGTTATTCGAAATCATCTGCGATATCTCTGCTCTCGAATTAATACCCCCACGGTTACGTTAATAAAGTTTCTTCTTCTTTTATTTGTTTCTTTGTAATCGTGTAGATATCTGAGGGCCGTGTATATGGTTTCGAATCTCTTGTTGAAATTAGGAGGAGCGGAGGTAGGGGGGGGGAGAGAGGTAGAAATTGCAGGACGATACGATGTATAGGAGGTGCACAAGCGTTCCTCAAAAATTGAAAACCGTCCGCCCCGAAACAATTGAGGGCAATAACTAAACGAACTTGGTTACGAAAGGAAAAGGATGAACGGGCTCGTATTTGTTAAGCCCTGCGCGATCGAGAAACGTGACACGCGTATGTTCTACTACTTCGAAATGGGAAACAAGTGGAAAAGCTAACAATATGTTCCACAGAATTTCTATGTAACGCAACATAAAGCGGACGATGACACGACTCGCTACGATATTAAATCACCGATATTTTTCCGAACAATTCTTTCAATCTTAATATCATAAAATTGCGCCTTTGCGCAAGGTTGATTATTTTTTGATAAAAAAAGAAAGGAATTGAATCAGGTGTCGTTTAACACGTTAGAACGCTTCGCCGATCTTGCCGATTTATTTTCTGCGGATTCTGAAGCGATGATCGTAGCAACTGCTCGCCATCGCGAAATATCCAGCCTGGAATTCAGCTCGACGAGCCTCGAGCCGACTGGTAAAAGTGAATTTTCGAAATCCGCTCGGTTCGGCTACGAACGTGCCGAGCATTACGATATAGAAGCGCCGAAATTTTTATCACGTCTCACGGTGAACTTATTGCTCCAAGAGGGATATCGATGTGCAAGCCAGCTCCTGTCCGCCTCACAGACGAGATTTTTCTGTTTCCACGCTGTAGAGAAACGCTAAATACTTTGATGTATCGCCGTTCTTACGGTGCCAGTTTTAGCGGCAAGCTTTGCTCTATACGCGATTCTCCACACACGTTCTCGAATTCTTGATACGACTAATCGGATGTACGCCATTTTTTCCGCTGTGTTTTCTTGCAATGAGGCTAATCTAGAATAAAGTTTATTAATTAATTACTACAAGGATCATAGATCATCTACGTTACTGGTCTTATTATTAGGATAATTCCTGTACGATACTGCTCGTTTATGATTTCGTTTCCTCCTAATTTTGAAAATGTTAAAATAAATGGAGGTTCATTTACGTGTTATACGTGTTACATGCTTGTTGCAAATATCTTGTTTATATAACGATATATGTACTTGCTTTGATAAAATTATTCATGATTTTAATGGATTATGTCTTCTTTAGGAGTATTACAAGAAACAATACTCATTTTATTCGCGTAACTTCATAAAACATTTGATTATCGATATTTTCAAATCCTATCGATTTCTATTCACGATTTCAGTGTCTCTAATTTAAGACTCTGCAAAAACCTTTCATCCGTCATGTCATCCACGTACGATTCATCCTGTCCCATACGAGCTAAAAGCAGCAATTTCTTGGATTAAACATAGCCTTCGTGCTTGACTGGAATAAAATTCATACTTCGAAAGGTTTTTGTTCGTAAATCTCGAGCATAGACAAGAAATATTTGACAAACGGGAGCAGCTGGCGGAATGGGGGGATTTGTCGTTGTACGGATTAATTGTCCAACAATTTCATGAGGGCTGATTTAATTACCTATCGAATATTGCTGTGCAACGAGCGGTATTTTAACGAATTCGTTCGCTCGCGACGGATCCTCCAATTTCGTTAAAAGTAACGCACGGCCGCGAGAAACGGGACAGTTTTAGAAAATACAGCCTCCGATTAATTCGCTACGCCGAATAATTGAACGTCGAATTTTTTCTCGTGATAAATGCTAAATGATAAATGATAAATGATAAACGTGCGTGCACTCGTGACCATCCGTTTTATCGAATGTATTCCGCGGAAATGGGCGTTTCATTTCTACAATTTAATCCCAAATTTAACAAATTGCTTCGTAAAGGAAACAAATACCGACAAATTCTTCTCTATTTTCAGAGCGTCGTGTGGGGCGAATGGTCACCTTGGTCCAAATGGTCCAGCTGTACAAGGTAAGCACTTTACGCTTTAGATTTGACTAGATGTATTGATCGGTTGATACGATAGGATACATTTTCGTTCATAGCTATTCGTATTAGCCACTCATTCCTTATAGCTGAGTTTACAGACATTTAAGCATTTGTTATAAAATATAATTTCATTAGAAATTTGCGAATAGATGACAGTTAATTTTTGAAAATCAATAATAATAAAGAAACCTATAACTTGTAATTGTCAAGCCTTGTAGAACTATTGTATTTTGTTATTTGTTAACTTGTTATTAATCTGTACGTTTTGGTAAAATTCGCATAATATTACTACAAATTGATCAAAGTATCCGGATTCTTGCGAACGATAGCGTAAATGATATTAGATATTAGAAATGATATTAGAAAATGATATTTATTACGCAACATATTTTACATAACTGCCGGGAATTTTATTATGGTTCACTGCAGTCAAAACACATTTGATTCATCTCACAGAAATCCTCGTCTTTGACGACAATCACTTCTGACCCTACTGCTTATTCATTAATAACGGATTGTGAAATTATCCCGAGTGACGTAAGAAACGATAAATCATGATTTCCCTATTACGACTACTCTTCGATTATACTTTCTTACAAATCACTCTCTTATCTGCGTTATGTCGCATTTACATTGATTTTTAACCGTCATAGCTTTATCGCATGTTTATTATACTGTCGTTCATATTGTAACTTCGTTTCTACGTATCGAGAATCACGTTCTTGCGTCATTTATCTAACTCTTTCCATCACTTCCTATAACGTAAGCCAGTAATAAATGTTAGAAGGTTATCACGAGACCGCCGATGTCTATGCATTTATAAGAAATTAACTTTGCAAACATCCTCCATTATTGTAACAAAAATGTAAGATTTACGTTGTTTGGTATCATAAAGCGGGTGTTCTATCGCAAGATAGAACCGATCGAAGGGCCAAGTATCGCGTCGCGGCGCCATTACGTCGGTGGAATGTTAAACGTTTCAGAACTCATTTCGACAACGGTAGAGTTCCGGTGGCGGACGTCGGAACGGCTAGCTCGTTTTTCAGCCGACCAGAAACGGCCCAGACTGCGCCAGCAAATAATTTATGACGCTTACGACTGGTGAACTGCACTCGCCCTCCTGGAGAAGCTTATTGTATGATGTACGGTGCCGTACATTCGACGCGGCCAGCCACGGCCCTCTAAATCTTTGTTCGCGTTCCCCGATACAATTATTAACATTTTTTTTTTCCCTCCATCGACGCATTACCATCTGATTTGTACCACTCTCTTTCGCCGAATCCACGATATACAGCGTATATCGCAGAAGTTTAGTATTTAGTACCTCTCGCAATTGTCGATATTGGATAAATTCATATTTTCTTATGATGCAAATTTTAATTATTCCGATACATTGTTCAAAAAATTTCAGGAACAAAATTTCGGGAAAAAATATCGATCGTTTGAAATCGGGAATCGAAGGTGAGTATATTTCTACGATTCTCCACTGTAAATGATACATACAATACGATATATTTGCCTAATGTTTCATTTCATAAACTTTTCTTATTTTTAGTTACCATTGCCACTTTTCTACACCTAGATAGATTATAGTGTATTTTTAATTATTGCTGTTAGTTCTGTGCTACATTATTCTCCATTCTTAGATGCCATTGCTACCATTTTCTTACATTTCTCCCTATTTCCGATCTTCAAAACTCTGTAAGTGATATGTATGTATATTAAGGGTGAATGCATTTACAAAATCTGACAAAAGTAATATTTTTCAGGACAGATATATTACATCGATAAAGATTCTTTAATACCGTCAGAAGATATAAGGGATTAAAATAGAAATAATGTGACGTCAGATTTATATGTATATAAAAATATTATATGTAGAAATATTGGAATAAAAATGGAGTGGACTGGAGGTCCCTTTGAATTTAATTAACCTAAATATGTTATTTATTTTTTGAAACCGTTGGAATTCTACGATAAATTTTATTATATCGGAATAATTTTGCCTGTCTACTATTAAAAGAAGAACTAGCTTGTCTAAGATATTTAATTAATTCGACAAATTTATTTATGAAAGATTTTAGGCAACCGCCTCTCTCCGTTAATTAATAAGTAAATAAAGAGTGAAAAGTTAAGAAACAGAGAGAACGTTTGGAAAACGGGATACTTGTAGAAGTAGTTCCCCGCAACGTTTCGTTGTCGCCAAATTAAAGATCCTTTATTCGTTTAATTGACGTTATCGTTTCTGCCTATACACTGTTACATATATACCGTTCATTCGAGTTTTGAAACACAGCTACATTTGAAACAAATTTTAAGTAATAACGTCAGAATTGCAAACTACCGACCCGTGTGTACCGCAAGCACAAGTGCTACTTAAATTCTCGAAACGAGTAATTCATGATCAAAGAAACCGTATGATTTTTCCAGGTGCTTCGAATTTTCCGTTTACACGTCCTAATTCCGACCAGTTCTCTCATAACTGTGGAGATACACGGAGTAAAAGAAAGGAAATAATAATAATACATTTTTCTTTAAATTAGGATATAATATTGTT
Organism: Bombus hortorum; assembly: GCA_905332935.1. Classification (NCBI taxonomy): domain Eukaryota; kingdom Metazoa; phylum Arthropoda; class Insecta; order Hymenoptera; family Apidae; genus Bombus; species Bombus hortorum. Next base: position 18,332,020 of record HG995193.1, read on the forward strand.
ACATCCAAATTCGCAATAGTACAATTATACTTTGTATCATTAGAAAATCTCGTCTTCGCGACAACGAGGAATACAGACTACAGAGTCTCTGAATTCTTTGCTTGTACACATAAAATGATATTTTTCGGCCAAAAAGAACCAGCGTCAAAAATTACACCTATGCTCCTTGTTAGTCTCTTCGTACGTTGTTTTTTTTTAATTATGCTCGCCCTACTTCGCAGGAGCTGCGGCGGCGGGATTTCACGACAGCAGAGGCGCTGCAGGAGGAAACCGTGCAAAGGCAGGTCGTGGAGCACGAAATACAAGATCTGCAACCCTGAGGTGAGTCATTCGGCGAAAGCATCTTTGTCATTACTTTTCTAAACGGGAACACTTGCATTTGTCACAAACTTTCATCATCTATAAACGAGATGTTGTCTTTCCATTTCGCGATTTCTTCGTCTTTGTTTCAAAATCGCTATCAACGAACAAACATCGATGAATAATTAAATACCAGATAGATCGCTAGTAGAAGAAACACCTCGTAAAATTATCGCATCTAACAGATGAGAAAGGGAGAATATTATAAATGTCAAAAATCTTCGTCGCCTCTGAACGATTCCCTTGTCAATTCAAAATTTCTTCGTGCAATTTTCTCCGACGAAAAAAAAACAAAAATCGATCAAAAGTTAAGCCACGGAGCAAAAGGAAATACCATAAAATAGTAGCGTAAATTCAATTATTCCACGGCCAATATAATTCTATTCTATCAGCAAATACTTTTCTTAATAATATTCCAAACGAGAAATGTTTGCAAGTATGGAGATTTCTTGAATCATCTGTAGACAATTCTCTAATCACATGACAATTTCTTTACACGCCGAGGAAGGAAAATTCGATCAGAAATTAAACCACGAAACAAACCGATATCTATTGGAAGAACAACCGCGTAAAGCAGTTGCAGCAAACAGATAGCAGTATCCGTCGAACATTCAGTGTACTAGCCTAAATTCAATTATTCCCGAAAGCGGCTGTCTTATCAATGTAATTCTATTCGAGCGACTTGCCGCCGTAAGACTGTAAGACAGAGAGTGTAACGTATAGGAAACAGGCAAGGTGAGATAGAAGCTCCGAGCCGTGGAACTGGTTGCACCGTGTTTCCTCTCTGTCCTTTATCGCGAATGAAGCGCAAGGCGACGAGTAAGTTGTCACGCGAGTAGAAACGGGACAAACGAGAACGACCGAGTGACTCTCTCGTCTCTCGTCTCTCGTCTCTCTGTCTGCTGTTCGAGCCCCGGTAACACGTACATCCACGTGATTATAACGGCACCAGGGCTCCGGGTCTGAGTAACTGGAGGAAATTTGCGGTTCGCGCAAACAACGAAACGAAGTTAACTCCGTCGTTTAACTGGCAACTTTTGAAGCTGCCTCGCAGTATTCCACCGCGATACGCCGTCCTCGATTCCCTCTCGCTCTCTTATACCGCCCACCAACCCTTCGCCACGGTCCCGTTTATGTAGGCGCTGGAAAACGGGATTTGCTTCGCCAACCGTGTCTTGCTTAACCCTTTTCACAAACTTTTCTCTAAACCATCGTGTATTTAACGATTACAAGTGGATTTTATTTTGTCCGTGAATTGTATCCTCCGTGGTTAACGATAGATGTATATAGAGTGCTCCGGGCATTGTCACATATATAGTCGAATGCAAAAAGGTTCTGTGCATCCTATAAATAGGAAAATTTTATTCAAATAAGTATGTGTTTAAAAATTTCTAGTCCTACTCGGTTACAGAATTCGCAGTATCAACTTGCTTGCACATTACCTCTGAACAATTACAAAAACATCTATTCCAGCTATATCCTATGTATAATCATAGCCCGTATCTTTTATTTTTCATTGCTGTTTTAAAATTTTCTTTTCACAATTCAGACGTTAGAAATATTTATTTTTTAGAAATTTTTTCTAAAATTTAAAGTATTTTATACTTTAGGGAAAAGGGCAGACTGAGTAGATAAAGTTGATAGAATCACTATAAATGTTTTGTTAAGAAAACAGATCAGCCATGACACCAATTGTGATTCCTTTTAATCGAGGACAGGTTGGAGGACAGGTTTCATTTTAACTTTGTTCACAGCTTCGATTCTTCATTCGATAGCGATCATTAAATAGAAATTACGCATAACGTTTCGATACAACATTACGACAACGACCAGGTAATCTTCGTTTAACTAACTGATAAACGAATTTAGCATTAAACAAAACCGAAAAGGAGCATTACTTCCTGAAAACGTCAGAAGCAAAACGGGACAAAAGAAGAATATCTTTCTTCTCGGTGCAAAAATCGGCGAACAAAAGGAATCTTGCGAACGAGACACCTCCTGACAATCAATAGCGGCACTCTCGATCCGCACGATAAACAACTTCCACCGGTGTCACAAACACGCGTGTATACACGTATACTCGCACGCACACACGTCATCCGTGAAAGCTCAAAAACGGTCAACCCATCATCGTCAAGCGAACAGACAAGCGGTTTATACGTCAAAGAACGGCTCAGGCCGCGACTCCGTAATTAATTGTTCGTCCCGTTATTACAGCCTTATGCCAACAGGGCTCGGTCAGAAATTACGCGAATTATCAATTCAAATTCGACGCGTGACGGTCAGCTGCGGCTGTCACGTATGACCGTGTCCCGAGCCTGCAAGTGCATCGAATACGTGCTGCGCTTTGCAGCACCCGGCCATACCCCGGGGGATGCACGGATGCAGCTGACCCGACCCACATTCCGAATCTGGGCCGAGTTTCGACCCCGTCCACGGACACACGTGGCCGTCCTTCCCATTGATATCTGCCAACTCGATATTCCGTCGAATTTACCCGGGCCATTTTTCCTTTCTTCCCTTCCTTTCTATCCTCTTCTATTCTATCGTTTTCTCTCTTTTTATCCGTCTCTTTTCATCGACATATGCCGAAGGGTTGCGTATTGTCTTGGTCTCGCGTGTATCCATCCTGCCACTTTGTGTGTGTCCACGTCGGGCAACACGATTCCCCGAAGAAGAAAAGAAAAAAATGAGAGAATAGGAAAAACAACGGAGTGAAAGGGGACGGAAGGGTGGGTGACGAGCGAACCGCAGAAAAGTAGCGCCGTTGCGGATCGTAAATTCAAGGCTGAAAATCGATGTCCTCCACCCTCCTGCTGCCCCTTTGTGAAACTTGTAAACGTATACGGTTCTTGTCCCGCCGATATTTTCCCTTTTAACGTAACCTCCCCTGTTAGTTCTGCCCTGGAATGTTCGATACCTCTGATTAATTCAATGTTTGATTTTATGTCTCTCTTTTTTTTTTCTTATTTTTTTTCTTTTTCTCTTTTTTTTTTCTTTTTTTGCTGATTTTATTTTATGGAGAAGGAGAATCGTTGGGGAAGGTGTTCTTGGTCGGTGGAAACTGCGGTCTCGTTCACCGCAAAAGTGTTTCGGTAAAACGTGAATTGGTAGTTTACACCGAGAACTTGTTAATTTGTTGGGGGTTGATTGTTTAAGAATAAATACGGCACGAGGATGGAATTTCTTATTGGAGAACGAAAGAAGAAATTGCCGTTCATTATTCGCGAATCGATGGTTCGGTTATTTGTATTTCATTGCGGAATTTCTTCCCGCGGGTCGATGAGCTTTATGAATATTGCAGAACAAAACAAAGCACTCCTGCCTGTGGAGTATTGCGCAATGGTAATTACCACAGTTGATGGGTAATCGGTCATTTCCGATGCGCATCACGAGTCGATATTCCTTCCTTCGAATATCTGTGTATTCGCCATGGCAATTTACTTTTCAGCCTGAAGTATCTTTAAGCAGTAAGAATCCGCCACTCCACGATATTGCCTCGCCCGTTACGAAAGGGGTGAAATAATTATTCGCTAGTCTGAAGAATATCTCGAACCATTACCAATTACAATTGAATACGATTGAAAAAAAAAAAAAAAGGAAAAAAGAAGAAGAAAGAATGTATAACGCCCCATTTGTGAAATAACTCAATTAATATCTAGGAGGCTCAAGATTCTTTGACAGCCCTTTCTAATTATCAGCAGCGTTAAATTCCCATATTGGATGAACCATGTTTGATAATCGAATGTCTCTGGGTTAATTTTACAAATTACAAGCCTACCGAATATCTTGTTTCGCAAAAAAAAAAAAAAAAAAAAAGAATAAAATTATAAAGTATTTTCAAGATCAGGAAAAATCTTTCAAATTCGATCAACACCATTCACATCCATTTTCCTTGAAACTCAATTATCCTCTTATCTTCGCAACACGTTACAACAAAAGATTAGCAAGAAAGAAGAGTATTTCTAGCAAAGAAAGCTCATAATTGTCATCGAATTCGGTTGATGCTTTAAACACGTTCGGAATTATCTTCAACTCGATTTTCCAGGGCAATCCTGGCTTCCGTTTCACGTATGGGTCTCGCGTCGTTCAGGCATAAAATTGCATCAAGAATTTTCGCGAAACGTCTCTCCTTTTCTCTCTCTCTCTCTCTCTCTCTCTCTCTCTCTCTCTCTTTCTTTTGGACCTAAGGCGAGAAAAGTAAGCGAGCGAAGCTTGGTAGTCGTCGCCGTCGTGTGACCGACGTGACATTTCGCCCAAGGGTCGACGTCGCGGCGGCCGCCGTCGTTGCTGCAAGAGGAGAGAACCTGCAGTCGACGTTCGTAAATGCACCGCCAACAAAGCTATCGATAGGTACCGTCCACAAAGGCAACGTCGATCTTGCCCGCCCCTTTTTCCACCGCTACGGCCGCCGCATACGTAACGCGTAATATCTCTTTCATTTAACCGGCCCGAAACCGGCTTTATTGGGGCTTTGTTGCAACGAACGATTCTCTTTCACACGCTCGACCTAACCGAGAGACCTGTAAACGTGCTGTCCATTACGTTCACCGAATAGAGAAGCCGAATAGAGAAATAAGTCGAACAAAAGTTTGCACGCAGAAAAGAGAGAGAACTCTGATCTGCAGAAATTCCGGCGAGCGTGAAATTTGCCTCGAGGGAACAGCGCAGTGAGTACTGGAGCGACGCAGGGATTAATTTGAAGAAATCACTGCCGAATAGGATTTCTGGAAATCGCGATCTTTACGCCGAAATTGAGCTGATTGGAACGTTATTTAAAATTGTTTGAAAAGACGATTGATTGTATAGATGGAAGAAATTTGAAATTAGGTTCTTGGCTTGGCAATCTTTACGCGAATAACGACCTGGTTGGAGCGTTGTTTCAAATCATCTGAATACACTCGGTATAAAGATGGTACAGATAAGTAAGTATATGTGTATTAGGATGAAAAGTAAGTAAAGAACAGCGATGGAAGATCTTTCGAATGTTTCGATTCCTTGACGAACGAGGTCGTCGTGGGTTAATAGATTCTCGAGATTAACCGCTCGAAAGTATGCACAAAGTCTATCTCTTATAAATTCATTTACTTCGTTGCTGAGTTGATTGCATTCTAAATTAGATTTTCGCGACCTTTGCCCTGTCCGCGGAGCAAATATCAAATCAGGACGTTTACTTGTCTGACAAATAAAACTGACACGAAAATTGCTCGACGTTCGAGGTCTCCTATCGATACAATTTTCAACCCTTATCGCACGAATTTCTTCTTATACGAGGTACAGTTCGTTCCTCTTTCGATTTATAAACTATTCGTATACACGAAGCGTTCGATATGTCCAAAAGTCACGCCCAGATAACGTTCAGAATCTACCGTATTCCATCGAAAAATTACGTATTGGCAACTTGGACGATTCATCACCCGTTGCAACGGGAATACATGGCGACGGCCGACGTCTCGTTCAACTTTCTCGACTCTCCGTGTAGATCGGTCATCGTATTGACTATTCATTTCATAGTACTATCGAGAACGTTCGTCGTCAGATCGTTTAAGAGTTCCGTCACGTTTTTCATGGGGCAAAATGACACGGATTCCGCGCGACATCTCTCATTCTGCCTGATGGACAATTTTCTCGGGCTCGTAAGTGCTCGTTCGCTACTGAGCTTTTTATGATGTCACATCCAATCTGCCCCACACGATTGACCCACGCACGTTGACGCGAAAATACTTGCCCAAAGTATGAACGAAGCGTTAAGCTCGACGACAAATCCGGCTATGACGACCAGTGTCACCCCTATATCACACGAACCATATGCTCGTAAGACGGAAAACATAGATTCCATGACGCTTTTTATCGATACATCACGGATCAACTGTGGTATATCCTTTTACGACGATCTTAGAAAGGATTTAGATGATAGGATTTAGATCTAGACGATTTAGATGATCGTTTCGATGGCGAAGGAGATTTTGCTGGTGAAGGAAACAGTTATGATTAATTAGAATTTTTCATTTCTCAAGAGGAATATTAGGAATTCAAGGCTGTTATAGAAATATGAGGGCATTGGTGTAACATCATATCTTTATGAATATGATTAAAAGAACGAAACTCGGGTAAGAATTTGTTTTATTTACATAATCAGTGCCTACTACGCTTCACGCATATACACTACGACATATTTTCTGTGAAAATGATTGCTGTGAAAGGAGAAGAGACAAGGAAGGAAGAGAGAAAGATACAAGTATCGCATCATAATAATAATAATACAACAACATGATGCAGTAAGGATACAAAACGATATGTGAAAAATGTAGATGAACGAGCGGGTAACTTTCAGGTCACGTATCATGAAAGTTAACTACCAGGAAAGAAGAAAAAGAATTGCCTTGAAAGTTAGGCATAAATTTCTGACAGTCTCAAGATTTATTGGTTTGAAGGTTACTTATAAATTTCTCACAAGGAGAAGGCTAGAGGGTTCCATAAAAAAATTTTCTTTAGATTATTCTTACTATACATTTACAACCTTTTATAAATTCATAAATCATAAATCGTCTATATAGAATAGATATAATTTTTATCAGAAAAATACTTCAACGTGATAGATAATTTTAAACGAGTGAATATTCATACCTTATTGCTCCCTCCAGAATGTAGAATAACGGAAGAATTTACCAACGCTTTTCTACATGGAATTTCGCCCGTATCGGGCGAAGAGATTTGTTTTTCCGGCAAACGCAGATACGATGCCAAATCAAACAATGGCGCGTTGATCAATTTGCCTGGCGCGAAATAAGATACGATTGTCAGGTGGATCGAATTAAGCGTAATTGACACATGCCTCGAACAACGTGCAATCCCGACAGTCTACACTCGCTGCAGTTTGCGCACCGTTACTCCCCTGGAATTCGACCAAATAAAATTATTTTCCGTTTATAATCGTGTCATTTTTCAGAAATTCGCGCGCATGGCCAAGCAACGCGTGAAAACTACAGGTGACGGTGCAACGCGTCGCAACGACATAAACGGACCAATATTACGTTCTTTTCGTTTAAACGGACAAGCATTTCTCCACCCCCAATTACAAATTAACGAAAGCCGTAAGTGAAAAACCTGATAAATCACATTTCCCGTCTTTTATGAAAGAATAATTTTAAAATTCAATATGCACAATACTTGATATATTTAGATATTTCATTTTAATTAATATTTAAGCTTCGATATTCGTTTAAATATCATATGGTAGAAAATATTATGCACACGTTTATTGCGCGTGTTTGATAACACATTTTGAAATTTCGTTGTCATTGCAATAAAATATGTCGCAACTATATTGGTCAAATTGAAAATCAGTCTGAAACAGTATGACAACAAGGCTAGAATATTATCAAAGACAGACTTATCGTACGTTGGCCGCGTGATCTTCAAATGGATACAAAATAAATGTGGGGCTAATGACAGTCAACAATGAAAATCGAAGAGGATTGCGTGAACCTTTTATCGGTGGGCAAACAACGAGCGAAAGGAAACGTGGAAGAAAAAAATTGAGAAATATTTGAACGCGAGTTAAGCTCGAGATCAAAGCGATAAGGAAATAAATTTATCGTCCAGGCGGAAAATAAAACGCGAGATTACGCCGGGCTTTATCGCCGACTTTGGAGATCGAAAGATTTACGGAGCTCGTTAGCAAAAAATAAAACAAACATAGAGAAATAGAAATACCTACATAGAAAAACGAGAAGGGTGGAAGGAAAACTAGGTAACGGCGGTAGACAAAGAGGATGATGGTAAAGGTAAAATGTGGAAAGAGAGACCTCGAAGCTTTCGTGGACGTAGAATATAGAAAGGTCGTGGAAAGAAATGAAGAAGAAAGAGAGAAGAAAAAATATATTAATGCGTGGCTGGTGATCCTGTGCAGCGATACATTTCAGAGGACTCATCAGTCTCCGAATGTAAATTTGGCTCGCGGACCTGATATCCAACCGCGGTTAATACAAAACCAAGGAAAGGATTATACTGAAAGGACGGATTACGTGGACCGGCAACCGCGAAATTGGAAAATTTATGAAAGCGTCGCTGGTACGTTGCGCTCCAACCACACGTACAGATATAGAAACATCTACAGGTGTATCGATATATCTCCCTGGGTATTTATAAAGTAATCGAAGGCACATTAGCCTTGTGAAATATTAATAGCGTGCACGCCCTCGATCGCGAGCCTCTCCGCCATTAGAAGATTCCCGGTTCCTCCGGGATACCATGACGGACAATAATTTACCAGCACTACGATAAATTTCACGTTAAAATCCAGCCAGAAGGGATTTACGTTCGCGGGCTACCGAAGAGGACCCTACCTTTCGCGCCTTTCCCCCTCGATCCCTCTCTTTCAACTGAAATTGTATCTCTCTTTTTTTTTCTATCCTTTACTTTCCTATCTCTCTCGGCGATCGTCACTCCTCACTCCACAGCGTTTGCCTTTCTTTCTTTTCTTTTTTTCTTTTATATCTATTATATCGATGATATATTGATTTATATGATTCCTATGTGGAATTGTTTACGCGAGTTTGTAATAGAAAATACTAGGAAATATTGGAAACGTGATTTTGTTTCTTTTTATTGAAGAATTATCCTGTTTCATTTATTTGAAATATCGTAGAGAATCAAAGTTATGTAATTAATTAATAGGATTAGTCTCTGATTAAAGGTGACAAATGTGATATCAACGTTCTTTCCTTTCTAGGCGAAAATATTTAAATAATATGACAAAATGCGACCTTTGCAAAATCATAAAGCTTCTGTAAGAAACAATTTTTCAAAACCTTATTTGTTGTTACTTTCTATACGCTGAATTAATATATATATATGTCTTTTGCGTGGGATTAATAACGTGAATTTATACCTGAAAGCTAGAAAATATTCAGAATGTATTTAATCTCTTTATGGATTGTTGTGTTTTGTTTAGTTGAAATATTTTAGAGGATTCTGATTAAAAGTTACCGTTCTAAACAAGGATATTAACATAGAAACATGATATTGACATTCTACCCCTTTTAGTAATCCTCCGTCCTCTTTTATACTAATTATATTTAGCGCGAGACTTTCACGAGGAATAATACTTGAAAATTCCCTTCCGTTTTATTTTCGATTATTAATGATGGGATTTTTAATATAAATTTGTAAACATTAAAGCTAATTTGTTATTACATTTCGTCCATTTAAAACGAAGAAAGATATAATAAGTCACACTTTTATTTTTCATATGAGAAAAATTTTAGAAATCAATATCATAGCAATCAATCACCTATCGTGAAAACGGTGAAAACCGTATTTTCATTGGGATTGTCTTGAAAGATATTTACATCAAAAATATTGGTTATCGGTTATTTTACATATTAGATTGATTTTGAAGTTATTCAACCAGTTAATGAAACAAGCGCTAAAGATTCGTCTATATACGTTTCAGATTGAAACTTACAAAAGTGATAATATCATTCGTTTCACTCTAAACGAGGATATTCAAATCACACGACGTTCCTTACTTGAGACCATAAAGCTCTTGCAGAGAGGAATTCTTTGAAATTTTGAAGACGGTTAAATCGAGCGGGACAGGGCCCTGTGCCTGGGTACTTTTTCATTCTCTATGTGCCCGTGTGCTCCTTTCGCCGTGGACAAAAAACTTATATGCATTCAGATACGGGAACGTTAAATAATTCCCGCACTTTCCGTATCAATTTCGTTCTTTGTGCTTGAGCACGGGCCGACTGCTGGTTATATTAAATCCACGCGACGGCATAACGGCGAGAGTGAATTTTTAAATTCCAATATCCAGATCCGTGCGTGTCCCCCTCCTCTCAAAAACGAGGAGAGAGATAAAAAGAGGGAGCTGAGAACGTTGCGAATGTCGATATGATTTCATTCGTTTCATTTTCAAAGGTAATGCGCCATGTGATAATCGACTGGCATTGAAAGTGTTCGAATGTAATTGGTAAACGGGTTTGCGAGTTAAAGTTTCACGAATTTTCCAACTCTCTCGTCGACACAGAGAATCGCACGGAAATGTTTTGACAATTAACGCTTAGTAATGGGAGGACCCTTTTATCGTCAAGCTTCTTGAAAAATGAATTTTCTACAAATTGTATCTTTGTATCTTTGAAACGAATGATGATGTTGATATGAAAATTTAAGAATATATTGAAGTGGCTTTCGTCATCTTTTATTTCGACATTGTAGGTATGTATTTACAGGCGTGATACGTGTGTAATTGTTATAGTGTATGATATCACGTTAGATCGATTATTTTCTAACCTGTGATAGAAGTCACGGTATGCTGATTGGTTAGCAGTTGAGGAGATAAAAATTCAAGATAGACGACAGAATAGACAGACAGAATGACAGAAGGAAGAGTAAAGCGATGGAACTGAACTAGAGGCAGATTGTTACTTATTATTACGCATCTACTACAGTTTATTAGTATTATTAGTCTATAAAACTTTTATGACTTCAAGTTCACGCGGATCTAGAGTTTCACAGTTGTTCCGTGTTCGATTTAACTTCCAGCAGAATTTTTATTTCTGCTTCGACATTTATTAATGACTCATTTCCGTGACCGCTTGACCATCGACAAAGGTCGACGAGTTTAACGTGGGGAAAATTGAACTCAAAGTTAAACGCGAACGTTTCGCGTGGAAAATCGTACATTGAAGGGAAACAATTGACGAAGCATCGTCTTCTTCAGTTCCTGTAAAAACTTGAAGCACACGAATCACGTTAAAAAGTGGATTTTCTATCCTAGAGTTGAAGAAACACGAGAGAAGAATGCGAGTGAAGAAGAGAGAATACAAAGTGCCTTCCATTTTCCAGCCTTTCACGGTCCGGCCGCAAATTGCTCCAAATTCTTTATTCTCGCCTCACTCAAAGCGTCTTTCGTCCATTATTTTTATCTTCTTTCATCCATGCGCCCGAGCTGTTCGAAAAAGAAAAGGGAGACAATGTCTGTGTACCGGAACCTTTCAGTGAACTGTGTTCTTGGAAAATTGAATCGATTCGGCAGAAAGTTGTATCGTAATATTTTATTTCAAGTTTAGACATTAGATTACACTGCAATTAGCTTGACATCGTTAAATCGTTATTAATGGTTGTATTACACTATTAGCCTTATAATGTACACCTTCGAACGTCAACTTCGTACAAACCCTTCGAATGCTTTATTATACGAAATATTGTTCGTGTAATTATTTTATTTATCCATGTTTAATACGCACCATAAATCACACAATATACCGGAACATACTTATCCTGCTCGACAAGCCAACGAGATGAAACTGTAAACGGAGATTCGGGAAATCTCTTCGAAGAGCTAGCGCAACATCTCATCAAATAAAAGAGAGAACGGGATTCCCCCTAGCAAGAATCCTTTGACCTGTGAGCACTGCCCTAAATATTTCGATTCCAGTGCACGTGGCACAATAAAACGCGGATTTTTATCCCTGTGCCTAGGATGCTTAAAAAATATAAAATCAATCGGCCCCACGTGCATGTCGCAACCAACCAACTCCCAGCGCAACCAACTGCCACATAGTTGTAAATGATTCGCGGATATCCGTGGTGACCTTACTCTTGTCCCACATAGACGGAAAGTGGATAACCCGGTGATTGATTCTCGATTCACTTCCTACTGACAGTGACTGTATATTCTGAATGCAGATTACGCTCGTCGCGCGCAGTAGTACAACATAGGCATCCTTTCGAACTATAAAACTTGAATTCCAAATGAATTGTTAATTTTCTGAGTGAATTGCCTGATGTTTGCACCGGTATAGATTATTCAGATTTCGGTGGAAATGATTTTTTCATTGAAACGATATCGCATGAATTTGTAATTTGCTTCGCGACAATGGACCACGATTTTTTAATGGAATTGGAATAATAAAAAATCGTAGGGAGAGCGGTACGATGGATTTTATTGGAGTAATTGAAATTTTATGAAGGCGTTAATATCGCATTTAGGTGTGTCGCGGAGTGACGATGTATGTGTGTCGTAAAGTCATGGGAGTGTTACGAATGCGACGCTTTATACGTCTGTTAATCTGCGTCGTCCGTCGACGATGGTACGCGTTCTGCGTGAAAATTGTGACGCGTACTTTCAAAAATGAAATGGAAAATAATTCTGTGGGGTATGCTAGAACGAATAGCGTTACAGGAAAATGTTGCAACGACAAATCATTATCAATGAAACGAAGACATTGCTACGAGAATGCAGGTACTACAGCGATCATGGTTTGCATCTGCTACAAATATTAAATTGTTTACGCTTCTGATTACGGAAAGTTTGTTCATAGCTTAATATATACGGTAAATAATTAAACATACATATTATTATAATAATTATTACCTATATAATAATATATAAAGTATAATAATTATATATTTATTGCTGTTCATACAAACAACATGTAGTACACATATCGCGTTAGCCTGTAATAAATTTTCCCTAAATACATACACATATTTCAGAATACGCTAGAACAAACAGGTACTATAACGAATGAGGTTGCAGAACCAATTATGTTAGAATATTTCATTGTATTAATTATAACATCACTAAATAATAATAATAATAAAAGGAATGATAATAACGAGGTATAAAAACTTGCTACGGATAATGGGAGTGAATGAGGTACGAATACAAGTTGATATCTATTACAATATAAAAACTTTCGCGTTGACGTTATGAAAGGGTTAATTTGCGTCGTGTCAATGTTCGTTTACTTTTAAGCTGAAGCCAGCGCAATTATAACTGCATTGAGGTATTAATATCGCATACAGCGGGAGTGGAGCATTTGTTGGTCTCCGTTGCGTCGGCGCAATTATAAATAATAGAACTTCCTCACCATGTGAAGTACATTTAACTCACATGTAATGCATTCCTTCCGTTTCCGTGATGTCCGCATAATTACTAGCTGCGGAAATTATCGTTGCGTTTGTATTAAAGCTGTTCGCGAAGCGCTCTTCGTTGTCATGGATTTCGAAAAACGAGGCAAACTCGAAAAATTGGAAGGCAAGACTTTGACTACTCTGCACACTCTACGCACGTATACATTTCGTATTATTATTAAAAAAAAAAAAAAAAATTATTAAAAATTCAAATTTGTCTTTGATACTATCGGGTCGCGATTTTCAGAGAATTGAGAATTACGGGGCGATTATAAAGAGGACACTCGATAAAATCGAAAATTTAATATCACAACCTTCTCTGCCGCTCTCGGCGAAAAACATTTCGACCAACCTATTTTATCTTGCAAATACGGTCGCAGTATTTCACGTTTTAAGGAATTCTCGAGTGTTCTGCGCGCCAAACAATCCTATAAACAATACGAAAACGATCGGATCGAGCGAGCATCGAACAGCACGAAACGCGTAGTTATGTTAAGCGAAAAAGCAAAGAACGAGAGAGAAAGAGAGAGAAAGAGAGAGAGTACGACGAAAGGAGCTGACCGCATTTTTGCCCATTAATATTCGGCCTAGAACCCACACACTTGCCGCGCATTTACAATAAATTATTCACACTCAGACGCGGAAAGGCGATCGTTGGATGGAGAAGAAAGACGGCGCAGCGCGGACAGGAAGGGCCGAATGGCTGAAAGAATCACGAGGGATGAAACGAGTGGGAAGAAAAAGGGCCACAACATCATTAGCATAACGAAACGGAGATACGTGCTGTGAATCCAGATTTCCAGCCCTCTGGTTTCCCTCTGTCTTCGTATCCTCGGCCGTACTCTGTTAACACTGGTAATGGGCTAGTGTGTATTTCATGGCGGTGGTTCCCCTCTATTTTCCCCTCGCGGAGAAAAAAGGGAAATTCGCTAGACGACGGAAATGTAAGAAAGCCGCCAGAGACGTTGTGCTTTCAACGGTAACTCGACGAGAGAAGTTTAAGATTTTAATGAAACGGTCTCTGTGAAACGCGAATGTAAACACGTGAACGACGATACATAGATGAAAATGGTAGAATGATAAAAAGATATTGGCCAAAGATGTGTTCTATTATATTTTATGTTTGAACATTTACATGTAGCTGGTTATCATCAATGTGTGAAATTCTCTTTCTTGGTGTACACTAGTGGTGTATTTTGGACCAAATACAGATGATTGATAACCAAATTGATTACACTGAAATTCCATTTATCTGAATGCATTGTGAAGGACATTCATATACATATATAAATTATTCATACATAAAATGAAATAATATCATACAGTGATATTCATATATAATATAATATAACATAATATAATAATAAAATTGATAATAATTGATTGATTCTCCCGTCTGCTTATGATTTTCTAATAAATAAATTCAGTCGGGAGTTCGTCTAATCAGATAATGATTTCTTCGTCTTCGTAATAAATTTTGCTGTTACTCTATCAAAGCAAACTATTTGGTTTCTCAAGAAATTAACTAATCATATACTACTACAATATGATATCGATATTGATGTGAAGAAATCTTCAATTTCGACTTCTCAGACTTTTCTATCCCATTATATTTTTTGGTTCGTATATGAAAACTTCCTTAAATGTACGAAAATATAAATTTTCTATGTGATTGTATAAGAGTTTTGAATATTTTCACGTGTATTTGAAATTGTATCCTATATATCGTAGTATAATCTGTAATTAGCCTCATTTGCATTGAACATTCCGGCGGGCAAAAGGGGCGAAAGGGGCGAAAGGGGGGAAAGGGGGAAAAGAAAGAAAGGCAGGGATTTTCCAGGCGGAATTAAAGATTGTCGGAGAACATTGTGTGTAACTCGTAATTAGTAGCGGGAAATTTAGTGTATGAATTTTCGAGAAAAATTAAAGCGGTTCCTAGAGTACTGTCGCGGCGTATAAATGGAATTTTTACGAAGCTTTCGAGCGAACCGGGTAAAATCGACTTACTTTATTACTCAGAAAATGAGGGTCACAGGCTCGCTTCGTTCCGAAAATGGAAAGAGTTGAAACAATGAATCAAGTTCATCCGGGTACTCTACATCTGTTACACCTTCACTTAAACTTAAAAAATCACATTCATGGATAGAGCAACGAAATCAAACGAATGTTATTTCTTTATATTAGTAACTGAGATTTTTCCACTCGAACTGGATAGAAATTGAACTGGTTGGACAGAAGTTTAATCGCGTTCCAATGTTACAACTTAGTGTACGCAATAATCCAAATGCGTTTTTGCTTAGAGCACGGTGATATCTGGCGATTAAAGTTGATCGAACGCTGGAAATTACTCGGTCGTTATCCGCTAAGCGAATTACGCGAGATCTCAAAATGTCGTAACTACGAAGTTAAAGCTATATTTACGTGGAATAATGGCGTATGGAGTATACTATATTATACTTAGATTCTCCGCTTTAAACCTCGTTGAATCTCGCCGGACTAATAGTGCTTAAAACTTCTCTCAAAGTGCGGTCAACCTTAAATTACAACAAGCTTGTGTGTTCCGTATAGGTCCGAGCGTAGTTAGTAAAATCACTGACATTCTTTCATCAACATTTTCTACTTGCAATATAAATTCACGAACCCGTTCGTAATTTTGTGTTTTAAACAAACTGTAATTTTCATAAAAACAGGAAAGAAAAATAAAGGGACGGCAAACAGAATAACAATGTGATGGCGCCGGTATGTTAATATCATTTCGCTTGCAACGTTGCTTTCGCGTCGCACTTCTCGTTACCAAAAAAAACAATGCCGCGACAATTGCTCCATCGAAAATCGTTCGACGGTCGGAAATTAATTGAACGCAACGCGATTAACGAAATAACGAAAATGCATGCTTTTTGAGAGGCGTTGAAGTCACCGGCGCCGTCCATCTCAAGTGCGCTATGAAAAAAACACAAGCGTGTTTAACGAGGGCATTATGCAAATTCTGGAATTACGATGACCAGAAATTACGAGCAAAAATTACGATTAAATTCACGATGGTGAAAAAGGAACGACAGAGAGAGGATGGAAAAAGAAAAGAAGGAATAGAAATAAAGGACAAACCAATCATAGTACGAGTTTCACGAATATACGATATCCCTCTTGAATTAAACAAATGGCGAGACTGGTTCTGTCGCGTAACTCTCTTTGTTCGCGCAGTCGTTCTTTACACCACCGCAAAAATAGGAATAAACCGATCGTATAAAGGCAGACGATGATGCAGTGGACATTAATTAATTAGTGCCGCGTATAACGCGTACGCGCAACGCCTCGGGATCGGACATTATCGCGTTAGTAATTCAGTTACCACTGATTTTATAGCCACAACGTTCAACGGGCTTTACAATAATGAGCCACGACCAACTCGTTCTCTTGATAATAATAATATATCGAAATATCGGTTTCCATCGGTCGGTCAGGGATAGTACAGTCGAAACTGTACACAGACACGGCTCGCGTACGTCTGTCCGTGATTTCCATAATATCGTTTTATTAGGACAATTAGAACGTTGGTAATCGGCGAATCTTTATTGCCATTCGTGAACCGCAATCGCAACAACGTTGGAGCCATTCGGTTAAAATTGATAAAGCAGCGATCTTCGATCGATGCGTTTAAATCGATATTTGATCGATGCTTTCGCTGATGTTTCAGAGGGAAAGAGAGGAAGACTAATTTGTTTAGTTCAAGTAATCCCGTGCGATGCAATTAAGTGTTAACTACTATTCCAACCATGTCACTGGTATAGTCGTTATTATTTTATGAAATGAAATCCATATACGGGCTACGCTGTTATTATCGCTATAACAATGTAGCCTCGAAAGGGGGTTTAAATTAAAGCAAAGAATTATTATTGATGCTCGAAACGAATATCCATAGTGGTTCAGGGAGGTAAATACATTCGATGGATACCGGATACGAAAGATGGAAATTACAGAAATATACAGAGAAATTGGTGTCCGCTTTTCGCAGTATTTTTACCACAAAGTATAGATTCATTTCGATAACACGAGAACGTTACCTAAAGTTATTTCTAAGTGCAACCGCCGTCCAACTTTACACGGTGGCAACAACCTCGATAATGCATCGATGACGTCGCGTATAACCGTCCACGAGAACAGACTACTGCCGACACACTTCCGCTTTCCGGGCGATTAATTTTTTACGATCCAGTTTGATACGTCTAGAGGCTAGGGACGAGGAACTTTTGACCCGTTTACATGGAAAATTTGCTTCCCTATTCCTTGCCTTCCTCCTCTTTTCTCCCTACGTAAAGTCGAGGGGATTCCTCGGTTTCGTGAGCCATAACCCCGCAAAAAATCCACCTTTCATCGTGTCAGCGTTAGAAGCTCATCTTTTTGCTGTTTCCTATCTTTAATAAAACTAAAAACATATTCACACTGACTGAATACTTAAAAAGTTATCATGTTCGTTTTTACATATCCGTAAAAATGAAATTGTAAGCAAGAGTGTAAGTGCAAGTTCAAGTGCAAGTTGAACGAGCAACGATTAAATAAGAGAATTGGGTAAATCAACAGTTTTCAAGAGATTCCAGATGAATATTTCATCGTTTCATTAAAGTCGATCACAATATATCCCGTCAGAGCCATCAATTTATTTATTACATTCCAATAAATTGTGTTAGGAAACCAAAGAAGATAATCTGAATTTAACAGGTCATGTTTTACTTGCAGCTAGAAATAAAAAGGAATAATATCGGTAAAATAATGTAATTCGGTAATCTCTACTTTTGCGACGATTAATAAAACGTCTGCTTACCTAATTAGATTTTTAATGTATTAACAGGTATAATTCACGATAGTTTTCTCATTTTTCAGACTTTGAAAACTGCCAGTAAGAGAAATTGCATTAATGCTATTACGTATAAAATTTCACCTCACCATTTCCTTTTGCCGATTTAAAAACAATCAAGTATTTTATTGTTATTCTGCACTAAATGAACACCAAAAAATGAATACCGCAGCAGTTACTTTTTCCTTTTTTGTCGCAATAATGTTAATACTATGTAAAACTATGCAAAACTATCGCAAAACTATGCGAAATCTGCACAGGGTGAAATTTCAATCACGATTCTCCAAGGTTTTTTCGTTATTCATAAATTTCTCAAAATTTCTAAACATAGCAATATTCAGTTAAAGGCGATACGTTAGGAGAATTTATGCCGGACAAGGCATGAACGTTTCAACGATTTCGCGACTACTAAATTCCCTGAAGCGTGGTTCTCGCGCATCGACAGGACATTGAAGCATCGACGTCGATGAGAACGTTGCTCTGCCGTATTTTTCATCCATGTCTCGATAATCGACAGCCTTTGTCTTTCTTAACGCGTACAAGCGCCATCACCGAATTGGTTACGGGGCCGGTCGTATGCATGCCGCGAAACCGCAATCTCGGTTACGACAGAGGGTTGCGGTTTGGCTCGATTAGGTTTCAAGGCCACTGCGGTGTCACATTGAAATCGTTTGCGTGCCGTCTCGAAAAATTTATATACTTTAATCGGTTGGTAACGTAATTCCTGATAATTGTCGCTTAATCGGATGAAAAATGAACGTGGCTTAAATACGAACAGTGAGTTTATACTTTTGACATTTTGCACCAAGAACGAGTAATCTGCACGAGATAGAGCTTATACAAGAGAAAAAAAAAAAAAACATAAGATAATGGAGGGTTAATTGTATATTGGGTGGAATATATCTGATTGAAAAGTACAGGTCTTAAATACGACGTGAATTGCGTTTTAAAATAGTATACTTGGAAGTGAGCTGGCTGATTTACATGAGAAAATGGTGTGACTGTGTCGATTTATCAAGTTAAAGTCGGAACAATGGTCTCGCGTGGAACAACGTGTTTCAAGGTGACTTGTTACATCCTCGAGTAAAGACGAAGGAACACAAGGAGAACGTAAATCTCGATTTCGTTTCTCTCTCGCTTAAAACGCTTATTAAAGTTTCATGGTGGCGCGAGAAACACGCGGGAAAATTCCTCGACGATCACCACATCGCTGCACTTTGTCAAAAGAAAAATTTCCTCCATCGCGTTAATACGAAACTTTTTCGCTGGGCACGACACAAGGAAACTTTGTTCCAAAGGAATCCATTGGTGCCCCACAAGCATCCTGGCGCCTCAAAATATTACGCACGTCGCGGAAAAATATTTTAGAATATTCACCATGTTTCACCTGGCCCCGACAAAAACAAATATTTTACCGGCGACGTAATCTCGTGTACAAACAACGAATTCCATTTTATTTTTCGCTTCCACGAAGCGAGCGTCACGCGTGGTCGAACGTTTCTCGGTCCACGAATCGATAAACAACCGTTTTTAGTGGCTCTGTGACCCGGTGAATCGAGAATTCTGAAAAACGAACGCGACAAGTCCACCGTTTGCTCACCTTGATGCGAGATCTCGCGAAGAACAGAGAACGAAAAGAAGCGAAAAGAAGCAAAAAGAAAGATGGAAAAGAGAGAGGAGAACTCGAAGGACATATAGAACGTGGAGAGATAGGTTCGGCATCGAGATTCACGAATCCACGTTCCATTCTCACGAGCAACGGTCCCGTATCTGATAGCAATCACAGAAATGCTTTCCATGCATCGTGCAGAATGCTGCATTTCCGTCCACCAAACGTTCTACCATGTGGATATCCCTTTGTGCGTGCATGCGTACGTGGTCGATTACATACGAGTCCTCGGGTGTGCGACTGTATGCAGTTGTGCGTGTCTGCAGCCGGAACCTAGATCATCGGTGATCGCCAAAGGACTGCAAGCACGAATTAAACGGGGATTTGAAAGGTATGGACACTGAATAGGAAAGGTGGATCGATTTTCACTTTCAATAGATACTGTATCAATGGTAGATTTCGTGATTATTAGTTTTATTAGTTTAGCAATGTAATCGTAGCAATATTGTTGAAATAATATGAAAATTTCTAATCTAATAACTTAGACTGCGGATATATTTATATATATTCAGAAATTTCCATAAACGCATAAAAAATCGCAGTCTACTAGTCATGTCAGAAAGAACAGAAGAATGCCTTATCCTCAATTCATTAGCGCCCTAATCGTTGTCCTAAAGTGAAAAAGAAAGAAAAAAGAAGAAAAAAAAAATAACAAATCACAGATTTTCTATTTTTACGATCGTTAATGATACGCAACTACCCTAGACAAAGTTAGTGTTAACTTTTATCGAGGTATAATAGATACACGATTAGACATACATATCCGTTTCCGTCAAAACATTTTCATTATAATCATCCACGTGTACTATATTTCGACACACATTGTGCGACGATAGTTCTAGCGTTAAAGCAGCGAGGTCGATTCAAAAGTTCAATTCTCGAGTGAACTGTCACATCATGCCAAACACTCTGTTATATTAATAGCTTAGAGCTTAATGAGAAGCATCCTGCGGACACAGGAGAGAGATTAAAGCAGTGTTAATTTCATGGTCGATTCGAGAAGGATGATCTGACGTCACTGGTCCACGGGCTAACGGCCGAGCAAAACCGGGTCAAATTTAGTGGAGCCGCGAGTTATTACAATATGGTCTAAAACCAGATTGAAGTTATTTATCGAACTCGCACACGTCGAAACGTAGTTGTTTAAACGTCGAAGTTTCCAGATTAATTTCGCCGGTTTAAAATTGAGTCCGTTGGAGAATTAT
The DNA here is from genome assembly GCA_905332935.1 of Bombus hortorum. Taxonomy (NCBI): domain Eukaryota; kingdom Metazoa; phylum Arthropoda; class Insecta; order Hymenoptera; family Apidae; genus Bombus; species Bombus hortorum. Next base: position 18,353,033 of record HG995193.1, read on the forward strand.
TCTTAACCTTCGTTTACGTGATCCTTCAACGCTGTCTCGTCGACGCGTTCTTTTATTAATTAAAAACGAAAGGAAAGAACGCGTATCGATCGAAGAAAATTAGCTATGCATCCACGGCGAATAAACGTGTATTAAAGCATCCGTGTGATGCGACGTGTACCGGGCAGAACGTGAAAGGTCACTTGACGTCAATATCTAACGAACAACGCGATGGAAAATCAGGTCAGTTTCCATGAAACCAAGGGCAGCCGCCGGCCGGTCAATAATAAACTTGCATTTGCCCCTAATGCGTGTATCCTTCGATCGATGTTCTCGTGCTTTAATTAGTTACTCATTCAACTGACTGACGTTTTTCCTGCACGAATACAAAATTCTAGTCGATTAGTCTCCTCGATACTTTAAATCAATTGGCACATTTCGTACGAAACTAGCAAGTGTTTCAATACGTATGGGCAAAAGTGTATAAACACATCCGTATAAAATTTGTCTAAGATTTCTTTCTCTATCGAGCAATGTTAAAATTGCTTCTGCTAGGGATCTAGATAAAATTGAAAAACTTGGAAGGATGTAACGAGTGAAACGAAAAAGCTACCAAGTTGGGAGGATTAAGTGCCGGTGATGCAGTTTCCTTGGAAGGATAGGAGCGCGTGTTTTTAATATCTTCGGTATGATTTATCACGGAGGTCGGTGTTATTTAACGGAACGAGGAAAGGAATCACCTTCCAAGTAACTGCATGGGATAATAAAAGGTACACGCGCAATTACGCACAATTGCAACTTCCTTATCGTCGATCTGAATCCAGATCGCATCGACCTTTCACGTTTCGGTTGTTAGGTATCGAGAAATTTCCCATGTGTTGTAGCAATATCCGAAAACGACACTTATCGTCGACGATTGAGGATCGGGACGTGCAGACTCTCTGCTCGCTATTAAAGCTACTAGATTGGGAAAGGAATGAAGCTGCAAGAGAGGCTGATCCTGCAATCGACGCAATAAACCCAGTTCGATTAAGAAAGCTCAAGACTCGCAATTCCGTTGCTACGGAATTATTACACATCTTTCAGAATTTTCCAATCTATGAAAATAGTCTTTTCATTTGGTCGAATGCGTCTACGATTTCTTTTCTTTTCTTCTCTTTTCTTTTCTTTTCTTTTTTTTTCTTTTTCTCTAAATATTTTATCCATGCATCAGAAATATACACGATATATATTGTTTTATGCGCAATATATACAAATTTCATTATATCGCGTAACAGCTACCCTTTGTGCTCGTTTAAAAATATGTGTAAAGAGGTTCCACGTGTATTTGACAGGTCAACCGTACTATTTCAAGTTTTTATTAAGGCATTGTTGACTTAATTGGTTAAAATTTAATATGTTTTAAAAATAGCAAGCTATTTATGGTTAATAGTTTTTCTACATCTTCGTATCTCTTCTTCTATATATACATATATATACATATATATATATTGCTTTTTCTATTGGTATTTAATAATACAGAAAATATGTCTCTTTTCACGTTTGCAACAAACCAACTGAAGTAATGTATTTCGTTATAGCCTATTCCCTCCGTTTATAGTCTATTTATGGAATTTTTGCAATTTTGCATCGCTTAACCGAAAACGTACTACATACGTAGATACGCGTTATAACTCAACGGTCGCGAACAAGCAGCTGTTTTAAAAGGTTCACAATAACTAGTCGGTGGCAACGAGAAGAGAAAGGTATCTCTATCACAGTGCAAACAAGAAACGGAATGAAGATGCATCTGGTGAGCATTGCCAAGTTTACACTGCGAAACGGTCGCGTTAATTCCAAGGACAGATCCCTCGGATAACAAGAATCGTCGATGCAACGGTACAACCAACCACCAGTTCTTCCAGACGCCCGGGGATTTCGACGATTTTAATCCTGAGAGCCCGGATTCAGCTTGATCCACCAATTCCCACCAGCAGCGTGCTACTGCAAACAGAATCAATCCAGTTCTCCACCACATTGTAACTGTGCCGCAATTCTCTTTGCTTCGACCTGATTTCGCTTCCCCATTCTTCGTTAATAATTTACTTTTAACTTACAAAAGATTTTCCCATTATTTCCAGTAGTTGTATTTATCCAAGTAGAACTACAAGTTTCACGGGTTTTAGCAATATTAACGAAGTTTCAGAATGAAGTTCTCAAAAAGTAACGTGGAGCTTCCATGTCTGATGCGTTTATCAGTGGGTAATAGTCTTTAAGAAAATCTGACAAAAATCTTATTACATCTTCAAACGTTCTAAATCAAGATCATCGTAAGGCTTTCGAAAGTTCGTTTAACACATCCATTGATACACATAGAAACGAAAGGTGTCTTAATGATGGAAATCAATTTTCCTATGGTAACGCGTATCCATCTATCTACGCGTCATCCGTAAGAAACTATGAAATCCTGATGACGCGTACGTTCGTGTCTTGCGCATTGAATGTGTTGAATAAATCATACAGTAAATAGTGAAAAATAGAACATATCGAGCTTTGCGTTATGTTCGAACTAGCCTTTACACGAAAAATATTTATACGATACTAATATAGTATTCTTTTATCAATGATCAGCCGATGATCGATGAAAACAGACATTTATAGAATTTTTCTTACGTTTTGATTGATGGATCACACGTTTTACCGTATATATTCGGCGCAACAAGTTCAACTTCATGTTAGGTCGCGGTTTAATTGTCACTGGTTTCATCGAATCTGATCCAACTCAAATGTTTCTTCGTTAATCATTGACGTCACTGATTCAGTACGTTTCGTATCCAATCTGTTACTATTTCTATTAAACATTTATCGATCTAAAAGTTTCATATCTCTCATTTAACAATCTTTTATCCCGTATTTCGATATCGATATCTCCGATAGGAAGACGTTTCAGAAACAAATTAATCTTAATCTGATTCTCTTTAAAAAAAAAAAAAAAAAAAAGATACTTGTGTGGAACGAGTACACGCTTCTCACATCTAACTTTCATGGAAACGATCGCAAACCAGTTCGATTTCAATCGATTCGAAGTCGCTTCTTGGGATTTATTTGTTGCGAGATGAAATGAATTTCCATTTGGCTCATCCTTTCATTTAGATACTGCATTGGAAGTCATTTGTTTCTGCGTATCTATCGTTTAGAAGAGAATTCTCTCTTCCTCTAATCATGAAAGGTTATAATTTTCATACGCTACTTCAAAACGGTTTCGATCTTCTGATTATCTTTCTCTTTTTTTTTTTTGCTCACCATGCTTAGCATAAAAAATGTATATGGATATATTATGTGCATTACGAAATTTCGTTACCACCGTAATAAGACACGGACATACGACTATGTCGATAAAAGATGAAATCTATCCGAAAATGTATGTACAAATTACACCGCATTTATCGCAAATATACACCTAGTTAAGTAATGAGCATGCAGCACCAATACCAGTCTTAAACATACGTGTATATATATATATATATATATGTCGGAGATGTAGAGACATCGAGCATTTCTTTTGGAATACTTGGGCTCGAGGTGACGCAACTGGTCGCTGAATGTAGCCACGGTCTCGGGATGAACGTTTAACTTGGCAGAAGAAGTTCCGATATTGAGGGACACGCTGTATTAACGGACAAGCCCCGGCCAGGAGCAATGTCGGCTCTATGCAGGACTGCCTAGCAACGGCGCCTGGAATGTTGTTGATATTTCTAATCAATATGTAATTGACAAATGAGATCCAGGCAGTCTTTTATTGAGATCTCCTTGGCGAGTTTACGGATATCGGACAGTCAGTCTAGAAGATACCAAACGATTGAGTTAACGTATTCTGCGATAAGAGAAAATACAGATTATTGTACAAAGAGTTTCCCGTTGACCGTGGATTCGTTTGAACCCAAGAATATTGTTAAAAGCTTAAGTTGAACAATGGTAAATCCAAATGAGGAATTAATACGCGCTCACAATTCAAAAGACGATTTAACACAAAACTCCAATAATAATTCGACATATATATATATATATATAGAATTTTGATATTTGTTACAAATATATTTTATTTCCATTTTCAGACTCGTTTGAATCGATATAATAATGATTCATCGATACGATAATGATTATCGTTTCTTATTACAATGTTAATGAAACTTCAAAGCCGTTTTTATACTCGCATAATGTATTGACAAAGAGTTTCTATAAATGCTCCTTTTAAAATTTAACTATAAATTCCGACTACGATAAAGGACGGAAGGAAAAATAGTATGGAAAAAGGCAGTCGGAACATCGTACTGTGTTCCATAATCGAGATTGGAGTCGCGTATTCACCGAGAAAAACATCGTAAAAGGTCGGTCAACGTGCTCGTGTAGTCCTATCCAGCGAAGAAGAGGGATGGTCGTGTAAACTACTCGGAGGCGAGTCACTGAGAAATTCCGTAGAATGAAAATTTCCGAGGACAGACACGTTTTCATCCTTTTGAGCCGATGGCAGCCCTCCGGGTCCATTTGACTGCATTGACGATTCGTTCGGTGTAGTTTATCGGGCTGAGTTCTCTCTACCCCTTTCTCTTTCTCTCTTTCCCTCTCCATCTTGCTTGAAGAAACTTTCAACGAGTAATCCGTTACGAAAGTTATCGGGTGTAACGTGCACGGAATTTCCGTAAATACGGATAATCGAGAAACGTGCCGACCTCTTCTGTTTCTCTTTCTTCCCTATATTTCTCTTTCTCTCTCTCTCTCTCTCTCTCTTTCTCTCTTTTCCTTGCACTGCACCTTAATGGTCCCACTTCGCCAACTATCGATCCACGCTACAAAATATCGCGCTAGAATCGAGGTTGCGCGAAGAAGAATTTCGCAGCGATCTTTTTGGGCTAGCTCGATTTTGGATTTCTTGAATCAAGTGCAATGAAAAATTGGTAAATCGTCTTCAAATTTTCATTCTTCTTGAAATATAAAGGATCTTTCAAGCAGGAGTCGCAGTATTCTTTAATGTTAGAAGTGTCTAATCCTTAGAAATGGCGAGCTATAGATTTCTTATTTTTAACAAAATTGACATTCACTTCTGTCGATAGAGACATTTTTTCCCATTAAACTGTTTTAATTATAATCTACTACGTGTAAAATGTTTATGATAATATATTATACGTCAATAACTTTATTGTGAAGTTTGCAATTTAAATTTCTTCCGGAGCTTCTTTGTCGTCTATCTATTCGAAAAGATATCAGAAACGATAAGAATCACTCAAAGCAATATCGTCGCATTCGATATTTCGAAATTCTTTAATCAAGATTTTCCCCTCCCCGATACGTCTATTTCAAAATCTTCATTCTCGCCCTAATGAAACGAAGCTGGAAATTGCCGCGAAGAAAAGAGTGCTCAGAGGGAAAGAATGTTTCTACAAATTCTCCAAATGATCCAGCGTAAGTAACAGGATTGCTTATAGCCAGTTGTTCCGGACACGTTTTAGAAACGTTATTTTCGCAAGCGTTTTCGAGGGAGTTGTATCTCGGGTCGCCCTCGATCGTTCGTTTCTTCTTTTCGCTGTGAGCGTCGTGAAAAAGAGCGGCATTCTGTTATCGTAGCAGCGAACAACAACCACCAGCGTGTGTTTTTCTTTATATCGTCGATGTAGAGACGTCGCTTGGTCACCGGATGGGGAAAATGGCCTTCCAAGACAGGTTTCCATCTTCTCGAGAGATACGAGGTCCGATTCTTCGAAGACATCGATGACCACAGCGACCAAAACAACGAAGACATGGCCACTATCCTCGACTTCCTCCTTTATTTCTGCAGCACCGCAATGAACGTCGCTATTCATATACTATTTCGCCAAAGCGCACACACTCTGCGCGACTTTGACATCGTCGAAGGTGCATCATATTCTTTTCTCTTCGTCTCCTAACCTCGCCATCAAGCTCGTAATCGTGCTCGTCTACGAACACGATGTTTTTCATAGCACGGTTTTCTTCTTCCATTGCGTTCCTTTGCTTTGAAGCTGCACGGATAATTTACGTCGCGATTGTGTTTCTCTTTTGGCGCGATACTTTCAAACGAATTCCTGACAGCGAAGCAAAAATGAATCGCCTTTTTAATTATAATTCCGTTGTTGCACGCGATATCTTTGACGTCAAGGTTTCACGATCGCGTATTACGTTCACAAGGAGAATACACAATACAGTGCCAAGTTTAGAAGAAGGTTTAATTATTTCAACTACCCACGGTAAAGAGTAGTGAAAGAGCACGGGTTATCAATTCAAAATAATCCCCAATAAGATAAATTAAATCTCGAATTATTTCGTTGTGCTTTCATATAACCATAAAAATTTGGTACTACGAAAATGAAATGTAGATTCTAATTAAAAAAGAAAAAAAACGCTTCCTTAAAAAATAAGAGTACATAACCACCGTATATATGTATTGTCACATGTTAAGAACCACTTCTAAACAGTAAAATAAGACACACATACTATTCGCAAAATTTACAATACAATTCGAGCATTTAAAACAATGAACCATCAACACGCGTACCATTATACATTACCTCTACGATACAAGAAACATTTATGAAATAAATGAAAATCTTACACACTGCGCAAAATCTGCACCGAAAAAACGGCGTATCCTTAAACATTAAACGTGAGCCACCTTTTCGTCGATCTTCTTAGCCTTTCCTTATTCTTTCGGCGATTTCTATCGTACCCGAGGAAACTCTGCCGGTCTCCTTCCTTTCAATTTTTAATCCGGCCTCAAAATTATTCAAGCATAAATGTTTTCGGGCACAATATACGTACGTGCATATGTATTCTGTATAACCAAGGCCAGAAACGGGATGCATGATATATGGCGAACAGATACACGGCCGTTGGTCGCCTGAACGAGTATAGCGTGTAGCGAAGACTACATAGTAACCTTCCAATAGCGAGACTGAGGATGGATAGCGGGCCGTTGCTCAGGGCGAAACATAGAAGAGGAAGAAACTATGCGAAACGGTGAAACCGGGTTTGGAACCGCGAAAGCCGCACTACAGAGTTGAGACGCTCCTTAACAAGGAATCTCAACTACTCATTACGCGAGAACGTTTCTACATCCATCGTTTCCTCAAAACGCCGCCAGGCACTTGCCAGACGTTTTAGCCGATTACGGTGGCTGCGCCGGAAACAATGGCTAATACATTTCCGGCGACGTCGTCGTCGGTTGTCTTGTACGAAAAAGCCGCGGCTCTCAAGCGTTTATCCTCTAATCTTGTGACTGCCGCTAATAAAGTTCATACGGAGAGTGTAAGTACCGAAAGTGTAGGCGGTAGAGAATATTATGATAATGATTTTGTCGGAATGGCAAAAATGTCACACTAGCAGCAAACAAGAAGACTATACGCTGTTTACGGTGCTATAGCTGAACGAACTGTGCGGAAGTGGTTTGCTAGGATTAAAGCTGGTGATTTCAAACTTGAAGATGAAGAGCGAATTAAAAATATTTCAATTGAAGAAAAACGTTCAGAACTAGCGAATCGGAAGAGCGTCGTGTTTCATCAGGACAATGCGCGGCCTCGTGCGTCTTCGACTACTCGACAAAAGCTGCTTGGAGCTTGGTTGGTGGGATATATCCTACCTCACTCATCGTATTCACCAGACATTGCACCCTCACATTTTCACCTATTTACGTCATTACATAATTCCCTTAATGGCAAGAACTTTAACTGTTTGGCCGACATAAAAAATTATATTTAAAAGTTTTTCGCCGAAGAACCTAAGAGGCTTTGGAAGGCTGTGATGTCCAAGTTGTGTGAAAGATGAAAAATGGTCTCGGAACAACATGGTACCAATATAATTCAATAAATGCTGCATTTGAATTTTCCTTAAAAATCGGAACGAACTTTCCGAACAACCCAATATATAAGATACATTGTTCGCATTTTTAAATACATTTACGCAACTTTTACGAATCGTTTCACTGATTGGTCCTTAATAAAATAAATAAAGGACGTGACAGTATTAACAGAAAAGGACTGATCTTAAGACCAAGACAAATTAATTGTACGTAAATTTGATCAATAACGCTAACGTGCAAGAGAAGTCAATCTTTCGATTTTGAATCGCGTCAAGACCTGTTTGTATCTAATAATTATCACGACGACGATGATAATAGTGTGTTAACACGGGTTAACAGCGAAGGAATCCCATTGCCATAATTGTGACATAATTCTGAGAGGATTAAGAATTTAAAGCGTCGCGGGGCACTGAGGGGTGAAATGGTGTTAGTGTGTCTGCGTAAACGCAGGAAAAATAGTCGACTGGAAGGAGAAGACTTTGTCAGCCTCTTTTCACCTGGCGAAAATTACTTTCACTGACGCGGCTAAATAACAATGCCCTCCGAGGCCGGAAATCCTTTGAAATAACAGATGAAAGATAACGCGTACAGTATTCATGGAGAACGTTCGTGTACTATATTTAATCCGCGAGTAGTATACTCCGCCGTCTGTTTCACAGATAAAGAGATCTCCTTTGTAATACAAAAACGATTTCCGTTTGTTTCCTGTGAATGCAAAACTGTCTCGAAATAAAATTCATCCGGCAAAGTACGTATAATATAGCCGTGACAGTATCCTAAATACTATTGAGATAAGCAGGCAAATTACCTTTCCTGTATAGTAAACACGATAGAGATATAATCGGAAGAATATTAAAATAAATGGAGAATATAAAGAATTAGATAAAACGCTTTTTGCACAGAATGTCGCAATATATGATGGGATATATTTACAGGATCATCTAGGATTTTAGACATCAAAGCGATGAAAAAAGTTCCTGTACAGAAGTGCTTAATTTTCAAATTAGAAACAATTTTACTTTATTTGTTTTGCTAAATTACCTTTCTCTATAGGCGACAAAATATCAATATAACGAGAAGAATGTTGAAATTTCGCTAATAACTCTTTGATCCATGAATAGATTTTATTACGCAGGTGTGCTGGAAAAGCAATTATCTTGCACTTTGTTTGCAATTATTTGCACAAAAGAACTGCCTGTTTACGCTTCGTACCGCGATCATCGAACGTACGCTGCATAATCTAGTATCAGCAATCTTTTTTCCTCAACGTTGCAACGAATTTTTTATCGGTAGATAAAGGTCGGTCGGCCAGTAACAGGTGTCCCGTAAGTAGTGTTTTGCATTCCGGATACGGGAAATGATGGATCGCCGAATAATTCGACGATGTTCCGCGAGGAAGCTGTAGGCGGAAACGAGACGCGACGCAGATGGGCGAAAGCGAGGTGGCGAGAGACAAATGTAAAGGGTGAAATAAAACGAGCGGGATTTCCGCGGAAAACTAAACTAGCAAAAAGTACAGAAGCCAGTGGTGCGCCTGTACGACACAGATTCCGGTGTATTCGAAGAAAAAAGACTTCACATCCCACGGTAACCCATGTACCGATGATAACGTTCCAATGACATTTTCCATTCATGCTATTCAACAATCGAATATGATTGTTCGTTGAATAAATTCCAAGTCGATTCATAAATGACATCATTGGAAAAAGTTATTTCGCAAAGTTCGCCGTGTTTAATTAAACTTGTTAATATAATATAATGATAAGAGGATTTAATAGAGATTATTAAGGTTTTGTCTTTGCCCCTTTTCTTTTTTTTTTTTTTTTTTTTTTTTTTTTCGAAACAGAGGATTGGATCGGATGCGGATTAAATGGTTGGTTTGCTGGTAACTGGATGAGGTGATCAAATAATATAAAAAAACAAATGACATGGATATTTCGCGCGTAAAATATTCAATTCCACCGGGGAAGAATTGTGCTAGTCTTTCAATCAGTCGTTCTAATGATTTCTCACGCTTATTGAACTTTTCGTAAATGTCGTAATATTTATAAGCGACGGTGGAGTTTTCAACTATCGCATCGTCTGTACTCGTTTCATCTTGACCATAGATGATAAAAGGAATTAAGAGGATAAGAGGACGAAACGATATGTAACGTAAATTTCGTACTTGCCAGATGAACGATCAATTAATCGAATGTAGTCCCTTTGACAGTCTAGTCAGGAATCGAATTTTAATAGCGAGAAATTATCTTTTTTAAATTCCAGATTTAGAAATTTTTTAGAAAACAGAATTATAACTAAGCTGGAAGCACAGTTCGTAATTTATTCGGTATATTGAAAGAATGGAGCAACTACGTAATCACGACAGAAATAACTGGAAGCTGTTCTAACTAAATTACAGTTGGCGTGGTGCGTTAATTAATTACCATTGGCACCGTTGTTAATCAGCTTCGTTAGAACACGGAAAGTAATACGGAACTTTGATGTCCCCGTTGTTCGAAATCGACCGGTGCTCTGTCAACAGCAAAACATAGTGCCAGCACACGAGTCACTAGCAGGCCAATACTCCGCGTTCTGCACTTCGCTGCCCATCTGGTGGTGGATTTTTGTCGAATCTGATAAGTGATTGAAACAAAATTTAATATAATTTTTCCTCGAAAACGATCGCCTCGCCATGAATCGTCCCATCCAACGAAAATTAATAACTGTTTCCTCCTGTCACGTCAACATGTATACGATGATTGACGAAAGTATTCGGGCACTTACCATACACAATTTTTATGTACGTTATAATATTATATTATATGCGTTATATAAAACATCTTGGAATTTCGTTAGCACTAACGAGATACGACTGTTATAATCATGTTAGTAAAACGTAAAACCAATCTGTAAATGTAAATGTAAGGAATTGCAAGATATTTATTGCGAATATATATGTGGCAAAATATTATATACAACGTGAGCGTCTGTCTTGAAAATGTAATAAAAATGATCTCGCTGAATATTTAAGCTTATTAAGCATCTATAATGAACAGTCCGTGTATGATTATTCAAAAGTTACGGGAACAACGCGTAATACGTATTTCAATTCGTTCTTTTATACCAAATTGATATTTGTATCACAAAACCTAGCGTTAACTTTGTTTGTTTGTAGTTTGTAGTTCGAGATGCATGAAATGCAACTTGATTCCGTATTTACATCGAATCTGAAACTCCTCATTGCGTTACGGTCTATCGATGAATAACTTGATTACATCTTGGGAATATATACGATAGTTTGTAATAGTGTAAAGCTGTTATCAACGTTTCTTTTAAGATGTGAATATCGAAGATAATTTCTTTGATCTACTATCCACAATCAGTGTGGAAAGCACGCTAAAAGATACATAAGAGAAACAAATGTATAAAATGATTTTAAAAATGACAAATTATCATTATATTTGTTAAATATTTGTTAAAACGCTAAAATATACATACATAAGATACATACAGTGTAGCTCTGTGTTTAAACATATGTATGTATATAAATGCACACAGTTGCTAAAATAATATCAAGTTGTTTAACTAATTATTACAGCCTTGTTTATTGTATCAGATGAGATTTATTTATTTTTTGCGTCGTAGACTAATACGATAAAATATTCTGTTGTAAAGAGAGCCACTGGAAAAGCACTGGAAAATTTTTTTCACAAGGCAGTTAACCAACAAACGATTAATTATTGACCGTCCGGATTCTTCTCTAGTTGAATGGCTAGCAAAATGGAGACTGCGAACAGGTAAAGGTAACAGTAATAAACCGTTTGCTTTGGTCAATTTACATGGCGGCTCGTTCGCTCGTCGTAGATCGAGATGAACTCGACACGCCGGCAAAAACGTGCATACAATCGGAACGCCCTCGAGTCATAGCCGATCTGATTACCAGGCCGTTAATTACGAGGATAATTAGCGATCGGTACCGTGAAATTTGTTGACTTACTCATCGTTGAATCAGAATGATCGAGCATCGCAAAACGCGAACTAAACACCTATTGCTTTTAATCTTGTTTTCCGCTACAAATACCTGCCGTCTCGTTTACGATCGCACGTTTTTATAAATTAATTTTTCATCCGACCGCCGCACGCCGGTCCATCTTGCTCTCTTTCCGCTATTATTAATTTCTTTGAAAGAGAAGAAATGATAACGCGGTTAATTGAACGTAAAACGATTAAATGGTGCAGAACAGAATAACGTTTACAATGGGAGGAAAATCAATGAGAAACTGGCTGGCAGCATTATAAAAGCGTATATGATCAACGATTAAATAATTTCAAATGAAATGTTGGTAATTCGCGAGTTACACGAGAAACGGAGTTCCAACCGTTTTGTCGAGAATATTCTCGACTTAAAGTTGACTTAAAGTTGAGTTGACTTAAAGAGGACATCAGCGTGCCTTGATTGCGTTGCAAAGTGGACATCGTGAAACACCGATAACGGTCCGACCTAATTGGTTAATGATGCGCTCCGTCGAAATCTGCGCCTTTGCTTTCAGTCACGTGAAAATTCTGAACGATTTCTAGGCCGGCTGGCACGCTTCGTTTAACGGCTCTACGAACAACCAAAGTAGGATAACACTGTTACCAAAACGGCAAAACACTGGATGGCGCATTCTAGCTAAATAATTCGGGAATTATTGAATTCCGACGCAAATTTAACAGCAATGCTCCCTTGGGAAAGTAATTTACGTGTAAACCAAGCGATTGCGATAATGCTATTGTTTATCTTGTTCTTTCGGACAATTCGATATTTTTAATGATAATAACATTAAACAGTTTTGAACAATTTTTTTTAATTTCATGAAATTATAGAATCGAAGTAAAAGAAATAGCGACGAAAATGAGTGCTCTAAAAATCTAATGCCATTACATCGCTTCTTTTATATCGTGATCCACGAAACATTAAAATCCTTAAAAATCACATTAACGGCTCTATGTACGCGAATAGAATGTGGAATTTGAAAAGAAAATTTGGCCCTTTGATTGCAGCCCTGCGAGAACCCGAACGATTTCCGGGCGGAGCAATGTGCCGTGTTTGACGACGTGCCATATAGTGGACAACTGCTGAAATGGTATCCACATTACGACCCAAGCAGGCCGTGTGCTTTGATCTGCCGTGGCGAACAATCGCTGGAGAACACTGGGAGCCGGCTAAGACAGGAAATGTCCGTCGAAAAGACTCTGCCGCGTGATGCCACCGACGCCTTGCAGTTCGATAGCGAAGAAACAATCGTGGTCCAGCTGGCGGACAAGGTAGAGGATGGCACCAAGTGCTACGCCGACAGCATGGATGTTTGCATCAGCGGTGAATGCATGGTGAGTGGGAAATCCTTTTTTATATTTCATTTGAATATTTCATTTTACAGGAGTAGAACAATACATTTTACAGAGGAAGAATATGCTGTTAATTAATTTTATATCGCCGACCTCTCTTTTTCATTTCATCGTCGCTGTTACATATTAAATATACATATATATATATATATATATATATATATGTATATGTATATGTTCGCCACTTTCTTAGAGATTTGATAAATATCGTGCTATTGGTTTGTTGTGAAAATTCATAGATTTATCAGTTATTTCTAAAAGATGTTCATCTTCGAATAAGCCTTTTTCCAAATTTTGTAAATACGTTATTGTAAATACTTTTCTGGCTGTGAGGTAGCATCGAAATTAGACAAAATCAACAAACATGTATTGCTTATTTGTAATATGTGCACGTACTTTATCTTACTAGAAACAATAATTATTACAGTATTACAGTGTTACAATGTTATTATAGTGATAGCTATATAAATAATTGTCTATAAAATGTCTTAAATGAATTAATGTTCGTAATGTTGTTCGAACCAAACATTTTCGAATAAAGCCAATGAAATATTTGTTTCTTTTAAGTCACAATTAGATTTGTTTCAAGGAAAAATGTTTGCTTGCCGGTACAGCTTGTTAATTTTACTCTGCAAAACAGATAGAGCAACAGAGTTTCGTTTAGTTAGAATCCAATTTGATAAGTGAGTCGTGGTTCATTCGATTCGAAGGAAGTTGGCGCCAGCGTAACCGGAAACGTTTATCTCCCGGGAGAGAGCAATTTTTGCGCCGTGTCAGTATCCCTTCCGGTGCGCCATATTTTGTACTTTGCACGGAAGTTTGCGAGTTCAGCCTGCCAAACCGCACTCCATCCAATCTTGTGTTTTACGCACGCCCGAGTGCGATTTCTGGCTCGCGTTTAATCGAGCATAGTGCAACGCGGCATGAAAGTGTAGCGGTAGAAATTCAATTACACGAATTAATTGAAAAATATCTGGAAGAAGGGTCGAGAAACGGCGGAAACGGCGGAAACGGCAGCGTAAAGAAAGAAACAAGAAAACAATCAGCATTTTGACGCCAACTTGGGAAATTCTCGAAATTAATTGGTTTACTCGGTTTGTCAAAATAAGTCTGTGTAAATAATTCGGAATAATCCTGCGATGAATATTTAAGAAGAAAGTTGCCGGGTGAGTTAGACTGCTTGTAGAAATGTCTGTGGTTAAATTGCGGTATGTAAATTATTCTCAGAATTAGTTTACAAATAATCTTGCACGACAAAAATATGCACTTTGTGCTGTGCAATTCGTAGCATCGACCGTGAATAAATATCAATCGCGCAGCATCGTTATTAATTTAAACAAGACGAAGATCGTAATTTATAATTTATTAAAATAACATTATAAACATTATAAACTTCCATTACACCGTTTGTTTTTTGTTTTTTCCTTTTTTCTTTTCTTTTAATTTTACATGGAACAGAACAATTAAATAGCTTATAATTTGGCTTAATTAGAAAATTGGTATGTAGAACTTTACTTGTTTTCTTGTTAAGCTTGTTACTTTGTTACTGTTGCGCAAGGTAATTTATTAGCGTTAGTAATTTGTGACTCATAAAGTTTAGTCAACGATATCGGTGGCAATGTGCAAGAGGGTGCCTAAGATCATTGAGATTCGTTCGAAGACACGATAAACGCAAACCATCCGAATCACGTGTACACTAGAAATTTCTGTTATCGATCGTTTTATTCTCTGTCAATATTTGACGCAATTCGTTCGGAACAAACGAAACTTCGTTTTGTTACTAAATGATTGCGCGTTACAATCTTTAAATTAATTAACAATAATGGACAGCCCCGGCACGCTTATTACACTTTATTAAATTTATTGCAAACAAATTATCCTCCCGTGTCGTGTAATTTCGTAACAGATGAACTACGCTGAAAATAATCACGGGCTCGTCCGGATACGTTCATATTGCGTCAATAACGTGGTTGACTTTTTAAGCATTACATTCGTTCGATGAAAATACCTCTCTCTCTCTCTCTCTCTCTCTCTCTCTCTCTCACTCACTCTCTCTCTCTCACTCTCTCTCTCTCTCTGTATTCGCGTTTTGGGAATTAAACAATCGGTAACGAGTGTCTGTTTATCATATTTCGTTACAATAATCTCACGATACCAATGACGTTCTCGCTTCGAATATTATTTAGGCTATGCGGAACATTAGCAAATGCTATATCAATATTTAACATAAATACGATGCATTTGTATACATATTGAAACAGCTTATTTACTCATGGATACTCAGTGTAGCCAATGAATAATGCTATTCCCATTGTTAATTAAAGATTCCTCCGGCATTGATAATTAGTGCATACAGAGTAACATTAAAAATAGTTTCACCTCTTAAAACTCTGTCTGCACGCTGGCTTATTCTACTATCTTTAATACTATATAAATTGAATTAATCGATAAGGAAATAATGGTAGCCCCGACATATATTTCCTATATGTGACTCAATTAATAATATATTAATGATATATACATATATAATAAGAATGATTGATTTAACAAACAGCGTATTCTGTATATAATTTATTAATGGGAATCAGTTGATTTTATCATTGGTCGGTGCTGAAAAATAGACGTAAATAGAGATCAGTGATATAGGCCTATCACTGGTCAGACATATAAAGTCGCGGTCTACAATATGCATCGACCGATTCGATGAATAACCAATTCAATTTCCAAGGGAATTTCAGCGCGATAATTTTCAAAATACCGCAACGAATCGTGACATTGATAGCTCTTATAAATAAAATACCGGTCTTTTTCTCGGAAGCGGCGAGAACACAGAGAAAAAAGCGTTTTTACTGGCCGTTTAATGTTGCATACGCTCGTAGCGAAACTCGATAAAATTTTGAAGGTTTCATTTGCAAGTTTTATCATGCCATTAATATGCGTTTAAAATACTCGTGTGCATGCACGTGAATGCGCGGGCAAGCAATACTCATTACGTTCAAAGCTGACTTCGTTTATACGCGAGATACGGATGTCTTTGAAATTCGTACAGAGAGATTTTAGATTTCGTTCCGCGAAACCGTACATTTTCTGAAGCACTTTGGAAACGCGATACAACAAAGGGAACGAAAGATCGAGGTACATTTATCAAAAAACGAACGATCCAAATTCCGGTTGTAATACGATGTAAAGCAAAAAAAAAAAAAAAAAAAAAAAAAAAAAGAAAAAAACACATACGCCATTTTCAAAGTATTTCCATATTTAAATAGATATTTGCATTTTTTAACGAGCTCCACATTTTCACCAAAGAAAGTAGAAAAATAGTCGCTTTTATTCGACCAAACAACCATTATCTGTCCGTTCATCCGCGTCTCGTCTTTCGTTTCAAAATGATTTCCACTTTCTAATTTATATTCGCAGCCTAGAAATTTCAGGAGCGAGCCGACTAACGCATAATTAATTAAAAGCAGAGATCAGACTTTTAAATATGCGATCGTAGTCCCGGCCCTTGGCTCGAGATTACGCTGAAAACGTCGGTTAAGAATTAAGTCGCAATTGCTGCATCCCTTGTCGAAACTTGGCAAGGAAGAAGAAAGTTCCGGCGGAAACTCGTGACCGGAGAAATTTACTTAGGTAGAGCATACAGTGTGCCCTTTATTCGCCTAAATCTCTCTCTCTCTCTCTCTCTCTCTCTCCCTCACCCCCCCCTCTCTTCTCTGATGTATTTTCCTCCGTACTGGGCTCGTCCGAAACATGTTTATAACTTTTGGTTTTAAATCCATGTGATTGTACACAACCACGTTTTTCCTCGGCGGACGGAAATGCGAGCTAACGAGGCGTCGTTGTCCGCCCGTCTTCGACCAATATTTACCATGGGTGCGTCGAGATGCCCGCACTTCTCGTCCATTAAGTTAATTCGATCTTACTTTACACCGTTGACGACTTTGTGTACCGAGAGGCAAGCCACGTCGAGAGAGGGCTACTTTTGTCGATTAACCCCTTAAGTAGTCGCTGCCTGTCTTAAGTCTGAGAACGCTAACACCAGGTGACGTACACTAATATTGATGTTGTTTATCGTTTCATCTAGCAAATTAAACACCATCGACCTGCTTCGTCTAAAGATATCGCCGTGTTACGAAATTCTTTCCCGAAGAACTTTCGTTGATTAAAATGTCGAAAATTTTCAATAAGAATTTTTTAAACGTAACTCGTACGATTAAAAAGGAGAAT
The DNA here is from genome assembly GCA_905332935.1 of Bombus hortorum. Taxonomy (NCBI): domain Eukaryota; kingdom Metazoa; phylum Arthropoda; class Insecta; order Hymenoptera; family Apidae; genus Bombus; species Bombus hortorum. Next base: position 18,370,455 of record HG995193.1, read on the forward strand.
AAATGTGGCTTGAAGCCACTCAAGCATCTTTTATCGATCTCTACATTTTCTGTAGTATCATTCTCTGTTCTAACGTTTCATACAGAAAGATTCCTAACTTCAAAACTGATATACTTTTAACTGTTTGCGAAGAACCTAGGCTGCGTTGGCGGCTGCGACAATTGTGTTTTGTTCCGATTTCGTTCAAATTTTGTAAACCTTAATCCAACAGAACTACATCAACGTAGATATATCATTATGATTATGTTAGGTTTATACATATACATGTACATATACATATATGTTAGGTTTGTATTGTTATATACAGCCTTCGAATTTAACCTATCAAGTATGAACCAATAAGCACTGAAATACTGAATGTGGCTCAGATCACATATAATTAAGTGTATTCACCACGTATGACTCAGTTGGATTAAGTTGTCCATATAAGTATATCATCAAATATCGCATCAAGAAATTGAAGATGAAGATGAGGAAATTGAAATAAAGAAACTAACTTATAAACTTATTATATATTGGAATTATCTTTAATGTTAGTTGTCTGTTAGCGTTAGCTGTTTTCTATAATATTATAATCGTGTAGTATTAAGATATATTTCCGATATTAATAAAAGTGGAGGATATGATATAGAATGGACATATATGATGAACCATTACGTACCAAAACCAATAAAATGTGTGTGTGTGTGTTTAAGACGTGCAAATAAAGATGCACGAACATGAGTACGATAATATAGCGGACGATTTGCGTTACAAGTTATCCAAGCGTAGACGTGGAGAAACACGCGAGACGAAACAATTGGTGGAATTTCCGTGGATAGAAGACAAACTCTAATGAGTCGTGATAGCACAAAAGCGTCGCGCACTTATCGAGCGTGTCCAACGCGAGAGAAGGGAACTGGCCGCCACTTTAATAATGCAAAACCAGTTTGCGTTTACAGGAGCTCGGTTAGTGCTTAATTACGTGGACCCGTCTGCTGATTAGACATTGTCCTTCCAACTTCGTCGCCACTGTCGTCGCTATGAAATCCCGTTAATTATTTCTTGACACCCTCTTAGACTTACTCTCGTATCGCCTCTACTTGCCTAGTTTCTTCATCTACTCTCCGATAAGTTTTATCTAATTAGTGTTTATAGGGTTTCCTCGATCAAATTGTAATAAAATTCGATAATTTTATAAAAAGGAAGAATATCTATCGAAAGTAAAGTTTCTTCTGGTTAAATTTTGTTTTAAGACAATGGAAAGATTATTCGAGCGCAGTACAAAGCTCTTCATAGCCGTTCTGTTTTGTTCTAGGTACACGGAGAAACGTACACGGAGAAATTAGCGATATATAAGCGGTTCAGTGGTCCCGCGATAAATTCCATCGTTTCAGTGAAACCGGCTAGAATAAGGCGAACAAAGTGATCGAGTCCGTCTGCAGCCGGAAAATCCCATTCTCCGGGAAACTATGTTAAAAGGCAGAAACGAGTGTAGAGAAAAGAAGGTCTGGGATGGGGTTGGATGGGATAGTGGAGCGATGAGGGTGGAAACTCGCGGCGGGGAAAAGGGTGTATCGAGCGTAATGGGCTAACTCCGGTGGATGGTGTACCGACTGCCGAATGGAACCTTGAAAGCCGGTTTGAATAATTGAACGCCAGTCAAATTTACGTAACGAAATAGCCGAGAGACGGAAAGTCGCGGAAATCGCCGATTTACCTTTCGACCAGGATCTTGTTATCTAACGATAGGTTAAAAGAAGAATTGTGAGCGATTTTATTTTGTTTTAGAAGAGTAATAGGTAAATATTAAACAATCTATATTGTCTTTCAAAAGTAATTCTAGACATTTGCTTATTTTTCGACAATATGTTTGTTCAATTATAGAACGATGATTTTATTCTTTACAGTCATCATAACTACGTATGAGACGGTATTATATATATTATTAAAGCTCGCGGTTGTAATTCTTTATTCTGTATTCTTCAAATCGATCAACTTTTTAATAATAGGTCAAATTAATGAACGCCTTCTAAACCAATGATACTTAAACATTAAATGTACTTATAGTAAATAGTCAAATACATTATTGCCACGTTTCTTAGTAGATATTTTAGATTTACAGTATGACACACAGTACCATAAGTAGTAAATATTGCCTCTAATTATTAATTTATCATTAATTTATATCCTTTGCTAAATTTCATATCCAATTTTACCATAATACGACCAAAATGTCCGATTACTTTTACGAATATTAGTAACGTATATTAAAGCCTATAACGATGCCGGAAGATAATCAACTCTCTTTTCTTTACTAACGTTTATCAAACGAATTCCATCAGAAGAAGCACCATTACATTTAATTTATTCGCAAGTTCGTCCATGGAACGCAAAGAATCCACTAGAGTTTCGAAACGAGTACTCATATTCTCGCGGCTCATAAACGGCCATTGGCGAGATATTTACTGGATTTAAAGGTATTATTTGCACGGATCGAGCGAGGATAGTCTGCAGTACGAGAGAAAAAGAAAGGGCGAGATGAAGATCGGCGCCGTTAAGTTCCACGATATTTCATTTCGCACACCCGACGCGACTGCCTGGCCGTTTCTCTTGGCTTGTTTACCTAGAGAAATAACCGGTTGCTTCGATGGTCCTATCCTTCAATTACGGGGCTCCGCTGCAGGTTTCCACTTCTCGAGCAAAGTAAACCTAATCCTGAGCGCCCGTATTGTGTGTCTCTTCCGTTCTGTTTGCGCGCGCGCGCGCCCGCCCGCCCGCCCGTGTACTATGGACACAGTGGCGTGCTCACGGGCGCACAAGTATATGTGAATACGGCACGTGCGCGCATGTGACCTGTCCCTTTCACAATTGTCGCCGACAGGCTCTAAAAATCGTCGTACATCGTTTGAAATTCAGCAACTAAAAGGAAATCTCTATGAATCTTTTAAACGCTGAAAATGGGTTTCGAAATAAGAGTCATCTTCAATTTACTAACTTTGTTTTTATCTAGATTTTCTCTTCTTCGAGCCACCCGGAAATCATATTAACACCTTCTTAAATGCTAATAAAGTATTAATGAACGCGTAGGAAATTAGCAAGTAGTGCGAGTAAGCCATAATTGGCGATACGCATTTTTATCACGCGTAATAAACAGTTGCACGAAATTCTTCTTCCTCTCAGATATGCTGCGCCCAATATGAAAGTGGCATTCGTTAAAATCTTTTCATTAAAATGATAACAAGTATGCGATACTTGCTTCCATTTGAAGCTTCCGTTGGAAAAAGAGAAAATTACAAGTCTTGGTATTGTGGCATGCGTTCGCTCGATTAAAAAACCGCTCTTTGAATAACGAGTCCCGAGATCCTATTTCGTAAGCGGGGTTAACAGCCAAGCCATCAGAATGGGAAAAATAAAGGGAACAAAAATAGAGGGATAAAACGAGGAACGTTGTTTCGACGTGTTGCTAAAATCGCGTATCCCAGATTTAAACTCTATTCGAACTCCCAGCGGTGTACTCGAGGCTGACCTCCTATACAAGTATATAATGGATGCACATGTGCATCGGTGCATAGAGCGAAGAAAGGTCGCGGAACGAATCCGACCTCGTGTAAAATTAAATCTCAATTCGTCCTAGCGGTATCGCGAACGCGGTCTATTCGATTTCTCGAGACTGTTCGATGTTTTTTCTTCTTTCACTTCTTTTTTTTTTAAACAGAAGTTGTAATGCTATTCAATGGCTCCGTTAAATCGTAGTTCGCGCGAGCGAATAAATTCCACTGACTTTAAGTTCTCCCCTTTACTCTTTCATTCGTTTCTTTCCTTATTTCTCTCCTTTAAATTTTGTTTTCTTTCCTTGTTTCACTTTGCTCTCTTCTCCCTTTTATCTTTTTTTCCCCGTCGAGAAACATGATTCACCAAAGTTACTTTCTACGCGAATTTCGCGAACGGAACGGCGCCTTCCAACTGTCGAAGAATTCCCGCTCAAGTGGAAATGCTGTTTCTAAATGCTGGCGAACGGCGAACGTGCTCCCGATGAAAAGACGCGAGCAACGTTGCACGAGCTCTCACTTAAGTAAGACAGCGGATTGACAGAATTTTTTGAAAAATACTGCCGCGTCGCTGTTGCGATTGAATATTAGCCGATATTAGCCGATATTAGCCGATATCAGCCAATATTAGACAATCATTAAGAAGAAATACACAAACACACGGAGAAAGCATGAAGATTGGAATAACGCAGAAAACGATCCACTAATTATCCTCAACAGTAATTTATGGGTATCTATGTGTTACTATTTAAAATTCGACCGATACAACAAGAAGGCAAACAGTCGAAGAAAATGTTTTGACAATCATTGTATACATACATAGAATATATTCAAGTCGATATGGCTTGACAAGATCTTTGGTCGTCCCATCTCACCGTGGCAGTCGATCGTTCTTAGGATCTCGTTAGGCTCGTGCCTCTCCTTTCTACGCACTATTCCATTTACATATATCCTTGCTCGTCTCGACTCTCTTTCACCTGACATCTTTGCCACCAGTTTGGTTCGCTCTTCTCGCCCGGATAAGGGATGAATAATGTACTTGCCGACCTCGGAGCAAACCTCCATGCCGCCTGAATGACAAATCAGTTTGCCGTCCGAGCCAGGTCACGAATCGATGTCAGCTTCTCTCGTTCGCATCTTCTATTTTTCTTTCTTCTTCTTCTTCTTCTTTTCCTTCTTCTTCTTTTCCTTCCTCTTCTTTTCCTTCTTCTTCTTTTCTTTCTTCTTCCTCTTCCTTCTTCACTCCTCCTTCTTCCCTCTTCCTTCTTCCCTCCTCCTTCTCCCCTCTTGCTTCTTCCCTCCTCCTTCTTCCCTCTTCCTTCTTCCCTCCTCCTTCTTCCCTCTTCCTTCTTCCCTCCTCCTTCTTCCCTCCTGCTTCTTCCCTCCTGCTTATTCCCTCCTGCTTCTTCCCTCCACCTTCTTCCCTCCTCCTTCTTCCCTCTTCCTTCTTCCCTCTTCCTTCTTCCCTCATCCTTCTTCCCTCTTCCTTCTTCCCTCTTCCTTCTTCCCTCTTCCTTCTTCCCTCTTCCTTCTTCCCTCTTCCTTCTTCCCTCTTCCTTCTTCCCTCTTCCTTCTTCCCTCTTCCTTCTTCCCTCTTCCTTCTTCCCTCTTCCTTCTTCCCTCTTCCCTCTTCCTTCTTCCCTCTTCCTTCTTCCCTCTTCCTTCTTCCCTCTTCTTGAAAGGTGCTACTGTGCACCAGAAAACCACATTCAGATTATGCAGAGTGACATCCACCGCTCCTCTTTTCGTTTCATTGATTAATCTTTTACGGTTTAGCGCTCGATACTCGAGTTCCATGACACCTTCTATCGTTCCGTTCCGCCTTCTATTTATGTTTGACAGGATAAGAGGGCTCGTTGAGCGACGTATACGTGTCTTACTTCCTTTTTCGAGGAGAAAAGGAAGAATTCTGGATCAAAACGCGTTATGGATCACCGAGTCGAAATTTGTTTCGCGTTACAACCAACCTGGTATCAGGAGACTGAGTTAAAGTTCTAGTTTATTGCAAATCGAAGTTGCTCCCAGGGGTGCGTGACACAGCGCGGGATCGTCTTTAGATTATGCGCCCTCCAGGACCAATGCTTCTACTTGGTATAAAACGGGGACTTAGCATGAACCCATAGAGTTTAAGTACTGATTTACTATCTATTTGTCGTTACCCGCTTGATTATTCGTTAAACCTCGAAATCTAAATGCAGACGAAATTTATCCACGTCCAAATTTATTCATTTATTTGCCTAATATTTATCGAAAAGTAATTAAAAGAAAATATTGTGGGGCTTGATCATATAACGCGAGATGTATGTTTCATGTTTCATGTTTCATGCTTCATGTTTCATGTTACAGAAAGTGTTACGAAAGTATGAACGACGTGAATTATATTAGTTCATGTAGAAGAAATAGATCTTTATATTTTGTGTATCTAGACCGCGGATATTTTTGGAAATTTATATTTTTATGAACATAAGTGAAAAACTGAAAACACATACTAAATCTTCTAACAACTATTTTATCTTGAACGCTTTATATATTTTTGCATATTCTCTATGTTTTGCCAAGTTTAAATATCTGCAATTTACTTATGATTATTAGCTCCTATAAACAAGAAACAAGTATTTCATTCCCAGAAAAGATGAAAAAACTCTGCTAAATTTATCTCGCGCGTTATATGGGTGTGTTTATTATACTCTATAAACACCGCTACAACACTTTATTAACGCTAACTTCATCATTAGACAGAGTAATCTCTTTATTAACCTATATTATTTATTAACCCCACATAAAAATAAAAGGAAGAACACCATCGCCAATCATATTAACAAATTCGATAAAGACGATAAGAACCACAATGATCTAGAGAAAAAAGCCATGATTTTGTCAACAGTATAAACCTATAAATTAATATTTTCAGCCAATTCCACACAGCGCAAATAACATTAAGCAACTTTCTAGACGAAAATCGAAAGAGAAACATTTGGTAAAAGTACGACGAACAGTTCTATTAACGAAGGCGGGGTGATCTCTGTTTCAGAAAGTCGGTTGCGACCTGCGAGTCGGCAGCAACAAGAACACGGACCCGTGCGGCGTGTGCGGCGGAAACGGGTCGAGCTGCCAATCGCGATACTCGTGGAGTTTGGAATCGATATCCGCCTGCTCGAAATCATGCGGCGGAGGTGAGTGGTTGGTTACGAAGTTCATTCGGTTGAAGCACTTACAATTAGTTCACCGGGAGGTAGTCCATTTACATCGACGCTGGGAGCAATGAATTCTAATGAACTTTGTGCCCGCGAATCGTCGAACGTTCCTCGGCACTTTTGCCGAAATTAATAACGGCTACTTAGACCGGTTGATTTCTCCCTGCTATCATAACGTTACGCTTTGCATTCAAATCGCTGTCCTCCTTCAACGTTGGACACTCGAACAATTTCCTTCATCGTTGTTTCGTCAAAGAAGGGACGAAATGTACAATAGTTGGCGAAAATGTTTAAATACTTGTCGTAGGAAACTTTATTTTGAACCACGTATGTGCTGCCTACGTTATGTAGAATATTCTGAAATAGCTAAACTTGTAGAACAATGATCATCGAAACGATGCCCGTTCAATGAAACCTCATCTTTCATGGACGCTTGAAAAGTCTCTTTATGAAAATATACGAGACCAAATTTAGCCGAATGCAGAGCAAAATCTTGCCACGAACGATAAATCTCTATTTCAGTAACGTAGTGGAATCTCTCTTTAAATCTTTATACTATTTTCCACTTTACGAAAACGGTACCGTCGATGTAATTTAAAATGATCATTTTGAAACGTCCCATCTCGCAAACGAAAAAATTCACGGAACAACGAGAAAAAATGAAACATACAAATGCAATCCTCTAAGCTATCCTCGTCTGCAGGAATCTCTAAAGCATTTAAATAATTAATCACCCAGTATATCAATAAATATTAATGTTCAATGATATATATTATATATTTAAAATGACCATTCACGTTGTATGCTAACCTTTTGCTAAATGTATTGTAATTTCTATATTCAGATTCGTCTCAAATTTTATCAATATGGTGGTGACAGTCTATTATTGTGCTCTCATTATTGTGCTAATAAATAAATTTCAAAATATTTTATAGAACACAAAAGTTATCAATGATCAGCGTTGAAATATTTTCGTGAACCAGCGTACATCGCTATAATTCTCAGCCTTCCAATTGCTGCTCAACATTCTTACTCCATTTTTATTTCCCAGGATAACTGCGAAAAAGACTATCGCGAGAAGCAGATAAGATCACGATATTTTCGAAAAACGCTCCTTCCGCAACTTATCATCCTTCAGTCACAAGTTGAAGTACGATTTCCGTTTCCCGTCAGGTTTCAAGATCGCAATGGCGGTGTGCAAGACGATCGGTCCCGACGAAAACGTGGTAGACGACAGCTATTGCGATCCGGACAACAAGCCAGAGAAGACCCTGATGCCGTGCAACACGCACCCCTGCACCGCAAAGTGAGTACCTTTCCTGACGTCTGGTGTACGTGTCCGTGTCAAAGAACGTTAAACCGATGCCGCGGATTTTCGTATCGAGGCGAAGCGTGCGGCTTCAAATGCGCATACGCGGACAAATACAAAGAGTATTTGACAGATTGTTCGCGGATTTTTCCACGAGTCATGGATAGAGTGCTTGTACGCGCTCGCGATAGAAAAACCAGTTCCATCGGGGGCGATGTCAATCCTCCACATCTAGATCTCTATTCATTTCTCTTCTACCAATGTCGCCGAGAAAACAAACTCGATCTGATATTTCTATTCCAGAAATCAATGGCTTTAGATGGGCTGACGTATTTGAGACGTTGGTGACTCAACATTTTCTGTTCATTTTCTTTGGAATATAGGATTTAGGACGCAGAATTTGTAATATAAGACGTTCCAGGTTTTTCCAAACTTTGTCCGAATGTTCTATGGGGATAAGGAAAAGATGTTATATGAACGTAAAGCGTTTGAAGATTTGTTAAAATGTTAGAACGAAAATAGAAAATAGAAAATAGAAAATAGAAAATAGAAAATAGAAAATAGAAAATAGAAAATAGAAAATAGAACAATATCGAAGTCTGCAATGTTGTTCAAATTTACGTCGCTTTTTACGTGTGAATAATTTTGAATATTATCGCATATAGTAAATTACTACTTCGTAAAATATAATAATAAATTCAATTTTCTATAGAATTTCTTTCGGTGGAAAGAAGGAGCGTTTTAAAATCGAGTCTGCTTTATATATATATATATATATATATTTCTTATCTCTATATTATAACTCTAAAATGAAGGTTTAAATAGAATGAAATTTTCTAATAAATTTATATTGCCAATACTTTACGACTATTTGAAAAATTCATGATTCATATTTGGTATATTTAAACTTTAGACAGTTGTGTTCTAGAAAAAAATTCAATAGAGAATCATATTTTTTTACAGATTTATAAAGAATTTTTATATGAAAATCCAGGCCGTACCAATACTTCCATTTAGCGCTGCTATGTACTGCGTTTTGCGATAAATTTGATATATTATACATTCGCTGCGCGTCCAAGTAACCTGTACGTTGGACTGAAACCTGGTATCAGAAACTTCATTAAAGCTTTTCTAATCGGCGGGACCCCGGGTTTCGAGATTGAGCGTTTCGGTTTTACGGGCAGACCAGGGAATGTTTGACTCGGGGAGCACGTTCGCGCAGCTGCTCGAAATTCTCGTATTTTCCACTATGCTATTCGTGAAATCGGAACTCCCACTTTTGGGATTAACGCCGGCCAATCTTCCTCTCTGACCAATTTCCTCGCCGTAGCCGCGGACAAAGCAAGCAAGCAGTCCCGATTATTGTTAGACAAGCCGTATCGGTGGTGGTTCTGTACGTGTGCAACGCGTGCACCGACCAACCAACGCACAGAAATGGATATGGTAGCCGTGTAGACTTGCAATAGCCGGGCTTGGAAACGATGGGCCGGAGCTTTCAAGCGGACTGAACGGCCATTAGTCGACGGACGTAGCGGGAAAGAGCAAAAGCCCGGCGGGCCTCTTTCTGAAAGAGACTTGGAAAAACAAGCCCCCAGTACCTTTCACCGACGGAGACAAACCCCTTGTTCTACCTCCGCGTCGAAAACACCGATTGCGAACACTTTGGCTAGAATCGCTCGTTGAATATCGAAACGGCTACATATACATATGCATAGCTAGCTTCTTGCAAGCCACGTTGTACAAGTGTTCAGAATAAAGCCTTTCTCGAATATCGTCGAATATCGCCGAATATTCCGCTGTTTGCGGTGTTACGCTGTTACCTTTTATATTTACGTCAAGGTAGTTTTTTGAAAATTATTCGTTCTACGTTGCCTGTATATCGTACTATGTACATTATCCTGTATATATGCATGTAACATAGTGAAAACATCGGGATTGGTAAACATACAGAATGTACAGAACATAAAATATTCGTATTCGTATGAATTCATGTACATAAGATTTAGTCAGAGATAACAATTGGGTAAAAACAAGATAGATGAGAATACAATCTTCTCTATTCTTTAATATAGAACATTTCGTTTTAGAGAAATGACAAGATTGTTTAGATGAAATCTGACTTGCATTTTTATGTATAATATGTACGTGTGAAATAAATATTCGGCTTTCAAGTTCCTCCATCCAACTTTCAATAAAAGGACTGCTAATTCTAGAAAATATGTTCATTTACTTACTAGACGATTAATACGTACGCACATTGGTTACTGAATTACTATATTATAACGAATCAATATATTCATTATAACAATATCATCATAAAGAAAGTTTATGCTTCGTTAGAATCTTATAGGTTTGGTCCATCTTCATTAACCAATATAAAAAATAACTTGGAAGAAGTACATCTCGACTATCTTTCCGTCTATACGTGCAATATACCCTCCATTTTAGAACACATATTTATATGATATCTGATATTTGCCCATATCCTTCATTTTACATTGCACGCATTCTTCACGTCCATTTTTTTCCATTTTTTTAACGTAACGTCGATTCGCATATCGCGGTTGAAGAAACACAGACGAACAGCCTGGAGGAAGTAGAATACTCCGACTGTCGAACAAACAATTCGTCCGGCGATATGGCTGTTTCTCCTGCGAGCCAACGGCTCGCGTCGACATAAAGCGCGCTTCTTCCTCCGGAGATCGCGATCAAAACCGTCGTAAGAGTAACTCCGCGAAACGATCTGCCAGCTATAAAGTACCAACTAGTCGGGACCATCGTCGGATCTGGACGATTCCATGCTCCTGAAAAAGTTATTTAAAGGAATTGCTCGACTTTTATGCGAATCTCCCCACGGTTGTACAAACGACTCCCCGTTCCACTCGATGATGGTTGTTGTATCGCGTTCTCTTCTACGATACGACCCAACACAAGGAACAAACGAGACAATTTATTTCCTACAACCCTGGTATTTACCTGTTCCAGTGTGCGCTTTTACTCTTACCTTGCCGTCGTAATTCAGAAATTCGTTGCGATTTATTGATAACCGTAGAAGTTTCTACAATCCGAAATTCAAAAAATTACGAAACATAGAAAACTCCTTTGGAGAAATTTTCGTTGAGATGTATTTCATTGATATTCAAAGACTTTTTGGATTTTTATGCGAATTTAAGGTTTTATGGACACAATTAAAAAAAAGATACAACTTGGAGATTCGTTTTATCTTTATTACAAATTATAACCAATACATTACATTGGATATTTCAAACACTTTTGTATATTATAAATATATGTATACTGTGCATCTTTGCATGTTTTTTCTTTTTCAGATAAATGCATAAAGAGGACAGATATTATAATATATTAATGAAAAATTATGAAAAGGATTGTTACAGTTTAGGTCATATTTCGGAATGAATTTCAGCAGGGAAACTATGACGATTGCAATGTTCAAATTCGATAGCCTTTAAACGACGCATGGAACAAAAGACAAATTTATTTCTCTGATTCATAACACGGACGTCCAGGGGGAAGCTGAAACTGTTCGCGATAAAGCGTAACGATCAGACGGGATAACGAGAAGAGAAAGGGGAGGAGAACGTCCCGAGGATATTTTTTCGAAGAGACGATCTTAGTTCTTGGAACGATACGGCCTGTTCTTTGTCTGGATAAAGGAAACGGGGGATAAAAAGGAGGCGCTTTAAAGCTTGTTCCCGATGAGAATCATTCTCCAGACTGGCAGACACTGCTTCGGCTACCAAGTGCAAAAAACTCGCCGCGAACCATTTTTACCGGATATAAAATATAGCATGTGTAGTTGAAACGTGCACAGTCTTTCCCTTTCTGATCGAAAGTATAACTCGACTTTCGTGCAACTTGAGCTTGTTACCTTGTTGACGATCGACGTCCCTCTCTCTCTCTCTCTCTCTCTCTCTCTCTCTCTCTCTCTCTCTCTCTCTTTCCATTTCGTTAGCCAGGTGGACAATTAATATTAAACATTCGAAAAATCAAAGACGCGACAATTTATTTATAGCTGCAATTCGTTTCAAGAAATAACGATGGCATTTGTAAAATACAAAGTATCTTTTTATATAAAAAGTAAAACATCGTCGTATAGTCGACGGTTTAAGATATTTCTATTCTATCTATCTGTCTATCTATCTACGTACATCGGCATGAAAGAGAATCAATTATTACGTACGTTAGATTTATCCCAATTTTCAAATTCATTGTGCAAATTCATTGCACTTGAATAAAAAATATCGCCGTAATTCGACGCCTATTTTCATTGAAATTTCAAGAACAGAATATAACAAAGCTGACTGTAGCACAGTATTTGAAGAAAAATACGTTGTCATCCCATAAATGGAAACGAATTTTTTCGCCTCTGACGCCACAATATTTCTCGTTTCAAGCGTGAATTCGCACTCGCGCGTTTCAAAACGGCCAACTCGTCTCAGAGGGAAACGGAAAGGGTGCTTTTTACTCGCTTCAGTCGTGCGTGGCGAAGCGTCGCGAAACGAACCTTTCCCTAATGCTCCAGAAATTTGTCCGGATTTAGCCTTGTACCACGGTCGTTTCGTTTTATTTCGCCTCGATTTCCACAGCAAAGACACGCAAAGTGTCAAGAACACAGAACGTTCGCTGAAGCTAAATTATGAAAATTTTCGTCAAGTCGTCCCCGGGTCGCTGTTTAACGTTATTATATGCAGCCCGACCAGAGCAAACTTCGCCACTTGGATGATGCACGTAGCCAAGAACTACGGTTAATGCTGCACCAACCAGAATCTCGAGTGGCTCGGGTTACTTGAACTACCGTTTAACTTTCCACAAGAGGCGAATCACGCAACTGATTCGCGCCACATTTTCCTCTTTAACGTTGTTCGACCTTATGAGAACGCTTCTCGAACACAAGCAAATACCAGCCAAGATAATTGATCGATTTAGTAAGGTGTTTCGTTCGTACACAATACATACATTAGCTGACAAAAGCATTTCGACAATTACGACAGAAAAATTATCTTGGTAAAATTTGAAACCAATCTGAAAATTTACAGAAAAGTTACATAACACTTGTTGCAAACACATATATTTATTATTATTATATTATTATGTTATATATATATATATATATGTATATATATATATATGCATATAATATAATAATAATATAATAATAATATAATCTCACTTAAATCAACTAACTCAAGTATGATAAACCTTTGAAATGTTTCAAAATCACTTCAAAGCAGAAAATAACTTACAGTTACCGTCTTAGGATTCCATCGAACGTCTCTCGAACAGAGTTACAAGCCTAAAATGCGTTCGATAAAGCGGTTCATGAAATAATGTCACAATCCGTCGTAATTGGACCATGAACAATTTAACGAACGTCGTTGTTCGTTAATCGGGGATATTTGTGTTGCGAAAACGAAGAAACGTAACGATTGATCGTGAATTCGAGGGTGAAAAATCAAAACGGGGAGGGCCGATGGCAACGTTAACGGCCACAACGGTTAATAAATCACTGAGTGGAGTGGGCCTCGTCAACATTAAATCGGTGCTAATTGGCCAGGCCGAGAATTTAGTTTAATTCGATTCAGCCAGGCCGGGCAAGTGGTCGACGTTTCAGCTATCCCCCAGGAGAACCGGGATTTCTAAACCGCTGCCTACCCGCAACTGTGTATTAAGCCACTGAATACTTCAGCGGCTATTATTCTATGTCGTGCTAGGGATACAGGCCCAATTAAATTCCATTAAGCGTTTTCCGGAACATTTGACGATTAATCTCACGATCCGGCTACTAACATCGATCGACCAGAATCGTGTACAGAGTCTGGCTATATAATCTGTTCAGGCTAAGAGAGGGGTAATTAAACATGGTGGTTGATGGTTTCGTGTTATAGGCAGAGGGAAAACGTGAACGCGTATTGTGTTTTGGTTTAGGGAAAATTATCAATATGTTCGATTAAAGTGATGGTTTAAATTAAAACAGATAATTTTCTACCACCGAGCAGAAATAAGGAAGAAAAATCCATAATTGCGATTGAAAAATTTGTGAAATTTTTTCAGACAAAATTTCAACGGTGCTGGTATATTGTATCTGTAGGAGAAAATTCTAAGAAATAAATATGACCCGATGAAAATAAATAATTCTGTTTATATAGGAATAAATAATTATGTTTCGGTGTTAGGAAAAATGAACGCTAATCTTCTCAAAGGCGCTTACATACATAGTTTTAGTGATGGTAACAGAAAGATAGTCCTAGTGTTAGTACAACACATTGAAGGTCAAGGGATCCATAAGATGGAATATGTCACGTCTCGTTCCATTAGCTAATAACTCATCGTGTGCAATCGCCAACAGATCTGGTATTATCATTAAACTGCAGATGCATTTATTGGGAACTCGAAGGTATAAAAATCTGGAAAAAAAAATTTACTCAACTTTCGTTTCATTTGGTATATTTATGAAACTACGAATTTGCATAAACATGCGCAAATCTAATTATCAGTTAGTCTTTCAGTTGCATTTGATAAAGTTATTCGAGTAGAAAAATAATAATAAAATAGAATAAGGATTATAAAGAGTAAAATAATCTATGATTTTAGGAATAAATAAAAAATAAATAAAATCTACCAAAACAATCAACATATTAAAATACAAGATTTATTAAATGTAAAAACGTTATCGATCACTGGGGACGATCTTGTCAAGATAAAGTCGCGAACGTGTTAATATGTTTCATTTAGCCCTTGTAATAAATAAAAGCTAAAAAGCTTGGAAAGGAATTGGAACATTTTTATCAGATGGTACACGTACTATGGAACATTTACTTTCTTGGAATTACAGTGGCTTTTATGCTCAAACAACGACAGAGAAAATAACCGCCAAGCTAGGTGGACGTATCGGGACCAGCTTACACGTATTACAACGAGAGCAACGCTGCTCGCCGCGTATCGAGCAAAACTTTCGTGTTAGCGACGATCGATGGATACGTCTGGCGACTCCGCGAACACTTTTGCTTGCTCGAAAACACGCGATGTAGCGGAAATTGAAAAAGTCCACGGCGATTAGCGTTCCTTCAGTTGCATTTTTCCGGCTTCTATCGACTATCATTTCTCGAATCGAGCAATGTTTCCTTTCTTCAAAAGTTTATTAAACCGTATTTTGAACGATCCACTGAAATAAAACAATTTATACTAAACTACAATAAAAATAACTTTGGAGACTCAAAAGTATTTACTTGTTATTGTGTTTACTGTTGTGTCAGTTTCAAATTAGTTTCAAATTTCAAATTACAGCATGTTCGATATCGATCGGTTATTCTCTGAAAATATCAATCCTCTCCAATCGGCAAATTCATCGAACGTGTCGAAAGTAACTTCGACGAGGAAAAAGCTTTGATCGCAGAAATAGCCAGCAATTAACTTGGTGTTGTAAATATCGATCTTCGATCGATGGTGCTCTCATCGTGGATTTGTACGCAAGCTGTTTCAACGATGAGCATCGCGGGATCTGATTGCGGTATCGAAGATGACTTCCGGTTGAACGAAAACCTCGTCGAAGGGAAAGCTCTCCGTTTTAATTCAGCTATTGAATCTTTTTTCAAGCGGTTTCGAAGCGCTCGCGGAGACTATGCAATTCGAATCGCGAATTTTTTCTATCGAAGATACTTTGAAGAAACCTCTTTCCATAAAATCGATATTCTTAATATTCCTAATATTCGTCAGAAGAAACAGCAATATGATGCTTTGATCTTACATATGAACGTGGAACGTTATGTATGTAACAGGCCTAGATTTCTTACTATACAGCTAGACTGGCGTTTCAATTGATTCTTTTTACGACTACTTTCTAGATGGGTAGCCGGCGAGTGGAGCATGTGCAGCGCTAGTTGCGGAGGTGGATCGAGGACCAGAACCATTTTCTGTACCGAGGAAAACGGCAATGAAACTACGAAGGTAAATAAGAACTGGGATAAAGATAATTTAAATACGCGGAATTCTTTTATATTAAATCCCAGGGTTTTCGCTTAGATATCCCCCGTTTCTTTCCACGAGAAACACACTATGGCGAGCGTTCTCCAGACTAACGTCAGAAGAAGCGAAACGGAACGAAAACGTCGCCAGGCGAAAGAAAGATCGATCAGATTTTATTTTCATTGCATTATACGTAACCGCGTAACCGGAATTCTATTCGGTTTCTCGACAAAGTTGAACGTTTTCCGGGTTTAGTCGCGTCTAGTCCGCGGGATTTATGTTTACAAGAATATACTTTGCAAGTACGATCGGGACCGTGCCAACGATAACGATAACGATAACGATAACGTAATCGAAAATTCGCTCCACTTTATCGTTGGAATCTCCCGTTGCTCTACCGACTCTTTTTACGGCTCGTAATTCCTCGTTTCGCGCCGATCTCGCTAATATATATATATATATCTCAGGCTTTACACCCGACGCAAATATAATTAATAATTTCATTCGTCTTTGAGACTTTACGACAGTGTTCGCAGCGCGATCTCTGCTAGAACTGTCACAGAGATACATGTCTATCCATCCATCCGTCTGTCCATTCTGGTGCCTACGACAACCTGGCAAAACCCACGAACCCTAACCTAGTTCGGTTCGTTTAAACTGCAAGGGCCGTTCGCGGTTCTCTGTCAACCACCGTAAAATCCTCTCATCCTCCGAGGCTCGACAAGAGCATCACACAGCAGAGCACACGTACACGTTGAAAATACGTATGGTTAGACACGACGTATCGTGCACCACGAGGATTTGCATCTTCTTCTATGCTGATCCCACTGTGTTATACCTGAGGAATGAGTAGATGATTCTCTTAGCGGTAATATGGGACATAATGTAATAGGTGCGATAAGAGCGCGTTATACGTATTTGATAGAATATCCAATTATTCAGATACTATAGTTTGATAAACATTAGAATTACTGAAGAATCATGACGGTCGTGTCTTGTTATAACGTTAATGAAATTCCAAAATGCTTTTTTTTTCCTTTTTTTTTTTTTTTTTTTTTTTTTAACACACACGATACATTCATAAAAGATTTCTATGAGCGTTTAAATACTTTCGCGTTCGTGAGCTATTATATATTGCAAATCTACAAAGTTTCTATAACAAGTTAGAAATTTTGTTCACAAAGTAATTTCGTATCAGATATTTGATATAAAATAATGTTGCCAGAAAAATTATATCCTTTTTTACACATTGAATCAGATAAAAGATTTAAGTCTTTATTGTTGCAGCTGCCTGACCACAAGTGTAGCAGCACGCACAAGCCCCGTAACCAAGAAACTTGCAATACCATCTCTTGTCCCATGTGGGAGACCAATAAATGGAGCGAGGTGAGTACAAGACAATCTCAGGTACCGGAACTGCGACCCTCGCGCGCGAACATGCCGTGAACATGCAAAACGTGCAGGAGGAGTGATACCGGTGCAGACAGACCAAAGTCATTCGCGTGATGGTGGAATTTAGGGCTCCACGAGATGCCACGAGGAAAGCAGTATTTATTACCACCTAGTGTGACGACCTCTTTCGACCTACAGGGGGTTACGCCAGAGCAGTATTTATTACCAACGTCAAGATGACTCCTCTACCAGAGAACGGTTTCTAAATCGGCGGAGTTATAAACTCATTTCTCATCTTTGTTTCCTATACAACGAACGATCTTTTCTCCTCCCCTTATCGGAATTCTAAATGTTAACTAAAATTGTTTCGCGCAAAACTCCGTTTTCGACGAAAGACGAGTTTGGAAACATGTCAAGTAGCGAATTGATTAATTCTGCTTTGATACGAGCGTAAAATTTTACATACGAAAATTAATTATTATTTAATAGGAAAGTCCATTTCCTGCAAAATATAGTATCGAATGAAAAAGATTTTTCTTTACACCATCGACTTGTTTTTGTATATAGAATATGCGTGTATGCGTCTTGTCACGCTATACATAGATATATACACATATATATATATATATATATATATATATATATATATATATATATATATATGTATAGCGTGGATATATATATATATATATATATATCCATAGTCAAAGATCATTGAAATCATTGTTACATTAGGAGCATCGCAGGATTTTAATCGAAGCGATAAAACGCGTGCAATTTCGCGTCGAATAAACACGGGGGAATAATTTCTATCTGGCGGAGTTAACGTCGTTATGCGAGTTAGACGGACCTTTTGTCTCTTAAAAGGACGTTAACGGGCTTCGTGGATGAGGCAGACGAACGTGTAACCTTTCTCTATCTGGTTATATCTGTCTATTCGTATCAGGAAATCCGATTTCCTCCGGGAACAGTAAACAGGTCGGGCTGATTGTTGCAAAGGGAAATGAAACTCGTTCTGCAATTTGCTTTGTGCGAGCCCAGATGTTTTGTTATCGCGTTTCACTGCGAGTTAACGTTAGCCCAAGCAGCCGCGGGAATGCAATTTTATGTTTCTTCCCTTTGATTGGTTCAAAATTTTGAACCATGTCAGTCGAATCTTTTAAACAAAAAAGAAACGTTTGCTATCCTTTATCCTTTATTCCTAAAAGGAATACTTTGTACAGTAAGTAAAGCTTGAACATATACGATGAACTTTTAAGATCGATTATACCGATATGAATCGCGATTACATGACTGTGTAAATATATTTAGTGTCGCTAGGGGAAATTTAACTCAGCCAAGAAAACCCTTTTACCAGTCGTGTGTCTATTCTTAGCCATCAAATCCGTTCTGATCGTATTCTGATCAATACAATATCCATATCTGAGTCGCACAATGCAGTCGCAAATGATTAAAGGTTAATCGAAACATCCATATGGAGACTTTCGCAAACATCTGTGACAAGACTACTCCTCTGGTGAAAAAAAAAAAAAAAAAAAAAAAAAAAAAAAAGAAAAAAGCAGTAGCACTCGAACCGAAAACATCGTGGACGACAATAGCGAGAAAAGGCAGTGCAACAAAATTAGCAGGTCGAGGGGCCATCGTTCAAAGTTCTCTAGAACTTTCTCTTGCCCGGCTCGAATGAATGGCGAAATGAGCCACGAAACAGTTTCCTTCCTCCCAGTAATCTTATATCCGGTTCTGCCCTTCTGTGGTCGGAAAGCACTTAATTTGCTCAAACATTTTTGCCTCTTTCCCCATTCCCTTTCTGTTCTAACGACATTAACGCCTCGGCAAAGCGTTGCGGCGTCACAGCCAGCCAAGTCCAAAGAACTTCTTGTCTGGTCTGGCGCGCGCCAGAAATTCGCTGAAATCGGATTTTCTCGAAACCGAAGGAACTCGACCGAGCATAACAGCTACCGTGGATCCACCAATAACCCACGGAAAAGGCGACAGGTTTGAACGCGTAGAAATGGAAGCAAACGAGGGTAAATTTTCACCTTCGCGGCCCAACCATTCGAAGCGTCTAAGCTTTCCTTCGCGAGAAATGCGTAGCCTGGTTGCACTTACTTCGTCCTCCGTCCCTTCTTCCAAGTGTATCTACACGAATTTCTCCCTTTACCTCGCGATTCACCCTCTTTCCTGTCGTATCCGCCTCCCTGATGCTCTTTCGGCACTCTTTGAGGATGTTCCAGACCGCATCATCCACCGACATCAAACAGAACGATTTAGTCGTCGAATAACCTTCTTCTTGTCCCCTCGATTCGCTCCTCTCCGGATTTTCTGCAGCCCTACTTCGCTCACGCTCGCGTATCGCCCTTTCGGGTATTCGAGCAAAAAAGACGAACACACCTGTTCCCTACGATGCTCGTGGCTGATTCGTGTCGTAAGAACAAAAAATGCGTAGTCGCGGAGCACCGTTTCGAGATCCAATAGAAAAACGAAGGGATGAAACATGAATATAGAAGGCAAAAAATAAGGGCGAAGAAGAGGGTAGAAAGTGTTTTCAATAAAATGAAATGCCCTATCTGTTGCGATCGCGGGAAACGAAACGAAACGAAACGAAACGAAACGAAACACGATATAAATGAAACACACAGGGATTCCGCGTGTGCATCCCTGAAAAAATATTTCAAGTCATACCGTGAGCTACGAGTAATTCAATTTCGCTACGTACCTCTATATACCATGTTGGAGAACATGGAATTTTAATAAAGGTAAATACAAAAGGGAACACTGTACGAGAAACAAAAGAGAAAAAGAAGAAATATTCGGGAGCGATTTTGCGGAACATTTAACGAGACATTTCACATGGGTTGAAAGGCAAGAAGCCAGGAACGAGCAGAAGACAAACGGAGGGGAAGAAAAAAATAGCGGCGCGATAAGAGGTTCGAGAGGAGAGGCGGAAGAAAGTGGGAAAGGCGCGTGAAGAAGAGGGTAAGAGGGTGCATTCTCGTGGAAAATGCCTCGCGTTGCTCGACGAATTCATCGCTGCCGATTGCATTCGTGGTGGACTCATACGTGCACGTGCTGTGTCACACGCATACCATGACACGCCTATACATGCATACAAGCGCAAGTACAAATCGATTCGAGACACAGCATCAAGAGGCTCGCCGCCAAGTGCGTCACCGTTGCAGCGTTGCAGCGTTGCAGCTTTGCAGCTTTGCAGCATGCACCGCGGGTCCATGACTTTGCTAGAAGGTTACCACGGAATTCGTACGCGCTTACCGCGTAATAAATGCGATTCAGATACAGGGAGTGTACATTGTAGAAGGTTCGAACGACCCAGTGGCGCCTAAGGGAGTTCCAGGACTCGTTTTGGCACGATACCCGATGACCGACTCTTTTCCCTCCCGTTCCTTTCATGCTGTACCCTGTTCTATAGTCACTACCATTTCTTGCGTTGGTCGAACAACTGTGTGCCCTGAAAAGCGCGATATCTGCTGGAAGCATTCCAGGCATTTGGTTTCGAGGACATCCGATTTCATGCGTTTATGGAAATTTAAGTCCCGTTTTCCCGACCTCTTGGATTTCATTCCGATTTCTGTTTCAGCTCGATGCATTGAAAACTTTTCGTACATTGTCGCTGTTATATACGAGCATACGATAATTGTGAAACTTGGAATTCAACTTCGTAGCTCCGTCTAGCAATTTCCCCACTTGGCTACGATCGCCATGGAGATCGTCGTTCTATATCTAGAGGAATGTGTAGCGAATTAACACAAGCCGATGCCATTTATCGTTATCAAACCCCAGATGTTCGTGCATTAAACATTTTTAAGGCAAAGCGCGGAATATATATTGTGGTACAGAGAAGCATACAAGTATTCAAAATATAGCACTCGTTATGACATTTAGTAAGTGAAACAGGTTTCTGAGCAGGTGTTTATGCATAAATATCCGCAGTCCATTTATTAGGCACGACTTTCAATCACAATTGCAACTCCTCTCTTTTCGATAGGACAACCTGGTTAGAGAGAAACACCATCGGAAACGTGAACGGTATAAGATCGTTCCGCTGTAGAAGAAATTAAAGTAACTTCGCTATGTAACTTGACGCGGGAGACCGTTTCGTTTATATTCAGAAACAAACTGGAAACGCTGAAGAAAGTTCTGGGAACAATAAAATTTTACAACATCGTATCTCAGACTGCCAGGCGCGAAACAAGGGAAGCAACCGTTCTCGAATGGAACGGCCTGAGCAGAAAAGTGACTCACTTCGCGTGCTCCCAGTGTTGGCTGATGCAACCTCGAGCAGCAAGAATAAAACTGCAACAAGAGGTGCAAAGAGACGCAACAATAAGGGACAACTTGTACGAGAGAAGGTCGCGTTGCCTCTTTCTATTCCCTCTATCTTTCTCTATTTCCTCTATTTCCTCTATTTCCTCTATTTCCTCTCCCTCCTCGCAGAGAACGAGCAAAACTTTTCATCTGGTACACGCGAAGTGGGAAAAATCAACGGAATTCCCAGCGGAATCCGCCAAGCGAAGTTATGCTTTATTCATGAGAGCCGCTAAATGCACTCGCGCATCCCAGATACGTATTTATTACTGTTACTCCTCGATACGTAAAAAGCGCGTCGGTATTTCGCGAATCGTGCGGACTCATAATGACGGCGGGTGGTGACAGCGAAACGTTTTCACTTCGGAATATTTCAAGATCCGCGTCTCCTATAGAAATGAAGGAGCGCAGTGGGAACGGGACAAAGAAAGGGAAAATTCTCGGCTGCAAATTGAAAGTTAAATTTCGTTTCCTCTCCTCGGATCTTCAACTCGGAGATTACCGATTCGTGTCTCTTCTAGTTCGTATCCTTCGTCAGTAGAGCACACACAAACGCACGCACGCACGCACACACATATTCACACATACACACATATATTCACATGATACATGAAGATAACAGTGAGGACAACGTGATAAGTACATTTTTATTGATTTTTTGATTTCTGACACTCTTTTGTCACTTTATTATCAAAAATTAAAACAACCTGTTAGGTTGAAGACGTAACGAAGATGTATATTGTTATGCGAAGTTTTGTAGAATCCAAAGATACAATTGTTGGGACAAGCGATAGTTTAATATCTTCAATAGAGTAATATTATTGTTAATGTGCAATATTTAAAAATTTCGAAGAGGATAAAGACATTGACAACTAACTACTATTTGAAAACAACTTCTCTGTAAAAAATAGAAAATATAATTTGTCGCGTTCTTCCCCTGTAATTTTCATATAAAAGTAAAATACCGACTCGTTCCCAAAGTGACGAATGTGAATAGAAATTTACGACGCTCAGAAGATGATGGAGGATTTGCCGATTTATTCCAAGACCACGATATGCTTTCCGAAAAATTCTTTCGGCAGGGAGAAAGCGGTATTAAAGCATTCTGCGCATTGATCTTCGCGATGAAATCGTTGAATGAACGCGGGACTGGTTTATTACGCACAATACAGTTCACGGGGGCGAAGAATCTAGTCACGTAGGTACACGACGAAAGGGATCCATATGATTTATGACTCTTCGTTCTTCGATCAATACGAACAACGATCACCTTTTCGCTACGCAAGCTTACAAGATACCGTAAAGCGAGTATATTAAATAGAACGATATTTAACAAAGCTACGATTCCATCTATTCATGATATCCCATAATCATCATGTCTAGCTAATTCAGATAATTTTAAACCATCATACGTCATACATACACACATAATATTGCGCACAAATGGTAAATTATCGTCGATTACCTAAATAATTACTATATCATATTATCGAAAAAAGTCAGGCGACTGATCCGAATTAAATGCCAGTGAAAATGTCTGCAACCTAGTCAAATCATCTTAGTATTCATTCTCGACCATTACATTACAAAAATTAGAAATGTTTAACAAAATAATGAAAATATAGAGGCAATGCGTACGGAACGATGCTCGAGAGGATACAAACTATAACGAAAACAAAGCGAATATGTATAACACCTCAATAAGTGATAAACGTTGCTATTAGACGTTCGCTGACGACTCTCGTTAAACAAACGAGACTAAAGTTTCCTAAAAAAGTATTGAAATAAAATATTAAAAGTTTCGAGTGATCTTAATTTAAATACCAAGGACTGTAGACTGAAATTCATAAAGTCAACTAGGCAGAAAATTGGCAATGTTCTACCGGAACTTGGAATCATCAATAACTGTGTTTTGTCGTCGATTTTAAAAATAGGAAAGTAGAGGACGTTGTACGATACAATAACGGCTGCTTATCAGTCTCGCTAACAAAGGCGGCAAACAGCGTGCTTTCGACAACGATACG
This sequence comes from Bombus hortorum, assembly GCA_905332935.1. NCBI lineage: Eukaryota > Metazoa > Arthropoda > Insecta > Hymenoptera > Apidae > Bombus > Bombus hortorum. The sequence goes on from HG995193.1 coordinate 18,394,210, forward strand.
AAAATATCTCTAGTCACGTGTAAGCAAAAGTGTGTGCAGCATGATTTACGGCTCATCTCATGCTTGATCGATACACAATGGCCTCACTCCAACTGACGAAGAAAACGTTGCAGGCTGCCAGGAGCAAGGAGATGGCGTCGGTATCCTTTTGCCAGCAATACATAAAGGCAGCCCTCTTATACCCGTCAGCACGGTAATGATTTCATCCGAGGCTACAGAGGAGGAAAAAGAGTGAACGGACGGGAGAGAGGAAGAGGAAGAGAGGGTGAAAGAGCCGCCACCACCACCGGAAGACAGGAATTGATAGATTTCTCTCTTTTGTGAGCTCAGGAGCCATGCAAATATTGAACTGAAAGCACAGGGCTCCTTAAAGCACTTCCACGATATCGGACCTCCTTCTTGATGCTTTTGAGACGAGAGGTAGGGATGAAGAAATGAGGAACACGGGAAATATATGCTGAGATCGGATGGAAGTTAAAAAACGGGGAAAGGAAATGAGAGAGAGAGAGAGAGAGAGAGAGAGAGAAAGGAAAATCGGAGTGCACGAAATGAAAGCAAAGTGGAATAAAAAAAAGAAGAATAAAAAAAGAAGAATAAGAAAGAAAAGGGAAGAGGGGAAAACGAAAATAGCGATTCAAAGAAAGAAAGGTAGATCGGTTGACGAGGCGAAGATATACTAGCGAAAGAAACAGAAATAATGGGGCTGAAATAAAGTAAATGATGAACGGATAAAGCAATGGAAAGCGAAAGGAGAAAAAAGCTTAGAAGTAAGTAGGTAAAAAAGGAAAGGAAAGGTAAATGTGACGAACGATAGAATGAGGACAGAAGCAAACAGCAGGAGTAAAGGTAAAGGAGAAAACAGAGTGGCTAAGTCGAGTGGGTTTCCGCTTTTCTCGTTCATGTCACCTTTCCACCTTCGACGTCTTGAATGATAGCTCTGGTATCCGGATTTTTGTTCACTCTGCTTCTCGCTCGCACTTTTAAACCTCTCAGACCATTCCTCGTTCTTACCTCCCCGATCAACAGACTTTATTCTGGTTGAGAGAAGTTTTGAGATCACCACCGTGGCGCCTTCAACGAGACATTCTGCTTTCTTACTCCTCGCGACTCTTTCGCAGCGAGAGGCTGAAAATGATACCTACCAGTTGAGATTCGGCTGCGATTTGATCCGACGTAAAAGCGAATCTGATCGATCCTGAAAAAAAAAAGATTCCAATTGTCTCTCGTCTTCGCGTTAATCGATTCGATTAAACTTCTAGATATTCTCCATAATCAAAATACAGACGCAATACAGTGCCTATTTTTTTTTTTTTTTTTTTTTTTTTTGTATATGCTTCTAGAAAATTGAAAGTTGCAGAAATGCAGAAAATACAGATAATATGCCAAGATATATAAAATATCCACAAATATAATAACTATTATTCCATCATCTAGCTGATGAAACAAACTTCTGATTTAGTTGCATTTATAAAAATGTAAATTTGCATAAATTCGCGCGGTCTAGTTATAGGGTTAGTTATATTTATTAGTTATTTCATATTAATTAAAGTGAAGAAGCAATCGATGATTCGTAATTGTATTATCTCAATGTCGCCGCGTTTCTTAGAGGTTTGCTTCGCGAAGAGCGAAAAGGCCGAAAAGAAGAGTTTCTACGTCACGAGTGATCAACGGAAGCAATTACTTCATATCTTCCATGACAGGAAGCAAAGAGGTCGAGCACTGTGCTTTGTTTCCGGATTTACAACACGCTGAGAGGAAATTTGTTCGATATTTCTGCATGTCACGTCGCGTGTACGTGAGACCCACACATTCAGCGTATAATGAAGCAAGAAATTCGCTTCTCGAAAGTTGAAAAATGTTTTGCAGCGTATCGTCGATGCTTAACATCTTCTTTGAAAATTTATCTCTAAAAAGTGGAATTAAATAAACCTGTACTTGAGAGCTGAACTAATTTAAATCCATGTTTTTAAGTCGAGTTATATAGATATTTCATTACCTATTTTCAGATATTTATACCACAAATGAAGGAACTTTATAAATGAGCTTTATATGAAGAATATATGTGTATGATTATACGTCTTATTTCTCAATAAGAATTTTATTCTAAGCAAATTGTTTCAAATATATTAAATATTATTTAGTTGCAAGTTCGAAGAGATAGTTTCGGGAAATTGTCCTCTGAAAGGTTATGCTTCCAGTGAAAAGCAGATCAGTTACAGAAACAGTAAATATATCGCGACAAAAATTGCCATCCATCATAGGCCATCCTATAGAAAGATATTCTTGGAAAATATCTTAAATATCTTATCTCGTTTTTTCTTTTGCCCCTTAACATTCTGTGGCAGACCTCACCCCGATAACGATCTTCGAGGAGTCGTTCCACAAGAACCTTTTAAATTGTTTGAACGTTAAAATGGAACTTTGCAAATACCAGTTAGTATACGAAATTAGATTCCACAGTGGCGTCACGAAACTTTATTGTTCCTTCGACCTGCCTTTCCTTCGTGTTCTCCCCTATTTCTATGGACTTTATCCTGCCCCGACTTCGGTATTATCTCGCTTCGTATTCTCTTCTTGTTGTGAAAACCGTGTTCCAACTAAAGCTGCTCACAGTTGCCAAAATAAAAAGTTAAAAACGAAGCAGTGTGTAAAATGGGACTTGGTGTTTGCATAAACATTTCGAAATACTTTGTATTCACGATCCTCCAAGTTTATCGATCCAACCAGATTCATTATTTCCTATACCTTCATCTGTTATTCAAGTATACATTCCGTTCATGAGAATAAATTATCAGATTATTAATCTATTATTAATCTAAAATAATAACAACTGGCCTCGTTTCGGAACGATTCGCTGGCAACGTGAAAACTTATTTTCCCTCGATGTGATCGATAGTGTTCGACGACATGCGGTACCGGAGTCAGGACGAGGACAATCGAGTGCAGAGATGCCGTTGGTTCGATCTCAAAGGACTGCGACCCTACCGAACGACCGCACACTGAGCAAGAGTGTAAAACAAATATCCCCTGCCCGATATGTAAGTTTTATAAGTTACATTCCTATGCTCCGCTACAATCGTTCATCGTGTCATTTGGAATGGGTTTATTGATAGAATCCTTTTTTATTTCTCGCGTGCACGATTCGAAACGATTCACTACGACGAATCTCATCGATGGTCGTCGATTCGGATGAATCGGTAAAAAAATATTTCATGATCGGTGAACTTTCATTTCAGATGGCGAGGAAATGACGCAGCCACTGATGCAACCGTATCCACCTCCGCCGGTGTCAGAAAAATTGATCGATCAACCGATACCCTCAGAATCAACGTAAGTAACTTTTCTGAAAATTGACAAAGATATACGCGCGGATATTTATGTGTATATATATATATATATATATATATATATATATATATATATATATATAAATCGCTATGGTAATATGTATTCAGCCAGCCGAGTCCGCAGCTAGATATTTACAATATTACTACACACAGATCGCATCGTAGAGCTTCTCGTTGCGCTGTTCCTTCCCCTTTTTGATCAAAATAACAAAACTCGTATAAGCTTAGATAGAAAGTCTTCCTTCTTAAAAGCATTCATTTCTTGACGTCAATTGATCTGTCCTGACAGATATACGATCTACTTTGCCTGTGGCTGGTTGTATCTGAGGTATCCCATTACTGTGTCTCTTTCTATTCTCTATCACTTTAACTCTTTCACTTCTGTGTTCTCTTCCCTTTCTTTCTCTTCTTCTTCTTCTTCTTCTTCTAACTTCATCGATTCCCTTCTCTCTAGCATCCACCCACCCACTTTCGCTCCTATCTGTTTCCTTGGTTTCTCTTTCTTTGTTCTTCTTAAGTTCTTCTTAACTCCTTCCCTTTCGCTATCCTATCCCAATAGCTTCCACCGCTTCTTGCCTCTTGCTTCTTGCTTCTTGCTTCTTGCTTCTTGCTTCTTGCTTCTTGCTCCCGAGAAAGAGCAAAGCAAACCGACGCTCTCCTTCCTGTTTCTGCTTAATGTTTCTCTGTTCCTCCTTGTTAATCACCATCACCACCGTCAGTACCCTCCTCTTCTTCTTCCCCACGTGCTCTCTCGTAGATTCTTCGCACGCTTTTGTAACTCACCGCAAAGCTGCGAAGTCTAAAAACGCTTCTCCTTTTTCAACGAAATCAGGGTTAAGCGAGTTTTAGAACGCGTTTGACATTCTCGCCCTCTTACCAACCTCCACGATGACTTACCGCCGAACGCTTCACATCCTTTCTCCACCCTCTTCCCCGTTTCGTTTATTAACCATTTCCCTCAAACAACTTTAGGCTAGATGAATCCTCTTCCAGATTCGTTTCTTCTTCTTCTTCTTCTTCTTCTTCTTTTTCTTCTTCTTCTTCTTCTTCTTCTTCTTCTTCTAGCGTGCAGTGTTTTTTTTTCTGTTTATATTAGCATTGCGTAGGCGCGTCAGCGAGAATATCGCTCTACGGCAAATGCAAACAGGAAAAACGACACCTGTCGCGTTCGTGTAACGTAATACACTTTCAACGTTTCTTTATTTTATGATATTTTTTTTTCACCCTGTTTCCACGGTAAAATAAAAATCTCCGTTGCTCGTGGAAAATAATAGCAACCAACGCAACGCGACAGGCCTGTTTTCCGCTGACGCGCAACAGTTTCCCAACTTAAATATCTCTTCTTTGCTTGAAATTCCGGAAGCTAAATCTCCCTGTTTCTTAGCTAACTTTTTCCTGGCTGTTACTCCTAATGCATTTATGCAGATTACGAGATTTACCGTGATTTAATTAGCGCATAACGCGAGTACCGTAGAACGGGCATTAGCATAGACTAACGACGATGATATTACGTAGATTGTTACGTTTGTTCCTTTGCCCCCTACAACGATGTCTTTTTCTCGTTTTTCAGCCTACGTTGTACCACTGTAACTTTGTAGGCTTAGCATGCATTATTTAGATCGTAGAGCTACCCTCCTTCTCTCATTTTCTGGCTCGGTACTTGTCGGACGAATTTTACACGAGCTTTCGCCAGATTCCATTCTCAGAACAAAAATCGGATCTACCGTCAGAGAGAAATACATTAGTCGATTAATTTTTAATGGAATTTATTAAAGCCAAGCTTTAATTTGTAATTCGTTAAAAAACAATTATATAAAAATTACTAGAGTAGGAGCACACTTTGATTTGTAATTAGTCGCTGTTTGCAAAAGATAATAAAAGGATATTACCACCTTCTATGATATTATTGATAGTTTTTCGTAACGCTGTATTTGTTCCGTCAACTGATATCGCTGATACACGAAAGCGAATTGAAAACGTTGTCAGCTAAAAGTCATTGATTGATGGACAAAAGTAGGTACTCGCGGATAAGTTCGAATGGGTGGCTCGATTCAATAACGTTGAATAGAGAGGAGGAAAATGGAAGGCGCGGTTTTAAACGTAATCCTGGAATAACCGGTAGTTATTTATCTGACCTAATCGATGACAGGACAGATGTATGGGTCGCTCTATGTACTACGAATATGTAGTCGGGAAACCAATAAATTCTGCAGGAATACAGAAGGGAACAAAAATATCCGAACGCGCACAAAGACACCACTTTTAATATATTCGAAATTCCATCGAAGTTAGTTTGCCCGTTTGACCACTAAAATTAGGAATCGACGTTTCTCTTCTATCGTTCTTATAAAAGATATCGAATTTCATTCCTTCGTGTCAAATCGTACACCGATTTAAATCAAGAATCTTTACGAAGTTTAATATCTCAAATTGCCCGATTCGATAATAGAATTTCGTTTAGAAGTTACGAGCTTCATTTCGAAAATCTCGAACGGTCTCTAAAAAGAAAAAAAAAAAAAAAAAAAAAGAAAAAAAAACAAGGTACCTCTTCTGACACCGTATCGAGCTTATATCGTTAAACGAATGATCCTGCAGATTCATCGCGAAAGAATGGTCACCGTGTTCCGTCACATGCGGCGAAGGAGTCAGGCATCGAGAGGTCCGTTGCAAGATATACCTCGAGTTCAGTCGAACGGTGGCCGATCTTCCGGATCGACAGTGTTCAGGACCGAAGCCGCTCGAGAAGGAGAAATGCATGATGGGACCGTGTAACCTGATCGAGAACAGCCTAACCTATGGCATCGATACTGTCGGTGATAGCGGATATGCCGAGCCAAGCCTAACTGACACCTATAGATCATCTGCAGGAAGTTCCAGCGGAAGTGGCTACGACGCTGGGATCAAGGTCGCTCCAGGAAGCGACGTGCAGACTACTTACTCGTGGAAGGAAGCTGGTTACACTCCTTGCAGCGCCACTTGTCTCGGAGGTAAAGGATATTCCGTTCTTGTAACTTGTTTCGTAACAGTGAAAATTAAACGCGTGTAAACGCTAAGGCGTGGTGGATGTTGTAAAGGAATTTTGCGAATTGTACCAAGCAAAACTGGGACAAGTCTAAGCGAGGTTTGAAATTTAACGGAGCAACAGAATGGAAATGGAATGCAAATTCACAGAGGAAACAAGAAACTTCAAAAGCGGCGTGACGAGTACGTTTCTTGATCGTCACGCATTGGACTCGCGAAGAAACTGTATTCGAAAACTCTGATGTTTCTTCGTCGAAGAGGATGTATAAAGTAACGATTAAATGCTATTGTTAATTCAATCATAGTATTTCCACGCAGCTTATACCGATGCTTGGAAAATCCTTTTAATCGAATTATCTATCTTTCGTTCTATAAATACTATATTTAAGCGATTCTAATCAACCGCAAACGTAAGTCAAGGAATTATCGGGGATCAGATCAGTAAGGATTAACGGTATGAATCTAGGTTCGTTCCGCATAGAGCGCTTAATTAGCCGGGTTAATTCGTCGCGATTGTACAATCAGCGGTGCTCGACGACGAGTTAGCCGATTGAATCGCATCGAACCGATAGATTAAAGTCGACCCGTTCCACGCCGGAACACAAATGTTCTCTCTCTCTCTCTCTCTCTCTCTCTCTCTCTCCCTCTCCCACTCCCTCTCTTTCTACTGACCACCAGTTCTGCTAATTTTACCTCACTTCTTCATCGCGCAATAATATTTCAGGTTCTCAAGAACTGATAGTGAATTGCGTGCGAGACGACACTGGGAAGACCGTCATGCCATTTCTCTGCACCGCCGACACCAAGCCGGAAGTTAGGATAAGGGTTTGCAACGATCATCCTTGTCCTCCCAGGTAACACGTCAAGAAACAAATTCACAATCAAAAGTGACTTTTTCCACTCTGGAAAGCCATTCCTTAATTTTTATATTATTTATAAATATTGCTGTATTAAACATGAAAATGAACGAAATCTTAATTCTACAGCTCTGATCTATTAGGTCGTCCAATAAGTTTGTGCTGTTCATTTTTCTGTCACGTAGATGCTTTAAAGCATCAGTCACTTCCACTGTTATTTCTTCTTTTTTTTTTTTTAATATCAATGTACATTTGATTTTGGAACATTCAAGATTTTAGACATCCGATGTACGAATAAACTGTCCGTTTTATCCAATCATAATCATAGTTATTTTGTCCATGTCTATTTAAAAAACGTAACTGATCTTCAAAATTAAAATCGTTTTTGAAACCTATCAAGCCATTTTATACGATGATATTACATAATATTATTTAGTAGTATTTCGTTTTTAAAAATGTCGCCTCACGTTTCACTTATACGTTATTCTTTAATACGTAAGGATCAAAACGCTTTTCATAAATGCTATTCATGAATGTTTTTCTCTCGGATATCTTCTCTAGACTGACTGCGATCTTAGAAGATTGATATGTTATCGCTTATCGTTCTCTCTAAATAATAAATCATTGCATCATCAACGTTCTTCTATATGAAATAAAACACAGTATAAAGAATATGTGAACGCATTGCGTCACAAATTCATTGGGCGATTTAATAAGAACAACTTAATTTAAGTATTGTTCTATTCGCAATTAGCCGGTCATTACGATCGATCTTTGACCACAGATGGAACTTCAGCGAATTTTCACCGTGCATGAGCCCGTGCGGAATCGGTATACAAACACGTGACGTCACGTGTATACACGAGGTGATACGCGGCACAGGTAAGATGGTCCCTGTGCCAAGCCACATGTGCCCGCAGCCACCACCAGCGGATAGACAATACTGTAACGTATGGGATTGCCCAGTTAAATGGAGTACAGGCAAATGGAGCAAGGTACTTTACCTCTGTTCAGTGAATTAAATGATATGATCACCTCGATCGGGAGGTGCCCGAATTCACGGAGCTCCTCGATCGAATAATCATTTAAACGTTAATTCTATTAAAATTCAGCTCCACGAATTTATTTACATTGTGGATATTTATGTATCCATAGGACATTTGAAAATACAAAAATACACAGGATGCACAAAATATGCAAAATAGCTATAAAATATCTAAAGTTTAGTACTCTGTATAATATTCAGTATACGTTCCATCGTTTTAGTTATGGTTGTAGTTTGATAATTACTTGCTCGTGATTAAATGGCATTTAATTCGATATCAGAGACAGTAATAAGAATTAGAATAAGAATTATTCTTGATAAAAGGATTGAAGATAGTGAATGGTGATTTCAGTGCTCGAAAACCTGTGGAGGAGGTGTAAAGAAACGCAAAGTGACCTGCGAGCAAATAATGGCCCAGGGGCGTAAACAGAGTCGAGAGGACCGTGAATGTCCATCTCAAAAACCATCGACGGAGAAACCTTGCAACACTAGAGCTTGTCACGATATGGATGCAGGCTCTCTGCCTATAATTACCAGTCAAAATACGACATACAATCAAACGGACTTGAACGCGAAGGTAGATTTGAAAATCGGCGGTGTCGCGAAGGTTTTCCAAGGCACATCTTCCATCAAGATTCGTTGTCCGGTTAGAAAATTTGATAAGTGAGTTTCTACCGTAATTCAATAAAAAGATAACATATTCTAGTAAAGACGCACCTACATAACATTGATATCAAAATTGAAACATTTTTAGAGCACAGATCGCATGGACCAAAGATAATAAAGAGCTGAGAAAATCGAGGAAATACAAGATTAGTAGGAAGGGCGCATTGAAAATTAATGATATAACATCCTCTGACGCTGGCGTTTATGCGTGTATAGGTAAATAGCTGAATCAATAAAATTGTAAAAAGCAAAGCATAACGTTGATTCTTGTGTTACAGCGGGAAATTCTCACGCGGAAACGCACCTGATTATAAAATTTCGTTCGAAAGAACAGATCAGCAGCGAAGAATATTTACGATTGAGCAATTCCGTCCATCGACAACGAAACGCTAATTTGGACTCGGCACCAGCTAATTCAGGAGAAAGTCTCTACACTGATCGAGCAGGTACGAACTATTTATTTATAAACGAATTGCATCTTGACTTTTTAATTAACAGTTCCATCCTGTACATTGTGTCCTGGAGATTTTGAATAATTTAAATCGATCTTCTAATAGCTGCGTATGGAAACCGATTTGTTCCCATCGACAGTGAAGATCTAAGTCATGAACGAGCGGTGCCTAGCAAACCGACAAGAAGGCCACATCAAAAAAAACAAAAGACTAGTCCAACACCACCAGACTCCACGATGATACACAAGGAACACGCTGTAACTTCGTTGAACCAGGTAAAGACCTTGGAGAAGAGATTTAAATTGAAGTTCTATTCTATTACCTATTATATTATATTACTTTCCTAATTTATAAATAACCGCATGATAAATTAATCTCTCGTCGACGATTCTTTATCCTTATGCTTCCTAAATACATGGAATAACTTTATATGGTGGTGGATATTTATGGCCTAATATATCAGCCAGGATACCACGAATCCGTGGAATCGACTGCACCCTCCAGTTCAAGTGCCTCTACTCTCGTGCCGCACTTAACTTACTTTATATCGACATTAAAGGTGAGACGATGTAGGCGACTGTAAAATCAGGATTAGTATACTTTCTGGAACCATCTTCTTTGCTTTTACCTAACAAAATTATATTTTTCGTTTAAAATCACGCCGTTATGTTCTCGACGGTTTTCTAGATACATTAATGTGTCACATAAAATCTGTAATGAATATTCCAATAGGAATATTGGCCGTTTCAAAGTGAGAGCTCTGTGGAAAGAGCTCACAGAACAGCTCCAGTAACGTTCATCGATGACGTAAGAAAAGAAGTAGTAGCAACAAAGCGTACTATGCCTGAGAGGGATCCTGGTTTGAGATACCAAGACGTGGAAGACAACTTGGACACCCTATACCGTAATACCGCTATCCCGGACGAGACTTTTGGACCAGATGAGGAAAGGATATTCATCGACGTTGATCCATATGATTTAGACGAGTCTATGTTTGGATTGCAGCACAGCGATCCAGTGAAAATCACTCCTGTTGTGAGCAAAGATGACTCACAACAGTCAGTTGTCACACCTACGAAGTCTGGTATAGATTACATCGAAGAATCTCTAAAGAACGTCAAAAGACAATGGCACGATGCATCCGAAATTAAGAATCACTGGAGTTCTACACCTAAATATCAAAATAAAGAATCTGTAAACTTGGTGACTCGCACGGACAACATTGGTTTGGAGGTATACTATATTCCAGACTCAAAGCACAGCACACATAAGTTCGAGGAATCTCATGATAAAGAGACCGATCGAAAGAATGATGACAGTTCCGATGATGAAAGTTTTTCTCCTACGGTATCGCTTAAAGGAACAGACTTAGTTTCAAAAAAGTCAGACACTGACAACGAGAAGACAGAAATGTTGAATAAGACAACAGATTACGGGGACATTTTTGAGGAAGAAATGAAGAAACGGAAAGTCTACGTTGAGAATGACACGGTTAATGATGGTATTCAGGCAGCAACAACGACAGACTTGGAAGACGATTTGATTGAACTGGCATTAACGGAAGATCGGGGATCTGAGGAAATGGAAAAGAATATCAAAAACTTGTCACGGAATCGAGAAGATCGTAACAATACGTCGGAGGTTACGACGGATTTTCAAGAACATTCGACTAGTGAAGAAATACAGAAAACGAACAAATCTTTGGATACTGCAACTAGCACCTTTGCTGGACCAAATACCACCGTCGATTCTACGATCGCGTCTCTTGGTATTTTAGGTAAATAAAATTTATTTCTCTAAAATAATAAAACAATGGTACTGTTTTCTTTTCCTCAAATATATAAAATGTACAGATACTACAGGGGATCTGGTTTTCGAATGGATAACGACAGATTGGTCAAAGTGCTCCCAAACCTGCGGTGGAAGTGGATTTCAGGTAACTTGGAAAAGCTGATACTTAACCAGCAAATAAATTGTAAACATTAAATAGCAAATTTTTTGCACCAAGATGCGAGGAGCCCAGTGTACAGTTCGCGCAGCGAAACCGATTGGGAACACAACTCGTACACCACCTCGAACAGTCATAGGGGCGACATTATGCGAAGACGCTGGACATCCGGTGCCTCAAAAAGTCAGACCATGCGGGTTTGGTAAATGCCCACAATGGCACATGACCGAGTGGACTCCGTGTGAAACATCCAGGTGCTTCAATTGGAAAACTGCAATGCAGAGACGCGATGTCACTTGTCGTTTGGTCGACGATATGGAAAATGGACAACAGAATATCACATTACTTGATCCTAACAAATGTGATGATATTACTAGACCTCTTCAGAGACAAGAATGTTATAATGACGCCTGCAAAGGTGTCTGGAGAGTTGGAGAGTGGTCCGAGGTATTATATATTAATTATCTTTCATTTGTTTAACACATAATAATAGTATAGTAACCTATATACATACACACATACGTACATACGTACATACATGCATACATACATACATACATACATACATACATACATACATACATGCATACATACATGCATACATACATACATACATACATACATACATACATACATACATACGTACATACATACATATATATATATATATATATATATATATATATATATATATATATATATATATATATAGAGAGAGAGAGAGAGAGAGAGAGAGAGAGAGAGAGATAGATAAATATGTATAGATATACATATATATATATATATATATGTATAGAAAAATTATTATTTCATTATTTATTCATAGTGTACAGCGTCATGCGAAGAAGATGGTATCAAGTACAGAATCTTACAGTGTGTTTGGTATGGCACAAAGAAACCAGCCGGTAATGCATGCAGAGACATTCCACGGCCTCCTGTCATGAAAACCTGTAGAGGTCCATCGTGTCCTCAAACACCTGGTAGTAGAATATACTTAAAAACCTAGGATTCACCTATGGATAAATCGTATAATAATAAATATAAATAAATACTGTTTCTTCAGATGACTGCAAAGACCATTCACAACTATGTAGCAGAGTGAAGACAATGAATATGTGCAGGGTGCCCCTTTATCAGAAGCAGTGCTGTCAATCATGTCGCTAGACTCAAATAATCGATAGCAATTGTTGATATGAAAAGAAATGCTCTAGGTAAAAATTGATGTAATGAGAGGTGCGCGCGAGGAGAATGTCAGTCGTGGCAACAAATCGAAGATTAATCTTCGCAAATGTTTGTCAAAACGCTCCCTGAAACGCTTGTCTGCTGAAAGAATGTAAGAATAAAAGATTACATTTGAATCTACGAACATAGACAGCTGCAAAATATGTAAGGCATATTGAAGAAACGGTATCGACCAAATTTACTTCCGCTGGTAAATGTTCCCCATCCTTTCTCCGTGCCCTAGGGCAAATCGTGTTCGCGTCTGAACACCAGATTCTTGTTGCGCCCACTAAGAATCTAATTCCTAATTGTGTGCTAATTAAAGCTATAATTTTCGGACGTGTATCACGTGTAGTTTGGCACGACTCCTAATTGCGCACGCTCATACCCCTGGGAAGAACGAAGGAATCTCGGCATTCGTCCAAAAAGTTAAGAAATTATATTGTTAAAGTTCAATAAAAGCGGGGTACTAGGGAAGAGTAATAGTATCCTGGAAAGAGCTACCACGACGTGACGTGACGTTGTCGTGAAACGGTACGTCGTCAAAAAATTCGTCTAACATTGATGTTACGAAAGACGAGCTTTATAAAGCTGTTCAAATTTTAGATGGAAATGTTACATATGGGTGGGGAGGGGTGAACGGAAATAGTAATCTCGATTGCACTGTAAAGGGTAGCACAAAAAGATTAATTCTTCGAGGCTTTATTTTTTTACATGTACTCGTATTTCTTCGATAACGCACGATCGATCTCTGTGTCTCGGTTCACGTTTCGGAAACGCGCGCGGTTCTCGTCATCATCATTTTTATCGAAGACTGAGAAAATGCTATATATTTCTTCTATATTAATTTCGTGAAGTTCACCATTCTCATCGGACGTTAGCGAGAATCGAGGAATTCATTTCCATTTCTTACACCCCAAAGAGTCTTCACACACATTCCGCTGTACCCTTCCGAATAGAGGTGTGTTACACGCGTTTTGTTAATGTTTCAACACAGGAGTATATTTATTACAACGTTACTTCTAGGTTCGACGATACACGATATAAATTATTCAATGGGAGATGTTGAGTTAACGTATGATGAAGTATAAAAGTTACTAACGACATAAGTTATAAATGAATTATTATGCGCCTATAAGCGCCTCGCGAGGCGTACATAAGCCAATAGATTCTAAGCAATAAAGTATATAGGTACTGTAATATACTATTTTGTTAATAACCTCTGGCGAAAATTCGTTAACATGACGTTCCACTGTTAAATCCAAACGGCTCAAAATAAAACTTACGTTTATTTCTCCGATCACGCGATTCTAAAGATGGTCGTATTTACTTGTGTAATTAGATCACGATAATCCGGCTATTGTAATTTCTTTCATCCTTTTTTATACGATACGTATAAATTCTTAACGAAGATATGATTCAATTCGTTCGCTCATATCAAACAATTCGATACTATCCCTTTTTAAAAATAATTGTTTGTTTACTTTAACTCTGATTCCTACGATATTGTGAACAGATTTTCGCTATCAACGAATTTGCCTCAACACAGCTAGACAGTTTGCCAAAACGAACTGATGTTAATGAAATGAGATATAAATAAATTAGTATATTATTGAAATCGAGATAAAAGATATAATATATATATATATATATAATATATATATATTACATTATATACATATATATTGTATAATATATATATATATCATATATGTATAATATATATATATATTACATTATATATATATTGTATAATATATATATATCATATATATATATAATATATATATATATATATTAGAAGCTACATAAGTAATATGAAAGCACACGTGAATAAAAATGATTTCACCACCTTAAGCGCAGATATAAGTGTATTATGCAAAATAGAAATATATTGTCTTACAGTATATTTATAAATAAATTCTGTACATTGCCGATATATTTCGACGGATGTTCAGTTAGAATTCAAGTCCACGGTAATTGCTATTCGATCCAATTAATCACGAGAAGTATGCGTTTCTTTAATGTTATCTACCAATAACACTCGATTTCGCATAAATTGATTTCTAATACCTGAATTTTTGTATATACCACGATCTAGTTATGTAAAGTGATTCCACGCTATTATACAAAGAGCATTATTATTCATTATATCTATGTAAATATGTAACTGCCTAAATACGAATAAAACCAGAGGATATATCACTGCACAATATCTTAATTCATTTCTTAATGAATTCAATATTCTATTGTGATGTAAAGTTATGTTTATTGCTTATTGTACAATTGACAATAGATTTAAAAGGACACAGTAATTAATTATTGACCAACAAATTGACAGTGACAGTAAATGAAACAATAAAGTTCAGTTCGTCAGGCCCCAATTTCGAAGAACTTCGTCCTGTGGAAGAGGCCAAAGTTTCTTCAACAAAGCCCATCCCGATTTCTGCGTGGTAAGCAGATAGTCGTTTTGCGGATCGTGAAGATGAGTGTAGGCACCCATAACCAAACTCTGACAAATTCTCGCGCAAACAGTAACTTTCAAAATCTTCTTCTCGAAATCTGTCAGCTTCCTAAATTCCTGGTAACCTTCGATTACGTGTTTACCCATCGCCACGTCGCCAGCTTGTAAAAGCATGTAACACAGTGTGATAGCTAACTCGAAAATGAGACATGTCCGGTGCGAATCACCAAAATCGATCACGGCAGCTATTTCTCTGCCATTCCAATTCATTACGAAATTCTGTTCGTTCAAGTCGCCGTGAATTATACCGTGCTGGAGCTGCGATGTGACCAGAAGCACGTCCTTCTCGAAGACTTGTATCACCTGATGCGCCAACTCCCTTTCAAATGCATTCTCCACAGCATAAGTAAATTGACGTAACTTTGGCACGGAATTCAACATCCACATAGTCTTGTGGTCGTCGAAAGCTGGATGAGAAAAGGTCATCAAAACATTACTGAGTTTAGCCGTGAAATTGCCTACATTTCGGAACAATTCTCCAGTAATTGGAACACGGTACAACAGTTCGCCAGGCTGATAAACCAACAGCCTCACGGCATACTTGTCAGTGCATCCATCGACATTCAACGTGACCAGAGTATAATACAGTCCATCTATATTTTTGACGGGCAAAGGACAATTAATACCTCGTTGGTATAGAAACATCAACATTTCAGTTTGTGCTTCAATCATATGCGTTTTCTGTGAATCCAAAGAGTTGATAATTTTCAAAGTATAGCCATGCTTACTAATAGTCGTAATATGAGGATTCGTATACGATTCCTCACAGATTACATGATAGTTTCTGTCATCATACCCATTTAATTCGATTATACTCGATGTTTTCAAACCGTAAAGTTCATTTAAGAGCCGCACAGCCATCTGATTGTCGCTTGGTGGACGAATCCGTTGGCCCGGCATTAGTATGTCAGCTTTGCCCTCCATTATCAGTTTAAATCCTAAAAGCTTTTTAAACAGAATATATATTAAAACCTTCGGCTTCCATGAATTAGGTACAGAATGAAAAATGAAGACGAAATAAGTTGCTTATAGACAGCCGTTGAAAATATTATTCGAAACTTATGAACAGCTATTGTTACGTTCTATTTAATTGCCACGTTTGCTTGAACGTGATGATGAACGTGTGAACCGGTAGCGTTAATCAGCGTTTAAAGCAACTGGAAATAAGTTCCACTTTCGGCTAACCTGCTATGTGCGGGAATACTGGCACGGGAGAGGATTAAAGTTGTTCGAAAATATAATAAATGAACAGTATGTAACGATTTATTCGAATCTTACTCGATTTCGATATTGACAATTGACTGACAGACTGACGGATGTAAAACTTTTCGGTTGACAAAATGATGATTCTTCGGTTGACAAAAACGATGATTCTTCGGTTGACAAAATGATAATTACTAACTGACAGACTGACGGATGTAACCTCTTCGGTTAACAAATGGTAATTAACTCTGTTCGATAGACAAAATGATGATAACTAACTCTTCGGTAGACGAACGGTAATCAATTATTATTGACTTCTCTGAGTCGCCACATTTATTTATATCTATCGGAGATGAAAAAACCTCGGCGTCTTTCTTTTGAAAATGTTTGGGAAGATCCCCAACGTTTGTTCAAACTGCCGACTTTGTTTACAGTTTTAAACTGTCTTAATATCGTTATAAAAACATAGTTGGACAAGTTTTTCGCAAGATATAGCTTTTAGCGGCTTTAACTGCCCTTCACTTCAAATATTGTAAACACGGTTTCAAATAAACGTTTTAAATTACCTTGATTTGAAAGAAATGGCCAATTTTACTTTCGCGCTACGCATCGTGCGGGGCGCGGGACCTGACAGTGATATCTATAATTTACATTTCTTCACGTTTCCTTTTCTTATTAATTTTCACTTCAAATAGTTGAAATATATTCATATATATTTCAAATATAGTTTCAAATAGAAATCATTAAATAATGGAACTCTCAAACAAATCACTAAAATTAAATTATTTCCCTCGAGAATGTCGGTCCTTCTCCAAATATGAAGACACGCAATTCACTATGCGTGGACGAATTCACAAAGTGAATTACATGTAGGATGGTACACGCAATAAGTATGGCGGGGATAAATGTACGATGATTGACATTTATCGTTGCTCGTTAGGTCGCGCGTTATCCAGCAAAAGAAATGTGAAGTATCTTTTATGTACATATTCCGATAACACGAGACAATAAACGATCTCATCATAATCAAAGTTGTTATGGCACTATCGAATACTAATAAAATACTAAATAAAACTTTAATAAATTCTTAACTTTTGTCTAAAAAAAACTAGATGATTATTCGAGGTAATTTTTCATTGCAAGTTATACAATGTTAGTTTATGAAGTAATTTAATAATTTCGATATACATGCATGCGAGTTAATATTATTTTCTTAAAAACTACGTACAAAATGATATTTTTGACAAATATTAAATTTAATTGTTTCAAAAATCAAATGAATAAAATACTTATACATTGACGAAAAGAACTGTCAATAAGATTTATAGAATCATAATCTGCTTTTAGCATTCATATACTCAATACAATTTCATATACAAATGCTCGACATACGTATATTTTTCATGTAGATATCGATTTTATTTATTTATATATATATATATATATATATATATATATATATATATGTATGTATGTATGTATGTATGTATGTATGTATGTATGTATAATATAATCATAACTTACCAAATAATTAAAGCAGAATATTGAGAAATATATAACTATATATGTACTTGATTTAATAATTACTTTGTTGATTTTATGTAAAATAATTACAAAACGAAAAGTTCAATTGACAGTACGTATAGTTAATTTTTCACTGCACAACTTTTACACTATTACAAAATTAATGATTTATCACTCGGGACTAGCTGTATAACCATAAAGATGGCATGCAAATACAAATCTTCAAACATTGGTAGATTTAGTTGACCAATAAAATTAGAGAGCAATGATAACTGAATAATCTACAGTGTGCAATCTATAGGTTGGTAGTATATGGTGTTACTCATTTTTGCGGGAATACGTTAAATAGATGTTTAATGAGTATTTTATTAAAATCTTTTCCAAAATATTTTCACGAAATCGTACAGTATTTATTTGATATTATTAGCTATTTCTTACTTAAAGCGTTAATACTAATAACCCGCTCTATATAAAATCATGGCTGTCCAACCAAATCAACAATTTAATATGGGTTAGTGTAAAAGTGTAATTTCTTAAATTATTTTATCATTAATTTGTAAATAATCACGTATAAAATATATTGTAGATCCACCAAGTCAACAGAGTTTTGTTAGATTTTTTAAAAATCTACCAGAAGTAAGTAAACATAATACATTGCATCTGCATTAGTATTTATCTTTATATTATTAAGAATAACAGTTTAATTATAAATAACAGAATAATTATAAAAGCAATAAAGAATAGAATTTAAAAAATAGATTCATTTATTTAAATAACAATATAGAATATGTATATATATATATAATAACCTTATAACAGTAAATTTTTTATAATACTACATCAGCTTCTTGAAATTATTAAATTAACCATTCCAATAATAATAGTACATTATAACACTGATAAATAAATTTTATTTAATAAATCTTACATATATTAGTAGCTTATATCAAGAACCTATATTACTAAAAATTACATATAAATAAATGTCAATTAAAAAAATTGAAAGTTATGTTTATCCAAAAATATTTCTAGCCTTTTCTTTGGCTTTATCAAAGGTAGTTGTAAATTTGTGGCCAATTCTTGTCCAAAAAGACGATGGACGTGGTGGTTCAGTAGTATCATTTGTATTTAATGGTTCTACAGGTAATGGCGGCATTGTTGATTCTGTTGTTGTTACCACTACTTCTGGTTTTTCTCGAATATCCCATGGATCCGTATTACTTGTAGGTGGTAGTGTAGCACTAGGGTTTATTGTCACTCCAGAATATATATCGCCGCTATGTGTCGGATCATATTGTCCACCTCCATAAACTTCCAAAATTCTTGGCTGCAGCTTAGGTTCAGATGAAGCAGTTCCTACATGCTTCTGTAAATTTTCATTTTCTCTTATTTGTTGATCAGACATCAATTTATTTTCGTGCTGAATATAACGAAATGGTTTTCTCACAGATTTAATTCCTTGTTCAGTTGCATAGTTTTGAGGTTGCCAATGTGATTCCTGCTGATCTGAATTATCAACTATATATTTAATTTGTTCTTCTTGCTTTGGATTTTGTTGCAAATTAGAAAATTGTGTTTGTATTGATCGCTGCGGCAAATCTTCCTTATTCTTCTGATCTGTCTGTTGTACAAATTGTCTTTGATCGCTTGGATGATATGTATAATGCCATTGCAAGCCTACAGTTGCATCATTCGATTTGTGTAACCAATTTACTTGGTCTACATTTCCTCCTTCAACATCATATCCACTACTTCCAGCTTGTTGACTTAACTTCTTAGAAACATCTTTATCTTGTCCCTGATCCCCTCTGGTACTTTGTCTCCTAATATTATCTTTATCACCTTCTATACTCACTTGTGGAGGTAATTCATAAATATTTGGTGCATCTGTATCTCCAGCATTAAGGTTCAAATTATTCTGATTATTAATATTATACATATCTTGATTTGATACCTGTGTATTAATTGTTGACCCACGCCTTGAATATCTCGACCTTGGTTTAGGTTTTTCTGCAGGCTTCGGCAAATCATTTGCTGGTTGTGCACTAGTTTGTTGAGTCAAATGACCCCACTTCTGATCCCTAACACTAGGCTGCCAGGTTGGAAACGATTGCTCTGATTCCTGACCAAACTCAAGATTTCCAGATGTCTGTTGAGTGAGATCATCAGATTCCCCTGTTTTCTGTGTAAAATCTCCTAATTGTTGATCGGCACCCTGTGGTTTCCAAGGTTGATAAGATTGCTGCGAATCCTGACCAAACTCGAGTTTTCCAGAGGTTTGTTGAGTGAGATCATCAGATTCCCCTGTTTTCTGTGCAAAATCTCCTAACTGTTGACTTGCGCTGTGCGGCTTCCAAGGTTGGAAAGATTGTTGCGAATCCTGACCAAACTCAAGTTTTCCAAAAATTTGTTGAGTAAAATCATCAGATTCCCCTGTTTTCTGTGTAAAATCTCCTAATTGTTGGCTTGCGCTCTCTGGCTTCCAAGGTTGAAAAGATTGTTGAGAATCCTGATCAAACTCAAGTTTTCCTGAGGTTTGTTGAGTAAGATCATCAGATTCACCTGTTTTCTGTGTAAAATCTCCTAATTGTTGATCGGCACTCTGAGGTTTCCAAGGTTGAAAAGATTGTTGCGAATCCTGACCAAACTCAAGTTTTCCAGAAGTTTGTTGAGTAAAATCATCAAATTTCCCTGTTTTCTGTGTAAAATCTTCTAATTGTTGACTTGCACTCTGTGGTTTCCAAGATTGATGAGACTGCTGTGAGTTTTCGCCAAATTCGACCTTTCCAGATGATTGTTGAGTAAGATAATCAGATTCCCCTCTTTTCTGTGTAAAATCTCCTAATTGTTGGCTTGCGCTCTCTGGCTTCCATGGTTGAAAAGATTGTTGAGAATCCTGATCAAACTCAAGTTTTCCTGAGGTTTGTTGAGTAAGATCATCAGATTCCCCCATTTTCTGTGTAAAATCCCCTAATTGGTGGCTTGCGCTCTCTGGCTTCCAAGGTTGAAAAGATTGTTGCGAATCCTCACCAAACTCAAGTTTTCCTGAGGTTTGTTGAGTGAGATCATCAGATTCCCCTGTTTTCTGCACAAAATCTCCTAATTGTTGGCTTGCGCTCTCTGGCTTCCAAGGTTGAAAAGATTGTTGAGAATCCTGACCAAACTCAAGTTTTCCAGAAGTTTGTTGAGTAAGATCATCAGATTCCTCTGTTTTCTGTGTAAAATCTCCTAATTGTTGGTTTGCGCTCTCTGGCTTCCAAGGTTGAAAAGATTGTTGCGAACCCCCATCAAACTCAAGTTTTCCAGAAGTTTGTTGACTAAAATCATCAAATTTCCCTGTTTTCTGTGTAAAATCTTCTAATTGTTGACTTACACTTTGTGGTTTCCAAGATTGACGAGATTGCTGTGAGTTTTGGCCAAATTCGACTTTTTCAGATGATTGTAAGGTAGGGTCATTAGATTCCCTTGTTTTTTGAATAAGATCTTCCAATTGTTGAACAGTATCATGTAGATTCCACGTTTTTTGAGACTGTTGAGATTCTTGACTAAATTCAAGTTTTCCAGATGTTTGTTGAGTGAAATCATCAGATTCCCTGGTTTTTTGTATAAGGTCTTCTAACTGTTGGATTGTACTGTATATATTCAATGATTTGTCAGATTTTTGTGATTCCTGGCCAAATTCAAGATTTCCAAATGTTTGTTGAGTGACGTCATCAGATTCCCTAGTTTTTTTAATAAAGTCTTCTAATTGTTGGATTGTACTGTATATATTCCATGGTTTATCTGATTTTTGTAATTTTTCATCAAATTCTATATTTCCAGGAGTTTGCTGTGTAAGGCCATCAGATTCCTTTGTTTTTTGAATAAGATCTTCTAATTGTTTAATTGTATTCTGTAGATTCCAAGGTTTATGAGATTGTTGTGATTCCTGGTCTAATTTAAATTTTCCAGAAGTTTGTTGAGCAAAGTCATCAGATCTTTCTGCTTTCTGTGTAAGATCTTCTATGTGATGATTGACACTATATCGTTTCCACGGTTGATAAGATTGTTGCGAATCCTGACCAAACTCAAGTTTTCCAGAAGTCTGTTGAGTAAGATCATCAGATTCCCCCGTTTTCTGTGTAAAATCTCCTAATTGTTGATCGGCACCCTGTGGTTTCCAAGGTTGGTAAGATTGTTGCGAATCCTGACCAAACTCAAGTTTTCCTGAGGTTTGTTGAGTGAGATCATCAGATTCCCCCGTTTTCTGTGTAAAATCTTCCAATTGTTGATCGGCACCCTGTGGTTTCCAAGGTTGGTAAGATTGTTGCGAATCCTGACCAAACTCAAGTTTTCCCGAGGTTTGTTGAGTGAGATCATCAGATTCCCCCGTTTTCTGTGCAAAATCTCCTAATTGTTGATCGGCACCCTGTGGTTTCCAAGGTTGGTAAGATTGTTGCGAATCCTGACCAAACTCAAGTTTTCCTGAGGTTTGTTGAGTGAGATCATCAGATTCCCCCGTTTTCTGTGCAAAATCTCCTAATTGTTGATCGGCACCCTGTGGTTTCCAAGGTTGATAAGATTGTTGCGAATCCTGACCAAACTCAAGTTTTCCTGAGGTTTGTTGAGTGAGATCTTCAGATTCCCCTGTTTTCTGTGCAAAATCTCCTAATTGTTGATTGGCACCCTGTGGCTTCCAAGGTTGATAAGATTGTTGTGAATTCTGTCCAAACTCAAGTTTTCCAGAAGTTTGTTGAGTAAGATCATCATTGATGTATTTACCTTGTGTTTGTTGCACTTCATCTTGTTTACCATACTTTGCATGGCGCTTATATTTTCTTGAATATTGGGAGGCACTTTGTGTAATTTGTGAATTATAATCACAGTCCACAGTATCTACACCAGATATCAATTTGTCTAACATTTTTTTACCATGAGTAAAGCCACCTTCTTTGAATTGGTGTAAATAACTATCTTGTTGTTGTATTCCTTGTTGTAAATTATGTCTGTTGTCATATTGATTATTATTATATTGGAGACTGTGCTGGTTCATGTGTGAAATGTCTGTGGTATGCTGTGGTATGGATACTTCTTTTGTATGACTAGCATTCCAATGTTCTTTGTAATGAGATATACCTTGCATGCCTGATTGGATCCTGCTACTTTGACTTTGTGCATTGTTCCTCAAATTGTCAAGAAACGTTTGGGTCTCTGCAATTTGTCTAGATTGATGTGCATCTAGCATTTCTGCATGCTGATAATTATCTGTTTGCTGTTGTGAAGTTGATCCACTATATATATTCCTGTTATAACCACTGTTCCCAGTATTGAGTACACTAGTATATCCTGATGTTGGATTAATAAGTTGACTAGTTGGTTGAAGTTTTTGTGCATATTCTTCATGTCTTTCATATGTACTGTAGCTGTTTGCACCATAAGTATTTTGGTAAGGATTCCTATAAGGTAAATGTCCATTTCTAATGTCTGAGGAATGCTGTTCTTCATTATGTGTTGTAGATAAACTGTTCCTGTGGTTATGTTGTCTTCTATAATTATTATTGTTTATATTACGCATGTTATCAATAGACAAATCATGAGTACTAATATGTGCCTGTCCAATGTTGGTGGATCCCACAGCCTCTGCTGTAGAAATATGTTTGAATTCTTGCCCTATTTCTTTTTCGATTTTCTCTAATTTCTGGTGTACATCGTGCATTCCAATTTTTGTGATTTCAGGAATAGGAATTCCATCAGATGAACTGTAACTAGAAGTATAATTCCTTTTATAGTAACGAACCTTTTGAGGTCCTGATACATATTGACCTTCTTCTTCAAATACATGGCCACGTCCTCCATCAGTTTTATAAGAATCTACTGTACTCCAATTTCCATGCTGTCCATTAAAATAATAAGGTTCTTGTGAAATTTGTGTATTCAAGTTAGATGTACTTTGCGGAATCACTTGTGATCTTCCACTGTATTCTCCAAGATCTTCAAGTCTTTCACCTTTAGTGTATGATGATCGAGTGTGTTGTTGACTCTGTATTTTATTATACTTATGTTGTGCAACCGATTCAGAATTACCCATTTGATTGTAAGTGTTGTGAGAATTAAAAACTTCTTGAGTATTGGGTGAATGTATACCATGTCTATTATTCTGATATTCAAAATCTGATAATATTTCACCATTAGGATATTTTGTACTGTAAGAAGAAGAAGAATTTTTCCTATA
Organism: Bombus hortorum; assembly: GCA_905332935.1. Classification (NCBI taxonomy): domain Eukaryota; kingdom Metazoa; phylum Arthropoda; class Insecta; order Hymenoptera; family Apidae; genus Bombus; species Bombus hortorum. Next base: position 18,418,229 of record HG995193.1, read on the forward strand.
ATATCTTACTGTTTTGGGACCTGTGACATATTGACCACGTTCTTCATGCACTTTTCCATGTCCATTGTCTATATCATAGTCATTATGTTCAGACCATGTGCCAGGTTTTGAATAGTCAAGGCCTTGTAAATGTGATGCGGTTTGTGACAAACCTCCAGAAGTTTGTGTTTGATATTGTTTAACGTAAGAAATACAAGATTCTATGCATCCAGTTGGTGCAGATAATGTATATGTTATTAATAAAGATAAAATGACAATACTTTGTGCCACCATGTTGCTAATTTGATCTCTGAAAATATAAAATTGATTTAGCTATTTTTTATGAAAAACGCATGTAAATAAATTTTTATATCATTATAAAATATATTTTATATATTATTCGTTAAGGAACAAAAATAACACTTAAAGAAATATTATATTTACAATAAAATTAGTACTGTGTATCTGTTGTTAAGTTAAAATTATAAATTTAGTTACCATGTGGTGAAAGATCAAAATCCACTTAAGAATTGATGATTGAGATGATCTCAGTGGCAGTATATGTTGATATGTACTATATGCAAGTTGGAGCAATTCCATTTATGTTAGCTCCCCCTTCTTCATCACATCTTTGAAAACATTCTCTTTCATTCTTACATGGTGATAATATTTTCTGTGCATTTATCCCAGTTATGTACATACATTCTTATCACAACTAATAATTCACAGTAACAGAAGAGAAAAGCAGACAAACAGTTTCTAATTTATGTTTTGTATTAGCTAGAAAGACCCATTTAATTTTTATTCAAGTATCATACATACATATTTTAATTCAAATATTTAATATAAAATAATTTTGAAAAGCTTGTATTATATACTTTATTATATTTATGAAAATTTATAATAAACTACTTCATGAATTGTAATTAAAGAAAAAAGGAGCTGTTGTTATATTAATAATTTTATAAATATATAATATTTTATTTCATTATATTTATTCATTATATTCATTATATTTAGATATATAAATATTTTTTTTTTTAATTTCCTGATAATAATTACATAAATGATTTCCACTAATAACTGCAAATTTGATTTGATGTATCATCAATGATGTCATCCTCAATGTATAACATCCTTGTTGCAATATGGTAATTTATTCCTATTTCATAATAGGTAGAACTTCAAGGTGACAGGTTGAAAGGATTACTGAGATACATCAATGAGACAAATGTTCTATTTTTAATTCTAAGATAGGTGTATCTTCCATTGTATTTATATGTTGTAGCATTATTTGAAAGAAATACATTTCCCTTTATTTTATACTACATATTTGGTATAAAAGTTTCTTATATTCATATAATAATGTATTTAACAAAATATTGCTTAAACAATTGAATATAATGAATTGAAATAGTTCATAATGTTTTTAATGGCCTACTTACATACGCTATATATTACTGACCTTCCTGGAACGTGAACTTTGATCTTTTATCACAATAAAAATAATACTTCCAAGATAATGTCATTAGCAAATTTTCTTAATTTTTCTATTCACAAATTATTTTTAAATTTCATATTATACTAACATATTTGTACGTGATATTTTGATTTTCTGCATGAGCTATCAGTGATATCTATATTATTTTCATATTATTCGTTATTAAATTAGTATATGATTTTATATTAATATTTTATTAAACTAATATTTTCAGAACTTTTAAATACATTTTAAAGATAATAAAAAATTAAATGTATATATAATTATTCAATGATGTCATATTAATGTAATACGCTAAATTGATATGTCTTTTCCACAATATATCAGATTTCCTTGAACTCATACGTATTACATTAATATCAATTCATGACTTTTTGACCCTAGATAGACATTGACCTACAGATATATAACGAGATTCTTCATTTTCTTGAAAACAAGTGTAATAATTATGATTTGGTAATAATTACAATTTTCATATTAAACGTTCATATGTCTAACAATTACCAAAAATTAAGTTTATTTTTTAATTTTGTGTCTCTGCAGAATTATAATATTTACAAATTTGTGTTACTTTGGGAACGTATATCAGTCATGAAAATAACTAAGTTATACAAATAGGTCAAGAATATATCTAAAGATAAAATCACATGATATAATTCTGGATAGGTAGTCGCCTCATTATAATATACTATATACCATTATATTATTAATCCTCAGATTTTAAATTTAGGATATATGTATGTAATCAAATACCGATTGATTTCAGAAACTTAATACGACTATACGATTTTTTAATAGATCAGATTATTACACATTACATGGTAATGATGCTTTATTTGCTGCACAAGAAGTTTTTAAAACTACGTCAGTTTGTAAGATGATAGGAGCTGGTAAGTTCTAAAATTCAACATTAAAATATTTATTTAACTCTATTACTACTCAGAATTATTAATAAACCTTTATTCCATTTATTCTATACTTTTACTAATTTATCATGTACTTATCTAAAAAATTTTCTGTACAATGCAGAGCCATATAAAACCGAGGGTGTTATTCTTAACAAAAATCATTTTGAATCTTTTATACGTGATCTACTGTTAGTAAAACAATATAGAGTAGAAGTTTATGTTAATCAAGGATCGGCAAAAAATCAAAATTGGGTATTAGAATATAAAGGTTCTCCTGGAAATTTAACACAATTTGAAGATACACTGTTTGGCAATAATGATGTTGCTGTTAGTGTACATGTCATAGCAGTGAAATTAGGAATGGAGGCAAAATCTAGAGTGAGTAGTAATAAATAACCATGTGATAAATTTTTCGTTAAAAAGTTTTTATAAGTAGTTTTATTATACATATACATATACTTTATCATTTTTTTAGATTGTTGGCTTAAGCTGTGTAGATGCTACAGCAACTTCATTTTCTGTTTGTGAATTTCAAGACAATGAATCATTTTCCAATTTGGAATCACTGGTTGTTACACTTGCTCCCAAAGAATGTTTATTAATTCAAGGTGAAGGCAGCTATGAATTCCAAACTCTTAAACAAGTAAACAGATAAGATATTCCTTTCGTATAAAACAATTGAACTAAAAACCTTAATGATATGAATGGAACATTTTATTTATTCTTTTCCTTTCTTTTATTTTTTAGGTCATGGAACGAAATAATGTAATGGTTACTACAAGAAAAAGAAGTGAATTTTCTAGTGAATCAGTTATACAAGATTTAAATACTTTAATAAAATTCAAGAAAGGTCAACAACAAAATGCACAGTCTTTACCTGAAGTCAATTTAAGCTTTGCTATGTCAGCTACTTCTGCGCTTATTAAATATTTAGATGTAAGTATATTATATTAATAAAGAGAAAATATTTTAATTTAATTTGATAATTTTCTACTAGTTAACATCAGATGAAGGAAATTTAAATCAATTTGCTATAGACCAAATAAAGGAGTCACGTTATTTAAAGCTAGATTCTGCTGCTATAAAAGCACTTAATATTGAATCACGTGTTGATACCTCTTCTATTTTAAATGGAAACGCACCTACAAGTATTTTGGGCATTTTGGATAAATGTAGGACTTCACAAGGTCATAGATTGCTTGCACAATGGATTAGACAACCTTTAAAAGATTTATGTCTTATAAAAGAAAGGCATGATATTGTTGAAATACTAGTGAATGACAATGAATTACGAACTAATCTTAGTGAAGATCATTTAAGACGCATACCAGATTTGCAAGTGCTTGCAAAAAGATTGGCCAGAAAAAAATCAACTTTACAAGACCTTTATAAGTAAATAATGTATTTACAGTATATAATATAATTATATATATATGTATATATTTATTTATTTATTTATTTATATATATTTATTTATATTTATATTGGTTTTATTTTAGGATTTACATGTGTATATCACATTTGCCTAGATTATTAGAACAGCTTTCTAATATAGACGTAATAGCCTTAAAAACAATGTTCAGTGATCCTTTGAGCGAACTTATTAAAGACATGGACAAATTTCAACAAATGGTTGAACAAACAATTGATTTAGATTCTGCAGAAAAAGGAGATTTCTTAGTACGGGCCGAATTTGATGATGAATTGAAAGGTACTTACACAATTTTTCGTTTCATTGTGCTATACGTGTAAATATGTTTTTTTACGTATAAATTTATACGTATTGATATTAGAATTAAAAAGTACTATGGATGAAGTGGAGGCGAAATTACAATCTCAATTGGGTAAAGTTGCTAATGATCTTTCAATCGAAGCTGGAAAAACCCTAAAACTAGAATCAAATCAACAGTTTGGATATTATTTTCGTGTAACATTGAAAGAAGAAAAAGTACTAAGAAATAAGAAACAGTATATTATTCTGGATTCTAATAAAAGTGGTGTACGATTTCGAAGCAATAAATTAAATGATTTAAATGATGAATACATTGTTGCTAGAGATAAATATACAGTGGAACAAAAAAAGGTTGTTACGGAAATAATTGAAATTGCAGGTATTTTATATATTATATATTACATATATATACGCGTATATAACTAAAACTTTGCAAAAATGAACTAAAAAGCAATTAGACAATAAAACAAATACATGTTTATATCATTGTATTACTATCTCTTGGACAGCCGGTTACAGTAGTACAATAAAAGCTATTGGAAATGTATTGGCATCTCTTGATGTACTTACTGCTTTTGCTTCTGTTGCTGTAAGTGCTAATAAACCATATGTACGTCCTGAAATGCTACCTACCGAAGCGGGTGAGTTTAATCTTACTCAAGTTCGACATCCATGTTTGGAAATTCAAGAAGGAGTAGATTTTATAGCTAATGATATCAGTTTTAAAAGAGGTAATTTTAAAAAATATTGTCTCATATATTATTTTGATAAATGTAGAATATAATAATTACTAAAATTATAGGCGAATGTCATTTTCGCATCATAACTGGTCCAAATATGGGAGGTAAAAGCACCTATATAAGATCTGCTGGTGTCAGCGCTTTAATGGCACATATTGGAAGCTTTGTTCCTTGCGACCAAGCAAGAATATCATTATTGGATTGTATATTAGCCCGTGTAGGAGCTGATGATTCTCAATTAAAAGGGCTTTCTACATTTATGATGGAAATGATAGAAACTGCTGCCATATTAAAAGTAAATTGATGATATTTATAGCGTTAAATATTGAATAATATGTATATATTTATATTTTATACGATTTCGATAGACAGCAACTTGTAATTCCCTCGTGTTAATTGACGAATTAGGCAGAGGAACCTCTACTTATGAAGGTTGCGGTATAGCATGGTCAATCGCCGAGTAATATATGAATCTATATCTTCTGATTTTATCACAAATTTTTATTTTCCTGTATAATTTATAACAATAAAATTTTTTTGCAGATATTTAGCAAAAGAAATCAAATGCTACTGTCTTTTTGCGACACATTTTCATGAAATAACTAAATTAGAAGAAGAAGTATCTGCCGTTAAAAATCAACACGTTACAGCCCTTGTAGACGATAATAAATTAACTTTATTATATAAAGTAAAACCTGGTATATGTGATCAAAGTTTTGGCATACATGTCGCTAAAATGGCTAATTTCCCACAAGATGTTATAGAGGTAAAACATGTCTTGATTTATATTTTTAAATTTTAATTTTGTCATAATAATGATAAGAAAACGAATATTTCATTTAGTTTGCAAAGCGTAAACAAGCAGAGCTTGAAGATTACCAAGACTCAGTTTTTGAAGGTTCTGATAATCCACAAAAAAAGAAAGATATTATAAAGGTAATCATATTTTTGTTAGAAACACATAAAAATCTTAAATATTGCTGATATAATCTAATCTTTAATAATGTTACAGGAAGCTGAAGTTCTTATTGCAGAATTTATTAGCAAATGCAGGAATTTAGACAAATCATTATCTGATGCGGAACTAGAAGATAAAATTTCAACATTTAAAAGAGAAGTTCTATCTCACGAAAATCCCTACATAAAGACACTTCTAGCAGCTTCTTAACTTAATGTAAAACAATTACTTTATAAAAGTACTATCCAGTATTAATCACATGAGTATTACTAATTTAGGTATAAAAAAAGGTACACTGTTGTTTTACAAATCCTGTATTGAATCATAATTTTTGATACTATTTTATATTGTATTGTATTGTATATAATGCTTGTTATATATATATATATATATATATATATATATATATATATATATATATATATATATATGCATGTATATATAACAGGCTTTTTATAATCAAAATATTTTTCCTGTACCTGTACCTGTACCTGTACCACTGATCTCAGATATTTAACAAAATCACAATACAAGTTATCTCCAAAACTATGATGCCTTTACCACAGATGAAGTACTTTATATATGGGGATTGGAAATAAAACACCCTTATGTCCTATATATAGCTATTGTTATTTTTATATAATTATAAAGTTATAAACAGAGTATCATGTATATCCAGATATTTTGAAAGATTTGCTTTTCATTCTACTCCATTCTTCTATGCTAAGATAGCGAACAGCAGCAAACCTATATAGATCATGAGATTAAAAATTCATTAAATGTGAAATCTACCTTATATTTGTGATAACATCTTTAATAAGTAATGTTTATTGCTGGTTTTATTATCATTGTAGTAATTCTTATTGAAGTATCATCCGTCGATAACATATTGATTCACTATTTTCACCATTGTAACCTTGAACTTGACTCACGTATTCACTGTTTGTGGGGAGTGTCTGCAATCTTGTATTAGTAACTATTAATTATTATATCTTTTGTATAACTTTTATTAATAATTATGGATCCTTCGATCTTCCCTGAAGAAATTTGGGTAAAAATCTTATTATATTGTGATGTACCTGATATTATTGCTATCGGTAATACGTGCAAATATTTAAGGAAAGCTTCAGATACTGATTACTTGTGGTAAGTTTGAGATTAAGTTATGTGAAAAATACATTGAAGTTCAATAACTCACTTGCAAAGTAAATAAAAGTTTGTACTATTATAAATTTGCAATGTAAGACTGTAAATAAGATGACACTTTCGCAAAGTTCATAATTATCACATAAAATTTCTTTGTCTAAAAGGGAATTATCATTAATTGACTTTATTAAAATATACACAATTTTGAAAATGAATGTATATTTAAAAAACTATTACTATCAACTATTTATAGAATTCATTCATGTTTTTCCAGGAGAATGAAGTGGCTACAATTGATTTCAAAAGTACATTTTAGATTTCCAGATATAAAGTGTTTACAATTACTTAGTGTCAGCTTTAAAGCAATGTGCTATAGATTATATATGGTAATTACATTGGGAGAAAATGTTCATTTCCCAAAATGTCGTCACTGCAGTGGTTATACATGTCAGAGAAACTGCGTTGAAGGTTCTAGCGCAAAAGTAGTAATTGAAATTGGAAATAAGTACACATGGGTTATTGAGCCACACTTTGAATTAAGAAGACATTTTTCAATGTTTGGTGTACCTAAATATAATAATGAAACATATTTGGAACAAACACAAAATGTTCCAAGTAGTAGTACACGTCCAAAATGTGATGGCAAATCACTAGCTAAAAAGTTAAAACTATTGAAATTATCTGAATTAGCAACTGCTAAAATCCCTAGACCTAGTGGTCCATTTTGTGTATTTTGTAATTCTGTGAAATTATATAGAGAAAAAAAGAGATTAATTACTCATCAAAATGATCCAGCATGTTATGCAAGGCCAAATCCAATTTATGAGAAACTTATAAATGGATATTGCACTGATACTGTTGAAGTACTTGGAATTCCAAATGTTGATCTTGTTAGTCCAGCAGAAGCATTATTAAGTGATGGAACATTTCCTGTTCTTAAAACATTTGTTGGTCATTTGTTTCATCAAATGAGATTAACTTCAACATTAAGGAAACCCAATGCAGTGCTCATGTTTTGTGAACCATTAGCTATGCATCCAATGCTAAGAAAACAATTGTTGCATTACTTGTTCCAAGAAGTGAAAGTATCAAGGTAAGATAGAAAATTTATATTGTAAGAAGGTACTCTTTTATAAAGTAAATAAATTTCTAGAGTATGTCTGGTTCCTAAACCTTTAGCAGCATGTGCAATGCTGGATGTGGAAACTTGTGTCGTAGTTGATAGTGGTGCTTTAAGTACAACAGTAGCTGTTGTAATTGGTGGACGTGTTATACCACAACGTTGGAGATTATTACCTGTTGGTGGTTGGCATGTAGCTTACCATCTAAAACAAGCTATGCATTGGTATCTAAAAGGATGTTATCATATTCCTATATCATATCTGGATACATTACCTATTAAGGAAAGGTGTAGACTAAGTTACAATATCAAAAATGAAGAGAGAAGAGTAGGAGAAAAAAATGAAGAATGTATTAAAGTTAGAGTTCGAAGTTACACTGATAATAAGCAATTTCTTGTTAGTGAATTTACACATGCATACATACAGTTAAAGTCCTTTATATAGTTTAGTGTTATAATAATTATTTGCATCTTTTTAGAGAGTTTCCTTGGGTTCAGAATTATATATTGCTCCCGAAATGATGTATATCGACCTTGGTTTACCACAAGTGATAAAAGATGTAACGTCTGGTTTATCAGAAGAAATATTGCATGATTGTCTCTCACACATTTTACTCACTGGAGGCAATACACACCTTTCAGGTTTTGGGCTAAGATTGACTAAAGATTTACGAGAATTATTACCAGAGCACAGCAAGATATTAGAAGTAAGAAGTTGTCCTGGTACTCATAGTTGGAATGTTGCAATGGGTTCCACATACGTGCCTTTAGCTGTACATCCTGGTAAATATATAATAATCTTTATGTAAAAGACATTTATTTGTCTAAAACAATATGTGCACGTATATAATTCATTTGCTGTAATCATTATTTTAGACAAGACACCACCAGAATATATAGAAGGTAATCCATTTTGGTTGTCAAGAGAAGAATATGTTTTATTTGGCTGTGAATCGTTAGAGCAGTAAATCCGTAATAAGTGATTTTTTACAATGTCAATACCTCACTTATTATATAAATGCAAATCTTTGCATGTGTAAAACTGTTGAAAAAGTAAAGGAAAAACTGTCATGAAGAAAATCTTCTCATGAATTGCCTTTAAATTAGATGCAAAATATAATCGTAGATAATTGGAGGAGTATTCCAAGATAAAGTGCTTGGACAAAAATAGATATTGGTTGGTATTAGCGATTGTTTTCGAAAATATTTCCTTATATAAGAGATTTCATACATTTATCCAATGTTTTGGAAGGCTTGAAATCATATTATTAACATACATGCTATGTTGTAGATACTTCTGGGGCCCATCTTACAAGGAAACGGAAGGTGTAAGCTCTACTAATATGTATCCAATGAATACTGGGATAGACACACGTTTCCGCACCTATCTTGCAATGTTATGCCCATTAAGCACTTTTTGTCACCACATTATCATCGATCTCTATCAGTTTAACAACATTTTAAGTCCATTCGATATCATGTATCAAATCACATCACTTCCAAATTCTCTTTTACGTTTTCTTGACATTCTAAAACGTCACTAGTGATTAAATCCTCAACTGATCTCATAATGTAGCTAAGATTTCTTAATTCAAATCGTAGCAAGTTAAATAAAATTGTTTCTACATCGTAGAACCTAATCAATATCTGGATTTTCTACTCTTATTGAATAGCACCTAAATCCAACAATATGGATTCCGTCCATCCTAAGTTTTCAACAATATAACGTTGCATTATTGATCGCTTTTATAAACTTTAGAGAAATGATCAGTAAATGAGGTACTACATTAAATTTTAATACTTTTATTGCACATCAGGTTTTCCTGGTAACTCATTCCCATTAGCATTGAGAATTAATCATTCCATACTCATGGCGAACTGCTATTTATGGTCCATATTCCCAAAATTGTATCTTCTCCTATCCCTTATAAGATGATTTTTATGTATATAGCCCAAACAATAATTTGTTTTGTACATACATACATACATACATAGATATATGTTTAATTGCTTAATGTACAGGTAAATAATTTTAGAAAGTATTATTTAAAAATAGGTACTATAAATTTTTAAAAATTTGTCCATGATTTCCTAAATTAACAATACATCATTCTTGCCAAAATAAGAAATATTAATATTAATAGCCACAAAAAAAGAAAAAGAAAAAAGAAAAAAAAAAAAGAAGAAATAGCAACATCTCTAGTCACTTTGAATATAATTAAACTATCTAGACTTCTCTTCCAAGATAGTATATACTATTAAAGAAAAGAATTTATAATGAGATTTTAGAACCATGAGTCTTTAAATATTAATATTATGCGGAATAAGATTATTGTTACCATAATTTTCTTCAATTCTAGATATGATTTTGTGAACAATTTAATATGCAATTGTTGTTTTGTTGTTTTTGATATGTACATTAGAAATTTTATTAATTGTTAAGCTATAAGTAAAAACTTGTATAATATTTAAGAAGTTATACAACATTTTAATACTAATTTAAGCAATACTCTAATATAATAGTATATAAATTAATTTAAAACGTATTGATACGTATATTATAAATATCATAGTAAACTATGTTTTTGTTATTGAAAAAGAATCTATGCAAGTTATTACATTATTGAAACACATTTTAATTTATGATCTTATGATTATTGCTATAAATATATATATATATATATATATATATATATATATATATATAGGTGCTTATATAACATAAGTCTACATAATGTACGCATGTATATAATTTAATAATTTTAAGCTATAAAATGATATGAATATTTATAATACAGTTTTTACAAATTACATACGTTTCAGATCTAATTTATATTTTCTTATCTTAAAATGATTTGAATAATTCGTAATACACTACAACTCTGTATAACGTAATACTACATAACGTAATATTGGTTTAGCAGCTAAGTGATTGCGGATTTTGTCATTACCACCCAGTGTATATAGTATATATTATATAGTAAAGTATATAGTGTATATCATATAGTATTATATATAGTGTATTAAATTTATTCGAAAATATTAGAATAGTTTATTGGACATCGATCCGAACTCTACGTAGTTCATGACGGTGTCTCGGCAGTCTGACGAGCGCATGTTCCACGATTGCAGAGTTTTTCGTTAATCGGAGTTGTGTAAGATATTTTGTGTGTCTGGAAATTTAACGCAAAGGTACGTTAATCGCAAATTGTGGTAAATACAACGCGAAGGATAATTCTAATTATCTCGTATCTAGTTATAGCTTATCGTATCGGTTTATTTTCCTTTGTATAAATTGCCCCGCGAGCATGGATGGACGACGCATCTGGAGAAACGGACTGTGACTAATAACAACGAATAACAACGAACAGCAAGAGGATTAACAAGAGGAAGAAGGAAAAGAGCGTTTAGTCGCTGATAATGAGAAAATGTATTGTCTCGTTGGTTTTGCGTGCAAGTGTAACGACCACCCAAGAGCCAGGCATCCGCTGACATCGGATATGTCGATAACATCTTTTTTTTTTTTTTTTTTTTTTTTTACGCGTAGAAATCCTCATGGACACTCGTTGTTGCACGCAACAGCAGAGTAGTGTCGGACTCTTACCGACTAAAACTCCACGGTGGTCGTCCTGACGTTTGGTAGAAGCGACCCCGGGCTCTCTTACAAATACTACCAGGGGGTCGCTCCTCGTCGTCCTCTCCCAGCTGTTTATAGGGGAGGCATCCTGGTCTAAGTTGGGCCGCTAGGGGGGGGGGGGACCACACCCCCTAACACCACGTTCCTGGTCTGACGCTGCTAGGACGGCGATTCTAGGAGATTCTACTAAAGAATAAATAAAGATACATTTAGGAGATACGTGTGCCTTGTTTATTCGACCATCGACCATAAATTGTGAAAGTAGGCTTTAAAAAGATAAATGACAGATAGAATAGCTTTTAAAGGTTAAGAATATGGTTGCGTTAAGAAAGGTGTAATCGTGAAATGTATGGGTAATGGAATAAAATACCATTACAGTTAAGTAAGTGATTGATTTAAGGGTAGAGGTCCGGTACGGACATGTTGACTATTCTAACGATGAAGAATAAGCGAAGTTTAGTGACGATGCTGTGTCGGAGGAAAGCTAGCGATGGGTGTATCTAGCATATGGGACCAACGGATTTGTCGATGACAATTTTGGTTAGGAAAGTGAGGGCAGTAGACATTGGATTGGATAATAAGAAGGTTGGTGGACTAGGATGGGTCTTAGCCGCCCTCGATAGAAAGTTGCTAGTGGGAAGCATCGTACGTGAGAAAAACTAACTTTCCCGTGTCTTCTCGTAGTAAACAATAAAACGATTAGAAAACGATTTGGTAAAAAGATCTTTGTTCGGTCTGAAGGACCTTAGCTAGAAAACTCCTGAGATTTATGGTCGGTCCTTCAGATTATTGAGGGTACGCAATAAGGATGTGTAGACATCTGGATGCCGTCTTGCCCGCGGTGAGTGGCCTGGTTTAGATAGAGAGTCGGCCGACGTAACACAGGTGGTGAATGGAAAGAAGGGTAGAGAATAATAGGATGTATCTAAAATATTTTTTTGATGAAAAGGTAGAAGATAAGAGAGCGATGATTGTGGAAAGAAATGGATTAAACATAAATGTTGGTTTAAGAAAGCAACACGCGTAAAGAGCCCGGTTAGCTCCGCGGTGAGGTGTCGGACTCGTAACTTTTTGGTGGCGTGTTGGATCCTCGAAGCTGCGTGCGGAGCCCCGTTGTTGTTGCGAGGGACTCGTTTCTTCAACTTGGGCTTTCTTCCCCAGAGTGGTGTGTCCAAACCGGCTCCAGGTAGTGAAAGCTACTCGATTTTGCTGCCATAAGCAATTTTTGTTGTACGTTTGGTAGGTGTAAGTGTAAAAAAAAAAAAAAAAAAAAAAAAAAAAGAAAAAAGAGAAAACAAAAGATCACATATCTGTGTGAAAATATTAGAACTATATGTATATTTAAGGATTAACGTAATTGTTGAACAACAGTATATGTTTGGAACGAAGTTGAGAAAGTTTATTAATCGATATAAAATATTCTGTCGAGTTGCAAAAACTAACAATGTTGTGAAATATCTGCAACTGTTATGAATCCAAATATTACATAAATAATTCTCATCCCTCTGAAATAGCTGACTATAGGTTGACCACTGGCCAACTTCACGATTGGTTATTATAGTCAATCTTCTGCTTGATTAATTCACTCTCTAAGGAATTGTAGGAACTTCCGTAGGAACTTCCATAGAAACTGTGCCAAGTTCTCGTGCACAAAAGATCGTAAATTAACTACTATCGAAATTGACGGAGTTGCCCCGGGTGACGAGGGGTCGTCGTGGATAATTGTTACTAACTGACTTATTGAAAATTCGATGAATTAGAAAAACGCGTGTCCGATCGATGCTGCCATCTATGGAAGACGGCTGGAACTGCGGGAAAGTAACAGGAATATAGAACGTGCCTGGAGGTATCTCAACTCCTGTTAGACAAGGAGAACTATATATTGAGCGAAAAGGACAGATGTACTTCTCCCTCCAATTTCAAGGTTATTCCTTTATTATTATTCGATTATTATTATTTATTATTCGCGAAATTTTATGCGCGACGCTAATGAATATTAATCTACGCGCCCGTATTTAAGCTGTACACAACACTAATAGCGAGAGATCCCAGATCTATTAATATTTAATATTAAATATAAATCGTATATGAAACGTTACTCATGCTCGAATAACAAGCTCGAAGAAACGATAGAATCGTTTATACACGGCTGTCTTAGTTAAGATAATTTAAACATTATCAAATGTCCTTGCGGGACTGTATTAGCGTAGTTCTTGGCTTGGTATCGTGTTCACAAACATTAATCAAATGATTAATTTTTGGAAAACGACGCCAATTACCGGGTCTCACCACGAGGAGGTGATTACGCACGAGACCCGCCCATGAGTTATTTAACATTATGCATCGGTCTCGACATTCAACCTATTGGCAAAAATGTCGAGCTCTGACTCTACATGATCATGGGCCTGCGTAAAGAGATAGTTATTTCGTAGCGAAACGCCTATCTCCTACGCAGCTGTTACACTAATCTTTACAAACGTAAAACAAAGCTTACACAACGCAATATCTATCTGCCACACAACGCGACATGTATCTCACACACAACGATTACATCGATCAGTACAAACATCGTACAATAATTCGCAGCCCTATCGGCAACATTCCGTATCAAAGATACATTTGTCCAACTTGGAACGAAAGAGCCCGATGGAAAAGGAGCCCGAACAATCAGACGATGAAAGAAAAACCGCGGCGAGCCTGGAAGGAACGAAATCGCGATCTCTCGAAAGAACTAACAAACCTACGTGACGTACCCCCGTGCACCAGATAACCCTAAGGTTCAGCGGAAAGCCCAAGCATTGATCTTCGCTCGATTCCTGTCACATCGTTTGAGACTTATCACGATCGATGGCACTTACCGATAATACCAATGTCCAGCAAATGGGCCTGCAATTTAGCACATTCCAACTGAACATGTGGACCCCGGGGAGGGGCCGCTGAACAGGATTACGAAGGACTTTAAATGCAGGTCCCTGTCCGAGTACCGAAGTACCAATCGGACAGGATTGCGGACGTGCGACTCAAGCGTCAACAGATTCACTGGTAAAAAACTATTTTGGATGATCAAGACCGGACTATATTCAAGTAGTTTTTAGCTTGATATCGTTTTTCAAATAATAATACTAATATTCAAAAAAAAAAAAAAAAAAATAGTAATTGGTGCATTATTATTTGGAAAACGATACCAATTACCGGGACCCACCACGAGGAGGTAACTACGCTCGGGTCCCATTTACATAAAGAGTTTTTAAACATTGGAAGCAGAGATGTAAAATTATTTTGTAACAAAGAAGTGGCGTGTACTGAAATTAATTAATTAGAATAGCTGTAGTACGTGGATCCGCGTAACCATACTTGAATATTGAACTTATCATCGAAGAAAAGAAACCATGCAAGGTACCAATTGTAGCACGTGTGGATGAATGATGGGATGTCGTTGCCTTCGATTAAATTGCACTTGCTTCCTTGATTCCATGAATACGGTGTTGTCTCGGTTGAATACGGTTTTGAAATGAGAAATTAAATACTGTATTTAAAATTAAAAAATGATGTTATATAGAAATAAAATAGGACTTCAGGAACTTGAAAGATTTCGTTAATATTAAATAAAACAAAATAAATCATTAATTTACTCACTACGAATTGATGGTGTTGATTTAAATCAATGAATGTAGAGTTGTTTCCGATTAATGGCACAACTGTTATAAATTAAGAGCATAATTACCTTGAATTAATTTGAGGATATGGTTATAAATTATTGGTATAATTGTTAAGAATTAATGGCTTAAACGTTATAAATTAATAATTTAAATGTTATAAATTAATGGCTTAAATGTACAAAATAACAGTTTAAATGTTATAAATTAATAGCTTAAATGTACAAAATAACAGTTTAAATGTTATAAATTAATAGCTTAAATGTTGTAAATTAACAGTTTAAATGTTGTAAATTAATAGCTTAAATGTTAAAATTGATAGCTTAAATGTTATAAATTAATGGCTTAAATGTTGTAAATTAATGGCTTAAATGTTATAAATTAATTGCTTATATGTTATAAATTAATAGCTCAAGTGTTGTAAATTAATGGTTTAGACGTTATAAACTACTAGTTCAATGTTATTATTTAATTTTTCTTTCTTTCTTTACCTTATATTTAAATTATTCTTCGATGTTCACTCTCCGGGAACTCGGGCACGAAAGAGCTCGCGCGCGACTTGTGTGTTTCTTATATAACTTCACAAGGTGTCGGGATGTCAATTAAACGGTAACGATTGTTTGACATAGCAGAAGGCGGTTTTTCCATTATAACAAACTGAAATTTAACAATTTCTTAATTTTTATCGCAAAATTCGCGTCTTTAACTATTTAATACGATATCCATTTTTATCATTTCAATAGTTTCTACAAACTAAGACTAAATTCACACATCTTTGATACTATTTTTCAATTATCAATTAGTTTGTGCAAAAAGTGGAGAAAAGCCTAACGGCAGTCGATGACGTTACTGTGAAACAAGTTAAGGTATTAAATAATTAGACAGGTAAAGTTCATATTATATTATTGATATTCGTTCATTTACTCGAGCTAATTACAAAATAAAATGTTCTTTTTTCTTGAATAAGACCTACATCACTGTCAGCAATATTTAAAATTCTTATTTAATGCATACTCAAAAGTCAGGTTTCTGTTTAATTTCTCTCAAGTTAAACGAGCAAATTTACTCGTTAGAGTTGTAACATCAGTTCTGTCCGGGCAACCGAGGCAAACAGACGTGTGCTCCGGGGTAGTGACTTGAGAAATATCACAGTGCTAAGTAAAAATTAACGATTAGTGATAGTGAGGAGAAGCCCAACAATTCAGCAACAGATACCAGCAATTAAAATTGCAACTAATGGTGAAAGATATTATATAAATAGGTCGGTAGATTTACCAGCCCTAAAGCAACAACAGCAAGTTAATAGTAATCAAAATATGGACATAGAAGAAATGAAGGAGCAGCGAAGACAGGAGGAGTACAGTCAAGATAACGAAAAACAATATCAGGATGAAAACTGGAAGATACCAAAAAACAACAAAAAGCGTAAAACAACTCCAAGCACAAGTGCCGCAGAAAATCCAGATACAGAAAAGCAGCGATGGCTGCAAGAATTACCATTAAGAAATTCCTTCAGCTCATTAACAGAAGAAACAGAAGATGATTCGACAAACAAAGCCATAACCCACTCAAGTCATATTACAAAACCGCCACCAATATTTGTTGAGGCCCAAATAATAGACCCACTTATTGAATTACTAAATAATATAGTCGGGAATGACAATTATATAATTAAACAAATAAAATTAGACCAAGTAAAGATTCAAACAAACACCCCTGATATTTATAGAAATGTGATAAAAGCATTAAAGGAAAAAAATGCTATATACCACACGTATCAGTTAAAAATGGAAAGAAGCTACAAGATAGTTATAAGAGGATTGCATCCAAAAATCAGTACAAAAAAGCTGAGTGATGAACTAGCAAAAATTGGACATCAAACTAGAACAATAAACAATATTACAAGATACGATACGAAACAACCATTACCATTATTCTTAATAGAACTTGAACCCAGAATCAACAACAAGGAAATTTACGAAATCAAAAAAATCCTAAACACAATAGTAACTGTAGAACCACCACGCTATAAAAAAGATATACCGCAATGCATGCGGTGTCAACAATACGGTCATACAAAAAACTATTGTAACAGAAGCCCGGCATGTGTTAAATGTGCAAAAAATCACTTAACAACACACTGCCCATACACAGGAAAAATAGAACAAGTTAAGTGCTATAACTGCAAGGGAAACCACCCAGCCAGCTACAAAGGATGCATAATTAGAAAACAATTACAACACAAACTGTTTCCACCACTTCGCAATAGAACAACCAATAACTACAAACCACATCAAGGTACAACGGAGAATGATACAACATTGATAGCACATAACGAACCAAACATCATAAGCGGAAACAGTAATCCTCAAGGTTACCGAAGCTATGCGCAAGTAACCCAAAACATTAGCCAAGCAACGCTCCACCAGAATCAAAGCAAAAATACCGAAGACGTTTCAGAAATCAAAGGATTGCTAAAACAATCCATTGAAAATACAGAGATGCTAGGAAAAATGATAAGTGAAATGAACGCAACATTAAGGCAACAAGTACAACAAACAACAATTATGTTACAACTACTCACAAACTTGCTAAATAAAAAATAGAGTGGAACATGCTGAAAATAGCAGCCTGGAACTCCAATGGCTTGCAACAGCGAGCCCACGAAGCTAAAACATTCTTGTATAAAAATAATATTGATATACTACTTGTCTCAGAAACACATTTCACTCTAAAAAGTTACATGAAAATACCGTACTATACCATCTACGACACCAAACACCCCTCAGGTAAAGCACACGGAGGAACTGCAGTAATAATAAAAAATGACATCAAGCACCACCTACATAGTCAAACAAATCAAGAACACCTACAAGCAACCACTGTCACAATACAAACCAACGACAATTACTTTCAGATATCAGCAGTATATGCACCACCGAGACACAAAATGACGCTTAAAAAATGGGAAGAGTACTTCCAATCCATAGGCGACAAATATATCGCAGCAGGAGACTTTAATGCGAAGCACACGTTATGGGGTTCGAGAATTAACACACCGAGAGGCAGAACACTAGAAAAATATATTAGAAATAGCAACCTCAACGTGCTATCTACAAGAAGACCAACGTACTGGCCGACAGACCTCAATAAAACACCTGACCTGTTGGATTTTGCAACAACAAAAGGATTAAATGTAAGTAAATTAAAAATAACAACCAGCCTTGAGCTTAACTCCGACCACACACCAATTATATTAGAATATACAGGCAAACCACTAGTTTATAACAAGTCAGAGTCGCTTTGCAACAAAACCACCAATTGGCAAATTTTTAAAGAGCTAATCGAAAACAAAATCAATTGCAATATCCCATTGAAGACACCTGAACACATTGAACAGGCAGTAGCAACTCTAACAGAAATAATACAGGAAGCAGCGTGGGCAACCACCGCTTATAAATTAAATAGCAGACAAACAAAAATTATTCCGCAGGACATCCTGGATAAAATTAGGGAAAAAAGAAAAGCGAAATCAAAATGGCAAAAACAGAGAACACGAGAAAACAAGAAAAACTTAAATAAACTTACAAAGGAATTAAAGAATAAAATAAGGGAACTTCACAATAGCGAATTCTCAAAATTCATCGAATCACTATCCGCGCATGAGAATACCAACTACTCCCTATGGAGAGTCACCAACAAAGTGAAGAAAACAATAAAATCAATCCCAGCAATCAAAAAAATGGACAACTCATGGGCCAGAAGTAACGAAGAGCAGGCAGAAGAATTTTCGAAGCACTTACAAAATACATTTTCACCGTATGAAATTAATAACAGCATTCCCGGAGGGCAAACACACGAAGAAATGGAAAATGCCAACAACACAATTGACAAACGCTGCACCATACTCAGCACAACAGCGCAAGAAGTTACAAACTTAATTAAGGCAACAAAGACAAGTAAAGCACCAGGACTTGACTTGATCAATGGAAAAATCTTAAAAAACCTCCCCCCAAAGGCAATAAGACTAACAACGATAATATTCAACGCAATTCTAAGAATACAGTATTTTCCTGCACTATGGAAAATAGCACAGATCGTAATGTTACCCAAACCAAACAAAAACCCACATTTAACTGCATCTTACAGGCCAATATCATTACTACCTGCGTTTTCCAAACTACTTGAAAAAATAATATACAACCGCCTAAAACCAACAATAGAAAAAGAAAAACTAATACCGGACCATCAATTTGGATTCAGGAATAAACACTCCATAATAGAACAAATGCATAGACTGGTCAATGAAATTTTACAGGCATTGGAAACAAAACAATATTGCACGGCACTATTTATTGACATCGAAAAAGCATTTGACAAAGTTAACCACGAAAAACTTCTTCAAACTATCAAAAAGCAATTTCCAGAACAAATATACAAATTACTTAAATCTTACTTAAACAATAGAACCTTTGTAGTAAAAATAAACGATACATATTCTGAAATTAAGGATATCAAGGCAGGAGTAGCGCAAGGAAGCGTCCTAGGACCAATATTATACACACTCTATACAGCAGACATATCAACAACTGTCAATAGCAAAACTCTAACGTTCGCGGACGATACGGTCTTACTAGCGAGACACGCAAATCCAGAAACGGCTGCCGCACTATTACAAGAACACATTATAAAAATAGAAAAGTAGCTGCAAAGTAAACAAATAAAAGTGAACACCAGTAAGTGCAATCACATAACATTTACGCTTAGAAAAGGAAAAACACCAGACATCCAACTAAATGGCGCTCACATAGCACAAACAAAGTATGTCAAATATCTAGGAATACATTTAGACACACGCCTTACATGGAAGCATCACATAAAATCAATAACAAACAGAATACGTGAACAAATGAAACAGATGTACTGGTTAATCAATAGAAAATCTAAATTAAGCCTAATGAATAAACTATACATATACAAAACAATAATCAAACCAATCTGGACATACGGAGTTCCACTATGGGGGATGGCAGCAATGAGTCACATAAATAAAATAGAAACGGAGCAGGCAAAAATCCTAAGAACAATAGTTAACGCTCCATGGTACGTCAGAAATGAAGACATACGAAAAGACTTAAAAACTCCAACGGTTAAAGAGGAAATCGCCAGATATGCAAAAAAGTATAAAGAAAGACTTGAAACACACCCAAATCAGCTGGTTGCTGAAACGAATAAAACAATAATAGAAAGAAGACTGAAGAAGAAGCATCCTGCAGACCTCATAATAGAACAATAAACAACCTGGAAGATGGAGTCCCGCTGGGGGTAACCATCCACATGCTATATTTTATCAAATATTAAATTATAATATTTTACCAAATGTCCTAATGGACAAATTGTAAAATGTAAACAAACAATAAATAAAAAAAAATAGTTGTAACATAAAATGGCTTTTTTCTTCAATACCGCCTGCATCGCTGTACGTGATACAGTTATTAATTATGTAGCGAATAATACGAACTAATTGGCCGTATTCGCTGTTGGACATTTTATCGTTAGATCTATCAAAGGATCAATTAGGCTATTAACGACAGACTTATTGATTCCTTGAAGAAATATCAAATTCTATGAAAATTAACTAAATGATTTTATTTAATTTTATAATAGATTCTGCTCGGAACGGCAACAAGGAAGTCACACCGCAGGAAATCCCCGACACTAAATCCGCGAGCAAAGAGGTTGGGGCGGAGAAAGCGATGGAAGCCATCAACTTAGGGGATTAAGAAAATGCGCATCCTTCAGACCAATCTGAGACGGACAAGACGGGTACAAGACCTGCTCTTCCAAAATACCCTGGGGAGCATGGTCGCCCAAGCATTGGCGGACGAGCCATACAGAGCACTGGACGCTCCGGACTGGGTCGGAAATACGGACGGCTGTTATATAGACATCAGCGACGGGGGCGTCAGCCCAAGGGGATCCGCTGGAGCGCAACAACGGATACATAGCGGTCGAAAGGGCAGTGGACGTATTTGTGTCGCCCAACAGCGGATGGCCAGCGATCGAGGAGTTCCTGAACATTCCGATTATGACAAATAGAATTACGATATATAATATTGTATTATAATGTATTACCATAAATTGTATTACGTTCTATCACATTCAATTTGCCGCTCCTGCAAATACTCAACAGAAGACGAACGTTAAAATGATCGCGGATTGATGTTAAGAAAGGCAGAGTGGAGATATCGAAAGGTAAGAAACAGAGACAAGAGGATCAACACAGCAGATACGGGTAACCAGAGATTAGTAGGAGTCGCAATTAGAGACACCTGAATAAGTCGCTGGTCAAGAAAATAATCAAAGTGTGCAACGAAGCACCGCATATTCAGTTGGCAGCATTCACGTCATACACCACAGTAATATTGTATTGCGTTATATATAATAGACATAGGATATAACGCATTACATTATGTAGATATTGGTTATAACGTCTAACGTTATGTAGATATAGGAAATAACGTATAACGTTACGAAGATATAGGATGTAACGTATAACGTTATGTTGCTATACGACGTAACGTATAACGTTATGTAGCTATACGATATAACGTATATTGTTATGTAGGTATACGGTATATCGTATAAGGTTATGTAGATATAGGATATAACGTATAACGTAATGTAGACATAGGATATAACGTATAACGTTATGTAGATATAGGATATAACTTATAACGACATGTAGATATTAGATGTATAACAGTGTGTGGATATAGGATATAATGAATAACGATACGTTGCTATAGGATATAACGTATAACGATATCTACATATAGGATATAACGTATAACGTTATCTACACTTAGGATATAACGTATAACGATGTGTAGATATAGGATATAACGTATAACGATATGTAGATGTAGGATATAACGTATAACGATATGTAGATATAGGATATAACGTATAACTATATGTAGATACAGGATACATCGTATAACGACACGTAGATATAGGATATAACGTATAACGTTATCTACATGTAGGATATAACGTATAACGATACGTAGACATAGGATATAACGTATAACGATACGTAGATATAGGATATAACGTATAACGTTATCTACATATAGGATATAACGTATAACGATACGTAGACATACGATATAACGTATAACGATATGTAGATATAGGATATAACGTATAACTATATGTAGATTCAGGATACAACGTATAACGACCCGTAGATATAGGATATAACGTATAACGTTATCTACATGAAGGATATAACGTATAACGATATGTAGATATATGTAGAATACAACGTATAACGTTATCTACAATAGGATATAACGTATAACGATACGTAGATATAGGATATAACGTATAACGTTATCTGCATGTAGGATATAACGTATAACGATACGTAGACATAGGATATAACGTACAACGATACGTAGACACAGGATATAACGTATAACGATACGTAGATATAGGATATAACGTATAACGTTATCTGCATATAGGATATATCGTATAAAGGTATCTACATATAGGATATAACGTATAACGATACGTAGATATAGGATATAACTTATAACGACATGTAGATATTAGATGTATAACAGTGTGTGGATATAGGATATAATGTATAACGATACGTTGCTATAGGATATAACGTATAACGATATCTACATATAGGATATAACGTATAACGTTATCTACACTTAGGATATAACGTATAACGATGTGTAGATATAGGATATAACGTATAACGTCACGTAGACATAGGATATAACGTATAACGATATGTAGATATAGGATATAACGTATAACTATATGTAGATTCAGGATATATCGTATAACGACACGTAGACATAGGATATAACGTATATCGATACGTAGATATAGGAAATAACGTATAATGATACGTAAACATAGGATATAACGTATAACGTTATCTTCATATAGGATATAACGTATAACGATACGTAGACGTGGGATATAACGTGTAACGGTACGTAGACATAGGATATAACGTATAACGATACGTAGATATAGGATATAACGTATGACGTTAGCTACATATAGGATATAACGTATAACGATACGTAGACATAGGATACAGCGTATAACGTTATCTTCATATAGGATACAACGTATAACGATATGTAGATGTAGGATGTAACGCATTACGATATGTAGATATAGGATATAAAGTATAACGATATGTAGATTCAGGATATAACGTATAACGATACGTAGATATAGGATATAACGTATAACGTTATCGACATATGGGATATAACGTATAACGTTATCGACTTATGGGATATAATGTACAACGTAGCGTAGACATAGGACATAACGCATAACGTTACGTAGACATAGGATATAACGTATAACGATATGTTGGTATAGGATATAACGTATATCGATATGTAGATATAGGATATAACGTATAACGATATGCAGATATTGGATATAACGTATAACGATATCTACATATAGGATATAACGTATACCGATATGTAGGTGTAGGATATAACGTATAACGTTATCTACATATAGGATATAACGTATAACGATATGTAATTTTAGGATATAGCGTATAACGATATGTGGATATAGGATATAACGTATAACGATACGTAGATATAGTATATAACGTAAAACGTTATCTACATATAGGATATAACGTATAACGATATGTAGATATAGGATATAACGTATAACGATATGCAGATATAGGATATAACGTATAACGATATGTAGATATAGGATATACCATATAACGATATGCAGATATAGGATCCAACGTATAACGATATCTACATATAGGATATAACGTATAACGATATGTAGATATAGGATATAACGTATAACGATATGTTGGTATAGGATATAACTTATAACGATATGTAGATATAGGATATACCGTATAACGATACGCAGATATAGGATATAACGTATAACGATATCTACATATAAGATATAACGTATAACGGTATGTAGATGTAGGATATAGCGTATAACGGTATGTGGATATTGGATATAACGTATAACGATATCTACATATAGGATATAACGAATAACAATATGTAGATGTAGGACATAACGTATAACGTTATCTACATATCGGATATAACGTATAACGATACGTAGATATAGGATATAACGTATAACGATATGCAGATATTGGATATAACGTATAACGATACGTAGATATAGGATTTAACGTGTAATGTTATCAACATATAGGATATAACGTATAACGATACGTAGATACAGGATATAACGTATAACGATATCTATATATAGGATATAACGTATAACGATATGTAGACGTAGGATATAACGTATAACGTTATCTACATATAGGATATAACGTATAACGATACCTAGATATAGGATATAACGTATAACGATATGTAGATATAGTATATGACGTATAACGATATGAAGATATAGGATATAACGTATAACGATACGTAGATATAGTATATAACGTGAAACGTTATCTACATATAGGATATAACGTATAACGATATGTAGATATAGGATATAACGTATAACGATATGCAGATATAGGATATAACGTATAACGATATGTAGATATAGGATATCACGTAAAACGTTATCTACATATAGGATATAACGTATAACGACATGTAGATATAGGATATAACGTATAACGATATGCAGATATAGGATATAACGTATAACGATATGTAGACATAGGATATAACGTATAACTATACGTAGATATAGGATATAACGTAAAACGTTATCTACATATAGAATATAACGTATAACGATATGTAGATATAGGATATAACGTATAACGATATGCAGATATTGGATATAACGTATAACGATATCTATATATAGGATATAACGTATAACGATATGTAGACGTAGGATATAACGTATAACGTTATCTACATATAGGATATAACGTATAACGATACGTAGATATAGGATATAACGTATACCGGTATGTAGATATAGGATATAACGAATAACGATATGAAGATATAGGATATAACGTATAACGATACGTAGATATAGTATATAACGTGAAACGTTATCTACATATAGGATATAACGTATATCGATATGTAGATATAGGATACAACGTATAACGACACGTAGATATAGTATATAACGTATAACGATATGTAGATATAGTATATGACGTATTACGATATGCAGATATAGGATATAACGTATAACGATATGTAGATATAGGATATCACGTAAAACGTTATCTACATATAGGATATAACGTATAACGATATGTAGACGTAGGATATAACGTATAACGTTATCTACATATAGGATATAACGTATAACGATACGTAGATATAGGATATAACGTATAACGGTATGTAGATATAATATATAACGAATAACGATATGAAGATATAGGATATAACGTATAACGACATGTAGATATAGGATATAACGTATAACGATATGCAGATATAGGATATAACGTATAACGATATGTAGACATAGGATATAACGTATAACGATACGTTGATATAGGATATAACGTAAAACGTTATCTACATATAGGATATAACGTATAACGACATGTAGATATAGGATATAACGTATAACGATATGCAGATATTGGATATAACGTATAACGATACGTAGATATAGGATATAACGTGTAATGTTATCAACATATAGGATATAACGTATAACGATACGTAGATACAGGATATAACGTATAACGATATCTATATATAGGATATAACGTATAACGATACGCAGATATAGGATATAACGTATAACGATATCTACATATAAGATATAACGTATAACGATATGTAGATGTAGGATATAGCGTATAACGATATGTGGATATTGGATATAACGTATAACGATATCTACATATAGGATATAACGAATAACGATATGTAGATGTAGGACATAACGTATAACGTTATCTACATATCGGATATAACGTATAACGATACGTAGATATAGGATATAACGTACAACGATATGCAGATATTGGATATAACGTATAACGATACGTAGATATAGGATATAACGTGTAATGTTATCAACATATAGGATATAACGTATAACGATACGTAGATACAGGATATAACGTATAACGATATCTATATATAGGATATAACGTATAACGATATGTTGACGTAGGATATAACGTATAACGTTATCTACATATAGGATATAACGTATAACGATACGTAGATATAGGATATAACGTATAACGGTATGTAGATATAGGATATAACGTATAACGATATCTACATATAGGATATAACGTATAACGAAATGTACATATAGGATATGACGTATAACGATACGAAGATATAGGATATAACGTAAAACGTTATCTACATATAGGATATAACGTATAACGATATGTAGGTTTAGGATACAGCGTATAACGATATGTGGATATAGGATATAACGTATAACGATACGTAGATATAGTATATAACGTAAAACGTTATCTACATATAGGATATAACGTATAACGATATGTAGATATAGGATATAACGTATAACGATATGCAGATATAGGATATAACGTATAACGATATGTAGATATAGGATACACCATATAACGATATGCAGATATAGGATATAACGTATAACGATATCTACATATAGGATATAACGTATAACGATATGCAGATATAGGATATAACGTATAACGATATGTTGGTATAGGATATAACTTATAACGATATGTAGATATAGGATATACCGTATAACGATACGCAGATATAGGATATAACGTATAACGATATCTACATATAAGATATAACGTATAACGATATGTAGATGTAGGATATAGCGTATAACGATATGTGGATATTGGATATAACGTATAACGATATCTACATATAGGATATAACGAATAACGATATGTAGATGTAGGACATAACGTATAACGTTATCTACATATCGGATATAACGTATAACGATACGTAGATATAGGATATAACGTATAACGATATGCAGATATTGGATATAACGTATAACGATATCTACATATAGGATATAACGAATAACGATATGTAGATATAGGATATAACGTATAACGATATGTAGATATAGGTTATAACGTATAACGATACGTAGATATAGTATATCACGTAAAACGTTATCTACATATAGGATATAACGTATAACGATATGTAGATACAGGATATAACGTATAACGATATTTACATATAGGATATAACGTATAATGATACGTAGATATAGGATATAACGTATAACGATACGTAGATACAGGATATAACGTATAACGATATCTATATATAGGATATAACGTATAACGATATGTAGACGTAGGATATAACGTATAACGTTATCTACATATAGGATATAACGTATAACGATACGTAGATATAGTATATCACGTAAAACGTTATCTACATATAGGATATAACGTATAACGATATGTAGATACAGGATATAACGTATAACGATATTTACATATAGGATATAACGTATAACGATACGTAGATATAGGATATAACGTATAACGATACGTAGATACAGGATATAACGTATAACGATATCTATATATAG
Organism: Bombus hortorum; assembly: GCA_905332935.1. Lineage (NCBI taxonomy): Eukaryota > Metazoa > Arthropoda > Insecta > Hymenoptera > Apidae > Bombus > Bombus hortorum. The sequence continues at coordinate 18,446,203 of HG995193.1, forward strand.
GATATAACGTATAACGATACGTAGATATAGTATATAACGTATAACGATATGTAGATATAGGATATAGCGTATAACGATATCTATATATCGGATATAACGTATAACGATACGTAGATATAGGATATAACGTATAACGATATGCAGATATTGGATATAACGTATAACGATACGTAGATATAGTATATAACGTAAAACGTTATATACAAATAGGATATAACGTATAACGATATGCAGATATAAGATATAACGTAAAACGTTATCTACACATAGGATAGAACGTATAACGATACGTAGATATAGCATATAACGTATAACGATATCTATATATAGGATATAACGTATAACGATATGTAGACGTAGGATATAGCGTATAACGTTATCTACATATAGGATATAACGTACAACGATACGTAGATATAGGATATAACGTATAACGGTATGTAGATATAGGATATAACGAATAACGATATGAAGATATAAGATATAACGTATAACGATACGTAGATATAGTATATAACGTGAAACGTTATCTACATATAGGATATAACGTATATCGATATGTAGATATAGGATATAACGTATAACGATACGTAGATATAGTATATAACGTATAACGATATGTTGATATAGGATATAGCGTATAACGATATCTATATATCGGATATAACGTATAACGATATGTAGACGTAGGATGTAACGTATAACGATATGTAGATATAGGATATAACGTATAACGTTATCTACATATAGGATATAACGTATAACGATACGTAGATATAGGATATAACGTATAACGTTATCTACATATAGGATATAACGTATAACGATATTTAGATATAGGATATAACGTATAACAATATGTAGATATAGGATATACCGTATAACGATACGTAGATATAGGATATAACGTAAAACGTTATCTACATATAGAATATAACGTATAACGATATGTAGATATAGGATAAAACGTACAACGATACGTAGATATAGTGTATAACGTAAAACGTTATATACAAATAGGATATAACGTATAACGATATGTAGATATAAGATATAACGTATAACGATATTTAGATATAGGATATAACGTAGAACGATACGTAGATATATGATATAACGTAAAACGTTATCTACACATAGGATATAACGTATAACGATACGTAGATATAGCATATAACGTATAACGATATCTATATATAGGATATAACGTATGACGATATGTAGACATAGGATATAACGTATAACTATACGTAGATATAGGATATAACGTAAAACGTTATCTACATATAGAATATAACGTATAACGATATCTATATATAGGATATAACGTATAACGATATGTAGACATACGATATAACGTATAACTATACGTAGAAATAGGATATAACGTAAAACGTTATCTACATATAGAATATAACGTATAACGATATGTAGATATAGGATGTAACGTATAACGATACGTAGATATAGTATATAACGTGAAACGTTATCTACATATAGGATATAACGTATATCGATATGTAGATATAGGATATAACGTATAACGTTACGTAGATATAGTATATAACGTAAAGCGTTATCTACATATAGGATATAACGTAAAACGTTATCTACATGTAGGATATAACGTATAACGACATGTAGATATAGGATATAACGTATAACGATATGCAGATATAGGATATAACGTATAACGGTATGTAGACATAGGATATAACGTATAACGTTATCTACATATAGGATATAACGTATAACGATACGTAGATATAGGATATAACGTATAACGTTATCTACATATAGGATAAAACGTATAACGATATTTAGATATAGGATATAACGTATAACAATATGTAGATATAGGATATAACGTATAACGGTATGTAGATATAGGATATAACGAATAACGATATGAAGATATAGGATATAACGTATAACGATACGTAGATATAGTATATAACGTGAAACGTTATGTACATATAGGATATAACGTATATCGATATGTAGATATAGGATATAACGTATAACGATACGTAGATATAGTATATAACGTAAAACGTTATCTACATATAGAATATAACGTATAACGATATGTAGATATAGGATAAAACGTACAACGATACGAAGATATAGTATATAACGTAAAACGTTATCTACACATAGGATATAACGTATAACGATACGTAGATATAGCATATAACGTATAACGATATCTATATATAGGATATAACGTATAACGATATGTAGACGTAGGATATAACGTATAACGTTATCTACATATAGGATATAACGTATAACGATACGTAGATATAGGATATAACGTATAACGGTATGTAGATATAGGATATAACGAATAACGATATGAAGATATAGGATATAACGTATAACGATACGTAGATATAGTATATAACGTGAAACGTTATGTACATATAGGATATAACGTATATCGATATGTAGATATAGGATATAACGTATAACGATACGTAGATATAGTATATAACGTATAACGATATGTAGATATAGGATATAGCGTATAACGATATCTATATATCGGATATAACGTATAACGATATGTAGACGTAGGATGTAACGTATAACGATATGTAGACATAGGATATAACGTATAACGTTATCTACATATAGGATATAACGTATAACGATACGTAGATATAGGATATAACGTATAACGTTATCTACATATAGGATAAAACGTATAACGATATTTAGATATAGGATATAACGTATAACAATATGTAGATATAGGATATACCGTATAACGATACGTAGATATAGGATATAATGTATAATGTTATCAACATATAGGATATAACGTATAACGATACGTAGATACAGGATATAACGTATAACGGTATGTAGATATAGGATATAACGAATAACGATATGAAGATATAGGATATAACGTATAACGATACGTAGATATAGTATATAACGTGAAACGTTATCTACATATAGGATATAACGTATAACGGTATGTAGATATAGGATAGAACGAATAACGATATGAAGATATAGGATATAACGTATAACGATACGTAGATATAGGATATAGCGTATAACGATATCTATATATCGGATATAACGTATAACGATATGTAGACGTAGGATGTAACGTATAACGATATGTAGATATAGGATATAACGTATAACGATATGCAGATATTGGATATAACGTATAACGATATCTACATATAGGATATAACGCATACCGATATGTAGGTGTAGGATATAACGTATAACGTTATCTACATATAGGATATAACGTATAACAATACGTAGATATAGGATATAACGTATAACGATATGTAGATATAGGATATAGCGTATAACGATATGTAGATATAGGATATAGCGTATAACGATATCTATATATCGGATATAACGTATAACGATATGTAGACGTAGGATGTGACGTATAACGTTATCTACATATAGGATATAACGTATAACGAAACGTAGATATAGGATATACCGTATAATGATATGCAGATATAGGATATAACGTATAACGATATCTACATATAGGATATAACGTATAACGAAATGTACATATAGGATATGACGTATAACGATACGTAGATATAGGATATAACGTAAAACGTTATCTACATATAGGATATAACGTATAGCGATATGTAGGTTTAGGATATAGCGTATAACGATATGTGGATATAGGATATAACGTATAACGATACGTAGATATTGTATATAACGTAAAACGTTATCTACATATAGGATATAACGTATAACGATATGTAGATATAGGATATAACGTATAACGATATGTAGATATAGGTTATAACGTATAACGATACGTAGATATAGTATATCACGTAAAACGTTATCTACATATAGTATATAACGTATAACGATATGTACATATAGGATATAACGTATAACGATATGTAGATATAGGATATCACGTAAAACGTTATCTACATACAGGATATAACGTATAACGATATGCAGATATTGGATATAACGTATAACGATACGTAGATATAGTATATAACGTGAAACGTTATCTACATATAGGATATAACGTATAACGATATGTAGATATAGGATATAACGTATAACGATATGCAGATATAGGATATAACGTATAACGATATGTAGATATAGGATATCACGTAAAACGTTATCTACATACAGGATATAACGTATAACGATATCTACATATAGGATATAACGAATAACGATATGTAGATGTAGGATATAACGTATAACGTTATCTACATATCGGATATAACGTTTAACGATACGTAGATATAGGATATAACGTATAACGATATGCAGATATTGGATATAACGTATAACGATATCTACATATGGGATATAACGAATAACGATATGTAGATATAGGATATAACGTATAACGATATGTAGATATAGGTTATAACGTATAACGATACGTAGATATAGTATATCACGTAAAACGTTATCTACATATAGGATATAACGTATAACGATATGTAGATATAGGATATAACGTATAACGATATTTAGATATAGGATATAACGTATAACGATACGTAGATATAGGATATAACGTATAATGTTAACAACATATAGGATATAACGTATAACGATACGTAGATACAGGATATAACGTATAACGATATGCAGATATAGGATATAACGTATAACGATATGTAGATATAGGATATACCATATAACGATATGCAGATATAGGATATAACGTATAACGATCTCTACATATAGGATATAACGTATAACGATATGTAGATATAGGATATAACGTATAACGATATGTTGGTATAGGATATAACTTATAACCATATGTAGATATAGGATATACCGTATAACGATACGCAGATATAGGATATAACGTATAACGATATCTACATATAAGATATAACGTATAGCGATATGTAGATGTAGGATATAGCGTATAACGATATGTGGATATTGGATATAACGTATAACGGTATCTACATATAGGATATAACGAATAACGATATGTAGATGTAGGACATAACGTATAACGTTATCTACATATCGGATATAACGTATAACGATACGTAGATATAGGATATAACGTATAACGATATGCAGATATTGGATATAACGTATAACGATACGTAGATATAGGATATAACGTATAATGTTATCAACATATAGGATATAACGTATAGCGATACGTAGATACAGGATATAACGTATAACGATATTTATATATAGGATATAACGTATAACGATATGTAGACGTAGGATATAACGTATAACGTTATCAACATATAGGATATAACGTATAACGATACGTAGATATTGGATATAACGTATAACGATATGTAGATATAGGATATAACGTATAACGATACGTAGATATTGGATATAACGTATAACGTTACGTAGATATAGTATATAACGTAAAACGTTATCTACATATAGGATATAACGTAAAACGTTATCTACATATAGGATATAACGTAAAACGTTATCTACATATAGGATATAACGTATAACGACATGTAGATATAGGATATAACGTATAACGATATGCAGATATAGGATATAACGTATAACGGTATGTAGACATAGGATATAACGTATAACTATACGTAGATATAGGATATAACGTAAAACGTTATCTACATATAGAATATAACGTATAACGATATGTAGATATAGGATAAAACGTACAACGATACGTAGATATAGTATATAACGTAAAACGTTATATACAAATAGGATATAACGTATAACGATATGTAGATATAAGATATAACGTATAACGATATTTAGATATAGGATATAACGTATAACGATACGTAGATATAGGATATAACGTATAACGATATGCAGATATTGGATATAACGTATAACGATACGTAGATATAGTATATAACGTAAAACGTTATATACAAATAGGATATAACGTATAACGATATGCAGATATAAGATATAACGTAAAACGTTACCTACACATAGGATAGAACGTATAACGATACGTAGATATAGCATATAACGTATAACGATATCTATATATAGGATATAACGTATAACGATATGTAGACGTAGGATATAGCGTATAACGTTATCTACATATAGGATATAACGTACAACGATACGTAGATATAGGATATAACGTATAACGGTATGTAGATATAGGATATAACGAATAACGATATGAAGATATAAGATATAACGTATAACGATACGTAGATATAGTATATAACGTGAAACGTTATCTACATATAGGATATAACGTATATCGATATGTAGATATAGGATATAACGTATAACGATACGTAGATATAGTATATAACGTATAACGATATGTTGATATAGGATATAGCGTATAACGATATCTATATATCGGATATAACGTATAACGATATGTAGACGTAGGATGTAACGTATAACGATATGTAGATATAGGATATAACGTATAACGTTATCTACATATAGGATATAACGTATAACGATACGTAGATATAGGATATAACGTATAACGTTATCTACATATAGGATATAACGTATAACGATATTTAGATATAGGATATAACGTATAACAATATGTAGATATAGGATATACCGTATAACGATACGTAGATATAGGATATAACGTAAAACGTTATCTACATATAGAATATAACGTATAACGATATGTAGATATAGGATAAAACGTACAACGATACGTAGATATAGTATATAACGTAAAACGTTATATACAAATAGGATATAACGTATAACGATATGTAGATATAAGATATAACGTATAACGATATTTAGATATAGGATATAACGTAGAACGATACGTAGATATATGATATAACGTAAAACGTTATCTACACATAGGATATAACGTATAACGATACGTAGATATAGCATATAACGTATAACGATATCTATATATAGGATATAACGTATGACGATATGTAGACATAGGATATAACGTATAACTATACGTAGATATAGGATATAACGTAAAACGTTATCTACATATAGAATATAACGTATAACGATATCTATATATAGGATATAACGTATAACGATATGTAGACATACGATATAACGTATAACTATACGTAGAAATAGGATATAACGTAAAACGTTATCTACATATAGAATATAACGTATAACGATATGTAGATATAGGATGTAACGTATAACGATACGTAGATATAGTATATAACGTGAAACGTTATCTACATATAGGATATAACGTATATCGATATGTAGATATAGGATATAACGTATAACGTTACGTAGATATAGTATATAACGTAAAACGTTATCTACATATAGGATATAACGTAAAACGTTATCTACATGTAGGATATAACGTATAACGACATGTAGATATAGGATATAACGTATAACGATATGCAGATATAGGATATAACGTATAACGGTATGTAGACATAGGATATAACGTATAACGTTATCTACATATAGGATATAACGTATAACGATACGTAGATATAGGATATAACGTATAACGTTATCTACATATAGGATAAAACGTATAACGATATTTAGATATAGGATATAACGTATAACAATATGTAGATATAGGATATAACGTATAACGGTATGTAGATATAGGATATAACGAATAACGATATGAAGATATAGGATATAACGTATAACGATACGTAGATATAGTATATAACGTGAAACGTTTTGTACATATAGGATATAACGTATATCGATATGTAGATATAGGATATAACGTATAACGATACGTAGATATAGTATATAACGTAAAACGTTATCTACATATAGAATATAACGTATAACGATATGTAGATATAGGATAAAACGTACAACGATACGAAGATATAGTATATAACGTAAAACGTTATCTACACATAGGATATAACGTATAACGATACGTAGATATAGCATATAACGTATAACGATATCTATATATAGGATATAACGTATAACGATATGTAGACGTAGGATATAACGTATAACGTTATCTACATATAGGATATAACGTATAACGATACGTAGATATAGGATATAACGTATAACGGTATGTAGATATAGGATATAACGAATAACGATATGAAGATATAGGATATAGCGTATAACGATACGTAGATATAGTATATAACGTGAAACGTTATGTACATATAGGATATAACGTATATCGATATGTAGATATAGGATATAACGTATAACGATACGTAGATATAGTATATAACGTATAACGATATGTAGATATAGGATATAGCGTATAACGATATCTATATATCGGATATAACGTATAACGATATGTAGACGTAGGATGTAACGTATAACGATATGTAGACATAGGATATAACGTATAACGTTATCTACATATAGGATATAACGTATAACGATACGTAGATATAGGATATAACGTATAACGTTATCTACATATAGGATAAAACGTATAACGATATTCAGATATAGGATATAACGTATAACAATATGTAGATATAGGATATACCGTATAACGATACGTAGATATAGGATATAATGTATAATGTTATCAACATATAGGATATAACGTATAACGATACGTAGATACAGGATATAACGTATAACGGTATGTAGATATAGGATATAACGAATAACGATATGAAGATATAGGATATAACGTATAACGATACGTAGATATAGTATATAACGTGAAACGTTATCTACATATAGGATATAACGTATAACGGTATGTAGATATAGGATAGAACGAATAACGATATGAAGATATAGGATATAACGTATAACGATACGTAGATATAGGATATAGCGTATAACGATATCTATATATCGGATATAACGTATAACGATATGTAGACGTAGGATGTAACGTATAACGATATGTAGATATAGGATATAACGTATAACGATATGCAGATATTGGATATAACGTATAACGATATCTACATATAGGATATAACGCATACCGATATGTAGGTGTAGGATATAACGTATAACGTTATCTACATATAGGATATAACGTATAACAATACGTAGATATAGGATATAACGTATAACGATATGTAGATATAGGATATAGCGTATAACGATATGTAGATATTGGATATAGCGTATAACGATATCTATATATCGGATATAACGTATAACGATATGTAGACGTAGGATGTGACGTATAACGTTATCTACATATAGGATATAACGTATAACGAAACGTAGATATAGGATATACCGTATAATGATATGCAGATATAGGATATAACGTATAACGATATCTACATATAGGATATAACGTATAACGAAATGTACATATAGGATATGACGTATAACGATACGTAGATATAGGATATAACGTAAAACGTTATCTACATATAGGATATAACGTATAGCGATATGTAGGTTTAGGATATAGCGTATAACGATATGTGGATATAGGATATAACGTATAACGATACGTAGATATAGTATATAACGTAAAACGTTATCTACATATAGGATATAACGTATAACGATATGTAGATATTGGATATAACGTATAACGATATGTAGATATAGGATATAACGTATAACGATACGTAGATATAGTATGTAACGTGAAACGTCATATACATTTAGGATATAACGTATAACGATATGTAGATATAGGATATAACGTATGACGATATGCAGATATAGGATATAACGTATAACGATATGTAGATATAGGATATAACGTAAAACGTTATCTACATGTAGGATATAACGTATGACGACATGTAGATATAGGATATAACGTATAACGATATGCAGATATAGGATATAACGTATAACGGTATGTAGACATAGGATATAACGTATAACTATACGTAGATATAGGATATAACGTAAAACGTTATCTACATATAGAATATAACGTATAACGATATGTAGATATAGGATAAAACGTACAACGATACGTAGATATAGTATATAACGTAAAACGTTATATACAAATAGGATATAACGTATAACGATATGTAGATATAAGATATAACGTATAACGATATTTAGATATAGGATATAACGTAGAACGATACGTAGATATATGATATAACGTAAAACGTTATCTACACATAGGATATAACGTATAACGATACGTAGATATTGCATATAACGTATAACGATATCTATATATAGGATATAACGTATAACGATATGTAGACGTAGGATATAATGTATAACGTTATGCAGATATTGGATATAACGTATAACGATATGTAGACATAGGATATAACGTATAACTATACGTAGATATAGGATATAACGTAAAACGTTATCTACATATAGAATATAACGTATAACGATATGTAGATATAGGATATAACGTATAACGATACGTAGATAGAGTATATAACGTGAAACGTTATCTACATATAGGATATAACGTATATCGATATGTAGATATAGGATATAACGTATAACGTTACGTAGATATATGATATAACGTAAAACGTTATCTACACATAGGATATAACGTATAACGATACGTAGATGTAGCATATAACGTATAACGATATCTATATATAGGATATAACGTATAACGATATGTAGAAGTAGGATATAACGTATAACGTTATCTACATATAGGATATAACGTATAACGATACGTAGATATAGGATATAACGTATAACGGTATGTAGATATAGGATATAACGAATAACGATATGAAGATATAGGATATAACGTATAACGATACGTAGATATAGTATATAACGTGAAACGTTATCTACATATAGGATATAACGTATATCGATATGTAGATATAGGATATAACCTATAACGATACGTAGATATAGTATATAACGTATAACGATATGTAGATATAGGATATAGCGTATAACGATATCTATATATCGGATATAACGTATAACGATATGTAGACGTAGGATGTAACGTATAACGATATGTAGATATAGGATATAACGTATAACGATATGTAGACGTAGGATATAACGTATAACGATATTTAGATATAGGATATAACGTAGAACGATACGTAGATATATGATATAACGTAAAACGTTATCTACACATTGGATATAACGTATAACGATACGTAGATATGGCATATAACGTATAACGATATCTATATATAGGATATAACGAATAACGATATGTAGACGTAGGATATAACGTATAACGTTATCTACATATAGGATATAACGTATAACGATACGTAGATATAGGATATAACGTATAACGGTATGTAGATATAGGATATAACGTATAACGATATGCAGATATTGGATATAACGTATAACGATACGTAGATATAGTATATAACGTGAAACGTTATCTACATATAGGATATAACGTATATCGATATGTAGATATAGGATATAACGTATAACGATACGTAGATATAGTATATAACGTATAACGATATGTAGATATAGGATATAACGTATAACGATACGTAGATATAGTATATAACGTGAAACGTTATCTACATATAGGATATAACGTATAACGGTATGTAGACGTAGGATGTAACGTATAACGATATGTAGATATAGGATATAACGTATAACGATATGCAGAAACTGGATATAACGTATAACGATATCTACATATCGGATATAACGTATAACGATATGTAGACGTAGGATGTGACGTATAACGTTATCTACATATAGGATATAACGTATAACGAAACGTAGATATAGGATATACCATATAATTATATGCAGATATAGGATATAACGTATAACGATATCTACATATAGGATATAACGTATAACAATACGTAGATATAGGATATAACGTATAACGATATGTAGATATAGGATATAGCGTATAACGATATCTATATATCGGATATAACGTATAACGATATGTAGACGTAGGATGTAACGTATAACGATATGTAGATATAGGATATAACGTAAAACGATATGCAGAAACTGGATATAACGTATAACGATATCTACATATCGGATATAACGTATAACGATATGTAGACGTAGGATGTGACGTATAACGTTATCTACATATAGGATATAACGTATAACGAAACGTAGATATAGGATATACCATATAATTATATGCAGATATAGGATATAACGTATAACGATATCTACATATAGGATATACCATATAACGATATGCAGATATAGGATATAACGTATAATGTTATCAACATATAGGATATAACGTATAACGATACGTAGATACAGGATATAACGTATAACGATATGCAGATATAGGATATAACGTATAACGATATGTAGATATAGGATATACCATATAACGATATGCAGATATAGGATATAACGTATAACGATATCTACATATAGGATATAACGTATAACGATATGTAGATATAGGATATAACGTATAACGATATGCAGATATAGGATATACCATATAATTATATGCAGATATAGGATATAACGTATAACGATATCTACATATAGGATATAACGTATAACGAAATGTACATATAGGATATAACGTATAACGATACGTAGATACAGGATATAACGTATAACGATATCTATATATAGGATATAACGTATAACGATATGTAGACGTAGGATATAACGTATAACGTTATCTACATATAGGATATAACGTATAACGATACGTAGATATAGGATATAACGTATAACGATATGTAGATATAGGATGTAACGTATACCGATATGAAGATATAGGATATAACGTATAACGATACGTAGATATAGTATATAACGTGAAACGTTATCTACATATAGGATATAACGTATAACGATATGTAGATATAGGATATAACGTATAACGATATGCAGATATAGGATATAACGTATAACGATATGTAGATATAGGATATCACGTAAGAAGTTATCTACATATAGGATATAACGTATAACGATATGTAGATATAGGATATAACGTATAACGATATTTAGATATAGGATATAACGTATAACGATACGTAGATATAGGATATAACGTATAACGATATGCAGATATTGGATTTAACGTATAACGATATCTACATATAGGATATAACGAATAACGATATGTAGATGTAGGATATAACGTATAACGATATTTAGATATAGGATATAACGTATAACGATACGTAGATATAGGATATAACGTATAACGATATGCAGATATTGGATTTAACGTATAACGATATCTACATATAGGATATAACGAATAACGATATGTAGATATAGGATATAACCTATAACGATACGTAGATATAGTATATAACGTATAACGATATGTAGATATAGGATATAGCGTATAACGATATCTATATATCGGATATAACGTATAACGATATGTAGACGTAGGATGTAACGTATAACGATATGTAGATATAGGATATAACGTATAACGATATGTAGACGTAGGATATAACGTATAACGATATTTAGATATAGGATATAACGTAGAACGATACGTAGATATATGATATAACGTAAAACGTTATCTACACATTGGATATAACGTATAACGATACGTAGATATGGCATATAACGTATAACGATATCTATATATAGGATATAACGAATAACGATATGTAGACGTAGGATATAACGTATAACGTTATCTACATATAGGATATAACGTATAACGATACGTAGATATAGGATATAACGTATAACGGTATGTAGATATAGGATATAACGTATAACGATATGCAGATATTGGATATAACGTATAACGATACGTAGATATAGTATATAACGTGAAACGTTATCTACATATAGGATATAACGTATATCGATATGTAGATATAGGATATAACGTATAACGATACGTAGATATAGTATATAACGTATAACGATATGTAGATATAGGATATAACGTATAACGATACGTAGATATAGTATATAACGTGAAACGTTATCTACATATAGGATATAACGTATAACGGTATGTAGACGTAGGATGTAACGTATAACGATATGTAGATATAGGATATAACGTATAACGATATGCAGAAACTGGATATAACGTATAACGATATCTACATATCGGATATAACGTATAACGATATGTAGACGTAGGATGTGACGTATAACGTTATCTACATATAGGATATAACGTATAACGAAACGTAGATATAGGATATACCATATAATTATATGCAGATATAGGATATAACGTATAACGATATCTACATATAGGATATAACGTATAACAATACGTAGATATAGGATATAACGTATAACGATATGTAGATATAGGATATAGCGTATAACGATATCTATATATCGGATATAACGTATAACGATATGTAGACGTAGGATGTAACGTATAACGATATGTAGATATAGGATATAACGTAAAACGATATGCAGAAACTGGATATAACGTATAACGATATCTACATATCGGATATAACGTATAACGATATGTAGACGTAGGATGTGACGTATAACGTTATCTACATATAGGATATAACGTATAACGAAACGTAGATATAGGATATACCATATAATTATATGCAGATATAGGATATAACGTATAACGATATCTACATATAGGATATACCATATAACGATATGCAGATATAGGATATAACGTATAATGTTATCAACATATAGGATATAACGTATAACGATACGTAGATACAGGATATAACGTATAACGATATGCAGATATAGGATATAACGTATAACGATATGTAGATATAGGATATACCATATAACGATATGCAGATATAGGATATAACGTATAACGATATCTACATATAGGATATAACGTATAACGATATGTAGATATAGGATATAACGTATAACGATATGCAGATATAGGATATACCATATAATTATATGCAGATATAGGATATAACGTATAACGATATCTACATATAGGATATAACGTATAACGAAATGTACATATAGGATATAACGTATAACGATACGTAGATACAGGATATAACGTATAACGATATCTATATATAGGATATAACGTATAACGATATGTAGACGTAGGATATAACGTATAACGTTATCTACATATAGGATATAACGTATAACGATACGTAGATATAGGATATAACGTATAACGATATGTAGATATAGGATGTAACGTATACCGATATGAAGATATAGGATATAACGTATAACGATACGTAGATATAGTATATAACGTGAAACGTTATCTACATATAGGATATAACGTATAACGATATGTAGATATAGGATATAACGTATAACGATATGCAGATATAGGATATAACGTATAACGATATGTAGATATAGGATATCACGTAAGAAGTTATCTACATATAGGATATAACGTATAACGATATGTAGATATAGGATATAACGTATAACGATATTTAGATATAGGATATAACGTATAACGATACGTAGATATAGGATATAACGTATAACGATATGCAGATATTGGATTTAACGTATAACGATATCTACATATAGGATATAACGAATAACGATATGTAGATGTAGGATATAACGTATAACGTTATCTACATATCGGATATAACGTATAACGATACGTAGATATAGGATATAACGTATAACGATATGCAGATATTGGATATAACGTATAACGATATCTACATATGGGATATAACGAATAACGATATGTAGATATAGGATATAACGTATAACGATATGTAGATATAGGTTATAACGTATAACGATACGTAGATATAGTATATCACGTAAAACGTTATCTACATATAGGATATAACGTATAACGATATGTAGATATAGGATATAACGTATAACGATATTTAGATATAGGATATAACGTATAACGATACGTAGATATAGGATATAACGTATAACGATATGCAGATATAGGATATAACGTATAACGATATGTAGATATAGGATATAACGTATAACGATATTTAGATATAGGATATAACGTATAACTATACGTAGATATAGGATATAAGGTATAACGATATCTATATATAGGATATAACGAATAACGATATGTAGATGTAGGATATAACGTATAACGTTATCTACATATCGGATATAACGTATAACGATACGTAGATAACGGATATAACGTATAACGATATGCAGATATTGGATATAACGTATAACGATATCTACATATAGGATATAACGAATAACGATATGTAGATATAGGATATAACGTATAACGATATGTGGATATAGGATATAACGTATAACGATACGTAGATATAGTATATAACGTGAAACGTTATCTACATATAGGATATAACGTATAACGATATGTAGATATAGGATATAACGTATAACGATATGCAGATATAGGATATAACGTATAACGATATGTAGATGTAGGATATCACGTAAAACGTTATCTACATATAGGATACAACGTATAACTATATGTAGATATAGGATATAACGTATAACGATATGCAGATATAGGATATAACGTATAACGGTACGTAGATATAGGATATAACGTATAACGATATGCAGATATTGGATATAACGAATAACGATATGTAGATGTAGGATATAACGTATAACGTTATCTACATATCGGATATAACGTATAACGATACGTAGATAGAGGATATAACGTATAACGATATGCAGATATTGGATATAACGTATAACGATATCTACATATAGGATATAACGTATAACGATACGTAGATACAGGATATAACGTATAACGATATCTATATATAGGATATAACGTAAAACGTTATCTACATATAGGATATAACGTATAACGATACGTAGATATAGGATATAACGTATAACGATATGTTGGTATCGGATATAACTTATAACGATATGTAGATATAGGATATAACGTATAACGATATGTTGGTATAGGATATAACTTATAACGATATGTAGATATAGGATATAACGTATAACGATATGCAGATATAGGATATAACGTATAACGATATGTAGATGTAGGATATCACGTAAAACGTTATCTACATATAGGATATAACGTATAACGATATGTAGATATAGTATATAACGTATAACGATATTTAGATATAGGATATAACGTAGAACGGTACGTAGATATATGATATAACGTAAAACGTTATCTACACATAGGATATAACGTACAACGATACGTAGATATAGCATATAACGTATAACGATATCTATATATAGGATAAAACGTATAACGATATGTAGACGTAGGATATAACGTATAACGTTATCTACATATAGGGTATAACGTATAACGATACGTAGATATAGGATATAACGTAAAACGTTATCTACATATAGGATATAACGTAAAACGTTATCTACATATAGGATATAACGTATAACGATACGTAGATATCGGATATAACGTAAAACGTTATTTACATATAGGATATAACGTATAACGATATGTAGATGTAGGATATAACGTATAACGGTACGTCGACATAGTATATAACGTATAACGGTATGTAGATATAGGATATAACGTATAACGATACGTAGATATAGGATATAACGTATAACGTTATCTACATATAGGATATAACGTATAATGATACGTAGATATAGGATATAACGTATAACGGTACGTCGACGTAGTATATAACGTATAACGATATGTAGATATAGGATATAACGTATAACGATACGTAGATATAGTATATAGCGTAAAACGTTATCTACATATAGGATATAACGTATAACGATGCCTAGATATAGGATATAACGTAAAACGTTATCTACATATAGGATATAACGTATAACTATACGTAGATATAGGATATAACGTATAACGATATGTAGATATAGGATATAACGTATAACGAAATGTAGATATAGGATATAACGTATAACGATACGTGGATACAGGATATAACGTATAACGCTAGCTACATATAGGATACAACGTATAACGATACGTAGATATAGGATATAACGTATAACGGTATGAAGATATAGGATATAACGTATAACGATATGTAGGTATAGGATATAACGTATAAGGATGTGTAGATATATGATATAACGTATAACAATATGTAGATATAGGATATAACGTATAACGGTACGTAGATATAGGATATAACGTATAACGTTATCTAGATTTAGGATATAACGTATAACGATACGTAGACATAGTATATAACGTATAACGATATGTAGATATAGGATATAACGTATAACGATATGTAGATATAGGATATAACGTATAACGATATGCAGATATTGGATATAACGTATAACGATAGCTACATATAGGATATAACGTATACCGATATGTAGGTGTAGGATATAACGTATAACGTTATCTACATATAGGATATAACGTATAACAATACGTAGATATAGGATATAACGTGTAACGATATGTAGATATAGGATATAGCGTATAACGATATGTAGATATAGGATATAGCGTATAACGATATCTATATATCGGATATAACGTATAACGATATGTAGACGTAGGATGTGACGTATAATGTTATCTACATATAGGATATAACGTATAACGAAACGTAGATATAGGATAAACCATATAATGATATGCAGATATAGGATATAACGTATAACGATATCTACATATAGGATATAACGTATAACGATATGTAGGTTTAGGATATAGCGTATAACGATATCTATATATCGGATATAACGTATAACGATATGCAGATATTGGATATAACGTATAACGATACGTAGATGTAGGATATAACGTATAATGTTATCAACATATAGGATATAACGTATAACGATACGTAGATACAGGATATAACGAATAACGATATCTATATATAGGATATAACGTATAACGATATGTAGACGTAGGATATAACGTATAACGTTATCTACATATAGGATATAACGAATAACGATACGTAGATATAGGATATAACGTATAACGATATGTAGATATAGGATATAACGTATAACGATATGAAGATATAGGATATAACGTATAACGATACGTAGATATAGTATATAACGTGAAAAGTTATCTACATATAGGATATAACGTATAACGATATGTAGATATAGGATATAACGTATAACGATATGCAGATATAGGATATAACGTATAACGATATGTAGATATAGGATATCACGTAAAACGTTATCTACATATAGGATATAACGTATAACGATATGTAGATATAGGATATAACGTATAACGATATTTAGATATAGGATATAACGTATAACGATACGTAGATATAGGATATAACGTATAACGATATGCAGATATTGGATTTAACGTATAACGATATCTACATATAGGATATAACGAATAACGATATGTAGATGTAGGATATAACGTATAACGTTATCTACATATGGGATATAACGTATAACCATATGTAGATATAGGATATAACGTATAACGATTTGCAGATACTGGATATAACGTATAACGATATCTACATATGGGATATAACGAATAACGATATGTAGATATAGGATATAACGTATAACAATATGTAGATATAGGATATAACGTATAACGGTACGTAGATATAGGATATAACGTATAACGTTATCTAGATTTAGGATATAACGTATAACGATACGTAGACATAGTATATAACGTATAACGATATGTAGATATAGGATATAACGTATAACGATATGTAGATATAGGATATAACGTATAACGATATGCAGATATTGGATATAACGTATAACGATAGCTACATATAGGATATAACGTATACCGATATGTAGGTGTAGGATATAACGTATAACGTTATCTACATATAGGATATAACGTATAACAATACGTAGATATAGGATATAACGTATAACGATATGTAGATATAGGATATAGCGTATAACGATATGTAGATATAGGATATAGCGTATAACGATATCTATATATCGGATATAACGTATAACGATATGTAGACGTAGGATGTGACGGATAATGTTATCTACATATAGGATATAACGTATAACGAAACGTAGATATAGGATAAACCATATAATGATATGCAGATATAGGATATAACGTATAACGATATCTACATATAGGATATAACGTATAACGATATGTAGGTTTCGGATATTGCGTATAACGATATCTATATATCGGATATAACGTATAACGATATGTAGACGTAGGATGTGACGTATAACGTTATCTACATATAGGATATAACGTATAACGATACGTAGATATAGCATATAACGTAAAACGTTATCTACATATAGGATATAACGTATAACGATATGTAGATATAGGATGTATCGTATAACGATATGCAGATATAGGATATAACGTATAACGATATGTAGATATAGGATATACCATATAACGATATGCAGATATAGGATATAACGTATAACGATATCTACATATAGGATATAACGTATAACGATATGTAGATATAGGATATAACGTATAACGATATGTTGGTATAGGATATAACTTATAACGATATGTAGATATAGGATATACCGTATAACGATACGCAGATATAGGATATAACGTATAACGATATCTACATATAAGATATAACGTATAACGATATGTAGATGTAGGATATAGCGTATAACGATATGTGGATATGGGATATAACGTATAACGATATCTACATATAGGATATAACGAATAACGATATGTAGATGTAGGACATATCGTATAACGTTATCTACATATCGGATATAACGTATAACGATACGTAGATATAGGATATAACGTATAACGATATGCAGATATTGGATATAACGTATAACGATACGTAGATGTAGGATATAACGTATAATGTTATCAACATATAGGATATAACGTATAACGATACGTGGATACAGGATATAACGAATAACGATATCTATATATAGGATATAACGTATAACGATATGTAGACGTAGGATATAACGTATAACGTTATCTACATATAGGATATAACGAATAACGATACGTAGATATAGGATATAACGTATAACGATATGTAGATATAGGATATAACGTATAACGATATGAAGATATAGGATATAACGTATAACGATACGTAGATATAGTATATAACGTGAAAAGTTATCTACATATAGGATATAACGTATAACGATATGTAGATATAGGATATAACGTATAACGATATGCAGATATAGGATATAACGTATAACGATATGTAGATATAGGATATCACGTAAAACGTTATCTACATATAGGATATAACGTATAACGATATGTAGATATAGGATATAACGTATAACGATATTTAGATATAGGATATAACGTATAACGATACGTAGATATAGGATATAACGTATAACGATATGCAGATATTGGATTTAACGTATAACGATATCTACATATAGGATATAACGAATAACGATATGTAGATGTAGGATATAACGTATAACGTTATCTACATATCGGATATAACGTATAACCATACGTAGATATAGGATATAACGTATAACGATTTGCAGATACTGGATATAACGTATAACGATATCTACATATGGGATATAACGAATAACGATATGTAGATATAGGATATAACGTATAACGATATGTAGATATAGGTTATAACGTATAAAGATACGTAGATATAGTATATCACGTAAAACGTTATCTACATATGGGATATAACGTATAACGATATGTAGATATAGGATATAACGTATAACGATATTTAGATATAGGATATAACGTATAACGATACGTAGATATAGGATATAACGTATAATGTTATCAACATATAGGATATAACGTATAACGATACGTAGATACAGGATATAACGTATAACGATATGCAGATATAGGATATAACGTATAACGATATGTAGATATAGGATATAACGTATAACGATATGCAGATATTGGATATAACGAATAACAATATGTAGATGTAGGATATAACGTATAACGTTATCTACATATCGGATATAACGTATAACGATACGCAGATATAGGATATAACGTATAACGATATCTACATATAAGATATAACGTATAACGATATGTAGATGTAGGATATAGCGTATAACGATATGTGGATATGGGATATAACGTATAACGATATCTACATATAGGATATAACGAATAACGATACGTAGATGTAGGACATAACGTATAACGTTATCTACATATCGGATATAACGTATAACGATACGTAGATATAGGATATAACGTATAACGATATGCAGATATTGGATATAACGTATAACGATACGTAGATGTAGGATATAACGTATAATGTTATCAACATATAGGATATAACGTATAACGATACGTAGATACAGGATATAACGAATAACGATATCTATATATAGGATATAACGTATAACGATATGTAGACGTAGGATATAACGTATAACGTTATCTACATATAGGATATAACGAATAACGATACGTAGATATAGGATATAACGTATAACGATATGTAGATATAGGATATAACGTATAACGATATGCAGATATTGGATATAACGTATAACGATACGCAGATATAGGATATAACGTAAAACGTTATCTACATATAGGATATAACGCATAACGATACGTAGATACAGGATATAACGTATAACGATATCTATATATAGGATATAACGTATAACGATATGTGGATATAGGATATAACGTATAACGATACGTAGATATAGTATATAACGTAAAACGTTATCTACATATAGGATATAACGTATAACGATATGTAGATATAGGATATAACGTATAACGATATGTTGGTATAGGATATAACTTATAACGATATGTAGATATAGGATATACCGTATAACGATACGCTGATATAGGATATAACGTATAACGATATCTACATATCGGATATAACGTATAACGATACGTAGATATAGGATATAACGTATAACGATATGCAGATATTGGATATAACGTATAACGATATGTTGGTATAGGATATAACTTATAACGATATTTAGATATAGGATATAACGAATAACGATATGTAGATGTAGGACATAACGTATAACGTTATCTAGATATCGGATATAACGTATAACGATATGTTGGTATAGGATATAACTTATAACGATATGTAGATATAGGATATAACGTATAACGATATGTGGATATAGGATATAACGTATAACGATACGTAGATATAGTATATCACGTAAAACGTTATCTACATATAGGATATAACGAATAACGATATGTAGATGTAGGATATAACGTATAACGTTATCTACATATAGGATATAACGTATAACGATATGCAGATATAGGATATAACGTATCACGGTACGTAGATATAGGATATAACGTATAACGATATGCAGATATTGGATATAACGAATAACGATATGTAGATGTAGGATATAACGTATAACGTTATCTACATATCGGATATAACGTATAACGATACGTAGATATAGGATATAACGTATAACGATATGCAGATATTGGATATAACGTATAACGATATCTACATATAGGATATAACGCATAACGATACGTAGATACAGGATATAACGTATAACGATATCTATATATAGGATATAACGTATAACGATATGTGGATATAGGATATAACGTATAACGATACGTAGATATAGTATATAACGTAAAACGTTATCTACATATAGGATATAACGTATAACGATATGTAGATATAGGATATAACGTATAACGATATGTTGGTATAGGATATAACTTATAACGATATGTAGATATAGGATATACCGTATAACGATACGCTGATATAGGATATAACGTATAACGATATCTACATATAAGATATAACGTATAACGATATGTAGATGTAGGATATAGCGTATAACGATATGTGGATATAGGATATAACGAATAACGATACGCAGATATAGTATATAACGTAAAACGTTATCTACATATAGGATATAACGTATAACGATTTGTAGATATAGGATATAACGTATAGCGATATGTTGGCATAGGATATAACTTATAACGATACGTAGATATAGGATATAACGTAAAACGTTATCTACATATAGTATATAACGTATAACGATACGTAGATATAGGATATAACGTAAAACGTTATCTACATATAGGATATAACGTAAAACGTTATCTACATATAGGATATAACGTATAACGAAACCTAGATATAGGATATACCATATAACGATACGCAGATATAGGATATAACGTATAACGATACGTAGATATAGTATATAACGTGAAACGTTATCTACATATAGGATATAACGTATAACGATATGTAGATATAGGATATAACGTATAACGGTATGCAGATATAGGATATAACGTATAACGATATGTAGATATAGGATATCACGTAAAACGTTATCTACATATAGGATATAACGTATAACGATATGTAGATATAGGATATAACGAATAACGATATGTAGATGTAGGATATAACGTATAACGTTATCCACATATCGGATATGACGTATAACGATACGTAGATATAGGATATAACGTATAACGATATGCAGATATTGGATATAACGTATAACGATATGTAGATATAGGATATCACGTAAAACGTTATTTACATATAGGATATAACGTATAACGATATGTAGATATAGGATATAACGTATAACGATATTTAGATATAGGATATAACGTATAACGATACGTAGATATAGGATATAACGTATAACGATATGCAGATATTGGATTTAACGTATAACGATATCTACATATAGGATATAACGAATAACGATATGTAGATGTAGGATATAACGTATAACGTTATCCACATATCGGATATAACGTATAACGATACGTAGATATAGGATATAACGTATAACGATATGCAGATATTGGATATAACGTATAACGATATCTACATATGGGATATAACGAATAACGATATGTAGATATAGGATATAACGTATAACGATATGTAGATATAGGTTATAACGTATAACGATACGTAGATATAGTATATCACGTAAAACGTTATCTACATATAGGATATAACGTATAACGATATGTAGATATAGGATATAACGTATAACGATATTTAGATATAGGATATAACGTATAACGATACGTAGATATAGGATATAACGTATAATGTTATCAACATATAGGATATAACGTATAACGATACGTAGATACAGGATATAACGTATAACGATATGCAGATATAGGATATAACGTATAACGATATGTAGATATAGGATATACCATATAACGATATGCAGATATAGGATATAACGTATAACGTTATCTACATATCGGATATAACGTATAACGATACGTAGATATAGGATATAACGTAAAACGATATGCAGATATTGGATATAACGTATAACGATACGTAGATGTAGGATATAACGTATAATGTTATCAACATATAGGATATAACGTATAACGATACGTAGATACAGGATATAACGTATAACGATACGTAGATACAGGATATAACGTATAACGATATCTATATATAGGATATAACGTATAACGATATGTGGATATTGGATATAACGTATAACGGTATCTACATATAGGATATAACGAATAACGATATGTAGATGTAGGATATAACGTATAACGTTATCTACATATAGGATATAACGTATAACGATATGCAGATATAGGATATAACGTATCACGGTACGTAGATATAGGATATAACGTATAACGATATGCAGATATTGGATATAACGAATAACGATATGTAGATGTAGGATATAACGTATAACGTTATCTACATATCGGATATAACGTATAACGATACGTAGATATAGGATATAACGTATAACGATATGCAGATATTGGATATAACGTATAACGATATCTACATATAGGATATAACGCATAACGATACGTAGATACAGGATATAACGTATAACGATATCTATATATAGGATATAACGTATAACGATATGTGGATATAGGATATAACGTATAACGATACGTAGATATAGTATATAACGTAAAACGTTATCTACATATAGGATATAACGTATAACGATATGTAGATATAGGATATAACGTATAACGATATGTTGGTATAGGATATAACTTATAACGATATGTAGATATAGGATATACCGTATAACGATACGCTGATATAGGATATAACGTATAACGATATCTACATATAAGATATAACGTATAACGATATGTAGATGTAGGATATAGCGTATAACGATATGTGGATATAGGATATAACGAATAACGATACGCAGATATAGTATATAACGTAAAACGTTATCTACATATAGGATATAACGTATAACGATTTGTAGATATAGGATATAACGTATAGCGATATGTTGGCATAGGATATAACTTATAACGATACGTAGATATAGGATATAACGTAAAACGTTATCTACATATAGTATATAACGTATAACGATACGTAGATATAGGATATAACGTAAAACGTTATCTACATATAGGATATAACGTAAAACGTTATCTACATATAGGATATAACGTATAACGAAACCTAGATATAGGATATACCATATAACGATACGCAGATATAGGATATAACGTATAACGATACGTAGATATAGTATATAACGTGAAACGTTATCTACATATAGGATATAACGTATAACGATATGTAGATATAGGATATAACGTATAACGGTATGCAGATATAGGATATAACGTATAACGATATGTAGATATAGGATATCACGTAAAACGTTATCTACATATAGGATATAACGTATAACGATATGTAGATATAGGATATAACGAATAACGATATGTAGATGTAGGATATAACGTATAACGTTATCCACATATCGGATATGACGTATAACGATACGTAGATATAGGATATAACGTATAACGATATGCAGATATTGGATATAACGTATAACGATATGTAGATATAGGATATCACGTAAAACGTTATTTACATATAGGATATAACGTATAACGATATGTAGATATAGGATATAACGTATAACGATATTTAGATATAGGATATAACGTATAACGATACGTAGATATAGGATATAACGTATAACGATATGCAGATATTGGATTTAACGTATAACGATATCTACATATAGGATATAACGAATAACGATATGTAGATGTAGGATATAACGTATAACGTTATCCACATATCGGATATAACGTATAACGATACGTAGATATAGGATATAACGTATAACGATATGCAGATATTGGATATAACGTATAACGATATCTACATATGGGATATAACGAATAACGATATGTAGATATAGGATATAACGTATAACGATATGTAGATATAGGTTATAACGTATAACGATACGTAGATATAGTATATCACGTAAAACGTTATCTACATATAGGATATAACGTATAACGATATGTAGATATAGGATATAACGTATAACGATATTTAGATATAGGATATAACGTATAACGATACGTAGATATAGGATATAACGTATAATGTTATCAACATATAGGATATAACGTATAACGATACGTAGATACAGGATATAACGTATAACGATATGCAGATATAGGATATAACGTATAACGATATGTAGATATAGGATATACCATATAACGATATGCAGATATAGGATATAACGTATAACGTTATCTACATATCGGATATAACGTATAACGATACGTAGATATAGGATATAACGTAAAACGATATGCAGATATTGGATATAACGTATAACGATACGTAGATGTAGGATATAACGTATAATGTTATCAACATATAGGATATAACGTATAACGATACGTAGATACATGATATAACGTATAACGATACGTAGATACAGGATATAACGTATAACGATATCTATATATAGGATATAACGTATAACGATATGTGGATATTGGATATAACGTATAACGGTATCTACATATAGGATATAACGAATAACGATATGTAGATATAGGATATAACGTATAACGATATGTGGATATAGGATATAACGTATAACGATACGTAGATATAGTATATAACGTGAAACGTTATCTACATATAGGATATAACGTATAACGATATGTAGATATAGGATATAACGTATAACGATATGCAGATATAGGATATAACGTATAACGATATGTAGATATAGGATATCACGTAAAACGTTATCTACATATAGGATATAACGTATAACGATATGTGGATATAGGATATAACGTATAACGATACGTAGATATAGTATATAACGTAAAACGTTATCTACATATAGGATATAACGTATAACGATATGTAGATATAGGATATAACGTATAACGATATGTTGGTATAGGATATAACTTATAACGATATGTAGATATAGGATATACCGTATAACGATACGCTGATATAGGATATAACGTATAACGATATCTACATATAAGATATAACGTATAACGATATGTAGATGTAGGATATAGCGTATAACGATATGTGGATATAGGATATAACGAATAACGATACGCAGATATAGTATATAACGTAAAACGTTATCTACATATAGGATATAACGTATAACGATTTGTAGATATAGGATATAACGTATAGCGATATGTTGGCATAGGATATAACTTATAACGATACGTAGATATAGGATATAACGTAAAACGTTATCTACATATAGTATATAACGTATAACGATACGTAGATATAGGATATAACGTAAAACGTTATCTACATATAGGATATAACGTAAAACGTTATCTACATATAGGATATAACGTATAACGAAACCTAGATATAGGATATACCATATAACGATACGCAGATATAGGATATAACGTATAACGATACGTAGATATAGTATATAACGTGAAACGTTATCTACATATAGGATATAACGTATAACGATATGTAGATATAGGATATAACGTATAACGGTATGCAGATATAGGATATAACGTATAACGATATGTAGATATAGGATATCACGTAAAACGTTATCTACATATAGGATATAACGTATAACGATATGTAGATATAGGATATAACGTATAACGATATGCAGATATTGGATATAACGTATAACGATATGTAGATATAGGATATCACGTAAAACGTTATCTACATATAGGATATAACGTATAACGATATGTAGATATAGGATATAACGTATAACGATATTTAGATATAGGATATAACGTATAACGATACGTAGATATAGGATATAACGTATAACGATATGCAGATATTGGATTTAACGTATAACGATATCTACATATAGGATATAACGAATAACGATATGTAGATGTAGGATATAACGTATAACGTTATCCACATATCGGATATAACGTATAACGATACGTAGATATAGGATATAACGTATAACGATATGCAGATATTGGATATAACGTATAACGATATCTACATATGGGATATAACGAATAACGATATGTAGATATAGGATATAACGTATAACGATATGTAGATATAGGTTATAACGTATAACGATACGTAGATATAGTATATCACGTAAAACGTTATCTACATATAGGATATAACGTATAACGATATGTAGATATAGGATATAACGTATAACGATATTTAGATATAGGATATAACGTATAACGATACGTAGATATAGGATATAACGTATAATGTTATCAACATATAGGATATAACGTATAACGATACGTAGATACAGGATATAACGTATAACGATATGCAGATATAGGATATAACGTATAACGATATGTAGATATAGGATATACCATATAACGATATGCAGATATAGGATATAACGTATAACGTTATCTACATATCGGATATAACGTATAACGATACGTAGATATAGGATATAACGTAAAACGATATGCAGATATTGGATATAACGTATAACGATACGTAGATGTAGGATATAACGTATAATGTTATCAACATATAGGATATAACGTATAACGATACGTAGATACAGGATATAACGTATAACGATACGTAGATACAGGATATAACGTATAACGATATCTATATATAGGATATAACGTATAACGATATGTGGATATTGGATATAACGTATAACGGTATCTACATATAGGATATAACGAATAACGATATGTAGATATAGGATATAACGTATAACGATATGTGGATATAGGATATAACGTATAACGATACGTAGATATAGTATATAACGTGAAACGTTATCTACATATAGGATATAACGTATAACGATATGTAGATATAGGATATAACGTATAACGATATGCAGATATAGGATATAACGTATAACGATATGTAGATATAGGATATCACGTAAAACGTTATCTACATATAGGATATAACGTATAACGATATGTAGATATAGGATATAACGTATAACGATATGCAGATATAGGATATAACGTATCACGGTACGTAGATATAGGATATAACGTATAACGATATGCAGATATTGGATATAACGAATAACGATATGTAGATGTAGGATATAACGTATAACGTTATCTACATATCGGATATAACGTATAACGATACGTAGATATAGGATATAACGTATAACGATATGCAGATATTGGATATAACGTATAACGATATCTACATATAGGATATAACGCATAACGATACGTAGATACAGGATATAACGTATAACGATATCTATATATAGGATATAACGTATAACGATATGTGGATATAGGATATAACGTATAACGATACGTAGATATAGTATATAACGTAAAACGTTATCTACATATAGGATATAACGTATAACGATATGTAGATATAGGATATAACGTATAACGATATGTTGGTATAGGATATAACTTATAACGATATGTAGATATAGGATATACCGTATAACGATACGCTGATATAGGATATAACGTATAACGATATCTACATATAAGTTATAACGTATAACGATATGTAGATGTAGGATATAGCGTATAACGATATGTGGATATAGGATATAACGAATAACGATACGCAGATATAGTATATAACGTAAAACGTTATCTACATATAGGATATAACGTATAACGATTTGTAGATATAGGATATAACGTATAACGATACGTAGATGTAGGATATAACGTATAATGTTATCAACATATAGGATATAACGTATAACGATACGTAGATACAGGATATAACGTATAACGATACGTAGATACAGGATATAACGTATAACGATATCTATATATAGGATATAACGTATAACGATATGTAGACGTAGGATATAACGTATAACGTTATCTACATATAGGATATAACGTATAACGATACGTAGATATAGGATATAACGTATAACGATATGTAGATATAGGATATAACGTATAACGATACGTAGATATAGTATATAACGTGAAACGTTATCTACATATAGGATATAACGTATAACGATATGTAGATATAGGATATAACGTATAACGATACGTAGATATAGGATATAACGTATAACGATATGTAGATATAGGATATAACGTATAACGATATGTAGACGTAGGATATAACGTATAACGTTATCTACATATAGGATATAACGTATAACGATACGTAGATATAGGATATAACGTATAACGATATGTAGATATAGGATATAACGTATAACGATACGTAGATATAGTATATAACGTGAAACGTTATCTACATATAGGATATAACGTATAACGATATGTAGATATAGGATATAACGTATAACGATACGTAGATATAGGATATAACGTATAACGATATGTAGATATAGGATATAACGTATAACGATACGTAGATATAGGATATAACGTATAACGATATGTAGATATAGGATATAACGTATAACGATACGTAGATATAGTATATAACGTGAAACGTTATCTACATATAGGATATAACGTATAACGATACGTAGATATAGGATATAACGTATAACGATATGCAGATGTTGGATATAACGTATAACGATATCTACATATAGGATATAACGAATAACGATATGTAGATATAGGATATAACGTATAACGATATGTGGATATAGGATATAACGTATAACGATACGTAGATATAGTATATAACGTGAATCGTTATCTACATATAGGATATAACGTATAACGATATGTAGATATAGGATATAACGTATAACGATACGTAGATATAGTATATAACGTGAAACGTTATCTACATATAGGATATAACGTATAACGATATGTAGATATAGGATATAACGTATAACGATATGCAGATATAGGATATAACGTATGACGATATGTAGATATAGGATATCACGTAAAACGTTATCTACATATAGGATATAACGTATAACGATATTTAGATACAGGATATAACGTATAACGATACGTAGATATAGGATATAACGTATAACGATATCTATATATAGGATATAACGAATAACGATATGTAGATGTAGGATATAACGTATAACTTTATCTACATATCGGATATAACGTATAACGATACGTAGATATAGGATATAACGTATAACGATATGCAGATGTTGGATATAACGTATAACGATATCTACATATAGGATATAACGAATAACGATATGTAGATATAGGATATAACGTATAACGATATGTGGATATAGGATATAACGTATAACGATACGTAGATATAGTATATAACGTGAATCGTTATCTACATATAGGATACAACGTATAACGATATGTAGATATAGGATATAACGTATAACGATACGTAGATATAGTATATCACGTAAAACGTTATCTACATATAGGATATAACGTATAACGATATGTAGATATAGGATATAACGTATAACGATATTTAGATATAGGATATAACGTATAACGATACGTAGATATAGGATATAACGTATAACGATATCTATATATAGGATATAACGAATAACGATATGTAGATGTAGGATATAACGTATAACGTTATCTATATATCGGATATAACGTATAACGATACGTAGATATAGGATATAACGTATAACGATATGCAGATATTGGATATAACGTATAACGATATCTACATATAGGATATAACGCATAACGATGCGTAGATACAGGATATAACGTATAACGATATCTATATATAGGATATAACGTATAACGATATGTGGATATAGGATATAACGTATAACGATACGTAGATATAGTATATAAAGTAAAACGTTATCTACATATAGGATATAACGTATAACGATATGTAGATATAGGATATAACGTATAACGATATGTTGGTATAGGATATAACTTATAACGATATGTAGATATAGGATATTCCGTATAACGATACGCAGATATAGGATATAACGTATAACGATATCTACATATAAGATATAACGTATAACGATATGTAGATGTAGGATATAGCGTATAACGATATGTGGATATAGGATATAACGAATAACGATACGCAGATATAGTATATAACGTAAAACGTTATCTACATATAGGATATAACGTATAACGATTTGTAGATATAGGATATAACGTATAACGATATGTTGGTATAGGATATAACTTATAACGATACGTAGATATAGGATATAACGTAAAACGTTATCTACATATAGTATATAACGTATAACGATACGTAGATATAGGATATAACGTAAAACGTTATCTACATATAGGATATAACGTAAAACGTTATCTACATATAGGATATAACGTATAACGATACGTAGATATCGGATATAACGTAAAACGTTATTTACAAATAGGATATAACGTATAACGATATGTAGATGTAGGATATAACGTATAACGGTACGTAGACATAGTATATAACGTATAACGGTATGTAGATATAGGATATAACGTATAACGATACGTAGATATAGGTAATAACGTATAACGTTATCTACATATAGGATATAACGTATAACGATACGTAGATATAGGATATAACGAATAACGGTACGTAGACGTAGTATATAACGTATAACGATATGTAGATATAGGATATAACATATAACGATACGTAGATATAGTATATAGCGTAAAACGTTATCTACATATAGGATATAACGTATAACGATACGTAGATATAGGATATAACGTAAAACGTTATCTACATATAGGATATAACGTATAACGGTACGTAGATATAGGATATAACGTATAACGATATGTAGATATAGGATATAACGTATAACGTTATCTACATATAGGATATAAGGTATAACAATACGTAGATATAGGATATAACGTATAACGATATGTAGATATATGATATAGCGTATAACGATATGTAGATATAGGATATAGCGTATAACGATATCTATATATCGGATATAACGTATAACGATATGTAGACGTAGGATGTGACGTATAACGTTATCTACATATAGGATATAACGTATAACGAAACGTAGATATAGGATATACCATATAACGACATGCAGATATAAGATATAACGTATAACGATATCTACATATAGGATATAACGTATAACGATATGTAGATATAGGATATAACGTATAACGATATGTTGGTATATGATATAACTTATAACGATATGTAGATATAGGATATAACGTATAACGATACGCAGATATAGGATATAACGTATAACGATATCTACATATAAGATATAACGTATAACGATACGTAGATATAGTATATAACGTGAAACGTTATCTACATATAGGATATAACGTATATCGATATGCAGATATAGGATATAACGTATGACGATACGTAGATATAGTATATAACGTATAACGATATGCAGATATAGGATATAACGTATAACGATATCTACATATAGGATATAACGTATAACGATACGTAGATACAGGTTATAACGTATAACGATATCTATATATAGGATATAACGTATAACGATATGTAGACGTAGGATATAACGTATAACGTTTTCTACATATAACGTATAACGATACGTAGATATAGGATATAACGAATAACGATATGTAGATATAGGATATAACGTATAACGATATGAAGATATAGGATATAACGTATAACGATACGTAGATATAGTATATAACGTGAAACGTTATCTACATATAGGATATAACGTAAAACGTTATCTACATATAGGATACAACGTATAACGAAACCTAGATATAGGATATACCATATAACGATATGCAGATATAAGATATAACGTATAACGATATCTACATATAGGATATAACGTATAACGATATGTAGATATAGGATATAACGTATGACGATATGTTGGTATATGATATAACTTATAACGATATGTAGATATAGGATATACCGTATAACGATACGCAGATATAGGATATAACGTATAACGATACGTAGATATAGTATATAACGTGAAACGTTATCTACATATAGGATATAACGTATAACGATATGTAGATATAGGATATAACGTATAACGATATGCAGATATAGGATATAACGTATAACGATATGTAGATATAGGATATCACGTAAAACGTTATCTACATATAGGATATAACGTATAACGATATGTAGATATAGGATATAACGTATAACGATATTTAGATATAGGATATAACGTATAACGATACGTAGATATAGGATATAACGTATAACGATATGCAGATATTGGATTTAACGTATAACGATATCTACATATAGGATATAACGAATAACGATATGTAGATGTAGGATATAACGTATAACGTTATCTACATATAGGATATAACGTATAACGATATGTAGATATAGGATATAACGTATAACGATATTTAGATATAGGATATAACGTATAACGAAAACGTAGATATAGGATATAACGTATAACGATATCTATATATAGGATATAACGAATAACGATATGTAGATGTAGGATATAACGTATAACTTTATCTACATATCGGATATAACGTATAACGATACGTAGATATAGGATATAACGTATAACGATATGCAGATGTTGGATATAACGTATAACGATATCTACATATAGGATATAACGAATAACGATATGTAGATATAGGATATAACGTATAACGATATGTGGATATAGGATATAACGTATAACGATACGTAGATATAGTATATAACGTGAATCGTTATCTACATATAGGATATAACGTATAACGATATGTAGATATAGGATATAACGTATAACGATACGTAGATATAGTATATAACGTGAAACGTTATCTACATATAGGATATAACGTATAACGATATGTAGATATAGGATATAACGTATAACGATATGCAGATATAGGATATAACGTATGACGATATGTAGATATAGGATATCACGTAAAACGTTATCTACATATAGGATATAACGTATAACGATATTTAGATACAGGATATAACGTATAACGATACGTAGATATAGGATATAACGTATAACGATATCTATATATAGGATATAACGAATATTCGCGGAGCACGTCCTCTTCACGTGCCCGAAGTGGATCAACCGAAGGATCGAGTTGGAGAACGGCCTTGGCGAGAAGATAGACGTGGACAACCTCATGGCCACAGTGACCGCCAAGGACGAGAACTGGAACAAGTTTCGACAGTTCTGTAAGACCGTCATGTCCCACAGGAGGGAGACGGAGATGGCCATGCAGACGGCCAGACGGAGGGTGAGCGCAACAACCACGCCGAGCAGGGACAGCAGAGCTTCAAGACAGCAACGTGAAGCAGAAAGAGGACAGCCAACCATGTGGAGGTGGCTAAGAAAAGGCCGGGAGTAATAACTGCTCGGTAAGAAGATACAGCGGGACACGACAACGTCAACCCTGATGAATGCCTATGCTTTGCCAGGGTTGTCTGACCACGCAGCAGGGATAGAAGGAGGAGGGGTTTTTAGTGGGTATGGCGACGACATCTGCCGAGTCCCACATAACCCAGCGATTCGGGTCACTGGGTATGCGTAAAGCATTTTCCCCTCCTCCCGAAAAAAAAAAAAAAAAAAAAAAAAAAAGGATATAACGAATAACGATATGTAGATGTAGGATATAACGTATAACTTTATCTACATATCGGATATAACGTATAACGATACGTAGATATAGGATATAACGTATAACGATATGCAGATGTTGGATATAACGTATAACGATATCTACATATAGGATATAACGAATAACGATATGTAGATATAGGATATGACGTATAACGATATGTGGATATAGGATATAACGTATAACGATACGTAGATATAGTATATAACGTGAATCGTTATCTACATATAGGATATAACGTATAACGATATGTAGATATAGGATATAACGTATAACGATACGTAGATATAGTATATCACGTAAAACGTTATCTACATATAGGATATAACGTATAACGATATGTAGATATAGGATATAACGTATAACGATATTTAGATATAGGATATAACGTATAACGGTACGTAGATATAGGATATAACGTATAACGATATCTATATATAGGATATAACGAATAACGATATGTAGATGTAGGATATAACGTATAACGTTATCTATATATCGGATATAACGTATAACGATACGTAGATATAGGATATAACGTATAACGATATGCAGATATTGGATATAACGTATAACGATATCTACATATAGGATATAACGCATAACGATGCGTAGATACAGGATATAACGTATAACGATATGTGGATATAGGATATAACGTATAACGATACGTAGATATAGTATATAAAGTAAAACGTTATCTACATATAGGATATAACGTATAACGATATGTAGATATAGGATATAACGTATAACGATATGTTGGTATAGGATATAACTTATAACGATATGTAGATATAGGATATTCCGTATAACGATACGCAGATATAGGATATAACGTATAACGATATCTACATATAAGATATAACGTATAACGATATGTAGATGTAGGATATAGCGTATAACGATATGTGGATATAGGATATAACGAATAACGATACGCAGATATAGTATATAACGTAAAACGTTATCTACATATAGGATATAACGTATAACGATTTGTAGATATAGGATATAACGTATAACGATATGTTGGTATAGGATATAACTTATAACGATACGTAGATATAGGATATAACGTAAAACGTTATCTACATATAGGATATAACGTATAACGATATGTAGATATAGGATATAACGTATAACGATATTTAGATATAGGATATAACGTATAACGATACGTAGATATAGGATATAACGTATAACGATATCTATATATAGGATATAACGTATAACGATATGTAGACGTAGGATATAACGTATAACGTTTTCTACATATAACGTATAACGATACGTAGATATAGGATATAACGAATAACGATATGTAGATATAGGATATAACGTATAACGATATGAAGATATAGGATATAACGTATAACGATACGTAGATATAGTATATAACGTGAAACGTTATCTACATATAGGATATAACGTATAACGATATGTAGATATAGGATATAACGTATAACGATATGCAGATATAGGATATAACGTATAACGATATGCAGATATTGGATATAACGTATAACGATATCTACATATGTGATATAACGAATAACGATATGCAGATATAGGATATAACGTATAACGATATGTAGATATAGGATATCACGTAAAACGTTATCTACATATAGGATATAACGTATAACGATATGTAGATATAGGATATAACGTATAACGATATTTAGATATAGGATATAACGTATAACGATACGTAGATATAGGATATAACGTATAACGATATCTATATATAGGATATAACGAATAACGATATGTAAATGTAGGATATAACGTATAACGTTATCTACATATCGGATATAACGTATAACGATACGTAGATATAGGATATCACGTAAAACGTTATCTACATATAGGATATAACGTTTAACGATATGTAGATATAGGATGTAACGTATAACGATATTTAGATATAGGATATAACGTATAACGATACGTAGATATAGGATATAACGAATAACGATACGTAGATATAGGATATAACGTATAACGATATGTGGATATAGGATATAAGGTATAACGATATCTACATATAAGATATAACGTATAACGATATGTAGATGTAGGATATAGCGTATAACGATATGTGGATATAGGATATAACGAATAACGATACGTAGATATAGTATATAACGTAAAACGTTATCTACATATAGGATATAACGTATAACGATATGTAGATATAGGATATAACGTATAACGATATGTTGGTATAGGATATAACTTATAACGATACGTAGATATAGGATATAACGTATAACGTTATCTACATATAGTATATAACGTATAACGATACGTAGATATAGGATATAACGTATAACGATATCTACATATAGGATATAACGTAAAACGTTATCTACATATAGGATATAACGTATAACGGTATGCAGATATTGGATATAACGTATAACGATATCTACATATAGGATATACCGAATAACGATATGTAGATATAGGATATAACGTATAACGATATGCAGATATATGATATAACGTATAACGATATGTAGATATAGGATATCACGTAAAACGTTATCTACATATAGGATATAACGTATGACGATATGTAGATATAGGATATAACGTATAACGATATTTAGATATAGGATATAACGTATAACGATACGTAGATATAGTATATAACGTGAAACGTTATCTACATATAGGATATAACGTATAACGATACGTAGATATAGGATATAGCGTATAACGATATCTATATATAGGATATAACGAATAACGATATGTAGATGTAGGATATAACGTATAACGTTATCTACATATCGGATATAACGTATAACGATACGTAGATATAGGATATGACGTATAACGATATGCAGATATTGGATATAACGTATAACGATATCTACATATAGGATATAACGACTAACGATATGTAGATATAGGATATAACGTATAACGATATGCAGATATAGGATATAACGTATATCGATATGTAGATATAGGATATCACGTAAAACGTTATCTACATATAGGATATAACGTATAACGATATGTAGATATAGGATATAACGTATAACGATATGTTGGTATAGGATATAACTTATAACGATACGTAGATATAGGATATAACGTAAAACGTTATCTACATATAGTATATAACGTATAACGATACGTAGATATAGGATATAACGTATAACGATATCTACATATAGGATATAACGTAAAACGTTATCTACATATAGGATATAACGTATAACGATACGTAGATATAGTATATAACGTGAAACGTTATCTACATATAGGATATAACGTATAACGATATGTAGATATAGGATATAACGTATAACGATACGTAGATATAGTATATAACGTGAAACGTTATCTACATATAGGATATAACGTATAACGATATTTAGATATAGGATATAACGTATAACGATACGTAGATATAGGATATAACGTATAATGTTATCAACATATAGGATATAACGTATAACGATACGTAGATACAGGATATAACGTATAACGATATGCAGATATAGGATATAACGTATAACGATATGTAGATATAGGATATACCATATAACGATATGCAGATATAGGATATAGCGTATAACGATATCTACATATAGGATATAACGTATAACGATATGTAGATATAGGATATAACGTATAACGATATGCAGATATAGGATATAACGTATAACGATATGTAGATATAGGATATAACGTATAACGATATGTGGATATAGGATATATCGTATAACGATATCTACATATCGGATATAACGTATAACGATACGTAGATATAGGATATATCGTAAAACGATATGCAGATATTGGATATAACGTATAACGATACGTAGATATAGGATATAACGTATAATGTTATCAACATATAGGATATAACGTATAACGATACGTAGATACAGGATATAACGTATAACGATACGTAGATACAGGATATAACGTATAACGATATGTAGATATAGGATATAACGTATAACGATACGTAGATATAGTATATAACGTGAAACGTTATCTACATATAGGATATAACGTATAACGATATGTAGATATAGGATATAACGTATAACGATATTTAGATATAGGATATAACGTATAACGATACGTAGATATAGGATACAACGTATAATGTTATCAACATATAGGATATAACGTATAACGATACGTAGATACAGGATATAACGTATAACGATATGCAGATATAGGATATAACGTATAACGATATGTAGATATAGGATATACCATATAACGATATGCAGATATAGGATATAACGTATAACGATATCTACATATAGGATATAACGTATAACGATATGTAGATATAGGATATAACGTATAACGATATGCAGATATAGGATATAACGTATAACGATATGTAGATATAGGATATACCATATAACGATATGTGGATATTGGATATAACGTATAACGGTATCTACATATAGGATATAACGAATAACGATATGTAGATGTAGGACATAACGTATAACGTTATCTACATATCGGATATAACGTATAACCATACGTAGATATAGGATATAACGTAAAACGATATGCAGATATTGGATATAACGTATAACGATACGTAGATGTAGGATATAACGTATAATGTTATCAACATATAGGATATAACGTATAACGATACGTAGATACAGGATATAACGTATAACGATACGTAGATACAGGATATAACGTATAACGATATCTATATATAGGATATAACGTATAACGATATGTAGACGTAGGATATAACGTATAACGTTATCTACATATAGGATATAACGTATAACGATACGTAGATATAGGATATAACGTATAACGATACGTAGATATAGGATATAACGTATAACGATATGTAGATATAGGATATAACGTATAACGATACGTAGATATAGTATATAACGTGAAACGTTATCTACATATAGGATATAACGTATAACGATATGTAGATATAGGATATAACGTATAACGATATGCAGATATAGGATATAACGTATAACGATATGTAGATATAGGATATCACGTAAAACGTTATCTACATATAGGATATAACGAATAACGATATGTAGATGTAGGATATAACGTATAACTTTATCTACATATCGGATATAACGTATAACGATACGTAGATATAGGATATAACGTATAACGATATGCAGATGTTGGATATAACGTATAACGATATCTACATATAGGATATAACGAATAACGATATGTAGATATAGGATATAACGTATAACGATATGCAGATATTGGATATAACGTATAACGATATCTACATATGGGATATAACGAATAACGATATGTAGATATAGGATATAACGTATAACGATATGTAGATATAGGTTATAACGTATAACGATACGTAGATATAGTATATCACGTAAAACGTTATCTACATATAGGATATAACGTATAACGATATGTAGATATAGGATATAACGTATAACGATATTTAGATATAGGATATAACGTATAACGATACGTAGATATAGGATATAACGTATAATGTTATCAACATATAGGATATAACGTATAACGATACGTAGATACAGGATATAACGTATAACGATATGCAGATATAGGATATAACGTATAACGATATGTAGATATAGGATATACCATATAACGATATGCAGATATAGGATATAACGTATAACGATATCTACATATAGGATATAACGTATAACGATATGTAGATATAGGATATAACGTATAACGATATGCAGATATAGGATATAACGTATAACGATATGTAGATATAGGATATACCATATAACGATATGTGGATATTGGATATAACGTATAACGGTATCTACATATAGGATATAACGAATAACGATATGTAGATGTAGGACATAACGTACAACGTTATCTACATATCGGATATAACGTATAACCATACGTAGATATAGGATATAACGTAAAACGATATGCAGATATTGGATATAACGTATAACGATACGTAGATGTAGGATATAACGTATAATGTTATCAACATATAGGATATAACGTATAACGATACGTAGATACAGGATATAACGTATAACGATACGTAGATACAGGATATAACGTATAACGATATCTATATATAGGATATAACGTATAACGATATGTAGACGTAGGATATAACGTATAACGTTATCTACATATAGGATATAACGTATAACGATACGTAGATATAGGATATAACGTATAACGATATGTAGATATAGGATATAACGTATAACGATACGTAGATATTGTATATAACGTGAAACGTTATCTACATATAGGATATAACGTATAACGATATGTAGATATAGGATATAACGTATAACGATATGCAGATATAGGATATAACGTATAACGATATGTAGATATAGGATATCACGTAAAACGTTATCTACATATAGGATATAACGTATAACGATATGTAGATATAGGATATAACGTATAACGATATTTAGATATAGGATATAACGTATAACGAAAACGTAGATATAGGATATAACGTATAACGATATCTATATATAGGATATAACGAATAACGATATGTAGATGTAGGATATAACGTATAACTTTATCTACATATCGGATATAACGTATAACGATACGTAGATATAGGATATAACGTATAACGATATGCAGATGTTGGATATAACGTATAACGATATCTACATATAGGATATAACGAATAACGATATGTAGATATAGGATATAACGTATAACGATATGTGGATATAGGATATAACGTATAACGATACGTAGATATAGTATATAACGTGAATCGTTATCTACATATAGGATATAACGTATAACGATATGTAGATATAGGATATAACGTACAACGATACGTAGATATAGTATATAACGTGAAACGTTATCTACATATAGGATATAACGTATAACGATATGTAGATATAGGATATAACGTATAACGATATGCAGATATAGGATATAACGTATAACGATATGTAGATATAGGATATCACGTAAAACGTTATCTACATATAGGATATAACGAATAACGATATGTAGATGTAGGATATAACGTATAACTTTATCTACATATCGGATATAACGTATAACGATACGTAGATATAGGATATAACGTATAACGATATGCAGATGTTGGATATAACGTATAACGATATCTACATATAGGATATAACGAATAACGATATGTAGATATAGGATATAACGTATAACGATATGCAGATATTGGATATAACGTATAACGATATCTACATATGGGATATAACGAATAACGATATGTAGATATAGGATATAACGTATAACGATATGTAGATATAG
This sequence comes from Bombus hortorum, assembly GCA_905332935.1. Lineage (NCBI taxonomy): Eukaryota > Metazoa > Arthropoda > Insecta > Hymenoptera > Apidae > Bombus > Bombus hortorum. The sequence continues at coordinate 18,490,136 of HG995193.1, forward strand.
GTTATAACGTATAACGATACGTAGATATAGTATATCACGTAAAACGTTATCTACATATAGGATATAACGTATAACGATATGTAGATATAGGATATAACGTATAACGATATTTAGATATAGGATATAACGTATAACGATACGTAGATATAGGATATAACGTATAATGTTATCAACATATAGGATATAACGTATAACGATACGTAGATACAGGATATAACGTATAACGATATGCAGATATAGGATATAACGTATAACGATATGTAGATATAGGATATACCATATAACGATATGCAGATATAGGATATAACGTATAACGATATCTACATATAGGATATAACGTATAACGATATGTAGATATAGGATATAACGTATAACGATATGCAGATATAGGATATAACGTATAACGATATGTAGATATAGGATATACCATATAACGATATGTGGATATTGGATATAACGTATAACGGTATCTACATATAGGATATAACGAATAACGATATGTAGATGTAGGACATAACGTATAACGTTATCTACATATCGGATATAACGTATAACCATACGTAGATATAGGATATAACGTAAAACGATATGCAGATATTGGATATAACGTATAACGATACGTAGATGTAGGATATAACGTATAATGTTATCAACATATAGGATATAACGTATAACGATACGTAGATACAGGATATAACGTATAACGATACGTAGATACAGGATATAACGTATAACGATATCTATATATAGGATATAACGTATAACGATATGTAGACGTAGGATATAACGTATAACGTTATCTACATATAGGATATAACGTATAACGATACGTAGATATAGGATATAACGTATAACGATATGTAGATATAGGATATAACGTATAACGATACGTAGATATAGTATATAACGTGAAACGTTATCTACATATAGGATATAACGTATAACGATATGTAGATATAGGATATAACGTATAACGATATGCAGATATAGGATATAACGTATAACGATATGTAGATATAGGATATCACGTAAAACGTTATCTACATATAGGATATAACGTATAACGATATGTAGATATAGGATATAACGTATAACGATATTTAGATATAGGATATAACGTATAACGAAAACGTAGATATAGGATATAACGTATAACGATATCTATATATAGGATATAACGAATAACGATATGTAGATGTAGGATATAACGTATAACTTTATCTACATATCGGATATAACGTATAACGATACGTAGATATAGGATATAACGTATTACGATATGCAGATGTTGGATATAACGTATAACGATATCTACATATAGGATATAACGAATAACGATATGTAGATATAGGATATAACGTATAACGATATGTGGATATAGGATATAACGTATAACGATACGTAGATATAGTATATAACGTGAATCGTTATCTACATATAGGATATAACGTATAACGATATGTAGATATAGGATATAACGTATAACGATACGTAGATATAGTATATAACGTGAAACGTTATCTACATATAGGATATAACGTATAACGATATGTAGATATAGGATATAACGTATAACGATATGCAGATATAGGATATAACGTATGACGATATGTAGATATAGGATATCACGTAAAACGTTATCTACATATAGGATATAGCGTATAACGATATTTAGATACAGGATATAACGTATAACGATACGTAGATATAGGATATAACGTATAACGATATCTATATATAGGATATAACGAATAACGATATGTAGATGTAGGATATAACGTATAACTTTATCTACATATCGGATATAACGTATAACGATACGTAGATATAGGATATAACGTATAACGATATGCAGATGTTGGATATAACGTATAACGATATCTACATATAGGATATAACGAATAACGATATGTAGATATAGGATATAACGTATAACGATATGTGGATATAGGATATAACGTATAACGATACGTAGATATAGTATATAACGTGAATCGTTATCTACATATAGGATATAACGTATAACGATATGTAGATATAGGATATAACGTATAACGATACGTAGATATAGTATATCACGTAAAACGTTATCTACATATAGGATATAACGTATAACGATATGTAGATATAGGATATAACGTATAACGATATTTAGATATAGGATATAACGTATAACGATACGTAGATATAGGATATAACGTATAACGATATCTATATATAGGATATAACGAATAACGATATGTAGATGTAGGATATAACGTATAACGTTATCTATATATCGGATATAACGTATAACGATACGTAGATATAGGATATAACGTATAACGATATGCAGATATTGGATATAACGTATAACGATATCTACATATAGGATATAACGCATAACGATGCGTAGATACAGGATATAACGTATAACGATATCTATATATAGGATATAACGTATAACGATATGTGGATATAGGATATAACGTATAACGATACGTAGATATAGTATATAAAGTAAAACGTTATCTACATATAGGATATAACGTATAACGATATGTAGATATAGGATATAACGTATAACGATATGTTGGTATAGGATATAACTTATAACGATATGTAGATATAGGATATTCCGTATAACGATACGCAGATATAGGATATAACGTATAACGATATCTACATATAAGATATAACGTATAACGATATGTAGATGTAGGATATAGCGTATAACGATATGTGGATATAGGATATAACGAATAACGATACGCAGATATAGTATATAACGTAAAACGTTATCTACATATAGGATATAACGTATAACGATTTGTAGATATAGGATATAACGTATAACGATATGTTGGTATAGGATATAACTTATAACGATACGTAGATATAGGATATAACGTAAAACGTTATCTACATATAGTATATAACGTATAACGATACGTAGATATAGGACATAACGTAAAACGTTATCTACATATAGGATATAACGTAAAACGTTATCTACATATAGGATATAACGTATAACGATACGTAGATATCGGATATAACGTAAAACGTTATTTACAAATAGGATATAACGTATAACGATATGTAGATGTAGGATATAACGTATAACGGTACGTAGACATAGTATATAACGTATAACGGTATGTAGATATAGGATATAACGTATAACGATACGTAGATATAGGTAATAACGTATAACGTTATCTACATATAGGATATAACGTATAACGATACGTAGATATAGGATATAACGAATAACGGTACGTAGACGTAGTATATAATGTATAACGATATGTAGATATAGGATATAACATATAACGATACGTAGATATAGTATATAGCGTAAAACGTTATCTACATATAGGATATAACGTATAACGATACGTAGATATAGGATATAACGTATAACGATATGTAGATATAGGATATAACGTATAACGATATCTATATATCGGATATAACGTATAACGATATGTAGACGTAGGATGTGACGTATAACGTTATCTACATATAGGATATAACGTATAACGAAACGTAGATATAGGATATACCATATAACGACATGCAGATATAAGATATAACGTATAACGATATCTACATATAGGATATAACGTATAACGATATGTAGATATAGGATATAACGTATAACGATATGTTGGTATATGATATAACTTATAACGATATGTAGATATAGGATATACCGTATAACGATACGCAGATATAGGATATAACGTATAACGATATCTACATATAAGATATAACGTATAACGATACGTAGATATAGTATATAACGTGAAACGTTATCTACATATAGGATATAACGTATATCGATATGCAGATATAGGATATAACGTATGACGATACGTAGATATAGTATATAACGTATAACGATATGCAGATATAGGATATAACGTATAACGATATCTACATATAGGATATAACGTATAACGATACGTAGATACAGGTTATAACGTATAACGATATCTATATATAGGATATAACGTATAACGATATGTAGACGTAGGATATAACGTATAACGTTTTCTACATATAACGTATAACGATACGTAGATATAGGATATAACGAATAACGATATGTAGATATAGGATATAACGTATAACGATATGAAGATATAGGATATAACGTATAACGATACGTAGATATAGTATATAACGTGAAACGTTATCTACATATAGGATATAACGTATAACGATATGTAGATATAGGATATAACGTATAACGATATGCAGATATAGGATATAACGTATAACGATATGCAGATATTGGATATAACGTATAACGATATCTACATATGTGATATAACGAATAACGATATGCAGATACAGGATATAACGTATAACGATATGTAGATATAGGATATCACGTAAAACGTTATCTACATATAGGATATAACGTATAACGATATGTAGATATAGGATATAACGTATAACGATATTTAGATATAGGATATAACGTATAACGATACGTAGATATAGGATATAACGTATAACGATATCTATATATAGGATATAACGAATAACGATATGTAAATGTAGGATATAACGTATAACGTTATCTACATATCGGATATAACGTATAACGATACGTAGATATAGGATATCACGTAAAACGTTATCTACATATAGGATATAACGTTTAACGATATGTAGATATAGGATATAACGTATAACGATATTTAGATATAGGATATAACGTATAACGATACGTAGATATAGGATATAACGAATAACGATATGTAGATATAGGATATAACGTATAACGATATGTGGATATAGGATATAACGTATAACGATATCTACATATAAGATATAACGTATAACGATATGTAGATGTAGGATATAGCGTATAACGATATGTGGATATAGGATATAACGAATAACGATACGTAGATATAGTATATAACGTAAAACGTTATCTACATATAGGATATAACGTATAACGATATGTAGATATAGGATATAACGTATAACGATATGTTGGTATAGGATATAACTTATAACGATACGTAGATATAGGATATAACGTATAACGTTATCTACATATAGTATATAACGTATAACGATACGTAGATATAGGATATAACGTATAACGATATCTACATATAGGATATAACGTAAAACGTTATCTACATATAGGATATAACGTATAACGGTATGCAGATATTGGATATAACGTATACCGATATCTACATATAGGATATACCGAATAACGATATGTAGATATAGGATATAACGTATAACGATATGCAGATATAGGATATAACGTATAACGATATGTAGATATAGGATATCACGTAAAACGTTATCTACATATAGGATATAACGTATGACGATATGTAGATATAGGATATAACGTATAACGATATTTAGATATAGGATATAACGTATAACGATACGTAGATATAGTATATAACGTGAAACGTTATCTACATATAGGATATAACGTATAACGATACGTAGATATAGGATATAACGTATAACGATATCTATATATAGGATATAACGAATAACGATATGTAGATGTAGGATATAACGTATAACGTTATCTACATATCGGATATAACGTATAACGATACGTAGATATAGGATATGACGTATAACGATATGCAGATATTGGATATAACGTATAACGATATCTACATATAGGATATAACGACTAACGATATGTAGATATAGGATATAACGTATAACGATATGCAGATATAGGATATAACGTATATCGATATGTAGATATAGGATATCACGTAAAACGTTATCTACATATAGGATATAACGTATAACGATATGTAGATATAGGATATAACGTATAACGATATGTTGGTATAGGATATAACTTATAACGATACGTAGATATAGGATATAACGTAAAACGTTATCTACATATAGTATATAACGTATAACGATACGTAGATATAGGATATAACGTATAACGATATCTACATATAGGATATAACGTAAAACGTTATCTACATATAGGATATAACGTATAACGATACGTAGATACAGGATATAACGTATAACGATACGTAGATACAGGATATAACGTATAACGATATGTAGATATAGGATATAACGTATAACGATATGTAGATATAGGATATACCATATAACGATATGCAGATATAGGATATAACGTATAACGATATCTACATATAGGATATAACGTATAACGATATGTAGATATAGGATATAACGTATAACGATATGCAGATATAGGATATAACGTATAACGATATGTAGATATAGGATATACCATATAACGATATGCAGATATAGGATATAACGTATAATGTTATCAACATATAGGATATAACGTATAACGATACGTAGATACAGGATATAACGTATAACGATATGCAGATATAGGATATAACGTATAACGATATGTAGATATAGGATATACCATATAACGATATGCAGATATAGGATATAACGTATAACGATATCTACATATAGGATATAACGTATAACGATATGTAGATATAGGATATAACGTATAACGATATGCAGATATAGGATATAACGTATAACGATATGTAGATATAGGATATACCATATAACGATATGTGGATATTGGATATAACGTATAACGGTATCTACATATAGGATATAACGAATAACGATATGTAGATGTAGGACATAACGTATAACGTTATCTACATATCGGATATAACGTATAACGATACGTAGATATAGGATATATCGTAAAACGATATGCAGATATTGGATATAACGTATAACGATACGTAGATATAGGATATAACGTATAATGTTATCAACATATAGGATATAACGTATAACGATACGTAGATACAGGATATAACGTATAACGATACGTAGATACAGGATATAACGTATAACGATATGTAGATATAGGATATAACGTATAACGATATGTAGACGTAGGATATAACGTATAACGTTATCTACATATAGGATATAACGTATAACGATACGTAGATACAGGATATAACGTATAACGATACGTAGATACAGGATATAACGTATAACGATATGTAGATATAGGATATAACGTATAACGATACGTAGATATAGTATATAACGTGAAACGTTATCTACATATAGTATATAACGTATAACGATATTTAGATATAGGATATAACGTATAACGATACGTAGATATAGGATATAACGTAGAACGATATGCAGATATTGGATATAACGTATAACGATATCTACATATAGGATATAACGAATAACGATATGTAGATATAGGATATAACGTATAACGATATGTGGATATAGGATATAACGTATAACGATACGTAGATATAGTATATAACGTGAAACGTTATCTACATATAGGATATAACGAATAACGATATGTAGATGTAGGATATAACGTATAACGTTATCTACATATCGGATATAACGTATAACGATACGTAGATATAGGATATAACGTATAACGATATGCAGATATTGGATATAACGTATAACGATATCTACATATAGGATATAACGAATAACGATATGTAGATATAGGATATAACGTATAACGATATGCAGATATAGGATATAACGTATAACGATATGTAGATATAGGATATCACGTAAAACGTTATCTACATATAGGATATAACGTATAACGATATGTAGATATAGGATATAACGTATAACGATATTTAGATATAGGATATAACGTATAACGATACGTAGATATAGTATATAACGTGAAACGTTATCTACATATAGGATATAACGTATAACGATACGTAGATATAGGATATAACGTATAACGATATCTATATATAGGATATAACGAATAACGATATGTAGATGTAGGATATAACGTATAACGTTATCTACATATCGGATATAACGAATAACGATACGTAGATATAGGATATAACGTATAACGATATGCAGATATTGGATATAACGTATAACGATATCTACATATAGGATATAACGAATAACGATATGTAGATATAGGATATAACGTATAACGATACGCAGATATAGGATATAACGTATAACGATATGTAGATATAGGATATCACGTAAAACGTTATCTACATATAGGATATAACGTATAACGATATGTAGATATAGGATATAACGTATAACGATATTTAGATATAGGATATAACGTATAACGATACGTAGATATAGGATATAACGTATAACGATATCTATATATAGGATATAACGAATAACGATATGTAGATGTAGGATATAACGTATAACGTTATCTACATATCGGATATAACGAATAACGATATGTAGATGTAGGATATAACGTATAACGATATGTGGATATAGGATATAACGTATAACGATATCTACATATAAGATATAACGTATAACGATATGTAGATGTAGGATATAGCGTATAACGATATGTGGATATAGGATATAACGAATAACGATACGTAGATATAGTATATAACGTAAAACGTTATCTACATATAGGATATAACGTATAACGATATGTAGATATAGGATATAACGTATAACGATATGTTGGTATAGGATATAACTTATAACGATACGTAGATATAGGATATAACGTAAAACGTTATCTACATATAGTATATAACGTATAACGATACGTAGATATTGTATATAACGTATAACGATATCTACATATAGGATATAACGTAAAACGTTATCTACATATAGGATATAACGTATAACGATACGTAGATATAGTATATAACGTGAAACGTTATCTACATATAGGATATAACGTGTAACGATATGTAGATATAGGATATAACGTATAACGATACGTAGATATAGTATATAACGTGAAACGTTATCTACATATAGGATATAACGTATAACGATACGTAGATATAGGATATAACGTAAAACGTTATCTACATATAGGATATAACGTAAAACGTTATCTACATATAGGATATAACGTATAACGATACGTAGATATCGGATATAACGTAAAACGTTATTTACAAATAGGATATAACGTATAACGATATCTATATATAGGATATAACGTATAACGATATGTAGACGTAGGATATAACGTATAACGTTATCTACATATTGGATATAACGTATAACGATACGTAGATATAGAATATAACGTATAACGATACGTAGATATAGTATATAACGTATAACGATATGTAGATATAGGATATAGCGTATAACGATATCTATATATCGGATATAACGTATAACGATATGTAGACGTAGGATGTAACGTATAACGATATGTAGATATAGGATATAACGTATAACGTTATCTACATATAGGATATAACGTATAACGATACGTAGATATAGGATATAACGTATAACGTTATCTACATATAGGATATAACGTATAACGATATTTAGATATAGGATATAACGTATAACAATATGTAGATATAGGATATACCATATAACGATACGTAGATATAGGATATAATGTATAATGTTATCAACATATAGGATATAACGAATAACGATACGTAGATACAGGATATAACGTATAACGATATCTATATATAGGATATAACGTATAAAGATATGTAGACGTAGGATATAACGTATAACGTTATCAACATATAAGATATAACGTATAACGATACGTAGATATAGGATATAACGTATAACGGTATGTCGATATAGGATATAATGAATAACGATATGAAGATATAGGATATAACGTATAACGATACGTAGATATAGTATATAACGTGAAACGTTATCTACATATAGGATATAACGTATATCGATATGTAGATATAGGATATAACGTATGACGATACGTAGATATAGTATATAACGTATAACGATATGCAGATATAGGATATAACGTATAACGATATCTACATATAGGATATAACGTATAACGATACGTAGATACAGGATATAACGTATAACGATATCTATATATAGGATATAACGTATAACGATATGTAGACGTAGGATATAACGTATAACGTTTTCTACATATAGGATATAACGTATAACGATACGTAGATATAGGATATAACGTATAACGATATGTAGATATAGGATATAACGTATAACGATATGAAGATATAGGATATAACGTATAACGATACGTAGATATAGTATATAACGTGAAACGTTATCTACATATAGGATATAACGTATAACGATATGTAGATATAGGATATAACGTATAACGATATGCAGATATAGGATATAACGTATAACGATATGTAGATATAGGATATCACGTAAAACGTTATCTACATATAGGATATAACGTATTACGATATGTAGATATAGGATATAACGTATATCGATATTTAGATATAGGATATAACGTAGAACGATACGTAGATATAGGATATAACGTATAACGATATGCAGATATTGGATATAACGTATAACGATATCTACATATAGGATATAACGAATAACGATATGTAGATGTAGGATATAACGTATAACGTTATCTACATATCGGATATAACGTATAACGATTCGTAGATATAGGATATAACGTATAACGATATGCAGATATTGGATATAACGTATAACGATATCTACATATAGGATATAACGAATAACGATATGTAGATATAGGATATAACGTATAACGATATGTGGATATAGGATATAACGTATAACGATACGTAGATATAGTATATAACGTGAAACGTTATCTACATATAGGATATAACGTATAACGATATGTAGATATAGGATATAACGTATAACGATTTGTAGATATAGGATATAACGTATAACGATACGTAGATATAGGATATAACGTATAACGTTATCTACATATAGGATATAACGTATAACGATACGTAGATATAGGATATAACGTATAACGATATGCAGATATTGGATATAACGTATAACGAAATCTACATATAGGATATAACGAATAACGATATGTAGATATAGGATATAACGTATAACGATATGTGGATATAGGATATAACGTATAACGATACGTAGATATAGGATATAACGTAAAACGTTATCTACATATAGGATATAACGTAAAACGTTATCTACATATAGCATATAACGAATAACGATACGTAGATATCGGATATAACGCAAAACGTTATTTACATATAGGATATAACGTATAACGATATGCAGATGTACGATATATCGTATAACGTTATCTACATAAAGGATATAACGTATAACGATACGTAGATATAGGATATAACGTATTACTGTACGTAGACGTAGTATATAACGTATAACGATATGTAGATATAGGATATAACGTATAACGATACGTAGATATAGTATATAGCGTAAAACGTTATCTACATATAGGATATAACGTATAACGATACGTAGATATAGGATATAACGTAAAACGTTATCTACATATCGGATATAACGTATAACGATACGTAGATATAGGATACAACGTATAACGATATGCAGATATTGGATATAACGTATAACGATATCTACTTATGGGATATAACGAATAACGATATGTAGATATAGGATATAACGTATAACGATATGTAGATATAGGATATCACGTAAAACGTTATCTACATATAGGATATAACGTATTACGATATGTAGATATAGGATATAACGTATATCGATATTTAGATATAGGATATAACGTATAACGATACGTAGATATAGGATATAACGTATAACGATATGCAGATATTGGATATAACGTATAACGATATCTACATATAGGATATAACGAATAACGATATGTAGATGTAGGATATAACGTATAACGTTATCTACATATCGGATATAACGTATAACGATTCGTAGATATAGGATATAACGTATAACGATATGCAGATATTGGATATAACGTATAACGATATCTACATATAGGATATAACGAATAACGATATGTAGATATAGGATATAACGTATAACGATATGTGGATATAGGATATAACGTATAACGATACGTAGATATAGTATATAACGTGAAACGTTATCTACATATAGGATATAACGTATAACGATATGTAGATATAGGATATAACGTATAACGATTTGTAGATATAGGATATAACGTAAAACGTTATCTACATATAGCATATAACGAATAACGATACGTAGATATCGGATATAACGCAAAACGTTATTTACATATAGGATATAACGTATAACGATATGCAGATGTACGATATATCGTATAACGTTATCTACATAAAGGATATAACGTATAACGATACGTAGATATAGGATATAACGTATTACTGTACGTAGACGTAGTATATAACGTATAACGATATGTAGATATAGGATATAACGTATAACGATACGTAGATATAGTATATAGCGTAAAACGTTATCTACATATAGGATATAACGTATAACGATACGTAGATATAGGATATAACGTAAAACGTTATCTACATATCGGATATAACGTATAACGATACGTAGATATAGGATACAACGTATAACGATATGCAGATATTGGATATAACGTATAACGATATCTACTTATGGGATATAACGAATAACGATATGTAGATATAGGATATAACGTATAACGATATGTAGATATAGGTTATAACGTATAACGATACGTAGATATAGTATATCACGTAAAACGTTATCTACATATAGTATATAACGTATAACGATATGTAGATATAGGATATAGCGTATAACGATATGTAGATATAGGATATAGCGTATAACGATATCTATATATCGGATATAACGTATAACGATATGTAGACGTAGGATGTGACGTATAACGTTATCTACATATAGGATATAACGTATAACGAAACGTAGATATAGGATATACCATATAACGATATGCAGATATAAGATATAACGTATAACGATATCTACATATAGGATATAACGTATAAAGATATGTAGATATAGGATATAACGTATAACGATATGTTGGTATATGATATAACTTATAACGATATGTAGATATAGGATATACCGATTAACGATACGCAGATATAGGATATAACGTATAACGATACGTAGACATAGGATATAACGTATAACGATACGTAGATATAGAATATAACGTATAACGATATTTAGATATAGGATATAACGTATAACGATACGTAGACATAGGATATAACGTATAACGATATGCAGATATTGGATATAACGTATAACGATATCTACATATCGGATATAACGAATAACGATATGTAGATGTAGGATATAACGTATAACGATATGTGGATATAGGATATAACGAATAACGATACGTAGATATAGTATATAACGTAAAACGTTATCTACATATAGGATATAACGTATAACGATATGTAGATATAGGATATAACGTATAACGATATCTATATCTAGGATATAACGAATAACGATATGTAGATGTAGGATATAACGTATAACGTTATCTACATATGGGATATAACGTATAACGATACGTAGATATAGGATATAACGTATAACGATATGCAGATATAGGATATAACGTATAACGATATGTAGATATAGGATATACCATTTAACGATATGCAGATATAAGATATAACGTATAACGATATCTACATATAGGATATAACGTATAACGATATGTAGATATAGGATATAACGTATAACGATATCTATATCTAGGATATAACGAATAACGATATGTAGATGTAGGATATAACGTATAACGATATCTACATATAAGATATAACGTATAACGATATGTAGATGTAGGATATAACGTATAACGTTATCTACATATAGGATACAACGTAAAACGTTATCTACATATAGGATAAAACGTAGAACGATACGTAGATATATGATATAACGTAAAACGTTATCTACACATAGGATATAACGTATAACGATACGTAGATATAGCATATAACGTATAACGATATCTATATATAGGATATAACGTATAACGATATGTAGACGTAGGATATAACGTATAACGTTATCTACATATAGGATATAACGTATAACGATACGTAGATATAGGATATAACGTATAACGGTATGTACATATAGGATATAACGAATAACGATATGTAGATGTAGGATATAACGTATAACGTTATCTACATATCGGATATAACGTATAACGATACGTAGATATAGGATATAACGTATAACGATATGCAGATATTGGATATAACGTATAACGATATCTACATATAGGATATAACGAATAACGATATGTAGATATAGGATATAACGTATAACGATATGCAGAAATAGGATATAACGTATAACGATATGTAGATATAGGATATCACGTAAAACGTTATCTACATATAGGATATAACGTATAACGATATGTAGATATAGGATATAACGTATAACGATATTTAGATATAGGATATAACGTATAACGATACGTAGATATAGGATATAACGTATAACGATATCTATATATAGGATATAACGAATAACGATATGTAGATGTAGGATATAACGTATAACGTTATCTACATATCGGATATAACGTATAACGATACGTAGATATAGGATATCACGTAAAACGTTATCTACATATAGGATATAACGTATAACGATATGTAGATATAGGATATAACGTATAACGATATTTAGATATAGGATATAACGTATAACGATACGTAGATATAGGATATAACGTATAACGATATCTATATATAGGATATAACGAATAACGATATGTAGATGTAGGATATAACGTATAACGTTATCTACATATCGGATATAACGTATAACGATACGTAGATATAGGATATAACGTATAACGATATGCAGATATTGGATATAACGTATAACGATATCTACATATAGGATATAACGAATAACGATATGTAGATATAGGATATAACGTATAACGATATGTGGATATAGGATATAACGTATAACGATATCTACATATAAGATATAACGTATAACGATATGTAGATGTAGGATATAGCGTATAACGATATGTGGATATAGGATATAACGAATAACGATACGTAGATATAGTATATAACGTAAAACGTTATCTACATATAGGATATAACGTATAACGATATGTAGATATAGGATATAACGTATAACGATATGTTGGTATAGGATATAACTTATAACGATACGTAGATATAGGATATAACGTAAAACGTTATCTACATATAGTATATAACGTATAACGATACGTAGATATAGGATATAACGTATAACGATATCTACATATAGGATATAACGTAAAACGTTATCTACATATAGGATATACCGATTAACGATACGTAGACATAGGATATAACGTATAACGATACGTAGATATAGAATATAACGTATAACGATATTTAGATATAGGATATAACGTATAACGATACGTAGACATAGGATATAACGTATAACGATATGCAGATATTGGATATAACGTATAACGATATCTACATATCGGATATAACGAATAACGATATGTAGATGTAGGATATAACGTATAACGATATGTGGATATAGGATATAACGAATAACGATACGTAGATATAGTATATAACGTAAAACGTTATCTACATATGGGATATAACGTATAACGATACGTAGATATAGGATATAACGTATAACGATATGCAGATATAGGATATAACGTATAACGATATGTAGATATAGGATATACCATTTAACGATATGCAGATATAAGATATAACGTATAACGATATCTACATATAGGATATAACGTATAACGATATGTAGATATAGGTTATAACGTATAACGATATGTTGGTATATGATATAACTTATAACGATATGTAGATATAGGATATACCGTATAACGATACGCAGATGTAGGATATAACGTATAACGATATCTACATATAAGATATAACGTATAACGATATGTAGATGTAGGATATAACGTATAACGTTATCTACATATAGGATACAACGTAAAACGTTATCTACATATAGGATAAAACGTAGAACGATACGTAGATATATGATATAACGTAAAACGTTATCTACACATAGGATATAACGTATAACGATACGTAGATATAGCATATAACGTATAACGATATCTATATATAGGATATAACGTATAACGATATGTAGACGTAGGATATAACGTATAACGTTATCTACATATAGGATATAACGTATAACTATACGTAGATATAGGATATAACGTATAACGGTATGTACATATAGGATATAACGAATAACGATATGTAGATGTAGGATATAACGTATAACGTTATCTACATATCGGATATAACGTATAACGATACGTAGATATAGGATATAACGTATAACGATATGCAGATATTGGATATAACGTATAACGATATCTACATATAGGATATAACGAATAACGATATGTAGATATAGGATATAACGTATAACGATATGCAGATATAGGATATAACGTATAACGATATGTAGATATAGGATATCACGTAAAACGTTATCTACATATAGGATATAACGTATAACGATATGTAGATATAGGATATAACGTATACCGATATTTAGATATAGGATATAACGTATAACGATACGTAGATATAGGATATAACGTATAACGATATCTATATATAGGATATAACGAATAACGATATGTAGATGTAGGATATAACGTATAACGATATGCAGATATAGGATATAACGTATAACGATATGTAGATATAGGATATCACGTAAAACGTTATCTACATATAGGATATAACGTATAACGTTATCTACATATCGGATATAACGTATAACGATACGTAGATATAGGATATCACGTAAAACGTTATCTACATATAGGATATAACGTATAACGATATGTAGATATAGGATATAACGTATAACGATATTTAGATATAGGATATAACGTATAACGATACGTAGATATAGGATATAACGTATAACGATATCTATATATAGGATATAACGAATAACGATATGTAGATGTAGGATATAACGTATAACGTTATCTACATATCGGATATAACGTATAACGATACGTAGATATAGGATATAACGTATAACGGTATGCAGATATTGGATATAACGTATAACGATATCTACATATAGGATATAACGAATAACGATATGTAGATATAGGATATAACGTATAACGATATGTGGATATAGGATATAATGTATAACGATATCTACATATAAGATATAACGTATAACGATATGTAGATGTAGGATATAGCGTATAACGATATGTGGATATAGGATATAACGAATAACGATACGTAGATATAGTATATAACGTAAAACGTTATCTACATATAGGATATAACGTATAACGATATGTAGATATAGGATATAACGTATAACGATACGTAGATATAGTATATAGCGTAAAACGTTATCTACATATAGGACATACCGTATAACGATACGCAGATGTAGGATATAACGTATAACGATATCTACATATAAGATATAACGTATAACGATATGTAGATGTAGGATATAACGTATAACGTTATCTACATATAGGATACAACGTAAAACGTTATCTACATATAGGATAAAACGTAGAACGATACGTAGATATATGATATAACGTAAAACGTTATCTACACATAGGATATAACGTATAACGATACGTAGATATAGCATATAACGTATAACGATATCTATATATAGGATATAACGTATAACGATATGTAGACGTAGGATATAACGTATAACGTTATCTACATATAGGATATAACGTATAACTATACGTAGATATAGGATATAACGTATAACGGTATGTACATATAGGATATAACGAATAACGATATGTAGATGTAGGATATAACGTATAACGTTATCTACATATCGGATATAACGTATAACGATACGTAGATATAGGATATAACGTATAACGATATGCAGATATTGGATATAACGTATAACGATATCTACATATAGGATATAACGAATAACGATATGTAGATATAGGATATAACGTATAACGATATGCAGATATAGGATATAACGTATAACGATATGTAGATATAGGATATCACGTAAAACGTTATCTACATATAGGATATAACGTATAACGATATGTAGATATAGGATATAACGTATGCCGATATTTAGATATAGGATATAACGTATAACGATACGTAGATATAGGATATAACGTATAACGATATCTATATATAGGATATAACGAATAACGATATGTAGATGTAGGATATAACGTATAACGATATGCAGATATAGGATATAACGTATAACGATATGTAGATATAGGATATCACGTAAAACGTTATCTACATATAGGATATAACGTATAACGTTATCTACATATCGGATATAACGTATAACGATACGTAGATATAGGATATCACGTAAAACGTTATCTACATATAGGATATAACGTATAACGATATGTAGATATAGGATATAACGTATAACGATATTTAGATATAGGATATAACGTATAACGATACGTAGATATAGGATATAACGTATAACGATATCTATATATAGGATATAACGAATAACGATATGTAGATGTAGGATATAACGTATAACGTTATCTACATATCGGATATAACGTATAACGATACGTAGATATAGGATATAACGTATAACGATATGCAGATATTGGATATAACGTATAACGATATCTACATATAGGATATAACGAATAACGATATGTAGATATAGGATATAACGTATAACGATATGTGGATATTGGATATAACGTATAACGAAATCTACATATAGGATATAACGAATAACGATATGTAGATATAGGATATAACGTATAACGATATGTGGATATAGGATATAACGTATAACGATACGTAGATATAGGATATAACGTAAAACGTTATCTACATATAGGATATAACGTAAAACGTTATCTACATATAGCATATAACGAATAACGATACGTAGATATCGGATATAACGCAAAACGTTATTTACATATAGGATATAACGTATAACGATATGCAGATGTACGATATATCGTATAACGTTATCTACATAAAGGATATAACGTATAACGATACGTAGATATAGGATATAACGTATTACTGTACGTAGACGTAGTATATAACGTATAACGATATGTAGATATAGGATATAACGTATAACGATACGTAGATATAGTATATAGCGTAAAACGTTATCTACATATAGGATATAACGTATAACGATACGTAGATATAGGATATAACGTAAAACGTTATCTACATATCGGATATAACGTATAACGATACGTAGATATAGGATACAACGTATAACGATATGCAGATATTGGATATAACGTATAACGATATCTACTTATGGGATATAACGAATAACGATATGTAGATATAGGATATAACGTATAACGATATGTAGATATAGGATATCACGTAAAACGTTATCTACATATAGGATATAACGTATTACGATATGTAGATATAGGATATAACGTATATCGATATTTAGATATAGGATATAACGTATAACGATACGTAGATATAGGATATAACGTATAACGATATGCAGATATTGGATATAACGTATAACGATATCTACATATAGGATATAACGAATAACGATATGTAGATGTAGGATATAACGTATAACGTTATCTACATATCGGATATAACGTATAACGATTCGTAGATATAGGATATAACGTATAACGATATGCAGATATTGGATATAACGTATAACGATATCTACATATAGGATATAACGAATAACGATATGTAGATATAGGATATAACGTATAACGATATGTGGATATAGGATATAACGTATAACGATACGTAGATATAGTATATAACGTGAAACGTTATCTACATATAGGATATAACGTATAACGATATGTAGATATAGGATATAACGTATAACGATTTGTAGATATAGGATATAACGTAAAACGTTATCTACATATAGCATATAACGAATAACGATACGTAGATATCGGATATAACGCAAAACGTTATTTACATATAGGATATAACGTATAACGATATGCAGATGTACGATATATCGTATAACGTTATCTACATAAAGGATATAACGTATAACGATACGTAGATATAGGATATAACGTATTACTGTACGTAGACGTAGTATATAACGTATAACGATATGTAGATATAGGATATAACGTATAACGATACGTAGATATAGTATATAGCGTAAAACGTTATCTACATATAGGATATAACGTATAACGATACGTAGATATAGGATATAACGTAAAACGTTATCTACATATCGGATATAACGTATAACGATACGTAGATATAGGATACAACGTATAACGATATGCAGATATTGGATATAACGTATAACGATATCTACTTATGGGATATAACGAATAACGATATGTAGATATAGGATATAACGTATAACGATATGTAGATATAGGTTATAACGTATAACGATACGTAGATATAGTATATCACGTAAAACGTTATCTACATATAGTATATAACGTATAACGATATGTAGATATAGGATATAGCGTATAACGATATGTAGATATAGGATATAGCGTATAACGATATCTATATATCGGATATAACGTATAACGATATGTAGACGTAGGATGTGACGTATAACGTTATCTACATATAGGATATAACGTATAACGAAACGTAGATATAGGATATACCATATAACGATATGCAGATATAAGATATAACGTATAACGATATCTACATATAGGATATAACGTATAAAGATATGTAGATATAGGATATAACGTATAACGATATGTTGGTATATGATATAACTTATAACGATATGTAGATATAGGATATACCGATTAACGATACGCAGATATAGGATATAACGTATAACGATACGTAGACATAGGATATAACGTATAACGATACGTAGATATAGAATATAACGTATAACGATATTTAGATATAGGATATAACGTATAACGATACGTAGACATAGGATATAACGTATAACGATATGCAGATATTGGATATAACGTATAACGATATCTACATATCGGATATAACGAATAACGATATGTAGATGTAGGATATAACGTATAACGATATGTGGATATAGGATATAACGAATAACGATACGTAGATATAGTATATAACGTAAAACGTTATCTACATATAGGATATAACGTATAACGATATGTAGATATAGGATATAACGTATAACGATATCTATATCTAGGATATAACGAATAACGATATGTAGATGTAGGATATAACGTATAACGTTATCTACATATGGGATATAACGTATAACGATACGTAGATATAGGATATAACGTATAACGATATGCAGATATAGGATATAACGTATAACGATATGTAGATATAGGATATACCATTTAACGATATGCAGATATAAGATATAACGTATAACGATATCTACATATAGGATATAACGTATAACGATATGTAGATATAGGATATAACGTATAACGATATCTATATCTAGGATATAACGAATAACGATATGTAGATGTAGGATATAACGTATAACGATATCTACATATAAGATATAACGTATAACGATATGTAGATGTAGGATATAACGTATAACGTTATCTACATATAGGATACAACGTAAAACGTTATCTACATATAGGATAAAACGTAGAACGATACGTAGATATATGATATAACGTAAAACGTTATCTACACATAGGATATAACGTATAACGATACGTAGATATAGCATATAACGTATAACGATATCTATATATAGGATATAACGTATAACGATATGTAGACGTAGGATATAACGTATAACGTTATCTACATATAGGATATAACGTATAACGATACGTAGATATAGGATATAACGTATAACGGTATGTACATATAGGATATAACGAATAACGATATGTAGATGTAGGATATAACGTATAACGTTATCTACATATCGGATATAACGTATAACGATACGTAGATATAGGATATAACGTATAACGATATGCAGATATTGGATATAACGTATAACGATATCTACATATAGGATATAACGAATAACGATATGTAGATATAGGATATAACGTATAACGATATGCAGAAATAGGATATAACGTATAACGATATGTAGATATAGGATATCACGTAAAACGTTATCTACATATAGGATATAACGTATAACGATATGTAGATATAGGATATAACGTATAACGATATTTAGATATAGGATATAACGTATAACGATACGTAGATATAGGATATAACGTATAACGATATCTATATATAGGATATAACGAATAACGATATGTAGATGTAGGATATAACGTATAACGTTATCTACATATCGGATATAACGTATAACGATACGTAGATATAGGATATCACGTAAAACGTTATCTACATATAGGATATAACGTATAACGATATGTAGATATAGGATATAACGTATAACGATATTTAGATATAGGATATAACGTATAACGATACGTAGATATAGGATATAACGTATAACGATATCTATATATAGGATATAACGAATAACGATATGTAGATGTAGGATATAACGTATAACGTTATCTACATATCGGATATAACGTATAACGATACGTAGATATAGGATATAACGTATAACGATATGCAGATATTGGATATAACGTATAACGATATCTACATATAGGATATAACGAATAACGATATGTAGATATAGGATATAACGTATAACGATATGTGGATATAGGATATAACGTATAACGATATCTACATATAAGATATAACGTATAACGATATGTAGATGTAGGATATAGCGTATAACGATATGTGGATATAGGATATAACGAATAACGATACGTAGATATAGTATATAACGTAAAACGTTATCTACATATAGGATATAACGTATAACGATATGTAGATATAGGATATAACGTATAACGATATGTTGGTATAGGATATAACTTATAACGATACGTAGATATAGGATATAACGTAAAACGTTATCTACATATAGTATATAACGTATAACGATACGTAGATATAGGATATAACGTATAACGATATCTACATATAGGATATAACGTAAAACGTTATCTACATATAGGATATAACGTATAACGATACGTAGATATAGTATATAACGTGAAACGTTATCTACATATAGGATATACCGATTAACGATACGCAGATATAGGATATAACGTATAACGATACGTAGACATAGGATATAACGTATAACGATACGTAGATATAGAATATAACGTATAACGATATTTAGATATAGGATATAACGTATAACGATACGTAGACATAGGATATAACGTATAACGATATGCAGATATTGGATATAACGTATAACGATATCTACATATCGGATATAACGAATAACGATATGTAGATGTAGGATATAACGTATAACGATATGTGGATATAGGATATAACGAATAACGATACGTAGATATAGTATATAACGTAAAACGTTATCTACATATGGGATATAACGTATAACGATACGTAGATATAGGATATAACGTATAACGATATGCAGATATAGGATATAACGTATAACGATATGTAGATATAGGATATACCATTTAACGATATGCAGATATAAGATATAACGTATAACGATATCTACATATAGGATATAACGTATAACGATATGTAGATATAGGTTATAACGTATAACGATATGTTGGTATATGATATAACTTATAACGATATGTAGATATAGGATATACCGTATAACGATACGCAGATGTAGGATATAACGTATAACGATATCTACATATAAGATATAACGTATAACGATATGTAGATGTAGGATATAACGTATAACGTTATCTACATATAGGATACAACGTAAAACGTTATCTACATATAGGATAAAACGTAGAACGATACGTAGATATATGATATAACGTAAAACGTTATCTACACATAGGATATAACGTATAACGATACGTAGATATAGCATATAACGTATAACGATATCTATATATAGGATATAACGTATAACGATATGTAGACGTAGGATATAACGTATAACGTTATCTACATATAGGATATAACGTATAACTATACGTAGATATAGGATATAACGTATAACGGTATGTACATATAGGATATAACGAATAACGATATGTAGATGTAGGATATAACGTATAACGTTATCTACATATCGGATATAACGTATAACGATACGTAGATATAGGATATAACGTATAACGATATGCAGATATTGGATATAACGTATAACGATATCTACATATAGGATATAACGAATAACGATATGTAGATATAGGATATAACGTATAACGATATGCAGATATAGGATATAACGTATAACGATATGTAGATATAGGATATCACGTAAAACGTTATCTACATATAGGATATAACGTATAACGATATGTAGATATAGGATATAACGTATACCGATATTTAGATATAGGATATAACGTATAACGATACGTAGATATAGGATATAACGTATAACGATATCTATATATAGGATATAACGAATAACGATATGTATATGTAGGATATAACGTATAACGATATGCAGATATAGGATATAACGTATAACGATATGTAGATATAGGATATCACGTAAAACGTTATCTACATATAGGATATAACGTATAACGTTATCTACATATCGGATATAACGTATAACGATACGTAGATATAGGATATCACGTAAAACGTTATCTACATATAGGATATAACGTATAACGATATGTAGATATAGGATATAACGTATAACGATATTTAGATATAGGATATAACGTATAACGATACGTAGATATAGGATATAACGTATAACGATATCTATATATAGGATATAACGAATAACGATATGTAGATGTAGGATATAACGTATAACGTTATCTACATATCGGATATAACGTATAACGATACGTAGATATAGGATATAACGTATAACGGTATGCAGATATTGGATATAACGTATAACGATATCTACATATAGGATATAACGAATAACGATATGTAGATATAGGATATAACGTATAACGATATGTGGATATAGGATATAATGTATAACGATATCTACATATAAGATATAACGTATAACGATATGTAGATGTAGGATATAGCGTATAACGATATGTGGATATAGGATATAACGAATAACGATACGTAGATATAGTATATAACGTAAAACGTTATCTACATATAGGATATAACGTATAACGATATGTAGATATAGGATATAACGTATAACGATATGTTGGTATAGGATATAACTTATAACGATACGTAGATATAGGATATAACGTAAAACGTTATCTACATATAGTATATAACGTATAACGATACGTAGATATAGGATATAACGTATAACGATATCTACATATAGGATATAACGTAAAACGTTATCTACATATAGGATATAACGTATAACGATACGTAGATATAGTATATAACGTGAAACGTTATCTACATATAGGATATAACGTATAACGATATGTAGATATAGGATATAACGTATAACGATACGTAGATATAGTATATAACGTGAAACGTTATCTACATATAGGATATAACGTATAACGATACGTAGATATAGGATATAACGTAAAACGTTATCTACATATAGGATATAACGTAAAACGATACGTAGATATAGGATATAACGTATAACGATATGCAGATATTGGATATAACGTATAACGATATCTACATATAGGATATAACGAATAACGATATGTAGATATAGGATATAACGTATAACGATATGTGGATATAGGATATAACGTATAACGATACGTAGATATATGATATAACGTAAAACGTTATCTACATATAGGATATAACGTAAAACGTTATCTACATATAGCATATAACGTATAACGATACGTAGATATCGGATATAACGCAAAACGTTATTTACATATAGGATATAACCTATAACGATATGTAGATGTAGGATATAACGTATAACGTTATCTACATAAAGGATATAACGTATAACGATACGTAGATATAGGATATAACGTATTACTGTACGTAGACGTAGTATATAACGTATAACGATATGTAGATATAGGATATAACGTATAACGATACGTAGATATAGTATATAGCGTAAAACGTTATCTACATATAGGACATACCGTATAACGATACGCAGATGTAGGATATAACGTATAACGATATCTACATATAAGATATAACGTATAACGATATGTAGATGTAGGATATAACGTATAACGTTATCTACATATAGGATACAACGTAAAACGTTATCTACATATAGGATAAAACGTAGAACGATACGTAGATATATGATATAACGTAAAACGTTATCTACACATAGGATATAACGTATAACGATACGTAGATATAGCATATAACGTATAACGATATCTATATATAGGATATAACGTATAACGATATGTAGACGTAGGATATAACGTATAACGTTATCTACATATAGGATATAACGTATAACTATACGTAGATATAGGATATAACGTATAACGGTATGTACATATAGGATATAACGAATAACGATATGTAGATGTAGGATATAACGTATAACGTTATCTACATATCGGATATAACGTATAACGATACGTAGATATAGGATATAACGTATAACGATATGCAGATATTGGATATAACGTATAACGATATCTACATATAGGATATAACGAATAACGATATGTAGATATAGGATATAACGTATAACGATATGCAGATATAGGATATAACGTATAACGATATGTAGATATAGGATATCACGTAAAACGTTATCTACATATAGGATATAACGTATAACGATATGTAGATATAGGATATAACGTATGCCGATATTTAGATATAGGATATAACGTATAACGATACGTAGATATAGGATATAACGTATAACGATATCTATATATAGGATATAACGAATAACGATATGTAGATGTAGGATATAACGTATAACGATATGCAGATATAGGATATAACGTATAACGATATGTAGATATAGGATATCACGTAAAACGTTATCTACATATAGGATATAACGTATAACGTTATCTACATATCGGATATAACGTATAACGATACGTAGATATAGGATATCACGTAAAACGTTATCTACATATAGGATATAACGTATAACGATATGTAGATATAGGATATAACGTATAACGATATTTAGATATAGGATATAACGTATAACGATACGTAGATATAGGATATAACGTATAACGATATCTATATATAGGATATAACGAATAACGATATGTAGATGTAGGATATAACGTATAACGTTATCTACATATCGGATATAACGTATAACGATACGTAGATATAGGATATAACGTATAACGATATGCAGATATTGGATATAACGTATAACGATATCTACATATAGGATATAACGAATAACGATATGTAGATATAGGATATAACGTATAACGATATGTGGATATAGGATATAATGTATAACGATATCTACATATAAGATATAACGTATAACGATATGTAGATGTAGGATATAGCGTATAACGATATGTGGATATAGGATATAACGAATAACGATACGTAGATATAGTATATAACGTAAAACGTTATCTACATATAGGATATAACGTATAACGATATGTAGATATAGGATATAACGTATAACGATATGTTGGTATAGGATATAACTTATAACGATACGTAGATATAGGATATAACGTAAAACGTTATCTACATATAGTATATAACGTATAACGATACGTAGATATAGGATATAACGTATAACGATATCTACATATAGGATACAACGTAAAACGTTATCTACATATAGGATATAACGTATAACGATACGTAGATATAGTATATAACGTGAAACGTTATCTACATATAGGATATAACGTATAACGATATGTAGATATAGGATATAACGTATAACGATACGTAGATATAGTATATAACGTGAAACGTTATCTACATATAGGATATAACGTATAACGATACGTAGATATAGGATATAACGTAAAACGTTATCTACATATAGGATATAACGTAAAACGATACGTAGATATAGGATATAACGTATAACGATATGCAGATATTGGATATAACGTATAACGATATCTACATATAGGATATAACGAATAACGATATGTAGATATAGGATATAACGTATAACGATATGTGGATATAGGATATAACGTATAACGATACGTAGATATAGGATATAACGTAAAACGTTATCTACATATAGGATATAACGTAAAACGTTATCTACATATAGCATATAACGTATAACGATACGTAGATATCGGATATAACGCAAAACGTTATTTACATATAGGATATAACCTATAACGATATGTAGATGTAGGATATAACGTATAACGTTATCTACATAAAGGATATAACGTATAACGATACGTAGATATAGGATATAACGTATTACTGTACGTAGACGTAGTATATAACGTATAACGATATGTAGATATAGGATATAACGTATAACGATACGTAGATATAGTATATAGCGTAAAACGTTATCTACATATAGGATATAACGTATAACGATACGTAGATATAGGATATAACGTAAAACGTTATCTACATATCGGATATAACGTATAACGATACGTAGATATAGGATACAACGTATAACGATATGCAGATATTGGATATAACGTATAACGATATCTACTTATGGGATATAACGAATAACGATATGTAGATATAGGATATAACGTATAACGATATGTAGATATAGGTTATAACGTATAACGATACGTAGATATAGTATATCACGTAAAACGTTATCTACATATAGGATATAACGTATAACGATATGTAGATATAGGATATAGCGTATAACGATATGTAGATATAGGATATAGCGTATAACGATATCTATATATCGGATATAACGTATAACGATATGTAGACGTAGGATGTGACGTATAACGTTATCTACATATAGGATATAACGTATAACGAAACGTAGATATAGGATATACCATATAACGATATGCAGATATAAGATATAACGTATAACGATATCTACATATAGGATATAACGTATAACGATATGTAGATATAGGATATAACGTATAACGATATGTTGGTATATGATATAACTTATAACGATATGTAGATATAGGATATACCGATTAACGATACGCAGATATAGGATATAACGTATAACGATATTTAGATATAGGATATAACGTATAACGATACGTAGACATAGGATATAACGTATAACGATACGTAGACATAGGATATAACGTATAACGATATGCAGATATTGGATATAACGTATAACGATATCTACATATCGGATATAACGAATAACGATATGTAGATGTAGGATATAACGTATAACGATATGTGGATATAGGATATAACGAATAACGATACGTAAATATAGTATATAACGTAAAACGTTATCTACATATAGGATATAACGTATAACGATATGTAGATATAGGATATAACGTATAACGATATCTATATCTAGGATATAACGAATAACGATATGTAGATGTAGGATATAACGTATAACGTTATCTACATATGGGATATAACGTATAACGATACGTAGATATAGGATATAACGTATAACGATATGCAGATATAGGATATAACGTATAACGATATGTAGATATAGGATATACCATTTAACGATATGCAGATATAAGATATAACGTATAACGATATCTACATATAGGATATAACGTATAACGATATGTAGATATAGGATATAACGTATAACGATATGTTGGTATATGATATAACTTATAACGATATGTAGATATAGGATATACCGTATAACGATACGCAGATGTAGGATATAACGTATAACGATATCTACATATAAGATATAACGTATAACGATATGTAGATGTAGGATATAACGTATAACGTTATCTACATATAGGATACAACGTAAAACGTTATCTACATATAGGATAAAACGTACAACGATACGTAGATATAGTATATAACGTAAAACGTTATATACAAATAGGATATAACGTATAACGATATGTAGATATAAGATATAACGTATAACGATATTTAGATATAGGATATTACGTAGAACGATACGTAGATATATGATATAACGTAAAACGTTATCTACACATAGGATATAACGTATAACGATACGTAGATATAGCATATAACGTATAACGATATCTATATATAGGATATAACGTATAACGATATGTAGACGTAGGATATAACGTATAACGTTATCTACATATAGGATATAACGTATAACGATACGTAGATATAGGATATAACGTATAACGGTATGTAGATATAGGATATAACGAATAACGATATGAAGATATAGGATATAACGTATAACGATACGTAGATATAGTATATAACGTGAAACGTTATCTACATATAGGATATAACGTATATCGATATGTAGATATAGGATATAACGTATAACGATACGTAGATATAGTATATAACGTATAACGATATGTAGATATAGGATATAACGTATATCGATATGCAGATATTGGATATAACGTATAACGATATCTACATATAGGATATAACGAATAACGATATGTAGATATAGGATATAACGTATAACGATATGTGGATATAGGATATAACGTATAACGATACGTAGATATAGTATATAACGTGAAACGTTATCTACATATAGGATATAACGTATAACGATATGTAGATATAGGATATAACGTATAACGATTTGTAGATATAGGATATAACGTATAACGATACGTAGATATAGGATATAACGTATAACGTTATCTACATATAGGATATAACGTATAACGATACGTAGATATAGGATATAACGTATAACGATATGCAGATATTGGATATAACGTATAACGATATCTACATATAGGATATAACGAATAACGATATGTAGATATAGGATATAACGTATAACGATATGTGGATATAGGATATAACGTATAACGATACGTAGATATAGGATATAACGTAAAACGTTATCTACATATAGGATATAACGTAAAACGTTATCTACATATAGCATATAACGTATAACGATACGTAGATATCGGATATAACGCAAAACGTTATTTACATATAG
The DNA here is from genome assembly GCA_905332935.1 of Bombus hortorum. Classification (NCBI taxonomy): domain Eukaryota; kingdom Metazoa; phylum Arthropoda; class Insecta; order Hymenoptera; family Apidae; genus Bombus; species Bombus hortorum. Next base: position 18,521,000 of record HG995193.1, read on the forward strand.
GATATAACGTATAACGATATGTAGATGTAGGATATAACGTATAACGTTATCTACATATAGGATATAACGTATAACGATACGTAGATATAGGATATAACGTATTACTGTACGTAGACGTAGTATATAACGTATAACGATATGTAGATATAGGATATAACGTATAACGATACGTAGATATAGTATATAGCGTAAAACGTTATCTACATATAGGATATAACGTATAACGAAACGTAGATATAGGATATACCATATAACGATATGCAGATATAAGATATAACGTATAACGATATCTACATATAGGATATAACGTATAACGATATGTAGATATAGGATATAACGTATAACGATATGTTGGTATATGATATAACTTATAACGATATGTAGATATAGGATATACCGATTAACGATACGCAGATATAGGATATAACGTATAACGAAACGTAGATATAGGATATACCATATAACGATATGCAGATATAAGATATAACGTATAACGTTATCTACATATGGGATATAACGTATAACGATACGTAGATATAGGATATAACGTATAACGATATGCAGATATAGGATATAACGTATAACGATATGTAGATATAGGATATACCATTTAACGATATGCAGATATAAGATATAACGTATAACGATATCTACATATAGGATATAACGTATAACGATATGTAGATATAGGATATAACGTATAACGATATGTTGGTATATGATATAACTTATAACGATATGTAGATATAGGATATACCGTATAACGATACGCAGAGGTAGGATATAACGTATAACGATATCTACATATAAGATATAACGTATAACGATATGTAGATGTAGGATATAACGTATAACGTTATCTACATATAGGATATAACGTAAAACGTTATCTACATATAGGATAAAACGTACAACGATACGTAGATATAGTATATAACGTAAAACGTTATATACAAATAGGATATAACGTATAACGATATGTAGATATAAGATATAACGTATAACGATATTTAGATATAGGATATTACGTAGAACGATACGTAGATATATGATATAACGTAAAACGTTATCTACACATAGGATATAACGTATAACGGTACGTAGATATAGCATATAACGTATAACGATATCTATATATAGGATATAACGTATAACGATATGTAGACGTAGGATATAACGTATAACGTTATCTACATATAGGATATAACGTATAACGATACGTAGATATAGGATATAACGTATAACGGTATGTAGATATAGGATATAACGAATAACGATATGAAGATATAGGATATAACGTATAACGATACGTAGATATAGTATATAACGTGAAACGTTATCTACATATAGGATATAACGTATATCGATATGTAGATATGGGATATAACGTATAACGATACGTAGATATAGTATATAACGTATAACGATATGTAGATATAGGATATAGCGTATAACGATATCTATATATCGGATATAACGTATAACGATATGTAGACGTAGGATGTAACGTATAACGATATGTAGATATAGGATATAACGCATAACGTTATCTACATATAGGATATAACGTATAACGATACGTAGATATAGGATATAACGTATAACGTTATCTACATATAGGATATAACGTATAACGATATTTAGATATAGGATATAACGTATAACAATATGTAGATATAGGATATACCGTATAACGATACGTAGATATAGGATATAATGTATAATGTTATCAACATATAGGATATAACGAATAACGATACGTAGATACAGGATATAACGTATAACGATATCTATATATAGGATATAACGTATAACGATATGTAGATATAGGATATAACGTATAACGATACGTAGATATTGTATATAACGTGAAACGTTATCTACATATAGAATATAACGTATAACGGTATGTAGATATAGGATATAACGAATAACGATATGAAGATATAGGATATAACGTATAACGATACGTAGATATAGTATATAACGTGAAACGTTATCTACATATAGGATATAACGTATATCGATATGTAGATATAGGATATAACGTATGACGATTCGTAGATATAGTATATAACGTATAACGATATGCAGATATAGGATGTAACGTATAACGATATCTACATATAGGATATAACGTATAACGATACGTAGATACAGGATATAACGTATAACGATATCTATATATAGGATATAACGTATAACGATATGTAGATATAGGATATAACGTATAACGATACGTAGATATTGTATATAACGTGAAACGTTATCTACATATAGAATATAACGTATATCGATATGTAGATATAGGATATAACGTATGACGATACGTAGATATAGTATATAACGTATAACGATATGTAGATATAGGATATAACGTATAACGTTATCTACATATAGGATATAACGTATAACGATACGTAGATATAGGATATAACGTATAACGTTATCTACATATAGGATATAACGTATAACGACATGTAGATATAAGATATAACGTATAACGATATTTAGATATAAGATATAACGTATAACGATATTTAGATATAGGATATAACGTAGAACGATATATACAAATAGGATATAACGTATAACGATATGTAGATATAAGATATAACGTATAACGATATTTAGATATAGGATATTACGTAGAACGATACGTAGATATATGATATAACGTAAAACGTTATCTACACATAGGATATAACGTATAACGATATGTAGATATAGAATATAACGTATAACGATATTTAGATATAGGATATAACGTATAACGATACGTAGACATAGGATATAACGTATAACGATATGCAGATATTGGATATAACGTATAACGATATCTACATATCGGATATAACGAATAACGATATGTAGATGTAGGATATAACGTATTACGTTATCTACATATCGGATATAACGTATAACGATATGTAGATATAGGATATAACGTATAACGATATGTAGATATAGTATATCACGTAAAACGTTATCTACATATAGGATATAACGTATAACGATATGTAGATATAGGATATAACGTATAACGATATGTAGGTATAGGATATAACGCATAACGATACGTAGATATAGGATATAACGTAAAACGTTATCTACATATAGGATACAACGTATAACGATACCTAGATGTAGGATATAACGTATAACGATATGTAGATATAGGATATAACGTATAACGATACGTAGATATAGTATATAACGTAAAACGTTATCTACATATAGGATATAACGTAAAACGTTATCTACATGTAGGATATTACGTATAACGACATGTAGATATAGGATATAACGTATTACGATATGCAGATATAGGATATAACGTATAACGATATGTAGACATAGGATATAATGTATAACGGTACGTAGATGTAGGATATAACGTAAAACGTTATCTACATATAGAATATAACGTATAACGATATGTAGATATAGGATATAATGTATGACGGTATGCAGATGTTGGATATAACGTATAACGATATCTACATACAGGATATAGCGTACAACGATACGTAGATATAGGATGTAACGTAAAACGTTATCTACGTATAGCATATAACGTATAACGATATGTAGATATAGGATGTAACGTATAACGATACGTAGATATAGGGTATAACGTATAACGATATGTAGATATAGGATATAACGTATAACGATACGTAGATATAGGATATAACGTATAACGTTATCTACATATAGGATATAACGTATAACGATACGTAGGTATAGGATATAACGTATAACGTTATCTACATATAGGATATAACGTATAACGATACGTAGATATAGGATATAACTTATAACGATATATAGATATAGGATATAACGTATAACGGTACGTAGATATAGGATATAGCGTATAACGATATGCAGACATAGGATATAACGTATAACGATACGTAGATACTGAATATAACGCATAACGTTACGAAGACATAGGATATAACGTATAACGATACGTACATATAGGATACAACGTATAACGTTATCTACATATAGGATATAACGTATAACGATATGTAGATATAGGATATAACGTATAACGTTATCTACATATAGGATATAACGTATAACGATATGTAGAAATGGGATATAATGTTTAACTTTATCTACATATAGGATATAACTTATAGCGTTACCTACATATAGGATATAACGTATAACGGTACGTATATATAGGATATAACGTATAACGATACGTGGATATGGTGTAGGTAGTCCTAGTGTAGGTCGAAACGAACGTTTATTGCTCGAGCAGGCACTTGCGTGTGGGCAACGATCACTCAGTAGTAGTAGTAGTAGTAGTAGTAGTGGTAGTAGTAGTAGTAGTAGTATTTTCTAATTCATAAATATTAATAGTAAGTTAGCGTAATTTATAACATTTAAGCTATTAATTTACTACATTTAAACTATTACGTTATACCTTTAAACCATTATATTGCAACATTCAGACTATTAATTTATATCATTTAAACTATAAATTTAATACATTTAAAACATCAATTCACGACAGTTGACAACATTTAAAACTTATACCTATAGCATTTAAACTATTAATTTACAACATTCAGAAAAATTATTTATTGCATTTAGAACATTAATTTATAACATTTAAACTATAAATATATAACATTAAACCAATTAATGAATAACAATTAAAGCATTAATAAACTATCAAACCGTTAATTAACATCATTTAAACCATTGCTTAAAAACAATTATAGCAGTAATTTATAATATTTAAGCCATTACTTAATAACAATTATACCATTAATTTATAACATTCCAACCAATAATTAGCAACATTTAAAGAACTAATTAATAACATTTAGACTATTAATTTATAACAATTGAAACGTACATTAACAACATTTGAAACATTAATTTATAACAATGAAACCGTTCTTCAAGGAATCAATAATTCTCTCGCTAATAGACTAATACATCCTTTGATAGATCTAACTAAGAAATACTTAACGGCGATTGCAGCCAATTAATTCATATTGTTGCAATGCAGACGATATTGAAGAAAATATGCCATTTTATGTTACAACTATAACGAGTAAATTTACTTGTTTAGCTTCAAAGGAATTAAAAAGGTACCTGACTTGTAAGTAAGCATTAAATAAGAATTTTAAATATAGCAGACAGTGATGTAGGTGATATTCAAGAGAAAAGAACATTTTATTTTGTAATTAGCACGAGTAAATGAACGAATATCGATAATAGAATATAATGCTTAATATGAATTTTACCTGTCTGATTATTTAATACCTTAACTTATTTCACAGTAACTTTTTTCCATTTATGTACAAACTAGTCGATAGTCGAAAACTAGTATCAAAAATGTGTGAATTTAGTCTTAGTTTGCAGAAACTATTAAAATGATAAAAATGGATATCGTGTTAAATCGTTAAAGACGCGAATTTACGATAAAAATTAAGAAATTGTTCAATTTGATTTTGTTATAACGGAAAAACCGCCTTCTGCAATGTCAAAACATCGTTATCGTTTGATTGACATCCTGACACCTTGTGAAGTTATATAAGGAACACGCAAGTCGCGCGCGAGCTCTTTTGTGCTTGAACTCCCGGAGAGTGAACATCGAAGAAGAATATAAATATAAGGTAAATAAAAAAAGTATCAAACAATAACATTGAAACTGATAATTTATAACGCCTAAGCCAATAATTTATAACATTTAAGCCATTAATTTATAACATTTAAGCCATTAATTTACAACATTTAAGCTATTAATTTACAACATTTGTGCCATTAATTTAAAACATTTAAACTGTTATATTATACATTTAAGCTATTAATTTACAACATTTAAGCTATTAATTTATAACATTTAAGCTATTAATTTATAACATTTAAGCTATTAATTTAGAACATTTAAGCTATTAATTTACAACATTTAAGCTATTAATTTACAACATTTAAGCTATTAATTTACAACATTTAAGCTATTAATTTACAACATTGAGCCATTAATTTAAAACATTTAAACTGTTATATTATACATTTAAGCTATTAATTTACAACATTTAAGCTATTAATTTACAACATTTAAGCTATTAATTTACAACATACAAGCTATTAATTTATAACATTTAACCTATTAATTTACAACATTTAAGCCATTAATTTACAACATTTAAGCCATTAATTTATAACATTTAAACTGTTATATTATACATTTAAGCTATTAATTTACAATATTTAAGCTATTAATTTACAACATTTAAGCTATTAATTTACAACATTTAAGCTATTAATTTAGGACATTTAAGCTATTAATTTGCAACATCTAAGCCATTAATTTACAACATTTAAGCTATTAATTTACAACATTTAAGCTATTAATTTAGGACATTTAAGCTATTAATTTACAACATTTAAGCTATTAATTTACAACATTTAAGCTATTAATTTACAACATTGAGCCATTAATTTAAAACATTTAAACTGTTATATTATACATTTAAGCTATTAATTTACAACATTTAAGCTATTAATTTACAACATACAAGCTATTAATTTATAACATTTAACCTATTAATTTACAACATTTAAGCCATTAATTTACAACATTTAAGCCATTAATTTATAACATTTAAACTGTTATATTATACATTTAAGCTATTAATTTACAATATTTAAGCTATTAATTTACAACATTTAAGCTATTAATTTACAACATTTAAGCTATTAATTTAGGACATTTAAGCTATTAATTTGCAACATCTAAGCCATTAATTTACAACATTTAAGCTATTAATTTACAACATTTAAGCTATTAATTTAGGACATTTAAGCTATTAATTTACAACATTGAAGCCATTAATTTAAAACATTTAAACTGTTGTATTATACATTTAAGCTATTAATTTACAACATTTAAGCTATTAATTTACAACATACAAGCTATTAATTTATAACATTTAAGCTATTAATTTACAACATTTAAGCCATTAATTTATAACATTTAAACTGTTATATTATACATTTAAGCTATTAATTTACAATATTTAAGCTATTAATTTACCACATATAAGCGATTAATTTAGAACATTTAAGCTATTAATTTACAACATCTAAGCCATTAATTTACAATTTTTAAGCCTTTAATTTATAACATTTAAATTGTTATTTTATACATTTAAGCTATTAATTTACAACTTTTAAGCTATTAATTTACAACATTTAAGCTATTAATTTAGGACATTTAAGCTATTAATTTACAACTTTTAAGCTATTAATTTACAACATTTAAGCTATTAATTTAGGACATTTAAGCTATTAATTTGCAACATCTAAGCCATTAATTTACAACATTTAAGCCATTAATTTATAACATTTAACCTATTAATTTACAACATTTAAACTGTTATTTTGTACATTTAAGCCATTAATTTATAACATTTAGGCCATTAATTCTTAACAATTATGTCAATAATTTATAACCATATCCTCCCATTAATTCAAAGTAGTTATGCTCTTAATTTATAGCAGTTTTGCCATTAATCGGAAGCAACTCTACATTCATTGATTTAAATCAATACCATCAATTCGTAGTGAGCAAATTAAAGATTTATTTTGTTTTATTTAATATTAACGAAATCTTTAAAATCCCTGAAGTCCTATTTTATTTCTATATAGCATTATTTCTTAATTTTAAATACAGTATTTAATTTCTCATTTCACTGTTTCATATGAAACTAGTGGTAAAGCAGAGTGTACCTATTGAGTGTCTATGGATGGGATGTAATTTTCCATGTCTGCTCAAAACCAAGGAAATAAAACCGTGTTCATGGAATCAAGGAAGCAAGTGCAATTTAATCGAAGGCAACGACATCTCATCATTCATCCACACGCGCTACAATTGGTACCTTGCATGGTTTCCTTTCTTCGATGATAAGTTCAATATTCATGTATGATTACGCGGATCCACGTACTACAGCTATTCTAATTAATTAATTTCAGTACACGCTACTTCTTTGTTACAAAATAATTTTACATCTCTGCTTCCAATGTTTAAAAACTCTTTATGTAAATGGGACCCGAGCGTAGTTACCTCCTCGTGGTGGGTCCCGGTAATTGGTATCGTTTTCCAAATAATAATACACCAATTACTATTTTGAATATTAGTATTATTATTTGAAAAACGATATCAAGCTAAAAACTACTTGAATATAGTCCGGTCTTGATCATCCAAAATAGTTTTGGTGATCTAGACTGAACTAGTACCCCCCCACGGGGGCACCGTTGGACATCGTGGGACATCGTGGGACATCGCGGGACACCGTGGGATGCGTGCGTTTTAGCCTGAATTAATCATAAGATAGACACCTATGTTATGTGCATTGTAAGCTCATTCTGTACAAATATACTTGTCCATCTTGGAACGAAAAATAGAAATCTTACCACACTGGAAAAATTGTTCCCACGATTTATCTGTTCACGGTCGCTCAGTTCTTTCAAACTGTCGCGTGGCGTACTCGCTCGCGCGTATTCCGGGTACGTGCGGGTCAACGTGCACTGGACAACTCTTTGGATTCGTAAGTCGCCCCAAGGACACCTCTGTCTTGGTGACTACTCGACGACTGCTCGTCGTTTGTCTCGAATCGCGGGAGTTGTCATCGCGCTGGTGATACCAGTGAATGTGTTGACGCTTGAGTCGCACGTCTGCAATCCTGTCCGATTGGTACTTCGGTACTCGGACAGGGACCTGCATTTAACGTCCTCCGTAATCCTGTTCGGCTCCGCGGGGGTGGGCCCCACTGTTCAGTTGGGGCCTTGCCTTTGTAATCCTGTTCAGCGGCCCCTCCCCGGTGTCCACATGTTCAGTTGGAGTGTGCTAAATTGCAGGCCCATTTACTGGACAATGGTATTATCGGTAAGTGCCATCGACCGTGATAAGTTTTAAACGACGTGACAGGAATCGAGCGAAGGTCAATGCTTGGGCTTTCCGCTGAACCTTAGGGTTATCTGGTGCACGGGGGTACGTTACGTAAGTTTGTTAGTTCTTTCGAGAGATCGTGATTTCGTCCCTTCCGGCCGCGTTGCGGTTTTTCTTTCATCGTCTGATTGTTCGAGCTCCTTTTCCATCGGGCTCTTTCGTTCCAAGTTGGACAAATGTATCTTTGATACGGAATGTTGCCGATAGGGCTGCGAATTATTGTACGATGTTTGTACTGATCGATGTAATCGTTGTGTGTGAGATACATGTTGCGTTGTGTGGGAGATAGATATTGCGTTGTGTATGCTTTGTTTTACGTTTGTAACTGTTTCGTAATAAATTGTTTATAATAATTGTTAACTGTTTTGTAATAAATTCGTGTAACTGCTGCGTAGGAGATAGGTGTTTCGCGGTTAGGTTAAATACGAAATAACTATCCCTTTACGCAGGCCCATGATCAAGTAGAGTCAGAGCTCGACATTTTTGCCAATAGGTTGAATGTCGAGACCGATGCATAATGTTAAATAACCCATGGGCGGGTCTCGTGCGTAGTCACCTCCCCGTGGTGAGACCTGGTAATTGGTATCGTTTTCCAAAAATTAATCAGTTGGTTAATGTTTAGAAAACGATACCAAGCTAAGAACTACGCACCAGTCCAGTTTGGGTCACCAAAAAGCACTAAGAGAATTTTGGATGATCTAAACTGGATTGCACCGTGGGTCACCGTTGGACACCGTTGGACACCGTGGGACACCGTTGGACACCGTGGGACACCGTTGGACACCGTTGGACACCGTTGGACGTCGTTGGACACCGTTGGACGTCGTTGGACACCGTTGTACGTCGTTGGACACCGTGGGATATGTCTTCACTCTGTCAAATCCATTCTGAGCACATTCTGTACAATCATACCTATCTGACTTGGAACGAAATGTAAAAATCTATTCTTCTTTTCCACTGAATCTTGCGGTTATTTTGTGCACGGGAATGCGTCGCGTGAGTCCATTGATTCTTTCGAAAGGTCGCGAACGAACGAGTTCGCGCCGCGATTTTTCTTTCATTGTCTGTTTGTTCCGGCGTCTTCTTGTTTCCCCATTTTTAGGGAAGATCCTCTCTCGTTACTAACCCCAATCTATTGGGGGCGTGCTTTCGGTGACGTCGTTTCTTAATTACGTTTTTGCTAACGTGTGAAATTAATTTGGTTTAATTAATACGCGTTTATTTAACGATTCATTGAACATTAAGATAATGAAATTAAGTGGTTGTCTGAAACTTTCTGTTTCAATTTCTCTTCAGTCGTCTGTTTACTAAATGATAATGTTACTATATTAATTTCAAATATTAGGTTGTTTCGTAAGCTTGTATAATAAAATTTGAGTTTGACTGTGGTTTCATTTAATTATTTTATACATTTGTTTTAATTTCTAGTTATCTTTTGTGCAAGTTATTTATCGATAGCAGAGATAATATAAAAATAACAAGGAAACAAAAAAAGAAGGTACAGTATTCTTTAAGTATATTTAGTGGCGAACTTTTGAATTCTTGCAAATATTTTCCAATATTTATAACACGCGACTATAGTGTATTAGTGGAATGTATATTTCGTATTCTAATAACGAAAATTCACAGTATATATTCTAATTGCGAACAGTATAATTTTTCTAAACGATTGCATTGCATTCAGGGTATTCGTAAACATTTGTTCGCTATCAAGAAATATCTCACAATTTTCAACCAAATAATATTTTTCAAACTTGTTCCAATTTCCTAATAATAATTTTTAATTGTAAAAAAATAGCAGTATTTTCTAAATAAACGTTAGACAGGAAAAAGAAGAAAATTGTCGAAACGACGTTTCGCTTCTTTTCCACCCCCCCACCCGCCCTTAAAAATCTTTATTTTCAGAGAATATTTGTGACCGCGCGCAATGCGGTCGTAGAGTCAGTGTTTGCTACGCGATAATTTCTTTTCAATACTTTAAAATCACGATACTTTGATTAAATTCGATCGAATAATCACACGCGAAAGTAATAAAATTTTATTAATTAAATTTGTACGCGATATTAGAGTTCTTGTTCGCCGATCATAATTTAAGCGGTCGCGGTAACGTAGTCTTTTATTTTTTTTTTTTTTTAATTTATTGTTTTGAATATTCGTTTACGGTATTAGAGTCAGTGCCTCCCTCAAGAGGATAAAGCCTCTCCAGGAGCTCAAGAATGTAAGTAGTTTTGTATATTGTATTTCAATTTGTTCTATTTAGTATATTTTGTTTGAAATATTGTTAATTATAAAATAAAAATGATTGATAATTTAGAAAGTTTTAAATGTCCTTTTTAATTGAAATAAAGTCTTAAAATCTTAACATTAAAGTACAATAAAACTGTCTGATACGTATCAAAAATCACTGAATGTTTTATTCTCAAACAATTTACATACTTATTAGAGTATAGTCTTTATTATTGCTAAGGTTCCATGTTTCTTATTATGTATTAACGATATTAATGATATTTTATGTTTTGTTATAGACATATGACAGCTTCAACTTCTTTGTCTTCTTTGGGAATGTTCCAATGGTGGCTCAAAAGCCAAGAATGTGAGTATTTTTACATATGGTACTTCAATTATGTCTATTCTGTATATTTTTCTTTAATCACTATCAATTAAGAAATACAATTCGATTGAAAATTTGTGAGGTTGGCATTTTGTGACGTTATTCTTTCATTAAAATAAAATAAGTGTTAAAGTCTTAATACCGAATTATGAAACAAATGACTAACATATTTCAGAAATCATTAGATTCTTAATTTTTAGATTTTAAACTTTCATATTAGAGTTTCAGTTTTTATACTTATCAAAGTTTATTAGATTTTCAATCTTTATTACTACTAAAGTTACTAAAGTTAATAAACCTTCATTTTTCATTATCTCCAACTTTTTAAATAATCAGCAATCGCTCATCGTGTTTTGTTCTGTAACAGATTTCTCGCAACCTCCATTTCCACCACTGGACCTTCCACGGTTCCTGCCTGATGTTAGTCTCCCTGATGATATTCCCTGGGATGGCGCAGCATCCATGGTAACATCCTCTGTTTCTCCGCTTCGAACGGTGAGTCGCATGCATTTTTGTTCCTCCGGTCACTCAATCATGTCGTAGGACGAAAGGTCCGAATCGGCACGGGTGACTGGTTGTATTAAGTAGAATTTTTTGCGAGCATAGTGACCGCGGGTATTTTTTATACCCGTGAGTAGTAACATTCTTTTTAGAAATTTATTAGTTTAGGATAGGTCTTCTTGCACAGCGCGATTATAATAATTAGTTTTTTAATGATTAGGTCAAACATATGCACTTGAGAATATATTCGTGTTATTTATAAATATGAATTTTAATATTCCGTATGAATATTTGCAAATGGCAAATATCTACACGAATATACCTGTATGACATACATATACTTGATTTTAAGCAATGAATTGATGGTGACAATATTAAGTCACGTTCGTTTATTTCATTTCGGCTAGAATTTAAAAAATGAGTTAAAATTCATTTTTCCCGTACAAGAATGAAATTTTACGTGCAAGAAGACACTGCGCGACAGGCAGATTTTTGAGTCAAAGCAATAATTTTGAACACTGCTTCTGCACTTTCGAGTATGTGCTTTGATAAAGAGATCGCCTGAGATTATTTCTTTCTTAGTAATATATTTAGAGTCAATTATTCCATTTCATTGAGTCTCTGTCTTTTTCAATTAACGCTATCTTTTTTGCAATATTAAAATTTTCTTCTGATTTATTAAATTAATATAGTAGAGTTACTTAGTTGCTATTAAATAAATAAAGTAGAGTTAATAAGAAACGAAATAGTAAAGTATAAAATCAAAGAACGTTAGTCCGTTAAATGAAAATTACACAAACTAATCATCTTTTTAGGTCAGGATTTTCAGGTTTAACCCTTTCCGTGCCCATTGTCAGGATCTCATTCACGTGCCCAGGTGCTACTTGAATGGGAGAAAGACATTGGGCACGATGATCTAGAATTAAGTAATCTAATAATTTCTCAGCGACTGACGATGCGCTAGTGTATCGTGCACGACGTATTTTCCACATTAAGTGTGTGTGTTGTTAGGTCGTGGAATTGCGTCGCTTTTTTCATTCGTTAAAACTTCAAATATTAAAAATTTCGAGATATATATCGATTCAATTTTCGTCTCGATACAATTACAATTTCTGATAATATCATTCACGCGATTAAGTGTAACCACGCTTTTAATATTGTAATAAATTGTAATAAATTACAATTATAATTTCAAGTTTACTTACATTTATTTTAACGATATCATTTCCTCAGACGTGTTTTATCACGTTTTACGCAATGCTCGCTAGCCTTCGTCAGTCGATTTCAGGAAAAAGGTACGTACCTTAGAGTGTGCATGTTTGCTAAGCTCGGGTGTCGGAGGCGTCCCGGGACGTCCTCCCTAGTGTAGGATCTTTGCGCCCGAGCGTTTGCGTGAGAACCGTGGAGTGATTGTGTTGGTGTGCCCGTTTTGCTATTTTTTAAATATAGCGCTAGGTAGGATAGGTAGTATACTTTCTGGTATGTCTGTTAATTGTAAGTAGGTAGGGCCGGGCAGGTTGGCACAGTCTCTGGTCGGGTAGGCACGTTTTCGTGTGACCAACCTGTTTCTGGAAATCTAATTTGAAAAATCGACGGTGAAACTGGCACGAGTAGAGCATGCTCTCGTCTCTGGTTTTGCCTTTCGATTTTTCGAATTTCGCGGTCGCGGTCGCGAGTGGGCTCGAAACGAACGTTTATTGCTCGAGCACGCACATGCGAGTGAGCAACGATCACCGCTGTGATCGTTGGTCAGTCCATGCGCACTCCAATCAGCTTCCGCGGTTTATATTTTTATTTCACCTTTATAAGTTTTTTCTTTTGTTTGCGATTTAGAAGACTCGAGCTTAGATTTAAGTTTCAGCGGGCATTGCGCCCGAAGAAAGAAGAGGCTATAAGCCGAAGAGGCCCGGCAAACTGCCACTCAAGAGGGCAACTACTAATGGCTCCCCATCCTCTGGGTCATCCAGAGCATGGGAAGTCATTATCGTTACTACTTTGTCACTATGCTCGCTTTTAGTATTCGTAGTAGTAGTAGTAGTAGTCTTTGCTTTTGGGCCCGATGTATATATCGGTCCATCGTCTCATTGGGCAAAACGCGATTTTTCTTATTAGTGTGGCGAGAGATTAATTACGGGTTGAATTAGAGTTGCGAGATAACATCGCGGCTTTTTATTAGTGTGGCGATAAAATGATTACGGTTTGAATTAGAGTTGCGATAAAATGATAATCGCGTTTGCTTTAGAGTTGCGAATTACGCTATCGCGATTGTCTTTTGCAAATTTTATTATGCATATTTAGAATTTCTTATAGAACTATAAGTATCAGAATTTATCGTGTTTTCTATTGTTTAAAATTAGATTATAAAAATGTTAGTTTTCAATTGCATGTTGCAATATCAGAATATTTGAAGTAGCTTTTTCATATGGTAAATAGTAATTTGCATTAAATTCACTATAAGTTCTATTTATTTTTCCTTTTAGCGTTGCGATAATGAATGATCGCGTTTTCTTAAGTAGAGTTGCGTTTACAAACTGCCCAAACCCTCCGACTGCATTTGTCGGACACTGTTCCTGGATCACACGTACAGCTGCAAGAGCTGTGCAAGTGTGATCGTTCATCGGCAACCTCCTAAATGGTTGTACTGCGATCACTCGCTATTAGTGTTGCGTATTGCTGAAATACGAGTGCGTAGATTTGTACTCATTAGCGTTGCGTCTCAAATTTCGGGAATATTCAGACTTTTCTTTTTTTTTTTTTTTTAATAGTAGATTAATTGATATTGCAGATATGACAAAGCACTCGTCGCGTTTTATTTTATTCTGCTTCATAAATATTAGTAGTAAATTAGCGTTGCGAAACAAGAATATTCAGTTCCACTCTCGGCGTGTTGATCGGGTTTATATAGAGTGGAACATGATCGAATTTTAGTAGCCCTTCTGGCTACTGCTTTGTTTCTTTTTCAGCGCCCCTTATTAATGCACCCCTTATTACTACGTTTATTACTGAAAATACTGCTATAAGACATACTCCTTTGTCAGCGTTAACGTTACCATAATTGCTAGAAGACAGAACTTTACTACGAATGTATAATATGTATATATATTTACATGTATGAAATTGTGAACGATTTCATGCCTAATAAAGTATTATAAAGAAATATCTTAATGTTGTTAGGAAGGCATGAAATATTTTTTAAAATTTAATTCATTGCAATTGGAATTAATGCTGGCGATTGTTCGTTCTTAGAATCATAACTTTTAGAATATTTTCGACCGCGATATTTTCAATCTTTTGACAATAACGTAGAATTTTATAAATAATCGAATTTCATTTGCATGAAGCAAAAGTTCATTCGCGATAATCGTCACGTTTGTATCAAATATTCTGCTAAAAATGACTTATGCACATATCTTTCGGTTCGCTATGTTTTTCAAGTCACCATGTTGTTGTAGGAAATAACAGATACTATTAAAAGTTAAAGGACAAAGCAAGTGATCTTATAATAATCGTGTTTTCTCTCGCCTTAGATATTCCAAATGAATTTTCAATTTTTAATTCAGTTTAAATTCAATGACTTAAGATTCTTATTTTCGACGTAAGCCTAGTCTCGATTAAAAAGATACAAATTGATTCTCTATATTTGCTAAAGTTTAATCAATAGTACTTTCATCTATATTTGACCATTATTAGTAGTTTATTTTTCGCGTATAAAATGTTTTCGTTTTAAAGATGCCTGTTTCTTTCATATACCATATCCATTAAATGAGTTTGTTTCAGATTTATCAATTTACAGAAAATACATTTCAGTTACATATTTGAACATTTCGTAGCATATTAAATATGTATCCTAGATACCCAAATGATTCCTCTTTCATTGTCTGATTGTTCAGGCTTCTTCCTGTTTTCCCATTTTTAAAAGAAGCATATTGCGGTCGCGTTGGAGTATATAACTTTTCGATATCTCCATAAGTTTAGTACAACGAGTCGTATCTTCCTTTTGCAAGACTCTAAATTGTATATGCAGTGTCAATAGTTTCATTTTCCTTCTCTCGTTCCAAGTTAGACAAATGTATCCTTGATATTCGAATGTTGCCAGAATGAAAGCGAATTATTGGACAATGTTTGTACTGATGGATGTAATCGATTTCGAAGATTAATCAATTGATCAATTTGTGGAAAACACCTACATCGATCAGTACAAACATTGTAGAATAATTCGACATCAAGCTAAGAACCACGCCAATACAGTGCACGATTGGATCACGAAAAGCCACGAAGAAAATTTTGGATGATCTAGACTGGACTGCAACGTGGGACACCGTGGGACGCCGTGGGACGCCGTGGGACGCCGTGGGACGCCGTGGGACGCCGTGGGACGCCGTGGGACGCCGCGGGACGCCGTGGGACGCCGTGGGACGCCGTGGGACGCCGTGGGACGCCGTGGGACGCCGTGGGACGCCGTGGGACGCCGTGGGACGCCGTGGGACGCCGTGGGACGCCGTTGGACGTCGTTGGACATCGTGGGACGCCTTTGGTCCAGTGTAGATCTCCAAAAGCCGCCAAAAGAATTTTGGATGATCTATACTGGACAGCATCGTGGGACATCGTTGGACACCGTTGGACGTCGTTGGACATCGTGGGACGCCTTTGGTCCAGTGTAGATCTCCAAAAGCCGCCAAAAGAATTTTGGATGATCTATACTGGACAGCATCGTGGGACATCGTTGGACACCGTTGGACACCGTTGGACGTCGTTGGACATCGTGGGACGCCTTTGGTCCAGTGTAGATCTCCAAAAGCCGCCAAAAGAATTTTGGATGATCTATACTGGACAGCATCGTGGGACATCGTTGGACACCGTTGGACACCGTTGGACACCGTTGGACGTCGTTGGACATCGTGGGACGCCTTTGGTCCAGTGTAGATCTCCAAAAGCCGCCAAAAGAAATTTGGATGATCTATACTGGACAGCATCGTGGGACATCGTTGGACACCGTTGGACACCGATGGACATCGTGGGACGCCTTTGGTCCAGTGTAGATCTCCAAAAGCCGCCAAAAGAATTTTGGATGATCTATACTGGACAGCATCGTGGGTCATCGTTGGACACCGTTGGACACCGTTGGACGTCGTTGGACATCGTGGGACGCCTTTGGTCCAGTGTAGATCTCCAAAAGCCGCCAAAAGAATTTTGGATGATCTATACTGGACAGCATCGTGGGACATCGTTGGACACCGTTGGACACCGATGGACATCGTGGGACGCCTTTGGTCCAGTGTAGATCTCCAAAAGCCGCCAAAAGAATTTTGGATGATCTATACTGGACAGCATCGTGGGACATCGTTGGACACCGTTGGACACCGATGGACATCGTGGGACGCCTTTGGTCCAGTGTAGATCTCCAAAAGCCGCCACAAGAATTTTGGATGATCTATACTGGACAGCATCGTGGGTCATCGTTGGACACCGTTGGACACCGTTGGACGTCGTTGGACATCGTGGGACGCCTTTGGTCCAGTGTAGATCTCCAAAAGCCGCCAAAAGAATTTTGGATGATCTATACTGGACAGCATCGTGGGTCATCGTTGGACACCGTTGGACACCGTTGGACGTCGTTGGACATGGTGGGACGCCTTTGGTCCAGTGTAGATCTCCAAAAGCCGCCAAAAGAATTTTGGATGATCTATACTGGACAGCATCGTGGGACATCGTTGGACACCGTTGGACACCGTTGGACGTCGTTGGACATCGTGGGACGCCTTTGGTCCAGTGTAGATCTCCAAAAGCCGCCAAAAGAATTTTGGATGATCTATACTGGACAGCATCGTGGGACATCGTTGGACACCGTTGGACACCGTTGGACACCGTTGGACGTCGTTGGACATCGTGGGACGCCTTTGGTCCAGTGTAGATCTCCAAAAGCCGCCAAAAGAATTTTGGATGATCTATACTGGACAGCATCGTGGGACATCGTTGGACACCGTTGGACGTCGTTGGACATCGTGGGACGCCTTTGGTCCAGTGTAGATCTCCAAAAGCCGCAAAAAGAATTTTGGATGATCTATACTGGGCAGCATCCTGGGACATCGTTGGACACCGTTGGACACCGTTGGACACCGTTGGACATCGTGTGTCGCCCTTGGTCCAGTGTAGATCTCCAAAAGCCGCCAAAAGAATTTTGGATGATCTGTACTGGACAGCATCGTGGGACATCGTTGGACACCGTTGGACGCCGTGGGACATCGTTGGACACCGTTGGACACCGTTGGACGCCGTTGGACGCCGTTGGACGCCGTTGGACGCCTTTGGACGCCGTTGGACGCCGTTGGACGTCGTTGGACGTCGTTGGACACCGTGGGACGCCGTTGGACGCCGTTGGACGTCGTTGGACACCGTGGGACGCCGTTGGACATCGTGGGACACCATTGGGCGCCGTTGGACGTCGTTGGACGCCGTTGGACACCGTGGGACGCCGTTGGACATCGTGGGACACCGTGGGATGCGTGCGTTTTAGCCTTAGTTAATCGTAAGATAGATACCTATGTTAAGTGCATTGTTAGCCCATTCTGTACAACGATATTTATCCATCCTGGAACGAAAAGAAAGAAATCTCGACTCTCTCCCCTCGCTTACCACACTGGAGAAATTATACTCGCGAATTATCGGTTCGCGGTCACTCAGTTCTTTCAAACTATCGCGTGGCGTACACGCTCGCGCGTATTTCGGGTACGTGCGGGTCAACGTTCACTAGACAACTCTTTGGATTCGTAAGTCGCCCCAAGGACACCGCTGTCCTGGTGACTGCTCGATGACTGCCCGACGTTTGCATCGGATCACGGGAGTTGTGGTCGCGCCGGTGATGCTTGCGAATCTGTTGGGTATTCAGTCCTGGATCCGCAGTCCTGTCCGATTGGTACTTCAGTACTCGGTCAGGGACCTGCAATTTCACGTCCTCCGTAATTCTGTTCGGCCCCGCGGGGGTGGGCCCCTCTGTTCAGTTGGGGCCTTGCCTTCGTAATCCTGTTCAGCGGCCCCTCCCCGGGTTCCACATGTTCAGTTGGAGTGTGTTAAGTTGCCGGCCTATGTGCTGGATCCACGGCTGGATCACCAGCGGATCGCTGGCATCATCGGTCGGCTCCATCGACCGCGACTCGTGTAAGTTTCGAACGGCGTAACAGGAATCCAGTTACGGTCAATTCTTGGGCCTTCTGCCGAACCTTTGGGTTATCTCGTGTACGGGGGTACGTCGCGTTGGTTTGTTAGTTCTTTCGAGAGATCGCGATCTCGTTCGTTTCGGGCGCGCCGCGATTTTTTTTTTCTTTTTTTTTTTAATCGTCAGATTGATCGGGCTTCTTGTTTGCCCATTTTTAAGGGATGCTTATTGAGGTTATGTTACAGATTATAACTTTTCAATATCTTCAATATGTTATAGTGTCCCAAAAGTAGAACGTTAAACAGTTTAGTATAGCGACTCGTGTGTCCCTTCTGCAAGACACGAAATGATACATACAGTGTCAGTAGCTTCACTTTCTTTCTTTTGTTCCAAGTTAGATAAATGTGTCTTTGATACAGAATGCAGCCAGTAGGGATGCGAATTATTGTACGGTATTTGTACGGATCGATGTAATCATTGTGTGGGACATGGATGTTGCGTTATGTATGCTTTGTCTTTGGTTTTGTAATGATTAGTGTAACTGCTGCGTAGGAGATGGGTGTTTCGCTACGAAATAACTATCTCTTTACGCAGGCCCATGATCAAGTAGAGTGAGAACTGGACATTCTTGCCAGTAGGTAGAATGTCGAGACCGATGCATAATGTTAAATAACTCATGGGCGGGTCTCGTGCGTAGTCACCTCCTCGTGGTGAGACCTGGTAATTGGCATCGTTTTCCAAAAATTAATCAGTTGATTAGTGTTTGGAAAACGGTACCAAGCCAAGAACTACGCAACAGTCCAATTCGGATCGCCAAAATGCACTAATGGAATTGTGGATGATCTAGACTGGACCGCACAGTGGGACACCGTTGGGCACCGTCGGGTGGTGAGGTTTGGTTACGCAAGAGGGCCGATCGCGGTACACCTCCGGCGGGCTACAGGCTGCGGTTGGGAGGGGCCGATGTCGAGGTCGGTACACGGATGAAGTATCTGGGTCTGACTCTCGACAGCCATTGGACCTTTGGCGATCACTTCGAGCGTGTGGTACCATCGGCCGAGGCTACAGCCAACACCTTGGGGCGTCTGTTGCCTCGGCTCGGCGGGCCGGGCGTCGGAGTGCGCCGGCTATACGCCGGGGTTGTACGATCGAGGCTCCTGTACGGTGCTCCGATCTGGGCTGCGAGCCTGTTGGCCAATCGTCGCAGCCTCCTGCTGGTCAGGAGACTGCATCGTACGGTGGCCGTGAGAACGGTGAGAGCGTATCGCACCGTCTCGGCTACGGCGGCGTCGTTGCTCGCGGGTTTCCCCCCGTTCGAGTTGGAGGCCCTACGGTGTCGCGAGATCTATCAACACACGCGAGCACCATCGGGTGGGGTGGACGAGGCGGCGGCGGCGGCGGCACGCTGTGACGCTGTGGCGCGGGCTCGACGAAACCTATTGGATTCGTGGCGGGCCGGTATCGCAACGGGAACCGGCGCGCCGGGCCTCAGGGTCGTCGAGGCCGTCCTGCCAAACTGGGACAATTGGTTGGATGGCGGCGGGCCCGCCCTAACCTATAGGGCTACTCAGGTACTTACCGGGCATGGATGCTTCGGTGAGTACCTGCACAGGATAGGACGGGAGGTATCAGCGCGTTGCCACCATTGCAACGAGCGAGTGGACTCGGCACAGCACACGCTGGAGCACTGTCCGGCGTGGACGTTACCTCGCCGCGCCCTCGTTGCTGAGATAGGGGGTGACCTCTCGCCGACGGCGGTGTTCGGTGCGCTACTGGCGAACGAGAGGAGCCGGAAGGCGGTCGCCACATTCTGCGAGCAGGTGATGTCGCGTAAGGAGGCGGCGGAGCGTGTGAGAGAACGCGATTCCCATCCGGAAAGAATGGGTGGTCGGCGGCGGCGGCGGAGTGGGGGGCGTGGGCACGCCACTTCCAGGCGAGCTCGGACCTCTCCGCCGTCCGGTGGGTTTTAGGCGTCGGTCGGTTCGGCGCCGCGGTGCCGCCAAATCGCCTGGTCGGGGAACCAGGCGGTCTTGCACGGCGGCCCGTCGGGGGTGGCGCGATGCGCGGTGGCCGCGTATCGCGCCGTTAGTTAGGTTCGCCTAACTCGAGGTGAATTCGGCGCGGATGGGGCTCGTGATGTTATGCTTTTGAGATGTTCTAGGGCCTCTTCCGCTATGCGCCAAGTACGGCCACCGTGGAGGTTTTAGCCGGTATGAATCCGGCACTACCCGGCGCCCTCTCCCCGGAGGGCGCGGGGCGCCTATGAAGGTTTCCTCCACGAAAAAAAAAAAAAAAAAAAAAAAAAAAAAAAAAAAAAAAAAAGGTTGGGGTTAGGTTGGGGTTAGGTTGGGGTTAGGTTGGGGTTAGGTTGAAGACCTGGCGCGTAGTCGCCGCAGCCTGATCCTGGTGAGGCGATTGCACAGGACGACCGCCATCCGTACAGCGAGGGCATACCGGACAGTATCGCACGCGACCGCGACGGTGCTGGCCGCATCCCCACCGTTCGAACTGCGAGCCCTGGAGTTACAACGGGTGTACCAACGCCTGAGGGCTTCGCCGACGACGCCGCCGCCGCCGCCGTCCGACAACAACAACGACGACGACAGGACGGCCCTGAGCATCCGGCAGGAGGCCAGACTGGAAATCTGGGATCGATGGCGCTCCCAGCTGATCGAGGAGGACGCCGCGCGACCACACCGCGCCGTTCGTGCCGTGCTTCCCAACTGGGAAGACTGGAGAGATCGAGAAGGGGTCCCGCTGACCTTTCGCATGACGCAGGTGCTCACCGGCCACGGAGTGTTCGGCGAGTACCTGCTGAAGATCGGGCGGGAGGTGACGTCCATCTGTCACCACTGCGAGGAAGAGGAGGACACGGCGCAGCACACTCTGGAGTCGTGTCCAGCGTGGGAGGAAGCACGGCGCGTCCTACGCATCGAGATCGGGGACAGACTAACCCCCGAGGCCGTCGTGGAAGCCACGATGAAGGGCCCCCAAGAGTACAACGCAGTTCGCACTTTCTGCGAGCGAGTGATGCTCGCGAAGGAGCGGGCGGAGCGAGAGAGAGAGAGAGCTCGCGATCCGGCCAGATCGTCGTCGTCGTCGTCGCGACGCAGAAGAGACACCGCGCGCCGCAGGGTTCGCGGCGCTGCCGCCGCCGCCGCCACCCCAAGAGCGTCGGACCAAGATCGAGGCGCTAGGGGGAGTGGTCCCCCCTAGCGACCAAACCAACAAGTGACGCCTCCCCTATCCACCACCATGGGGAGAAGACGTGAGAGGAGTGCCCTGGTAGTAATTCGAAAATAAGACCCCGGGTACCCCTCGCAAACGTTAAGCCGGCCACCGTGGAGTTTTAGTCGGTAAGAGTCCGACACTACTCTGCTGTTGCGTGCAACAGCGAGTGTCCATGAGGATTTCTCCACGAAAAAAAAAAAAAAAAAAAAAAAAAAAGGTTGGGGTTAGGTTGGGGTTAGGTTGGGGTTAGGTTGGGGTTAGGTTGGGGTTAGGTTGGGGTTAGGTTGGGGTTAGGTTGGGGAGCACGAGGCGGGTATGGGTTCCCAGGGGGTAGGACCACTCCCCGGGAAACCCCGATGGATCTGATATTCCCCTATAGCCGGGTGGCGGCTGATCGGTGCCTCTGGTACCCGTCAGTTTGCCGATCCGGTGCGGAGAATTTCGGAGAAGTTGGTGGGCCCATGTCCGCCAAGACCACTCACCTCACCTTCCCGTGGGGCTCCCCGTCACCCTGCACCGGCTTTGACCGGGACAGGGTGCGAAAGAGTGAGTGGCACCAGGATCGATGCCTCGTTGACGACCAAGGCAAAACTAAAATAAAATAAATATGGATATTTCCGAAAATGTAAGTCACGTTTACGGTGCAGGGGAGGGATACCCCAGTACCGGCGCTGTCGTGGGTAGTAAAGTGGGCCCACCTGCGTCGTCATCTTGCGACCACGGCCTTTCGGGGGTGGAACGCCAGGCCCCCGAATGCGTTTCTGCGCCTGGCGAAGACGCTAGAGCGGACCGAAGGACAACAGAGGTCCCGGAAGTAGCCCCAAGAAGAGTGACCAGGGGCTCGTTGAAGGCCGCGGAGAACGTGTTCCTTTCTCCGCCTATGGTGATTGCCGACACACCGTCGATCCCAACCGCAGGTGTGTTTCGCATGCGAGTGCGATCCGACGACGAAGAGTCGGTCGCCTCGTCGCTGGCCTCGTCGGTTTCGAGAGGCAAGAAGCGGCGAATCGTGTCGACGGTCGCGAGCGCGTCGGAGGAGCTCGCGATCGACGTGCGGACTTGCAGTCCGGCGGACGCTCACGTCGAGTTTACGAGGCAAGCGGCACGAATCATATACGTGTCGTCGTCATCGTCAAACATGAAGGGGACGCATATAAAGATCCTCAGGGACGCGTCCAAGGTAATGCAGGAGCTGTGGACGACGAAGATCGCGGAAATGGAAGCGCGGCTGTTCGCGCTCGAGAAAGAGAACGCAGCCCTTCGCGAAGGGACGTCCAGAATGGCAGTTTGCGCCAACGTGTGCGCGCAGTGCGGCGGCCCGGCTTCCGAGCCCGGCCGTCCTCCGCGAGAGCGCAACAACGACGGTGCGACCGAAGATGACCTGGAAAGGAGGTTTCGGCAGCTAGAAGCCTCCCTGAAGAGAATCGAGGAGCGTCTCGGGGAACGACAACCGTGCGTCCCAGAGCCCCGACCCGTCCCGGAACCCCGACGCGTCGCGGATCCCCCCGCCACTCGCCGCGCCACCCCGACAACTGCGCCCCCGAGGGAGCAGGCGGATGGCGAATGGCGAGTGGTCGAAAGGAGGAGGAACAGGAGAAGAACGGCCGCCGCCGCCGCGGTCGGCAAAGAAGTATCGACAACATCAAGAAGAGGGGCGAACGCGGCCCCACCGCCGTCGACGAGGAGTACAGGCGCGCCAAAACCGAGCGTCGCCGCCACCGCCACGAGGAAGGGGCCGATACCGGCACCGAGGACAATGCCGCCGCCCCCCCGGTCACCGCAGACATCCGCGGTGACCGTAACGTTGAAAGAAGGATCCAGCATGTCGTACGCCGACGTGCTGGCAACGGCCCGAAGGACGATCCCGCTCGCGGAGATCGGCGTGGGGAAACTCGGAATGAAAAAGAGTATGACGGGCGGCATTATAATCGAAGTGCCCGGGGACAAGGACAGAGAAAAAGCGGAGCGGCTAGCGACGCGTCTGTCCGAGGTGCTAGGCCCGGCCACGGCAAAGGTCGCAGCTCCGACGAAGACCGCGGAGCTGAGAGTATCCGGGCTAGATATCTCGGTTACCAAAGAGGAGTTGCGGCAAGCATTGGCCGCAGCGGCGGGTTGCAGAGCCGCCGATATACGAACGGGAGACATCGGCATCGCCAGAGACGGCCTCGCAATGGCCTGGATCAAGTGCCCGGAGGTCGCAGCCTGGAAGTTGGCGCAGGCAAGAAGAGTGCCTATGGGGTGGTCGAAGGCAAAGATCAGGGCCATCCCAAAGAAACCCCTGCAGTGCTACAAATGCCTGCAGTACGGTCACGTGCGAGCCACCTGCACGTCCACCGTGAACCGAGAGCACCTGTGCTTCAGGTGCGGCGGAGCCGGACACCGCGCCAAAGGCTGTCCCGCCTCCGCACCCAAGTGCCTCCTGTGCGAGTCGCTCGGGGTGCCCGCCAACCACAAGATGGGCGGAGACGCGTGTAAGCCGCCGGCAGTCAAGAAGAAGCGACGCGTCCGCCGGCAACAGCAGCAGCAGCAGCAGCAGCAGCAGCAAGAGCAGCAGCAGAAGCAGCCGGTAGCAGCAGCAGCGGAAAAAACACCAACACCACCACCGCCGCCGCCGCCGCCAACAGGAAGCACCGCCGACGAAGCAACAGCAGCAGCAGCAGCAGCAGCGGTAGATAGCCGGGAGGAGGCTATGGATTTGAACGACTAAGTTCAAGCGCCTCCTCCAGTGCAACCTAGCGAGATCGAGGCGAGCGCAAGACCTGCTCTGCCAGACGATCCGCGAGAGAGAGGTCGCCCTCGCGGTGGTGGCCGAGCCGAATCGGATCCCCGAAGCTTCCAACTGGGTCGGGGCAACGGACGGATCGACGGCGATCGCGTGGACGGTGGCGTTGGGCCCCCCCGGCGTCCCGCTCGACCGCGGCAACGGCTACGTCGCCGTGGAATGGTGCGGAATAGCGGTGGTGGGTGTCTACGTATCACCCAACATCGGACTGGACGCGTTCGAGGACTTCCTGGACCGCGTCGGCGAGTGCGTGCGAAGATGCCATCCCCGGCGGGTTCTCGTGCTCGGGGACTTTAACGCGCACTCGACCCAATGGGGAAACGCCAGGACGAACACCCGCGGTAGACGGCTGTCCGACTGGGCCGCGAGTATGGGGCTCCTACTCGCGAACAGGGGCTCGGCGAGCACCTGCGTGGCGTGGAGAGGATCCTCCGTGGTCGACATCACGTGGTCCACCCCGGGGTTGTACCCGAAGATCCGAGACTGGAGAGTGGCCGAGGGCGTAGAGACCCTGTCCGACCACCTCTACATCTTTATGGAGCTTGCCCTCGAGGAGAAGGAGGACAAGGACGACGCCGGACAAAGAAGAGGCGCGAACAGCCGCTCCCGCCAGCCGCCACCGCCGCCGAGATGGCGACTGAAGGAACGGGACAAAGAGATGCTACGGGCGGGGGCCATAGTCGCCGCCTGGAGCTGGGACGCCCGACGAACAACCGAGTTGGGAAGCGTGGACGAGGAGGCGGAAAGCCTCCGAAGATACATGAGCGCGGCGTGCGACGCCTCGATGCCGCGCTCCGTTCCACCGCGCGGTTGCCGCCGCGGCGTGTACTGGTGGACGCCGGAGATCGCCGAGATGCGAGCCAACTGCATCCGGGCACGAAGAGGATTTCTGAGGGCCCGCCGTCGCAGGCTGACGCGCGACGAAGAGGAGATCTCTCGCCGCTACGAGGCCTACAGGGAAGCGAGACGCACCCTCCAGCGTGCGATCAAGACGGCGAAAGCTCGGTGCTGGACGGAGCTCGTGGAGGCGGTCGAATCCGACCCGTGGGGACGGCCCTACAAGGTCGTGACGCAAAAACTGCGACCTTCGGCCCCCCCGCTGACCGCGACCATGGACCCGGAGTTGCTCGAAGAAGTCGTCGGGACTCTGTTCCCGCGACAGGAGAACGACGCGAGGCGATCGGTGCCACCACCACCACCACCATCACCACCATCATCATCCTCCTCCTCCTCCCCCCGCAGCCCGGAGTGGAGCGAGGAGCTGGGGGTCACCGACGCGGAGCTCCTCGATGCAACGAAGAGGATGGCGTCCCGCGACGTAGCTCCGGGTCCGGACGGAATACCGGGCCGAGCGTGGGCGGAGACCATCGACATCATGGCTCCGCGCCTGCGACACTTGTTCACCAGGTGCCTGAAGGAGGGCGTCTACCCCCGTGCGTGGCGTACCGCGAGACTCGTCCTGCTGCGGAAAGAAGGTCGTCCGCCGAACTCGCCGTCCGCCTACAGACCGATATGCCTGCTGGACGAGGCGGGCAAACTACTGGAGAGGGTGATCGCCGCCCGTCTGGAGGCGCACTTCGCCGAGAGGGTGCCCGGCTGGCACGACAGCCAGTACGGATTCCGTCGGGGTCGCTCGACGGTGGACGCGGTGACTCGAGTACGAACCATGGCGGAAGACATGGTATCGCGCAGAGGCGTGGCGCTGGCGGTCTCGCTGGACGTGACGAACGCCTTCAACACCATCCCGTGGGCCAGGATCGTGGAGGCCCTGCGACGCTTCGACGTGCCGGCGTATCTCGTCGGGGTCATCCGGTCGTACCTGAGCGACCGCTGGATAGCGTACGCCGGCAAAAACGGCGGCGAAGTAAGAAGACGCGTGGAGCGCGGAGTCCCGCAGGGCTCGGTGCTGGGACCCATCCTGTGGATCACGGCCTACGACGCGGTCCTCCGATGCGCCATGCCCCGTTGCACGGGCACGGTGTGCTACGCCGACGACACCTTGGTGCTGGCCGGGGGACGGTTCTGGCACGAGACCGCCAACCTCGCGCGGAACGCTGTGGCGTGCGCGGTGCGCGCGATCCGGGGGCTCGGCTTGAGCGTATCGCCGGCCAAGTCGGAGGCCTTGGGGTTCTTCGACCGTCGCCGCAGAGGACCCCCTCCGGCCGGACTGACCGTGACCATCGACGGGGAAGAGGTGCCGGTGAGAGAGCGGATGAAATACCTCGGTCTCACCATAGACAGCCAGTGGACCTTCGAGCCGCATTTCGAGCAGCTGGTGCCGAAGGTGACAGCCGCCGCGAACGCGCTGTGCGGCCTGCTCCCGAACATCGGCGGAGCGGGACTGGCGGTTCGCCGACTCTACGAGGGAGTGATCCGTTCCCGAGTCCTCTACGGGGCTCCCGTGTGGGCCGAAGACCTGGCGCGTAGTCGCCGCAGCCTGATCCTGGTGAGGCGATTGCACAGGACGACCGCCATCCGTACAGCGAGGGCATACCGGACAGTATCGCACGCGACCGCGACGGTGCTGGCCGCATCCCCACCGTTCGAACTGCGAGCCCTGGAGTTACAACGGGTGTACCAACGCCTGAGGGCTTCGCCGACGACGCCGCCGCCGCCGCCGTCCGACAACAACAACGACGACGACAGGACGGCCCTGAGCATCCGGCAGGAGGCCAGACTGGAAATCTGGGATCGATGGCGCTCCCAGCTGATCGAGGAGGACGCCGCGCGACCACACCGCGCCGTTCGCGCCGTGCTTCCCAACTGGGAAGACTGGAGAGATCGAGAAGGGGTCCCGCTGACCTTTCGCATGACGCAGGTGCTCACCGGCCACGGAGTGTTCGGCGAGTACCTGCTGAAGATCGGGCGGGAGGTGACGTCCATCTGTCACCACTGCGAGGAAGAGGAGGAC
The DNA here is from genome assembly GCA_905332935.1 of Bombus hortorum. Taxonomy (NCBI): domain Eukaryota; kingdom Metazoa; phylum Arthropoda; class Insecta; order Hymenoptera; family Apidae; genus Bombus; species Bombus hortorum. Next base: position 18,549,175 of record HG995193.1, read on the forward strand.
ACGGCGCAGCACACTCTGGAGTCGTGTCCAGCGTGGGAGGAAGCACGGCGCGTCCTACGCATCGAGATCGGGGACAGACTAACCCCCGAGGCCGTCGTGGAAGCCACGATGAAGGGCCCCCAAGAGTACAACGCAGTTCGCACTTTCTGCGAGCGAGTGATGCTCGCGAAGGAGCGGGCGGAGCGAGAGAGAGAGAGAGCTCGCGATCCGGCCAGATCGTCGTCGTCGTCGCGACGCAGAAGAGACACCGCGCGCCGCAGGGTCCGCGGCGCTGCCGCCGCCGCCACCCCAAGAGCGTCGGACCAAGATCGAGGCGCTAGGGGGAGTGGTCCCCCCTAGCGACCAAACCAACAAGTGATGCCTCCCCTATCCACCGATGGGGAGAAGACGTGAGAGGAGTGCCCTGGTAGTAATTCGAAAATAAGACCCCGGGTACCCCTCGCAAACGTTAAGCCGGCCACCGTGGAGTTTTAGTCGGTAAGAGTCCGACACTACTCTGCTGTTGCGTGCAACAGCGAGTGTCCATGAGGATTTCTCCACGAAAAAAAAAAAAAAAAAAAAAAAAAAAAAAAAAAAAAAAAAAAAAAAAAAAAAAAAAAAAAAAAAAAAAAAAAAAAAAAAAAAAAGGTTGGGGTTAGGTTGGGGTTAGGTTGGGGTTAGGTTGGGGTTAGGTTGGGGTTAGGTTGGGGTTAGGTTGGGGTTAGGTTGGGGAGCACGAGGCGGGTATGGGTTCCCAGGGGGTAGGACCACTCCCCGGGAAACCCCGATGGATCTGATATTCCCCTATAGCCGGGTGGCGGCTGATCGGTGCCTCTGGTACCCGTCAGTTTGCCGATCCGGTGCGGAGAATTTCGGAGAAGTTGGTGGGCCCATGTCCGCCAAGACCACTCACCTCACCTTCCCGTGGGGCTCCCCGTCACCCTGCACCGGCTTTGACCGGGACAGGGTGCGAAAGAGTGAGTGGCACCAGGATCGATGCCTCGTTGACGACCAAGGCAAAACTAAAATAAAATAAATATGGATATTTCCGAAAATGTAAGTCACGTTTACGGTGCAGGGGAGGGATACCCCAGTACCGGCGCTGTCGTGGGTAGTAAAGTGGGCCCACCTGCGTCGTCATCTTGCGACCATGGCCTTTCGGGGGTGGAACGCCAGGCCCCCGAATGCGTTTCTGCGCCTGGCGAAGACGCTAGAGCGGACCAAAGGACAACAGAGGTCCCGGAAGTAGCCCCAAGAAGAGTGACGAGGGGCTCGTTGAAGGCCGCGGAGAACGTGTTCCTTTCTCCGCCTATGGTGATTGCCGACACACCGTCGATCCCAACCGCAGGTGTGTTTCGCATGCGAGTGCGATCCGACGACGAAGAGTCGGTCGCCTCGTCGCTGGCCTCGTCGGTTTCGAGAGGCAAGAAGCGGCGAATCGTGTCGACGGTCGCGAGCGCGTCGGAGGAGCTCGCGATCGACGTGAGGACTTGCAGTCCGGCGGACGCTCACGTCGAGTTTACGAGGCAAGCGGCACGAATCATATACGTGTCGTCGTCATCGTCAAACATGAAGGGGACGCATATAAAGATCCTCAGGGACGCGTCCAAGGTAATGCAGGAGCTGTGGACGACGAAGATCGCGGAAATGGAAGCGCGGCTGTTCGCGCTCGAGAAAGAGAACGCAGCCCTTCGCGAAGGGACGTCCAGAATGGCAGTTTGCGCCAACGTGTGCGCGCAGTGCGGCGGCCCGGCTTCCGAGCCCGGCCGTCCTCCGCGAGAGCGCAACAACGACGGTGCGACCGAAGAGGACCTGGAAAGGAGGTTTCGGCAGCTCGAAGCCTCCCTGAAGAGAATCGAGGAGCGTCTCGGGGAACGACAACCGCGCGTCCCAGAGCCCCGACCCGTCCCGGAACCCCGACGCGTCGCGGATCCCCCCGCCACTCGCCGCGCCACCCCGACAACTGCGACCCCGAGGGAGCAGGCGGGTGGCGAATGGCGAGTGGTCGAAAGGAGGAGGAACAGGAGAAGAACGGCCGCCGCCGCCGCGGTCGGCAAAGAAGTATCGACAACATCAAGAAGAGGGGCGAACGCGGCCCCACCGCCGTCGACGAGGAGTACAGGCGCGCCAAAACCGAGCGTCGCCGCCACCGCCACGAGGAAGGGGCCGATACCGGCACCGAGGACAATGCCGCCGCCCCCCCGGTCACCGCAGACATCCGCGGTGACCGTAACGTTGAAAGAAGGATCCAGCATGTCGTACGCCGACGTGCTGGCAACGGCCCGAAGGACGATCCCGCTCGCGGAGATCGGCGTGGGGAAACTCGGAATGAAAAAGAGTATGACGGGCGGCATCATAATCGAAGTGCCCGGGGACAAGGACAGAGAAAAAGCGGAGCGGCTAGCGACGCGTCTGTCCGAGGTGCTAGGCCCGGCCACGGCAAAGGTCGCAGCCCCGACGAAGACCGCGGAGCTGAGAGTATCCGGGCTAGATATCTCGGTTACCAAAGAGGAGTTGCGGCAAGCATTGGCCGCAGCGGCGGGTTGCAGAGCCGCCGATATACGAACGGGAGACATCGGCATCGCCAGAGACGGCCTCGCAATGGCCTGGATCAAGTGCCCGGAGGTCGCAGCCTGGAAGTTGGCGCAGGCAAGAAGAGTGCCTATGGGGTGGTCGAAGGCAAAGATCAGGGCCATCCCAAAGAAACCCCTGCAGTGCTACAAATGCCTGCAGTACGGTCACGTGCGAGCCACCTGCACGTCCACCGTGAACCGAGAGCACCTGTGCTTCAGGTGCGGCGGAGCCGGACACCGCGCCAAAGGCTGTCCCGCCTCCGCACCCAAGTGCCTCCTGTGCGAGTCGCTCGGGGTGCCCGCCAACCACAAGATGGGCGGAGACGCGTGTAAGCCGCCGGCAGTCAAGAAGAAGCGACGCGTCCGCCGGCAACAGCAGCAGCAGCAGCAGCAGCAGCAGCAGCAGCAGCAGCAAGAGCAGCAGCAGAAGCAGCCGGTAGCAGCAGCAGCGGAAAAAACACCAACACCACCACCGCCGCCGCCGCCGCCAACAGGAAGCACCGCCGACGAAGCAACAGCAGCAGCAACAGCAGCGGTAGATAGCCGGGAGGAGGCTATGGATTTGAACGACTAAGTTCAAGCGCCTCCTCCAGTGCAACCTCGCGAGATCGAGGCGAGCGCAAGACCTGCTCTGCCAGACGATCCGCGAGAGAGAGGTCGCCCTCGCGGTGGTGGCCGAGCCGAATCGGATCCCCGAAGCTTCCAACTGGGTCGGGGCAACGGACGGATCGACGGCGATCGCGTGGACGGTGGCGTTGGGCCCCCCCGGCGTCCCGCTCGACCGCGGCAACGGCTACGTCGCCGTGGAATGGTGCGGAATAGCGGTGGTGGGTGTCTACGTATCACCCAACATCGGACTGGACGCGTTTGAGGACTTCCTGGACCGCGTCGGCGAGTGCGTGCGAAGATGCCATCCCCGGCGGGTTCTCGTGCTCGGGGACTTTAACGCGCACTCGACCCAATGGGGAAACGCCAGGACGAACACCCGCGGTAGACGGCTGTCCGACTGGGCCGCGAGTATGGGGCTCCTACTCGCGAACAGGGGCTCGGCGAGCACCTGCGTGGCGTGGAGAGGATCCTCCGTGGTCGACATCACGTGGTCCACGCCGGGGTTGTACCCGAAGATCCGAGACTGGAGAGTGGCCGAGGGCGTAGAGACCCTGTCCGACCACCTCTACATCTTTATGGAGCTTGCCCTCGAGGAGAAGGAGGACAAGGACGACGCCGGACAAAGAAGAGGCGCGAACAGCCGCTCCCGCCAGCCGCCACCGCCGCCGAGATGGCGACTGAAGGAACGGGACAAAGAGATGCTACGGGCGGGGGCCATAGTCGCCGCCTGGAGCTGGGACGCCCGACGAACAACCGAGTTGGGAAGCGTGGACGAGGAGGCGGAAAGCCTCCGAAGATACATGAGCGCGGCGTGCGACGCCTCGATGCCGCGCTCCGTTCCACCGCGCGGTTGCCGCCGCGGCGTGTACTGGTGGACGCCGGAGATCGCCGAGATGCGAGCCAACTGCATCCGGGCACGAAGAGGATTTCTGAGGGCCCGCCGTCGCAGGCTGACGCGCGACGAAGAGGAGATCTCTCGCCGCTACGAGGCCTACAGGGAAGCGAGACGCACCCTCCAGCGTGCGATCAAGACGGCGAAAGCTCGGTGCTGGACGGAGCTCGTGGAGACGGTCGAATCCGACCCGTGGGGACGCCCCTACAAGGTCGTGACGCAAAAACTGCGACCTTCGGCCCCCCCGCTGACCGCGACCATGGACCCGGAGTTGCTCGAAGAAGTCGTCGGGACTCTGTTCCCGCGACAGGAGAACGACGCGAGGCGATCGGTGCCACCACCACCACCACCATCACCACCATCGTCATCCTCCTCCTCCTCCCCCCGCAGCCCGGAGTGGAGCGAGGAGCTGGGGGTCACCGACGCGGAGCTCCTCGATGCAACGAAGAGGATGGCGTCCCGCGACGTAGCTCCGGGTCCGGACGGAATACCGGGCCGAGCGTGGGCGGAGACCATCGACATCATGGCTCCGCGCCTGCGACACTTGTTCACCAGGTGCCTGAAGGAGGGCGTCTACCCCCGTGCGTGGCGTACCGCGAGACTCGTCCTGCTGCGGAAAGAAGGTCGTCCGCCGAACTCGCCGTCCGCCTACAGACCGATATGCCTGCTGGACGAGGCGGGCAAACTACTGGAGAGGGTGATCGCCGCCCGTCTGGAGGCGCACTTCGCCGAGAGGGTGCCCGGCTGGCACGACAGCCAGTACGGATTCCGTCGGGGTCGCTCGACGGTGGACGCGGTGACTCGAGTACGAACCATGGCGGAAGACATGGTATCGCGCAGAGGCGTGGCGCTGGCGGTCTCGCTGGACGTGACGAACGCCTTCAACACCATCCCGTGGGCCAAGATCGTGGAGGCCCTGCGACGCTTCGACGTGCCGGCGTATCTCGTCGGGGGCATCCGGTCGTACCTGAGCGACCGCTGGATAGCGTACGCCGGCAAAAACGGCGGCGAAGTAAGAAGACGCGTGGAGCGCGGAGTCCCGCAGGGCTCGGTGCTGGGACCCATCCTGTGGATCACGGCCTACGACGCGGTCCTCCGATGCGCCATGCCCCGTTGCACGGGCACGGTGTGCTACGCCGACGACACCTTGGTGCTGGCCGGGGGACGGTTCTGGCACGAGACCGCCAACCTCGCGCAGAACGCTGTGGCGTGCGCGGTGCGCGCGATCCGGGGGCTCGGCTTGAGCGTATCGCCGGCCAAGTCGGAGGCCCTGGGGTTCTTCGACAGTCGCCGCAGAGGACCCCCTCCGGCCGGACTGACCGTGACCATCGACGGGGAAGAGGTGCCGGTGAGAGAGCGGATGAAATACCTCGGTCTCACCATAGACAGCCAGTGGACCTTCGAGCCGCATTTCGAGCAGCTGGTGCCGAAGGTGACAGCCGCCGCGAACGCGCTGTGCGGCCTGCTCCCGAACATCGGCGGAGCGGGACTGGCGGTTCGCCGACTCTACGAGGGAGTGATCCGTTCCCGAGTCCTCTACGGGGCTCCCGTGTGGGCCGAAGACCTGGCGCGTAGTCGCCGCAGCCTGATCCTGGTGAGGCGATTGCACAGGACGACCGCCATCCGTACAGCGAGGGCATACCGGACAGTATCGCACGCGACCGCGACGGTGCTGGCCGCATCCCCACCGTTCGAACTGCGAGCCCTGGAGTTACGACGGGTGTACCAACGCCTGAGGGCTTCGCCGACGACGACGCCGCCGCCGCCGCCGTCCGACAACAACAACAACGACGACAGGACGGCCCTGAGCATCCGGCAGGAGGCCAGACTGGAAATCTGGGATCGATGGCGCTCCCAGCTGATCGAGGAGGACGCCGCGCGACCACACCGCGCCGTTCGCGCCGTGCTTCCCAACTGGGAAGACTGGAGAGATCGAGAAGGGGTCCCGCTGACCTTTCGCATGACGCAGGTGCTCACCGGCCACGGAGTGTTCGGCGAGTACCTGCTGAAGATCGGGCGGGAGGTGACGTCCATCTGTCACCACTGCGAGGAAGAGGAGGACACGGCGCAGCACACTCTGGAGTCGTGTCCAGCGTGGGCGGAAGCACGGCGCGTCCTACGCATCGAGATCGGGGACCTATTAAGCCCCGAGGCCGTCGTGAGAGCCACGATGAAGGGCCCCCAAGAGTACAACGCAGTTCGCACTTTCTGCGAGCGAGTGATGCTCGCGAAGGAGCGGGCGGAGCGAGAGAGAGAGAGAGCTCGCGATCCGGCCAGATCGTCGTCGTCGTCGCGACGCAGAAGAGACACCGCGCGCCGCAGGGTCCGCGGCGCTGCCGCCGCCGCCACCCCAAGAGCGTCGGACCAAGATCGAGGCGCTAGGGGGAGTGGTCCCCCCTAGCGACCAAACCAACAAGTGATGCCTCCCCTATCCACCGATGGGGAGAAGACGTGAGAGGAGTGCCCTGGTAGTAATTCGAAAATAAGACCCCGGGTACCCCTCGCAAACGTTAAGCCGGCCACCGTGGAGTTTTAGTCGGTAAGAGTCCGACACTACTCTGCTGTTGCGTGCAACAGCGAGTGTCCATGAGGATTTCTCCACGAAAAAAAAAAAAAAAAAAAAAAAAAAAAAAAAAAAAAGGTTGGGGTTAGGTTGGGGTTAGGTTGGGGTTAGGTTGGGGTTAGGTTGGGGTTAGGTTGGGGTTAGGTTGGGGTTAGGTTGGGGTTAGGTTGGGGTTAGGTTGGGGTTAGGTTGGGGTTAGGTTGGGGTTAGGTTGGGGTTAGGTTCGACGCGGAGCTCCTCGAGGCTACGAAGAGGATGGCGTCCCGCGACGTAGCTCCGGGTCCGGACGGAATCCCGGGCCGAGCGTGGGCGGAGACCATCGACATCATGGCTCCGCGCCTGCGACACTTGTTCACCAGGTGCCTGAAGGAGGGCGTCTACCCCCGTGCGTGGCGTACCGCGAGACTCGTCCTGCTGCGGAAAGAGGGTCGTCCGCCGAACTCGCCGTCCGCCTACAGACCGATATGCCTGCTGGACGAGGTGGGCAAGCTACTGGAGAGGGTGATCGCCGCCCGTCTGGAGGCGCACTTCGCCGAGAGGGTGCCCGGCTGGCACGACAGCCAGTACGGATTCCGTCGGGGACGCTCGACGGTGGACGCGGTGACTCGAGTACGAACCATGGCGGAAGACATGGTATCGCGCAGAGGCGTGGCGCTGGCGGTCTCGCTGGACGTGACGAACGCCTTCAACACCATCCCGTGGGCCAAGATCGTGGAGGCCCTGCGACGCTTCGACGTGCCGGCGTATCTCGTCGGGGTCATCCGGTCGTACCTGAGCGACCGCTGGATAGCGTACGCCGGCAAAAACGGCGGCGAAGTAAGAAGACGCGTGGAGCGCGGAGTCCCGCAGGGCTCGGTGCTGGGACCCATCCTGTGGATCACGGCCTACGACGCGGTCCTCCGATGCGCCATGCCCCGTTGCACGGGCACGGTGTGCTACGCCGACGACACCTTGGTGCTGGCCGGGGGACGGTTCTGGCACGAGACCGCCAACCTCGCGCGGAACGCCGTGGCGTGCGCGGTGCGCGCGATCCGGGGGCTCGGCTTGAGCGTATCGCCGGCCAAGTCGGAGGCCTTGGGGTTCTTCGACCGTCGCCGCAGAGGACCCCCTCCGGCCGGACTGACCGTGACCATCGACGGGGAAGAGGTGCCGGTGAGAGAGCGGATGAAATACCTCGGTCTCACCATAGACAGCCAGTGGACCTTCGAGCCGCATTTCGAGCAGCTGGTGCCGAAGGTGACAGCCGCCGCGAACGCGCTGTGCGGCCTGCTCCCGAACATCGGCGGAGCGGGACTGGCGGTTCGCCGACTCTACGAGGGAGTGATCCGTTCCCGAGTCCTCTACGGGGCTCCCGTGTGGGCCGAAGACCTGGCGCGTAGTCGCCGCAGCCTGATCCTGGTGAGGCGGTTGCACAGGACGACCGCCATCCGTACAGCGAGGGCATACCGGACAGTATCGCACGCGACCGCGACGGTGCTGGCCGCATCCCCACCGTTCGAACTGCGAGCCCTGGAGTTACAACGGGTGTACCAACGCCTGAGGGCTTCGCCGACGACGCCGCCGCCGCCGCCGTCCGACAACAACAACGACGACGACAGGACGGCCCTGAGCATCCGGCAGGAGGCCAGACTGGAAATCTGGGATCGATGGCGCTCCCAGCTGATCGAGGAGGACGCCGCGCGACCGCACCGCGCCGTTCGCGCCGTGCTTCCCAACTGGGAAGACTGGAGAGATCGAGAAGGGGTCCCGCTGACCTTTCGCATGACGCAGGTGCTCACCGGCCACGGAGTGTTCGGCGAGTACCTGCTGAAGATCGGGCGGGAGGTGACGTCCATCTGTCACCACTGCGAGGAAGAGGAGGACACGGCGCAGCACACTCTGGAGTCGTGTCCAGCGTGGGCGGAAGCACGGCGCGTCCTACGCATCGAGATCGGGGACCGATTAAGCCCCGAGGCCGTCGTGGAAGCCACGATGAAGGGCCCCCAAGAGTACAACGCAGTTCGCACTTTCTGCGAGCGAGTGATGCTCGCGAAGGAGCGGGCGGAGCGAGAGAGAGAGAGAGCTCGCGATCCGGCCAGATCGTCGTCGTCGTCGTCGCGACGCAGAAGAGACACCGCGCGCCGCAGGGTTCGCGGCGCTGCCGCCGCCGCCGCCACCCCAAGAGCGTCGGACCAAGATCGAGGCGCTAGGGGGAGTGGTCCCCCCTAGCGACCAAACCAACAAGTGACGCCTCCCCTATCCACCACCATGGGGAGAAGACGTGAGAGGAGTGCCCTGGTAGTAATTCGAAAATAAGACCCCGGGTACCCCTCGCAAACGTTAAGCCGGCCACCGTGGAGTTTTAGTCGGTAAGAGTCCGACACTACTCTGCTGTTGCGTGCAACAGCGAGTGTCCATGAGGATTTCTCCACGAAAAAAAAAAAAAAAAAAAGGTTGGGGTTAGGTTGGGGTTAGGTTGGGGTTAGGTTCGCCGCCGTCCGACAACAACAACGACGACGACAGGACGGCCCTGAGCATCCGGCAGGAGGCCAGACTGGAAATCTGGGATCGATGGCGCTCCCAGCTGATCGAGGAGGACGCCGCGCGACCACACCGCGCCGTTCGCGCCGTGCTTCCCAACTGGGAAGACTGGAGAGATCGAGAAGGGGTCCCGCTGACCTTTCGCATGACGCAGATACTCACCGGCCACGGAGTGTTCGGCGAGTACCTGCTGAAGATCGGGCGGGAGGTGACGTCCATCTGTCACCACTGCGAGGAAGAGGAGGACACGGCGCAGCACACTCTGGAGTCGTGTCCAGCGTGGGCGGAAGCACGGCGCGTCCTACGCATCGAGATCGGGGACCGATTAAGCCCCGAGGCCGTCGTGGAAGCCACGATGAAGGGCCCCCAAGAGTACAACGCAGTTCGCACTTTCTGCGAGCGAGTGATGCTCGCGAAGGAGCGGGCGGAGCGAGAGAGAGAGAGAGCTCGCGATCCGGCCAGATCGTCGTCGTCGTCGCGACGCAGAAGAGATACCGCGCGCCGCAGGGTTCGCGGCGCTGCCGCCGCCGCCGCCACCCCAAGAGCGTAGGACCAAGATCGAGGCGCTAGGGGGCGTGGTCCCCCCTAGCGACCAAACCAACAAGTGATGCCTCCCCTATCCACCACCATGGGGAGAAGACGTGAGAGGAGTGCCCTGGTAGTAATTCGAAAATAAGACCCCGGGTACCCCTCGCAAACGTTAAGCCGGCCACCGTGGAGTTTTAGTCGGTAAGAGTCCGACACTACTCTGCTGTTGCGTGCAACAGCGAGTGTCCATGAGGATTTCTCCACGAAAAAAAAAAAAAAAAAAAAAAAAAAAAAAGGTTGGGGTTAGGTTGGGGTTAGGTTGGGGTTAGGTTGGGGTTAGGTTGGGGTTAGGTTGGGGTTAGGTTGGGGTTAGGTTAGGTTGGGGTTAGGTTGGGGTTAGGTTGGGGTTAGGTTGGGGTTAGGTTGGGGTTAGGTTGGGGTTAGGTTGGGGTTAGGTTGGGGTTAGGTTGGGGTTAGGTTGGGGTTAGGTTGGGGAGCACGAGGCGGGTATGGGTTCCCAGGGGGTAGGACCACTCCCCGGGAAACCCCGATGGATCTGATATTCCCCTATAGCCGGGTGGCGGCTGATCGGTGCCTCTGGTACCCGTCAGTTTGCCGATCCGGTGCGGAGAATTTCGGAGAAGTTGGTGGGCCCATGTCCGCCAAGACCACTCACCTCACCTTCCCGTGGGGCTCCCCGTCACCCTGCACCGGCTTTGACCGGGACAGGGTGCGAAAGAGTGAGTGGCACCAGGATCGATGCCTCGTTGACGACCAAGGCAAAACTAAAATAAAATAAATATGGATATTTCCGAAAATGTAAGTCACGTTTACGGTGCAGGGGAGGGATACCCCAGTACCGGCGCTGTCGTGGGTAGTAAAGTGGGCCCACCTGCGTCGTCATCTTGCGACCACGGCCTTTCGGGGGTGGAACGCCAGGCCCCCGAATGCGTTTCTGCGCCTGGCGAAGACGCTAGAGCGGACCAAAGGACAACAGAGGTCCCGGAAGTAGCCCCAAGAAGAGTGACCAGGGGCTCGTTGAAGGCCGCGGAGAACGTGTTCCTTTCTCCGCCTATGGTGATTGCCGACACACCGTCGATCCCAACCGCAGGTGTGTTTCGCATGCGAGTGCGATCCGACGACGAAGAGTCGGTCGCCTCGTCGCTGGCCTCGTCGGTTTCGAGAGGCAAGAAGCGGCGAATCGTGTCGACGGTCGCGAGCGCGTCGGAGGAGCTCGCGATCGACGTGAGGACTTGCAGTCCGGCGGACGCTCACGTCGAGTTTACGAGGCAAGCGGCACGAATCATATACGTGTCGTCGTCATCGTCAAACATGAAGGGGACGCATATAAAGATCCTCAGGGACGCGTCCAAGGTAATGCAGGAGCTGTGGACGACGAAGATCGCGGAAATGGAAGCGCGGCTGTTCGCGCTCGAGAAAGAGAACGCAGCCCTTCGCGAAGGGACGTCCAGAATGGCAGTTTGCGCCAACGTGTGCGCGCAGTGCGGCGGCCCGGCTTCCGAGCCCGGCCGTCCTCCGCGAGAGCGCAACAACGACGGTGCGACCGAAGATGACCTGGAAAGGAGGTTTCGGCAGCTAGAAGCCTCCCTGAAGAGAATCGAGGAGCGTCTCGGGGAACGACAACCGTGCGTCCCAGAGCCCCGACCCGTCCCGGAACCCCGACGCGTCGCGGATCCCCCCGCCACTCGCCGCGCCACCCCGACAACTGCGCCCCCGAGGGAGCAGGCGGATGGCGAATGGCGAGTGGTCGAAAGGAGGAGGAACAGGAGAAGAACGGCCGCCGCCGCCGCGGTCGGCAAAGAAGTATCGACAACATCAAGAAGAGGGGCGAACGCGGCCCCACCGCCGTCGACGAGGAGTACAGGCGCGCCAAAACCGAGCGTCGCCGCCACCGCCACGAGGAAGGGGCCGATACCGGCACCGAGGACAATGCCGCCGCCCCCCCGGTCACCGCAGACATCCGCGGTGACCGTAACGTTGAAAGAAGGATCCAGCATGTCGTACGCCGACGTGCTGGCAACGGCCCGAAGGACGATCCCGCTCGCGGAGATCGGCGTGGGGAAACTCGGAATGAAAAAGAGTATGACGGGCGGCATTATAATCGAAGTGCCCGGGGACAAGGACAGAGAAAAAGCGGAGCGGCTAGCGACGCGTCTGTCCGAGGTGCTAGGCCCGGCCACGGCAAAGGTCGCAGCCCCGACGAAGACCGCGGAGCTGAGAGTATCCGGGCTAGATATCTCGGTTACCAAAGAGGAGTTGCGGCAAGCATTGGCCGCAGCGGCGGGTTGCAGAGCCGCCGATATACGAACGGGAGACATCGGCATCGCCAGAGACGGCCTCGCAATGGCTTGGATCAAGTGCCCGGAGGTCGCAGCCTGGAAGTTGGCGCAGGCAAGAAGAGTGCCTATGGGGTGGTCGAAGGCAAAGATCAGGGCCATCCCGAAGAAACCCCTGCAGTGCTACAAATGCCTGCAGTACGGTCACGTGCGAGCCACCTGCACGTCCACCGTGAACCGAGAGCACCTGTGCTTCAGGTGCGGCGGAGCCGGACACCGCGCCAAAGGCTGTCCCGCCTCCGCACCCAAGTGCCTCCTGTGCGAGTCGCTCGGGGTGCCCGCCAACCACAAGATGGGCGGAGACGCGTGTAAGCCGCCGGCAGTCAAGAAGAAGCGACGCGTCCGCCGGCAACAGCAGCAGCAGCAGCAGCAGCAGCAGCAGCAAGAGCAGCAGCAGAAGCAGCCGGTAGCAGCAGCAGCGGAAAAAACACCAACACCACCACCGCCGCCGCCGCCGCCAACAGGAAGCACCGCCGACGAAGCAACAGCAGCAGCAGCAGCAGCAGCGGTAGATAGCCGGGAGGAGGCTATGGATTTGAACGACTAAGTTCAAGCGCCTCCTCCAGTGCAATCTAGCGAGATCGAGGCGAGCGCAAGACCTGCTCTGCCAGACGATCCGCGAGAGAGAGGTCGCCCTCGCGGTGGTGGCCGAGCCGAATCGGATCCCCGAAGCTTCCAACTGGGTCGGGGCAACGGACGGATCGACGGCGATCGCGTGGACGGTGGCGTTGGGCGCCCCCGGCGTCCCGCTCGACCGCGGCAACGGCTACGTCGCCGTGGAATGGTGCGGAATAGCGGTGGTGGGTGTCTACGTATCACCCAACATCGGACTGGACGCGTTCGAGGACTTCCTGGACCGCGTCGGCGAGTGCGTGCGAGGATGCCATCCCCGGCGGGTTCTCGTGCTCGGGGACTTTAACGCGCACTCGACCCAATGGGGAAACGCCAGGACGAACACCCGCGGTAGACGGCTGTCCGACTGGGCCGCGAGTATGGGGCTCCTACTCGCGAACAGGGGCTCGGCGAGCACCTGCGTGGCGTGGAGAGGATCCTCCGTGGTCGACATCACGTGGTCCACGCCGGGGTTGTACCCGAAGATCCGAGACTGGAGAGTGGCCGAGGGCGTAGAGACCCTGTCCGACCACCTCTACATCTTTATGGAGCTTGCCCTCGAGGAGAAGGAGGACAAGGACGACGCCGGACAAAGAAGAGGCGCGAACAGCCGCTCCCGCCAGCCGCCACCGCCGCCGAGATGGCGACTGAAGGAACGCGACAAAGAGATGCTACGGGCGGGGGCCATAGTCGCCGCCTGGAGCTGGGACGCCCGACGGATCACCGAGTTGGGAAGCGTGGACGAGGAGGCGGAAAGCCTCCGAAGATACATGAGCGCGGCGTGCGACGCCTCGATGCCGCGCTCCGTTCCACCGCGCGGTTGCCGCCGCGGAGTGTACTGGTGGACGCCGGAGATCGCCGAGATGCGAGCCAACTGCATCCGGGCACGAAGAGGATTTCTGAGGGCCCGCCGTCGCAGGCTGACGCGCGACGAAGAGGAGATCTCTCGCCGCTACGAGGCCTACAGGGAAGCGAGACGCACCCTCCAGCGTGCGATCAAGACGGCGAAAGCTCGGTGCTGGACGGAGCTCGTGGAGACGGTCGAATCCGACCCGTGGGGACGCCCCTACAAGGTCGTGACGCAAAAACTGCGACCTTCGGCCCCCCCGCTGACCGCGACCATGGACCCGGAGTTGCTCGAAGAAGTCGTCGGGACTCTGTTCCCGCGACAGGAGAACGACGCGAGGCGATCGGTGCCACCACCACCACCACCATCACGACCATCGTCATCCTCCTCCTCCTCCCCCCGCAGCCCGGAGTGGAGCGAGGAGCTGGGGGTCACCGACGCGGAGCTCCTCGATGCAACGAAGAGGATGGCGTCCCGCGACGTAGCTCCGGGTCCGGACGGAATACCGGGCCGAGCGTGGGCGGAGACCATCGACATCATGGCTCCGCGCCTGCGACACTTGTTCACCAGGTGCCTGAAGGAGGGCGTCTACCCCCGTGCGTGGCGTACCGCGAGACTCGTCCTGCTGCGGAAAGAAGGTCGTCCGCCGAACTCGCCGTCCGCCTACAGACCGATATGCCTGCTGGACGAGGCGGGCAAACTACTGGAGAGGGTGATCGCCGCTCGTCTGGAGGCGCACTTCGCCGAGAGGGTGCCCGGCTGGCACGACAGCCAGTACGGATTCCGTCGGGGTCGCTCGACGGTGGACGCGGTGACTCGAGTACGAACCATGGCGGAAGACATGGTATCGCGCAGAGGCGTGGCGCTGGCGGTCTCGCTGGACGTGACGAACGCCTTCAACACCATCCCGTGGGCCAGGATCGTGGAGGCCCTGCGACGCTTCGACGTGCCGGCGTATCTCGTCGGGGTCATCCGGTCGTACCTGAGCGACCGCTGGATAGCGTACGCCGGCAAAAACGGCGGCGAAGTAAGAAGACGCGTGGAGCGCGGAGTCCCGCAGGGCTCGGTGCTGGGACCCATCCTGTGGATCACGGCCTACGACGCGGTCCTCCGATGCGCCATGCCCCGTTGCACGGGCACGGTGTGCTACGCCGACGACACCTTGGTGCTGGCCGGGGGACGGTTCTGGCACGAGACCGCCAACCTCGCGCAGAACGCCGTGGCGTGCGCGGTGCGCGCGATCCGGGGGCTCGGCTTGAGCGTATCGCCGGCCAAGTCGGAGGCCTTGGGGTTCTTCGACCGTCGCCGCAGAGGACCCCCTCCGGCCGGACTGACCGTGACCATCGACGGGGAAGAGGTGCCGGTGAGAGAGCGGATGAAATACCTCGGTCTCACCATAGACAGCCAGTGGACCTTCGAGCCGCATTTCGAGCAGCTGGTGCCGAAGGTGACAGCCGCCGCGAACGCGCTGTGCGGCCTGCTCCCGAACATCGGCGGAGCGGGACTGGCGGTTCGCCGACTCTACGAGGGAGTGATCCGTTCCCGAGTCCTCTACGGGGCTCCCGTGTGGGCCGAAGACCTGGCGCGTAGTCGCCGCAGCCTGATCCTGGTGAGACGATTGCACAGGACGACCGCCATCCGTACAGCGAGGGCATACCGGACAGTATCGCACGCGACCGCGACGGTGCTGGCCGCATCCCCACCGTTCGAACTGCGAGCCCTGGAGTTACAACGGGTGTACCAACGCCTGAGGGCTTCGCCGACGACGCCGCCGCCGCCGCCGTCCGACAACAACAACGACGACGACAGGACGGCCCTGAGCATCCGGCAGGAGGCCAGACTGGAAATCTGGGATCGATGGCGCTCCCAGCTGATCGAGGAGGACGCCGCGCGACCACACCGCGCCGTTCGTGCCGTGCTTCCCAACTGGGAAGACTGGAGAGATCGAGAAGGGGTCCCGCTGACCTTTCGCATGACGCAGGTGCTCACCGGCCACGGAGTGTTCGGCGAGTACCTGCTGAAGATCGGGCGGGAGGTGACGTCCATCTGTCACCACTGCGAGGAAGAGGAGGACACGGCGCAGCACACTCTGGAGTCGTGTCCAGCGTGGGAGGAAGCACGGCGCGTCCTACGCATCGAGATCGGGGACAGACTAACCCCCGAGGCCGTCGTGGAAGCCACGATGAAGGGCCCCCAAGAGTACAACGCAGTTCGCACTTTCTGCGAGCGAGTGATGCTCGCGAAGGAGCGGGCGGAGCGAGAGAGAGAGAGAGCTCGCGATCCGGCCAGATCGTCGTCGTCGTCGTCGCGACGCAGAAGAGACACCGCGCGCCGCAGGGTTCGCGGCGCTGCCGCCGCCGCCGCCACCCCAAGAGCGTCGGACCAAGATCGAGGCGCTAGGGGGAGTGGTCCCCCCTAGCGACCAAACCAACAAGTGACGCCTCCCCTATCCACCACCGATGGGGAGAAGACGTGAGAGGAGTGCCCTGGTAGTAATTCGAAAATAAGACCCCGGGTACCCCTCGCAAACGTTAAGCCGGCCACCGTGGAGTTTTAGTCGGTAAGAGTCCGACACTACTCTGCTGTTGCGTGCAACAGCGAGTGTCCATGAGGATTTCTCCACGAAAAAAAAAAAAAAAAAAAAAAAAAAAAAAAAAAAAAAAGGTTGGGGTTAGGTTGGGGTTAGGTTGGGGTTAGGTTGGGGTTAGGTTGGGGTTAGGTTGGGGTTAGGTTGGGGTTAGGTTGGGGTTAGGTTGGGGAGCACGAGGCGGGTATGGGTTCCCAGGGGGTAGGACCACTCCCCGGGAAACCCCGATGGATCTGATATTCCCCTATAGCCGGGTGGCGGCTGATCGGTGCCTCTGGTACCCGTCAGTTTGCCGATCCGGTGCGGAGAATTTCGGAGAAGTTGGTGGGCCCATGTCCGCCAAGACCACTCACCTCACCTTCCCGTGGGGCTCCCCGTCACCCTGCACCGGCTTTGACCGGGACAGGGTGCGAAAGAGTGAGTGGCACCAGGATCGATGCCTCGTTGACGACCAAGGCAAAACTAAAATAAATAAATATGGATATTTCCGAAAATGTAAGTCACGTTTACGGTGCAGGGGAGGGATACCCCAGTACCGGCGCTGTCGTGGGTAGTAAAGTGGGCCCACCTGCGTCGTCATCTTGCGACCACGGCCTTTCGGGGGTGGAACGCCAGGCCCCCGAATGCGTTTCTGCGCCTGGCGAAGACGCTAGAGCGGACCAAAGGACAACAGAGGTCCCGGAAGTAGCCCCAAGAAGAGTGACGAGGGGCTCGTTGAAGGCCGCGGAGAACGTGTTCCTTTCTCCGCCTATGGTGATTGCCGACACACCGTCGATCCCAACCGCAGGTGTGTTTCGCATGCGAGTGCGATCCGACGACGAAGAGTCGGTCGCCTCGTCGCTGGCCTCGTCGGTTTCGAGAGGCAAGAAGCGGCGAATCGTGTCGACGGTCGCGAGCGCGTCGGAGGAGCTCGCGATCGACGTGAGGACTTGCAGTCCGGCGGACGCTCACGTCGAGTTTACGAGGCAAGCGGCACGAATCATATACGTGTCGTCGTCATCGTCAAACATGAAGGGGACGCATATAAAGATCCTCAGGGACGCGTCCAAGGTAATGCAGGAGCTGTGGACGACGAAGATCGCGGAAATGGAAGCGCGGCTGTTCGCGCTCGAGAAAGAGAACGCAGCCCTTCGCGAAGGGACGTCCAGAATGGCAGTTTGCGCCAACGTGTGCGCGCAGTGCGGCGGCCCGGCTTCCGAGCCCGGCCGTCCTCCGCGAGAGCGCAACAACGACGGTGCGACCGAAGATGACCTGGAAAGGAGGTTTCGGCAGCTAGAAGCCTCCCTGAAGAGAATCGAGGAGCGTCTCGGGGAACGACAACCGTGCGTCCCAGAGCCCCGACCCGTCCCGGAACCCCGACGCGTCGCGGATCCCCCCGCCACTCGCCGCGCCACCCCGACAACTGCGCCCCCGAGGGAGCAGGCGGATGGCGAATGGCGAGTGGTCGAAAGGAGGAGGAACAGGAGAAGAACGGCCGCCGCCGCCGCGGTCGGCAAAGAAGTATCGACAACATCAAGAAGAGGGGCGAACGCGGCCCCACCGCCGTCGACGAGGAGTACAGGCGCGCCAAAACCGAGCGTCGCCGCCACCGCCACGAGGAAGGGGCCGATACCGGCACCGAGGACAATGCCGCCGCCCCCCCGGTCACCGCAGACATCCGCGGTGACCGTAACGTTGAAAGAAGGATCCAGCATGTCGTACGCCGACGTGCTGGCAACGGCCCGAAGGACGATCCCGCTCGCGGAGATCGGCGTGGGGAAACTCGGAATGAAAAAGAGTATGACGGGCGGCATTATAATCGAAGTGCCCGGGGACAAGGACAGAGAAAAAGCGGAGCGGCTAGCGACGCGTCTGTCCGAGGTGCTAGGCCCGGCCACGGCAAAGGTCGCAGCCCCGACGAAGACCGCGGAGCTGAGAGTATCCGGGCTAGATATCTCGGTTACCAAAGAGGAGTTGCGGCAAGCATTGGCCGCAGCGGCGGGTTGCAGAGCCGCCGATATACGAACGGGAGACATCGGCATCGCCAGAGACGGCCTCGCAATGGCCTGGATCAAGTGCCCGGAGGTCGCAGCCTGGAAGTTGGCGCAGGCAAGAAGAGTGCCTATGGGGTGGTCGAAGGCAAAGATCAGGGCCATCCCAAAGAAACCCCTGCAGTGCTACAAATGCCTGCAGTACGGTCACGTGCGAGCCACCTGCACGTCCACCGTGAACCGAGAGCACCTGTGCTTCAGGTGCGGCGGAGTCGGACACCGCGCCAAAGGCTGTCCCGCCTCCGCACCCAAGTGCCTCCTGTGCGAGTCGCTCGGGGTGCCCGCCAACCACAAGATGGGCGGAGACGCGTGTAAGCCGCCGGCAGTCAAGAAGAAGCGACGCGTCCGCCGGCAACAGCAGCAGCAGCAGCAGCAGCAAGAGCAGCAGCAGAAGCAGCCGGTAGCAGCAGCAGCGGAAAAAACACCAACACCACCACCGCCGCCGCCGCCGCCAACAGGAAGCACCGCCGACGAAGCAACAGCAGCAGCAACAGCAGCGGTAGATAGCCGGGAGGAGGCTATGGATTTGAACGACTAAGTTCAAGCGCCTCCTCCAGTGCAACCTAGCGAGATCGAGGCGAGCGCAAGACCTGCTCTGCCAGACGATCCGCGAGAGAGAGGTCGCCCTCGCGGTGGTGGCCGAGCCGAATCGGATCCCCGAAGCTTCCAACTGGGTCGGGGCAACGGACGGATCGACGGCGATCGCGTGGACGGTGGCGTTGGGCCCCCCCGGCGTCCCGCTCGACCGCGGCAACGGCTACGTCGCCGTGGAATGGTGCGGAATAGCGGTGGTGGGTGTCTACGTATCACCCAACATCGGACTGGACGCGTTCGAGGACTTCCTGGACCGCGTCGGCGAGTGCGTGCGAGGATGCCATCCCCGGCGGGTTCTCGTGCTCGGGGACTTTAACGCGCACTCGACCCAATGGGGAAACGCCGGGACGAACACCCGCGGTAGACGGCTGTCCGACTGGGCCGCGAGTATGGGGCTCCTACTCGCGAACAGGGGCTCGGCGAGCACCTGCGTGGCGTGGAGAGGATCCTCCGTGGTCGACATCACGTGGTCCACGCCGGGGTTGTACCCGAAGATCCGAGACTGGAGAGTGGCCGAGGGCGTAGAGACCCTGTCCGACCACCTCTACATCTTTATGGAGCTTGCCCTCGAGGAGAAGGAGGACAAGGACGACGCCGGACAAAGAAGAGGCGCGAACAGCCGCTCCCGCCAGCCGCCACCGCCGCCGAGATGGCGACTGAAGGAACGGGACAAAGAGATGCTACGGGCGGGGGCTATAGTCGCCGCCTGGAGCTGGGACGCCCGACGAACAACCGAGTTGGGAAGCGTGGACGAGGAGGCGGAAAGCCTCCGAAGATACATGAGCGCGGCGTGCGACGCCTCGATGCCGCGCTCCGTTCCACCGCGCGGTTGCCGCCGCGGCGTGTACTGGTGGACGCCGGAGATCGCCGAGATGCGAGCCAACTGCATCCGGGCACGAAGAGGATTTCTGAGGGCCCGCCGTCGCAGGCTGACGCGCGACGAAGAGGAGATCTCTCGCCGCTACGAGGCCTACAGGGAAGCGAGACGCACCCTCCAGCGTGCGATCAAGACGGCGAAAGCTCGGTGCTGGACGGAGCTCGTGGAGGCGGTCGAATCCGACCCGTGGGGACGGCCCTACAAGGTCGTGACGCAAAAACTGCGACCTTCGGCCCCCCCGCTGACCGCGACCATGGATCCGGAGTTGCTCGAAGAAGTCGTCGGGACTCTGTTCCCGCGACAGGAGAACGACGCGAGGCGATCGGTGCCACCACCACCACCACCACCACCATCACCACCATCATCATCCTCCTCCTCCTCCCCCCGCAGCCCGGAGTGGAGCGAGGAGCTGGGGGTCACCGACGCGGAGCTCCTCGATGCAACGAAGAGGATGGCGTCCCGCGACGTAGCTCCGGGTCCGGACGGAATACCGGGCCGAGCGTGGGCGGAGACCATCGACATCATGGCTCCGCGCCTGCGACACTTGTTCACCAGGTGCCTGAAGGAGGGCGTCTACCCCCGTGCGTGGCGTACCGCGAGACTCGTCCTGCTGCGGAAAGAAGGTCGTCCGCCGAACTCGCCGTCCGCCTACAGACCGATATGCCTGCTGGACGAGGCGGGCAAACTACTGGAGAGGGTGATCGCCGCCCGTCTGGAGGCGCACTTCGCCGAGAGGGTGCCCGGCTGGCACGACAGCCAGTACGGATTCCGTCGGGGACGCTCGACGGTGGACGCGGTGACTCGAGTACGAACCATGGCGGAAGACATGGTATCGCGCAGAGGCGTGGCGCTGGCGGTCTCGCTTGACGTGACGAACGCCTTCAACACCATCCCGTGGGCCAAGATCGTGGAGGCCCTGCGACGCTTCGACGTGCCGGCGTATCTCGTCGGGGTCATCCGGTCGTACCTGAGCGACCGCTGGATAGCGTACGCCGGCAAAAACGGCGGCGAAGTGAGAAGACGCGTGGAGCGCGGAGTCCCGCAGGGCTCGGTGCTGGGACCCATCCTGTGGATCACGGCCTACGACGCGGTCCTCCGATGCGCCATGCCCCGTTGCACGGGCACGGTGTGCTACGCCGACGACACCTTGGTGCTGGCCGGGGGACGGTTCTGGCACGAGACCGCCAACCTCGCGCAGAACGCTGTGGCGTGCGCGGTGCGCGCGATCCGGGGGCTCGGCTTGAGCGTATCGCCGGCCAAGTCGGAGGCCCTGGGGTTCTTCGACAGTCGCCGCAGAGGACCCCCTCCGGCCGGACTGACCGTGACCATCGACGGGGAAGAGGTGCCGGTGAGAGAGCGGATGAAATACCTCGGTCTCACCATAGACAGCCAGTGGACCTTCGAGCCGCATTTCGAGCAGCTGGTGCCGAAGGTGACAGCCGCCGCGAACGCGCTGTGCGGCCTGCTCCCGAACATCGGCGGAGCGGGACTGGCGGTTCGCCGACTCTACGAGGGAGTGATCCGTTCCCGAGTCCTCTACGGGGCTCCCGTGTGGGCCGAAGACCTGGCGCGTAGTCGCCGCAGCCTGATCCTGGTGAGGCGATTGCACAGGACGACCGCCATCCGTACAGCGAGGGCATACCGGACAGTATCGCACGCGACCGCGACGGTGCTGGCCGCATCCCCACCGTTCGAACTGCGAGCCCTGGAGTTACAACGGGTGTACCAACGCCTGAGGGCTTCGCCGACGACGCCGCCGCCGCCGCCGTCCGACAACAACAACGACGACGACAGGACGGCCCTGAGCATCCGGCAGGAGGCCAGACTGGAAATCTGGGATCGATGGCGCTCCCAGCTGATCGAGGAGGACGCCGCGCGACCACACCGCGCCGTTCGTGCCGTGCTTCCCAACTGGGAAGACTGGAGAGATCGAGAAGGGGTCCCGCTGACCTTTCGCATGACGCAGGTGCTCACCGGCCACGGAGTGTTCGGCGAGTACCTGCTGAAGATCGGGCGGGAGGTGACGTCCATCTGTCACCACTGCGAGGAAGAGGAGGACACGGCGCAGCACACTCTGGAGTCGTGTCCGGCGTGGGAGGAAGCACGGCGCGTCCTACGCATCGAGATCGGGGACCTATTAAGCCCCGAGGCCGTCGTGAGAGCCACGATGAAGGGCCCCCAAGAGTACAACGCAGTTCGCACTTTCTGCGAGCGAGTGATGCTCGCGAAGGAGCGGGCGGAGCGAGAGAGAGAGAGAGCTCGCGATCCGGCCAGATCGTCGTCGTCGTCGCGACGCAGAAGAGACACCGCGCGCCGCAGGGTCCGCGGCGCTGCCGCCGCCGCCACCCCAAGAGCGTCGGACCAAGATCGAGGCGCTAGGGGGAGTGGTCCCCCCTAGCGACCAAACCAACAAGTGACGCCTCCCCTATCCACCACCATGGGGAGAAGACGTGAGAGGAGTGCCCTGGTAGTAATTCGAAAATAAGACCCCGGGTACCCCTCGCAAACGTTAAGCCGGCCACCGTGGAGTTTTAGTCGGTAAGAGTCCGACACTACTCTGCTGTTGCGTGCAACAGCGAGTGTCCATGAGGATTTCTCCACGAAAAAAAAAAAAAAAAAAAAAAAAAAAAAAGGTTGGGGTTAGGTTGGGGTTAGGTTGGGGTTAGGTTGGGGTTAGGTTGGGGTTAGGTTGGGGTTAGGTTGGGGTTAGGTTGGGGTTAGGTTGGGGTTAGGTTGGGGTTAGGTTGGGGTTAGGTTGGGGTTAGGTTGGGGTTAGGTTGGGGTTAGGTTAGGTTGGGGTTAGGTTAGGTTGGGGTTAGGTTGGGGTTAGGTTGGGGTTAGGTTGGGGTTAGGTTGGGGTTAGGTTGGGGTTAGGTTGGGGTTAGGTTGGGGTTAGGTTGGGGTTAGGTTGGGGTTAGGTTGGGGTTAGGTTGGGGTTAGGTTGGGGTTAGGTTGGGGTTAGGTTGGGGTTAGGTTGGGGTTAGGTTGGGGTTAGGTTGGGGTTAGGTTAGGTTGGGGTTAGGTTGGGGTTAGGTTGGGGTTAGGTTGGGGTTAGGTTGGGGTTAGGTTGGGGTTAGGTTGGGGTTAGGTTGGGGTTAGGTTGGGGTTAGGTTGGGGTTAGGTTGGGGTTAGGTTGGGGTTAGGTTGGGGTTAGGTTGGGGTTAGGTTGGGGTTAGGTTGGGGTTAGGTTGGGGTTAGGTTGGGGTTAGGTTGGGGTTAGGTTGGGGTTAGGTTGGGGTTAGGTTGGGGTTAGGTTGGGGTTAGGTTGGGGTTAGGTTGGGGTTAGGTTGGGGTTAGGTTGGGGTTAGGTTGGGGTTAGGTTGGGGTTAGGTTGGGGTTAGGTTGGGGTTAGGTTAGGTTGGGGTTAGGTTGGGGTTAGGTTGGGGTTAGGTTGGGGTTAGGTTGGGGTTAGGTTGGGGTTAGGTTGGGGTTAGGTTGGGGTTAGGTTGGGGTTAGGTTGGGGTTAGGTTGGGGTTAGGTTGGGGTTAGGTTGGGGTTAGGTTGGGGTTAGGTTGGGGTTAGGTTGGGGTTAGGTTGGGGTTAGGTTGGGGTTAGGTTGGGGTTAGGTTGGGGTTAGGTTGGGGTTAGGTTGGGGTTAGGTTGGGGTTAGGTTGGGGTTAGGTTGGGGGTTAGGTTGGGGTTAGGTTGGGGTTAGGTTGGGGTTAGGTTGGGGTTAGGTTGGGGTTAGGTTGGGGGTTAGGTTGGGGTTAGGTTGGGGTTAGGTTGGGGTTAGGTTGGGGTTAGGTTGGGGTTAGGTTGGGGTTAGGTTGGGGTTAGGTTGGGGTTAGGTTGGGGTTAGGTTGGGGTTAGGTTGGGGTTAGGTTGGGGTTAGGTTGGGGTTAGGTTGGGGTTAGGTTGGGGTTGGGTTGGGGTTAGGTTGGGGTTAGGTTGGGGTTAGGTTGGGGTTAGGTTGGGGTTAGGTTGGGGTTAGGTTGGGGTTAGGTTGGGGTTAGGTTGGGGTTAGGTTGGGGTTAGGTTGGGGTTAGGTTGGGGTTAGGTTGGGGTTAGGTTGGGGTTAGGTTGGGGTTAGGTTGGGGTTAGGTTGGGGTTAGGTTGGGGTTAGGTTGGGGTTAGGTTGGGGTTAGGTTGGGGTTAGGTTGGGGTTAGGTTGGGGTTAGGTTGGGGTTAGGTTGGGGTTAGGTTGGGGTTAGGTTGGGGTTAGGTTGGGGTTAGGTTGGGGTTAGGTTGGGGTTAGGTTGGGGTTAGGTTGGGGAGCACGAGGCGGGTATGGGTTCCCAGGGGGTAGCACCACTCCCTGGGAAACCCCGATGGATCTGATATTCCCCTATAGCCGGGTGGCGGCTGATCGGTGCCTCTGGCACCCGTCAGTTTGCCGATCCGGTGCGGAGAATTTCGGAGAAGTTGGTGGGCCCATGTCTGCCAAGACCACTCACCTCACCTTCCCGTGGGGCTCCCCGTCACCCTGCACCGGCTTTGACCGGGACAGGGTGCGAAAGAGTGAGTGGCACCAGGATCGATGCTTCGTTGACGACCAAGGCAAAACTAAAATAAAATAAATATGGATATTTCCGAAAATGTAAGTCACGTTTACGGTGCAGGGGAGGGATACCCCAGTACCGGCGCTGTCGTGGGTAGTAAAGTGGGCCCACCTGCGTCGTCATCTTGCGACCACGGCCTTTCGGGGGTGGAACGCCAGGCCCCCGAATGCGTTTCTGCGCCTGGCGAAGACGCTAGAGCGGACCAAAGGACAACAGAGGTCCCGGAAGTAGCCCCAAGAAGAGTGACGAGGGGCTCGTTGAAGGCCGCGGAGAACGTGTTCCTTTCTCCGCCTATGGTGATTGCCGACACACCGTCGATCCCAACCGCAGGTGTGTTTCGCATGCGAGTGCGATCCGACGACGAAGAGTCGGTCGCCTCGTCGCTGGCCTCGTCGGTTTCGAGAGGCAAGAAGCGGCGAATCGTGTCGACGGTCGCGAGCGCGTCGGAGGAGCTCGCGATCGACGTGAGGACTTGCAGTCCGGCGGACGCTCACGTCGAGTTTACGAGGCAAGCGGCACGAATCATATACGTGTCGTCGTCATCGTCAAACATGAAGGGGACGCATATAAAGATCCTCAGGGACGCGTCCAAGGTAATGCAGGAGCTGTGGACGACGAAGATCGCGGAAATGGAAGCGCGGCTGTTCGCGCTCGAGAAAGAGAACGCAGCCCTTCGCGAAGGGACGTCCAGAATGGCAGTTTGCGCCAACGTGTGCGCGCAGTGCGGCGGCCCGGCTTCCGAGCCCGGCCGTCCTCCGCGAGAGCGCAACAACGACGGTGCGACCGAAGATGACCTGGAAAGGAGGTTTCGGCAGCTAGAAGCCTCCCTGAAGAGAATCGAGGAGCGTCTCGGGGAACGACAACCGTGCGTCCCAGAGCCCCGACCCGTCCCGGAACCCCGACGCGTCGCGGATCCCCCCGCCACTCGCCGCGCCACCCCGACAACTGCGCCCCCGAGGGAGCAGGCGGATGGCGAATGGCGAGTGGTCGAAAGGAGGAGGAACAGGAGAAGAACGGCCGCCGCCGCCGCGGTCGGCAAAGAAGTATCGACAACATCAAGAAGAGGGGCGAACGCGGCCCCACCGCCGTCGACGAGGAGTACAGGCGCGCCAAAACCGAGCGTCGCCGCCACCGCCACGAGGAAGGGGCCGATACCGGCACCGAGGACAATGCCGCCGCCCCCCCGGTCACCGCAGACATCCGCGGTGACCGTAACGTTGAAAGAAGGATCCAGCATGTCGTACGCCGACGTGCTGGCAACGGCCCGAAGGACGATCCCGCTCGCGGAGATCGGCGTGGGGAAACTCGGAATGAAAAAGAGTATGACGGGCGGCATTATAATCGAAGTGCCCGGGGACAAGGACAGAGAAAAAGCGGAGCGGCTAGCGACGCGTCTGTCCGAGGTGCTAGGCCCGGCCACGGCAAAGGTCGCAGCCCCGACGAAGACCGCGGAGCTGAGAGTATCCGGGCTAGATATCTCGGTTACCAAAGAGGAGTTGCGGCAAGCATTGGCCGCAGCGGCGGGTTGCAGAGCCGCCGATATACGAACGGGAGACATCGGCATCGCCAGAGACGGCCTCGCAATGGCCTGGATCAAGTGCCCGGAGGTCGCAGCCTGGAAGTTGGCGCAGGCAAGAAGAGTGCCTATGGGGTGGTCGAAGGCAAAGATCAGGGCCATCCCAAAGAAACCCCTGCAGTGCTACAAATGCCTGCAGTACGGTCACGTGCGAGCCACCTGCACGTCCACCGTGAACCGAGAGCACCTGTGCTTCAGGTGCGGCGGAGCCGGACACCGCGCCAAAGGCTGTCCCGCCTCCGCACCCAAGTGCCTCCTGTGCGAGTCGCTCGGGGTGCCCGCCAACCACAAGATGGGCGGAGACGCGTGTAAGCCGCCGGCAGTCAAGAAGAAGCGACGCGTCCGCCGGCAACAGCAGCAGCAGCAGCAGCAGCAGCAGCAGCAAGAGCAGCAGCAGAAGCAGCCGGTAGCAGCAGCAGCGGAAAAAACACCAACACCACCACCGCCGCCGCCGCCGCCAACAGGAAGCACCGCCGACGAAGCAACAGCAGCAGCAACAGCAGCGGTAGATAGCCGGGAGGAGGCTATGGATTTGAACGACTAAGTTCAAGCGCCTCCTCCAGTGCAACCTAGCGAGATCGAGGCGAGCGCAAGACCTGCTCTGCCAGACGATCCGCGAGAGAGAGGTCGCCCTCGCGGTGGTGGCCGAGCCGAATCGGATCCCCGAAGCTTCCAACTGGGTCGGGGCAACGGACGGATCGACGGCGATCGCGTGGACGGTGGCGTTGGGCCCCCCCGGCGTCCCGCTCGACCGCGGCAACGGCTACGTCGCCGTGGAATGGTGCGGAATAGCGGTGGTGGGTGTCTACGTATCACCCAACATCGGACTGGACGCGTTCGAGGACTTCCTGGACCGCGTCGGCGAGTGCGTGCGAGGATGCCATCCCCGGCGGGTTCTCGTGCTCGGGGACTTTAACGCGCACTCGACCCAATGGGGAAACGCCGGGACGAACACCCGCGGTAGACGGCTGTCCGACTGGGCCGCGAGTATGGGGCTCCTACTCGCGAACAGGGGCTCGGCGAGCACCTGCGTGGCGTGGAGAGGATCCTCCGTGGTCGACATCACGTGGTCCACGCCGGGGTTGTACCCGAAGATCCGAGACTGGAGAGTGGCCGAGGGCGTAGAGACCCTGTCCGACCACCTCTACATCTTTATGGAGCTTGCCCTCGAGGAGAAGGAGGACAAGGACGACGCCGGACAAAGAAGAGGCGCGAACAGCCGCTCCCGCCAGCCGCCACCGCCGCCGAGATGGCGACTGAAGGAACGGGACAAAGAGATGCTACGGGCGGGGGCTATAGTCGCCGCCTGGAGCTGGGACGCCCGACGAACAACCGAGTTGGGAAGCGTGGACGAGGAGGCGGAAAGCCTCCGAAGATACATGAGCGCGGCGTGCGACGCCTCGATGCCGCGCTCCGTTCCACCGCGCGGTTGCCGCCGCGGCGTGTACTGGTGGACGCCGGAGATCGCCGAGATGCGAGCCAACTGCATCCGGGCACGAAGAGGATTTCTGAGGGCCCGCCGTCGCAGGCTGACGCGCGACGAAGAGGAGATCTCTCGCCGCTACGAGGCCTACAGGGAAGCGAGACGCACCCTCCAGCGTGCGATCAAGACGGCGAAAGCTCGGTGCTGGACGGAGCTCGTGGAGGCGGTCGAATCCGACCCGTGGGGACGGCCCTACAAGGTCGTGACGCAAAAACTGCGACCTTCGGCCCCCCCGCTGACCGCGACCATGGATCCGGAGTTGCTCGAAGAAGTCGTCGGGACTCTGTTCCCGCGACAGGAGAACGACGCGAGGCGATCGGTGCCACCACCACCACCACCATCACCACCATCATCATCCTCCTCCTCCTCCCCCCGCAGCCCGGAGTGGAGCGAGGAGCTGGGGGTCACCGACGCGGAGCTCCTCGATGCAACGAAGAGGATGGCGTCCCGCGACGTAGCTCCGGGTCCGGACGGAATACCGGGCCGAGCGTGGGCGGAGACCATCGACATCATGGCTCCGCGCCTGCGACACTTGTTCACCAGGTGCCTGAAGGAGGGCGTCTACCCCCGTGCGTGGCGTACCGCGAGACTCGTCCTGCTGCGGAAAGAAGGTCGTCCGCCGAACTCGCCGTCCGCCTACAGACCGATATGCCTGCTGGACGAGGCGGGCAAACTACTGGAGAGGGTGATCGCCGCCCGTCTGGAGGCGCACTTCGCCGAGAGGGTGCCCGGCTGGCACGACAGCCAGTACGGATTCCGTCGGGGTCGCTCGACGGTGGACGCGGTGACTCGAGTACGAACCATGGCGGAAGACATGGTATCGCGCAGAGGCGTGGCGCTGGCGGTCTCGCTGGACGTGACGAACGCCTTCAACACCATCCCGTGGGCCAAGATCGTGGAGGCCCTGCGACGCTTCGACGTGCCGGCGTATCTCGTCGGGGTCATCCGGTCGTACCTGAGCGACCGCTGGATAGCGTACGCCGGCAAAAACGGCGGCGAAGTAAGAAGACGCGTGGAGCGCGGAGTCCCGCAGGGCTCGGTGCTGGGACCCATCCTGTGGATCACGGCCTACGACGCGGTCCTCCGATGCGCCATGCCCCGTTGCACGGGCACAGTGTGCTACGCCGACGATACCTTGGTGCTGGCCGGGGGACGGTTCTGGCACGAGACCGCCAACCTCGCGCAGAACGCCGTGGCGTGCGCGGTGCGCGCGATCCGGGGGCTCGGCTTGAGCGTATCGCCGGCCAAGTCGGAGGCCTTGGGGTTCTTCGACCGTCGCCGCAGAGGACCCCCTCCGGCCGGACTGACCGTGACCATCGACGGGGAAGAGGTGCCGGTGAGAGAGCGGATGAAATACCTCGGTCTCACCATAGACAGCCAGTGGACCTTCGAGCCGCATTTCGAGCAGCTGGTGCCGAAGGTGACAGCCGCCGCGAACGCGCTGTGCGGCCTGCTCCCGAACATCGGCGGAGCGGGACTGGCGGTTCGCCGACTCTACGAGGGAGTGATCCGTTCCCGAGCCCTCTACGGGGCTCCCGTGTGGGCCGAAGACCTGGCGCGTAGTCGCCGCAGCCTGATCCTGGTGAGGCGATTGCACAGGACGACCGCCATCCGTACAGCGAGGGCATACCGGACAGTATCGCACGCGACCGCGACGGTGCTGGCCGCATCCCCACCGTTCGAACTGCGAGCCCTGGAGTTACAACGGGTGTACCAACGCCTGAGGGCTTCGCCGACGACGCCGCCGCCGCCGCCGTCCGACAACAACAACGACGACGACAGGACGGCCCTGAGCATCCGGCAGGAGGCCAGACTGGAAATCTGGGATCGATGGCGCTCCCAGCTGATCGAGGAGGACGCCGCGCGACCACACCGCGCCGTTCGTGCCGTGCTTCCCAACTGGGAGGACTGGAGAGATCGAGAAGGGGTCCCGCTGACCTTTCGCATGACGCAGGTGCTCACCGGCCACGGAGTGTTCGGCGAGTACCTGCTGAAGATCGGGCGGGAGGTGACGTCCATCTGTCACCACTGCGAGGAAGAGGAGGACACGGCGCAGCACACTCTGGAGTCGTGTCCAGCGTGGGAGGAAGCACGGCGCGTCCTACGCATCGAGATCGGGGACAGACTAACCCCCGAGGCCGTCGTGGAAGCCACGATGAAGGGCCCCCAAGAGTACAACGCAGTTCGCACTTTCTGCGAGCGAGTGATGCTCGCGAAGGAGCGGGCGGAGCGAGAGAGAGAGAGAGCTCGCGATCCGGCCAGATCGTCGTCGTCGTCGTCGCGACGCAGAAGAGACACCGCGCGCCGCAGGGTTCGCGGCGCTGCCGCCACCCCAAGAGCGTCGGACCAAGATCGAGGCGCTAGGGGGAGTGGTCCCCCCTAGCGACCAAACCAACAAGTGATGCCTCCCCTATCCACCGATGGGGAGAAGACGTGAGAGGAGTGCCCTGGTAGTAATTCGAAAATAAGACCCCGGGTACCCCTCGCAAACGTTAAGCCGGCCACCGTGGAGTTTTAGTCGGTAAGAGTCCGACACTACTCTGCTGTTGCGTGCAACAGCGAGTGTCCATGAGGATTTCTCCACGAAAAAAAAAAAAAAAAAAAAAAAGGTTGGGGTTAGGTTGGGGTTAGGTTGGGGTTAGGTTGGGGTTAGGTTGGGGTTAGGTTGGGGTTAGGTTGGGGTTAGGTTGGGGTTAGGTTGGGGTTAGGTTGGGGTTAGGTTGGGGTTAGGTTGGGGTTAGGTTGGGGTTAGGTTGGGTTAGGTTGGGGTTAGGTTGGGGTTAGGTTGGGGTTAGGTTGGGGTTAGGTTGGGGTTAGGTTGGGGTTAGGTTGGGGTTAGGTTGGGGTTAGGTTGGGGTTAGGTTGGGGTTAGGTTGGGGTTAGGTTGGGGTTAGGTTGGGGTTAGGTTGGGGTTAGGTTGGGGTTAGGTTGGGGTTAGGTTGGGGTTAGGTTGGGGTTAGGTTGGGGAGCACGAGGCGGGTATGGGTTCCCAGGGGGTAGCACCACTCCCTGGGAAACCCCGATGGATCTGATATTCCCCTATAGCCGGGTGGCGGCTGATCGGTGCCTCTGGCACCCGTCAGTTTGCCGATCCGGTGCGGAGAATTTCGGAGAAGTTGGTGGGCCCATGTCTGCCAAGACCACTCACCTCACCTTCCCGTGGGGCTCCCCGTCACCCTGCACCGGCTTTGACCGGGACAGGGTGCGAAAGAGTGAGTGGCACCAGGATCGATGCTTCGTTGACGACCAAGGCAAAACTAAAATAAAATAAATATGGATATTTCCGAAAATGTAAGTAACGTTTACGGTGCAGGGGAGGGATACCCCAGTACCGGCGCTGTCGTGGGTAGTAAAGTGGGCCCACCTGCGTCGTCATCTTGCGACCACGGCCTTTCGGGGGTGGAACGCCAGGCCCCCGAATGCGTTTCTGCGCCTGGCGAAGACGCTAGAGCGGACCAAAGGACAACAGAGGTCCCGGAAGTAGCCCCAAGAAGAGTGACGAGGGGCTCGTTGAAGGCCGCGGAGAACGTGTTCCTTTCTCCGCCTATGGTGATTGCCGACACACCGTCGATCCCAACCGCAGGTGTGTTTCGCATGCGAGTGCGATCCGACGACGAAGAGTCGGTCGCCTCGTCGCTGGCCTCGTCGGTTTCGAGAGGCAAGAAGCGGCGAATCGTGTCGACGGTCGCGAGCGCGTCGGAGGAGCTCGCGATCGACGTGAGGACTTGCAGTCCGGCGGACGCTCACGTCGAGTTTACGAGGCAAGCGGCACGAATCATATACGTGTCGTCGTCATCGTCAAACATGAAGGGGACGCATATAAAGATCCTCAGGGACGCGTCCAAGGTAATGCAGGAGCTGTGGACGACGAAGATCGCGGAAATGGAAGCGCGGCTGTTCGCGCTCGAGAAAGAGAACGCAGCCCTTCGCGAAGGGACGTCCAGAATGGCAGTTTGCGCCAACGTGTGCGCGCAGTGCGGCGGCCCGGCTTCCGAGCTCGGCCGTCCTCCGCGAGAGCGCAACAACGACGGTGCGACCGAAGAGGACCTGGAAAGGAGGTTTCGGCAGCTCGAAGCCTCCCTGAAGAGAATCGAGGAGCGTCTCGGGGAACGACAACCGCGCGTCCCAGAGCCCCGACCCGTCCCGGAACCCCGACGCGTCGCGGATCCCCCCGCCACTCGCCGCGCCACCCCGACAACTGCGCCCCCGAGGGAGCAGGCGGATGGCGAATGGCGAGTGGTCGAAAGGAGGAGGAACAGGAGAAGAACGGCCGCCGCCGCCGCGGTCGGCGAAGAAGGATCGACAACATCAAGAAGAGGGGCGAACGCGGCCCCACCGCCGTCGACGAGGAGTACAGGCGCGCCAAAACCGAGCGTCGCCGCCACCGCCACGAGGAAGGGGCCGATACCGGCACCGAGGACAATGCCGCCGCCCCCTCGGTCACCGCAGACATCCGCGGTGACCGTAACGTTGAAAGAAGGATCCAGCATGTCGTACGCCGACGTGCTGGCAACGGCCCGAAGGACGATCCCGCTCGCGGAGATCGGCGTGGGGAAACTCGGAATGAAAAAGAGTATGACGGGCGGCATCATAATCCAAGTGCCCGGGGACAAGGACAGAGAAAAAGCGGAGCGGCTAGCGACGCGTCTGTCCGAGGTGCTAGGCCCGGCCACGGCAAAGGTCGCAGCCCCGACGAAGACCGCGGAGCTGAGAGTATCCGGGTTAGATATCTCGGTTACCAAAGAGGAGTTGCGGCAAGCATTGGCCGCAGCGGCAGGTTGCAGAGCCGCCGATATACGAACGGGAGACATCGGCATCGCCAGAGACGGCCTCGGAATGGCCTGGATCAAGTGCCCGGAGGTCGCAGCCTGGAAGTTGGCGCAGGCAAGAAGAGTGCCTATGGGGTGGTCGAAGGCAAAGATCAGGGCCATCCCGAAGAAACCCCTGCAGTGCTACAAATGCCTGCAGTACGGTCACGTGCGAGCCACCTGCACGTCCACCGTGAACCGAGAGCACCTGTGCTTCAGGTGCGGCGGAGCCGGACACCGCGCCAAAGGCTGTCCCGCCTCCGCGCCCAAGTGCCTCCTGTGCGAGTCGCTCGGGGTGCCCGCCAACCACAAGATGGGCGGAGACGCGTGTAAGCCGCCGGCAGTCAAGAAGAAGCGACGCGTCCGCCGGCAACAGCAGCAGCAGCAGCAGCAGCAGCAGCAAGAGCAGCAGCAGAAGCAGCCGGTAGCAGCAGCAGCGGAAAAAACACCAACACCACCACCGCCGCCGCCGCCGCCAACAGGAAGCACCGCCGACGAAGCAACAGCAGCAGCAGCAGCAGCAGCGGTAGATAGCCGGGAGGAGGCTATGGATTTGAACGACTAAGTTCAAGCGCCTCCTCCAGTGCAATCTAGCGAGATCGAGGCGAGCGCAAGACCTGCTCTGCCAGACGATCCGCGAGAGAGAGGTCGCCCTCGCGGTGGTGGCCGAGCCGAATCGGATACCCGAAGCTTCCAACTGGGTCGGGGCAACGGACGGATCGACGGCGATCGCGTGGACGGTGGCGTTGGGCCCCCCCGGCGTCCCGCTCGACCGCGGCAACGGCTACGTCGCCGTGGAATGGTGCGGAATAGCGGTGGTGGGTGTCTACGTATCACCCAACATCGGACTGGACGCGTTCGAGGACTTCCTGGACCGCGTCGGCGAGTGCGTGCGAGGATGCCATCCCCGGCGGGTTCTCGTGCTCGGGGACTTTAACGCGCACTCGACCCAATGGGGAAACGCAAGGACGAACACCCGCGGTAGACGGCTGTCCGACTGGGCCGCGAGTATGGGGCTCCTACTCGCGAACAGGGGCTCGGCGAGCACCTGCGTGGCGTGGAGAGGATCCTCCGTGGTCGACATCACGTGGTCCACGCCGGGGTTGTACCCGAAGATCCGAGACTGGAGAGTGGCCGAGGGCGTAGAGACCCTGTCCGACCACCTCTACATCTTTATGGAGCTTGCCCTCGAGGAGAAGGAGGACAAGGACGACGCCGGACAAAGAAGAGGCGCGAACAGCCGCTCCCGCCAGCCGCCACCGCCGCCGAGATGGCGACTGAAGGAACGGGACAAAGAGATGCTACGGGCGGGGGCCATAGTCGCCGCCTGGAGCTGGGACGCCCGACGAACAACCGAGTTGGGAAGCGTGGACGAGGAGGCGGAAAGCCTCCGAAGATACATGAGCGCGGCGTGCGACGCCTCGATGCCGCGCTCCGTTCCACCGCGCGGTTGCCGCCGCGGCGTGTACTGGTGGACGCCGGAGATCGCCGAGATGCGAGCCAACTGCATCCGGGCACGAAGAGGATTTCTGAGGGCCCGCCGTCGCAGGCTGACGCGCGACGAAGAGGAGATCTCTCGCCGCTACGAGGCCTACAGGGAAGCGAGACGCACCCTCCAGCGTGCGATCAAGACGGCGAAAGCTCGGTGCTGGACGGAGCTCGTGGAGGCGGTCGAATCCGACCCGTGGGGACGGCCCTACAAGGTCGTGACGCAAAAACTGCGACCTTCGGCCCCCCCGCTGACCGCGACCATGGATCCGGAGTTGCTCGAAGAAGTCGTCGGGACTCTGTTCCCGCGACAGGAGAACGACGCGAGGCGATCGGTGCCACCACCACCACCACCATCACCACCATCATCATCCTCCTCCTCCTCCCCCCGCAGCCCGGAGTGGAGCGAGGAGCTGGGGGTCACCGACGCGGAGCTCCTCGATGCAACGAAGAGGATGGCGTCCCGCGACGTAGCTCCGGGTCCGGACGGAATACCGGGCCGAGCGTGGGCGGAGACCATCGACATCATGGCTCCGCGCCTGCGACACTTGTTCACCAGGTGCCTGAAGGAGGGCGTCTACCCCCGTGCGTGGCGTACCGCGAGACTCGTCCTGCTGCGGAAAGAAGGTCGTCCGCCGAACTCGCCGTCCGCCTACAGACCGATATGCCTGCTGGACGAGGCGGGCAAACTACTGGAGAGGGTGATCGCCGCCCGTCTGGAGGCGCACTTCGCCGAGAGGGTGCCCGGCTGGCACGACAGCCAGTACGGATTCCGTCGGGGTCGCTCGACGGTGGACGCGGTGACTCGAGTACGAACCATGGCGGAAGACATGGTATCGCGCAGAGGCGTGGCGCTGGCGGTCTCGCTGGACGTGACGAACGCCTTCAACACCATCCCGTGGGCCAGGATCGTGGAGGCCCTGCGACGCTTCGACGTGCCGGCGTATCTCGTCGGGGTCATCCGGTCGTACCTGAGCGACCGCTGGATAGCGTACGCCGGCAAAAACGGCGGCGAAGTAAGAAGACGCGTGGAGCGCGGAGTCCCGCAGGGCTCGGTGCTGGGACCCATCCTGTGGATCACGGCCTACGACGCGGTCCTCCGATGCGCCATGCCCCGTTGCACGGGCACGGTGTGCTACGCCGACGACACCTTGGTGCTGGCCGGGGGACGGTTCTGGCACGAGACCGCCAACCTCGCGCGGAACGCTGTGGCGTGCGCGGTGCGCGCGATCCGGGGGCTCGGCTTGAGCGTATCGCCGGCCAAGTCGGAGGCCTTGGGGTTCTTCGACCGTCGCCGCAGAGGACCCCCTCCGGCCGGACTGACCGTGACCATCGACGGGGAAGAGGTGCCGGTGAGAGAGCGGATGAAATACCTCGGTCTCACCATAGACAGCCAGTGGACCTTCGAGCCGCATTTCGAGCAGCTGGTGCCGAAGGTGACAGCCGCCGCGAACGCGCTGTGCGGCCTGCTCCCGAACATCGGCGGAGCGGGACTGGCGGTTCGCCGACTCTACGAGGGAGTGATCCGTTCCCGAGTCCTCTACGGGGCTCCCGTGTGGGCCGAAGACCTGGCGCGTAGTCGCCGCAGCCTGATCCTGGTGAGGCGATTGCACAGGACGACCGCCATCCGTACAGCGAGGGCATACCGGACAGTATCGCACGCGACCGCGACGGTGCTGGCCGCATCCCCACCGTTCGAACTGCGAGCCCTGGAGTTACAACGGGTGTACCAACGCCTGAGGGCTTCGCCGACGACGTCGCCGCCGCCGCCGTCCGACAACAACAACGACGACGACAGGACGGCCCTGAGCATCCGGCAGGAGGCCAGACTGGAAATCTGGGATCGATGGCGCTCCCAGCTGATCGAGGAGGACGCCGCGCGACCACACCGCGCCGTTCGCGCCGTGCTTCCCAACTGGGAAGACTGGAGAGATCGAGAAGGGGTCCCGCTGACCTTTCGCATGACGCAGATACTCACCGGCCACGGAGTGTTCGGCGAGTACCTGCTGAAGATCGGGCGGGAGGTGACGTCCATCTGTCACCACTGCGAGGAAGAGGAGGACACGGCGCAGCACACTCTGGAGTCGTGTCCAGCGTGGGCGGAAGCACGGCGCGTCCTACGCATCGAGATCGGGGACAGACTAACCCCCGAGGCCGTCGTGGAAGCCACGATGAAGGGCCCCCAAGAGTACAACGCAGTTCGCACTTTCTGCGAGCGAGTGATGCTCGCGAAGGAGCGGGCGGAACGAGAGAGAGAGAGAGCTCGCGATCCGGCCAGATCGTCGTCGTCGTCGCGACGCAGAAGAGACACCGCGCGCCGCAGGGTTCGCGGCGCTGCCGCCGCCGCCGCCACCCCAAGAGCGTCGGACCAAGATCGAGGCGCTAGGGGGAGTGGTCCCCCCTAGCGACCAAACCAACAAGTGACGCCTCCCCTATCCACCACCATGGGGAGAAGACGTGAGAGGAGTGCCCTGGTAGTAATTCGAAAATAAGACCCCGGGTACCCCTCGCAAACGTTAAGCCGGCCACCGTGGAGTTTTAGTCGGTAAGAGTCCGACACTACTCTGCTGTTGCGTGCAACAGCGAGTGTCCATGAGGATTTCTCCACGAAAAAAAAAAAAAAAAAAAAAAAAAAAAGGTTGGGGTTAGGTTGGGGTTAGGTTGGGGTTAGGTTGGGGTTAGGTTGGGGTTAGGTTGGGGTTAGGTTGGGGTTAGGTTGGGGTTAGGTTGGGGTTAGGTTGGGGTTAGGTTGGGGTTAGGTTGGGGTTAGGTTGGGGTTAGGTTGGGGTTAGGTTGGGGTTAGGTTGGGGTTAGGTTGGGGTTAGGTTGGGGTTAGGTTGGGGTTAGGTTGGGGTTAGGTTGGGGTTAGGTTGGGGTTAGGTTGGGGTTAGGTTGGGGTTAGGTTGGGGTTAGGTTGGGGTTAGGTTGGGGTTAGGTTGGGGTTAGGTTGGGGTTAGGTTGGGGTTAGGTTGGGGTTAGGTTGGGGTTAGGTTGGGGTTAGGTTGGGGTTAGGTTGGGGTTAGGTTGGGGTTAGGTTGGGGTTAGGTTGGGGTTAGGTTGGGGTTAGGTTGGGGTTAGGTTGGGGTTAGGGTTAGGTTGGGGTTAGGTTGGGGTTAGGTTGGGGTTAGGTTGGGGTTAGGTTGGGGTTAGGTTGGGGTTAGGTTGGGGTTAGGTTGGGGTTAGGTTGGGGTTAGGTTAGGTTGGGGTTAGGTTGGGGTTAGGTTGGGGTTAGGTTGGGGTTAGGTTGGGGTTAGGTTGGGGTTAGGTTGGGGTTAGGTTGGGGTTAGGTTGGGGTTAGGTTGGGGTTAGGTTGGGGTTAGGTTGGGGTTAGGTTGGGGTTAGGTTGGGGTTAGGTTGGGGTTAGGTTGGGGTTAGGTTGGGGTTAGGTTGGGGTTAGGTTGGGGTTAGGTTGGGGTTAGGTTGGGGTTAGGTTGGGGTTAGGTTGGGGTTAGGTTGGGGTTAGGTTGGGGTTAGGTTGGGGTTAGGTTGGGGTTAGGTTGGGGTTAGGTTGGGGTTAGGTTAGGTTGGGGTTAGGTTGGGGTTAGGTTGGGGTTAGGTTGGGGTTAGGTTGGGGTTAGGTTGGGGTTAGGTTGGGGTTAGGTTGCCGGGGGACGGTTCTGGCACGAGACCGCCAACCTCGCGCGGAACGCTGTGGCGTGCGCGGTGCGCGCGATCCGGGGGCTCGGCTTGAGCGTATCGCCGGCCAAGTCGGAGGCCTTGGGGTTCTTCGACCGTCGCCGCAGAGGACCCCCTCCGGCCGGACTGACCGTGACCATCGACGGGGAAGAGGTGCCGGTGAGAGAGCGGATGAAATACCTCGGTCTCACCATAGACAGCCAGTGGACCTTCGAGCCGCATTTCGAGCAGCTGGTGCCGAAGGTGACAGCCGCCGCGAACGCGCTGTGCGGCCTGCTCCCGAACATCGGCGGAGCGGGACTGGCGGTTCGCCGACTCTACGAGGGAGTGATCCGTTCCCGAGTCCTCTACGGGGCTCCCGTGTGGGCCGAAGACCTGGCGCGCAGTCGCCGCAGCCTGATCCTGGTGAGGCGGTTGCACAGGACGACCGCCATCCGTACAGCGAGGGCATACCGGACAGTATCGCACGCGACCGCGACGGTGCTGGCCGCATCCCCACCGTTCGAACTGCGAGCCCTGGAGTTACAACGGGTGTACCAACGCCTGAGGGCTTCGCCGACGACGCCGCCGCCGCCGCCGTCCGACAACAACAACGACGACGACAGGACGGCCCTGAGCATCCGGCAGGAGGCCAGACTGGAAATCTGGGATCGATGGCGCTCCCAGCTGATCGAGGAGGACGCCGCGCGACCACACCGCGCCGTTCGCGCCGTGCTTCCCAACTGGGAAGACTGGAGAGATCGAGAAGGGGTCCCGCTGACCTTTCGCATGACGCAGGTGCTCACCGGCCACGGAGTGTTCGGCGAGTACCTGCTGAAGATCGGGCGGGAGGTGACGTCCATCTGTCACCACTGCGAGGAAGAGGAGGACACGGCGCAGCACACTCTGGAGTCGTGTCCAGCGTGGGCGGAAGCACGGCGCGTCCTACGCATCGAGATCGGGGACCGATTAAGCCCCGAGGCCGTCGTGGAAGCCACGATGAAGGGCCCCCAAGAGTACAACGCAGTTCGCACTTTCTGCGAGCGAGTGATGCTCGCGAAGGAGCGGGCGGAGCGAGAGAGAGAGAGAGCTCGCGATCCGGCCAGATCGTCGTCGTCGTCGTCGCGACGCAGAAGAGACACCGCGCGCCGCAGGGTTCGCGGCGCTGCCGCCGCCGCCGCCACCCCAAGAGCGTCGGACCAAGATCGAGGCGCTAGGGGGAGTGGTCCCCCCTAGCGACCAAACCAACAAGTGACGCCTCCCCTATCCACCACCATGGGGAGAAGACGTGAGAGGAGTGCCCTGGTAGTAATTCGAAAATAAGACCCCGGGTACCCCTCGCAAACGTTAAGCCGGCCACCGTGGAGTTTTAGTCGGTAAGAGTCCGACACTACTCTGCTGTTGCGTGCAACAGCGAGTGTCCATGAGGATTTCTCCACGAAAAAAAAAAAAAAAAAAAAAAAAAAAAAAAAAGGTTGGGGTTAGGTTGGGGTTAGGTTGGGGTTAGGTTGGGGTTAGGTTGGGGTTAGGTTGGGGTTAGGTTGGGGTTAGGTTGGGGTTAGGTTGGGGTTAGGTTGGGGTTAGGTTGGGGTTAGGTTGGGGTTAGGTTGGGGTTAGGTTGGGGTTAGGTTGGGGTTAGGTTGGGGTTAGGTTGGGGTTAGGTTGGGGTTAGGTTGGGGTTAGGTTGGGGTTAGGTTGGGGTTAGGTTGGGGTTAGGTTGGGGTTAGGTTGGGGTTAGGTTGGGGTTAGGTTGGGGTTAGGTTGGGGTTAGGTTGGGGTTAGGTTGGGGTTAGGTTGGGGTTAGGTTGGGGTTAGGTTGGGGTTAGGTTGGGGTTAGGTTGGGGTTAGGTTGGGGTTAGGTTGGGGTTAGGTTGGGGTTAGGTTGGGGTTAGGTTGGGGTTAGGTTGGGGTTAGGTTGGGGTTAGGTTGGGGTTAGGTTGGGGTTAGGTTGGGGTTAGGTT